>JASEVX010000003.1:63749082-64377726 GCA_031761405.1 Serripes groenlandicus
CGCCTTGCAGACCTTCCCTTTGTAACGGTTAAGAAACAAAAACGTTGCATTGACGACACTCCTCAATATGGTGCTCGTAGAAAAAGAATGCTTACCTCCACTCCACAGGGAAAGAAGTTACTTGACTGAATTCAAACAGGAAGCCCATGTAGGACCTGTATCGCTTTAATACCTTATTTCTTTGACTGGTTATAATGATAGCCGCCTGGTGAAATTGACTCAATAGTCAAGGGCAAATGTAACATATGAGAACATTTCTATAATTTGCAAAGATAGCAATTTGCAAAGATAGCATATGTGTACAGTGGGCATAACTACATAAGCAATTTTGGTCCAGGGTTACAAATGAACACAATTATTTTGAAAATGCTAAAATGAAAGCAAAGTAAGAGAGAGAGAGAGAGAGAGAGAGAGAGAGAGAGAGAGAGAGAGAGAGAGGGAGAGAGGGAGAGAGGGAGAGAGAGGGAGGGAGGGAGGGAGGAGGGAGGGAGGGAGGGAGGGAGGGAGGGAGGGAGGGAGGGAGGGGGAGGGAGGGGGGGGGGGGGAGAGGGAGGAGGGAGGGAGGGTGAGAGAGAGAGAGAGAGCGAGCGAGCATATTGATTTGGAAAATATGAAATAAATTGCAACCCCCTTTCCCAAATGCAGATACATTTTAATACGTTTCCAGCAGTTGCAGTACACTGTCAACATTGTGAGAAAAAGAGAAATTGCTCAATGGAGTAATTTTCTGTTTTCCAACAATGTTTTCTTCTCTTTTCTATTATCTAACTTTCATTCATAGAGGCTCCCCATGTTATAACCCTTTCCCACCTGCAGAAGCATTTTGACGCACTAGCAGCAGACTACTTGTGAAAACATTGTGGCGAAAGGTGAGTTGCTTATGATGGCCACAATGTTTCAACTTTATTTAACAATTAAGTTTGGTTTTCAAAGTCGTCTCCTGCAGATTTGCTGTATGTGGGAAAGGGTTAAAGATATGTTCAATATTGTCTCCTGCAGATTAATTTTATTGTTGGAAACGGGGATTACATGGCTACTTTTCCTGCGATTGTTTCAATATACATATGCAGCTAGTTCAGTCATGAACAGCTTTCTGTATCATGAAATAGGGAAGTAACTTTTCCTTTCCACATTGTTTTCCTCTGGTTCACAAGCTTGCATTGGGACACATGTCATATTCTACCTTCACTTCAACTTGGTTCTGTACAAGTTTCAAAAGTGAAATAGCTGGTCTAACAACAAACTCGACACAGATGTGGTTTCTCTGGTCATGTGATAACATATCAACGGGGCTTTCACTGAAATAGGGGTCAGATGCTGGGCAGTAAATGACTCCTGCAGAGGTGTGAGAATTGTTTACCGTTACATTTTCTTGGGGATTTTTGGAGATTCAGGCATAATGTGAGAGACTGTTTAGTTCTTCTCTTAAATTTTTATTTGGAATAAAAGAAATTGCCTTAATAATATTCTATTTCTTGACATTTTGTCTCATAGATTTCTTTTCTTCAATTCCCAGAGCTCGTGTAAGACAAGGACTCAGAATTACTGGTGCCCGAATGACAGACCCATCTAGTCAGTGGAGCATACATGTAGACATCAAAGAACACCAGAAAACGGGAACCGTCACTGCTTTTGTGAAAGATGCTAAAGTGTACAAAGATCCAAAAAGGTAAGTTTGAAAGCTGTACAATTCTTGAGCAGTCTATGTGAAATACAATACATTATATTACATTAAACATCTTCCCTCATGCAGAGGCATTTTGTTGTATCTCCAGCAGACATTGTGTAAAAATTACGGCAAAAGGAGAAATTGCTCATATATCTCAGTATGGGAGGAAATAAGTGAAATATCTTGAAAAGTGGAAGTATGGTTTTGATACAGAATTTAACCCTTTCAAAATCTGAAGCAGACATATTTGAAAATATCTAGCACAAAATAGTAAAAATCTTTATAAATGAAAGTAATATTTTTCATTAAGGGCAATTTCTTCTTTTGCCACAATGTTTCAAAAGTTGTCTGCTGCAGATGTGTCTACAAGTCAGAAAGGGTTAAAATATTTGAACAATTTCTCCTTTTCCCAAAATATTCCAAATTGTCTGCTGCAGAATCATCAAAAGGATATCTGTCAGTATTTTTTTTACTGTGTAGGGTATAAATAAAGCAAGTTCACCTAAGTTTTAACCCGCCCAAAAATGCAACAAACCGGCAGACTTTGATTACATCTGAAAAAAACATATGGACCGTAAAATCCATGTAATTGAAAGTATGATTATTGAATAGAGTCGAAATCATTGAGGCTAAAGGAGCAATAATTGCTTGTTATGAGCAATTTCATATGCATCAAAATGCTTCTGCAATTGGGAAAGGGTTTCAACCTTATATACAATTTATTCTATGGATAAATAGGAATTGGTTTACCAACAGTACTATATGTAAAACTTGGGAACCAATATGACAATTCCAGGCATTAAGAAATATTCACGTTTTTCCTTGGTAAATAATAACCAGGATATTGATTCCAAAAGAAATATAACCTTATATGGAGAAAAGCAATAAAACAGTTATGACATTTGAAGATGATATTCCTGCAAAAACAATATGAAGTTTTCCCAGGAGAGAATTGAAACAGGAAACCTGTGGACCTAAAGTCTTTTGTTGACTCAACTCCAGTTAAATCATTAACCTGTGCTGTTTGCATATTTAAGATTGTAATTCCTGAAATGTCCCCCTTTGTTTTTAAACCCTTTACTAGCCAAGTGCCCTCAATGGGTACTGAAACATAAACATATGTGCAAGAAAACCTTGTCTATTTCAGTGTTTACTGAAGAAAACTGGCATTGTTTTGCTAGAACCAATAAGGTTCTCATGTTAAACGGTACATAACAATGCCTTGGACACAGCCCCTTGAAAACTTTGCAAGTAATTTGGAAAATAATGTTACATCTAGAAAATTGAATATTCCGTTTTAATCACAAGTTGAAAACATTTTTCGAAAAAAAAAAAAAAAATGCTTGTTCTGTACAATTTCTCCTTTTGCCATAATGTTTGCACTAGTAAAACTGTTGTCTGCTGCAAATGCATTAATTGCTTCTGCAGGTGGGAAATGGTTAAAGTAATCTGTCTGATGGAAAGGGATTAAGTATAAATACTTAATAGTTTTTAGCTCACCTGAGCTTTGCTCAAGGTGAGTTATTGTGATCGCCTTTTGTCCGGCGTCCGTCGTGCGTCAACTTCTTCTCCTCAGTAACCAGTGGGTCAATTGGGATGAAACTTCACAGAAAGCATCCTCTCAATGACCTCACCAAAATTCCTTCAAATTTTTGGGATCCATGCAAAATTTTGGTTTCCATGGCAACGAAACCGAAAAAACTTCAAAATTCTTCTTCTCCCAAATTGGTTGGCAGATTTTCAAATAATTTTGTAGAAATGTTCCTTGGGTGACCCTCTATCAGATTCCTTCAAGCCGTGTTGATTGGTCGAAAAATATGGCCGCCAGGGGGGGGCGGGGCTATTTTGCCTTATATGGCTATAGTGAAAACTTAAAAAATCTTCTCCTCCGAAAGTGTAAGGCCGATTTTCAAATAATTTTGTAGAAATGTTCCTTGGGTGACCCTCTATCAGATTCCGTCAAGCCATGTTGATTGGTCGAAAAACATGGCCGCCAGGGGGGGCGGGGCTATTTTGCCTTATATGGCTATGGTGCAAACTTAAAAAATCTTCTCCTCCAAAAGTGTCAGGCCGATTTTCAAATAATTTTGTAGAAATGTTCCTTGGGTGATCCTCTATCAGATTCCTTCAAGCCATGTTGATTGGTCAAAAAACATGGCCGCCAGGGGGCGGGGCTATTTTGCCTTTTATGGCTATAATGAAAACTTAAAAAATCTTCTCCTCCATAAGTGTCAGGCCGATTTTCAAATAATTTTGTAGAAATGTTCCTTGGGTGACCCTCTTTCAGATTCCTTCAAGCCATGTTGATTGGTCAAAAAACATGGCCGCCAGTAGGCAGGGCTATTTTGCATTATATGGCTATAGTGAAAACTTAAAAAATCTTCTCCTCCAAAAATATCTGGCCGATTTTCAAATAATTTTGTAGAAATGTTCCTAGGGTGACCCTCTATCAGATTCCTTTAAGCCAAGTTGATTGGTCGGAAACTATGGCTGCCAGGGGGCGAGGCTTATATAGCTAAAGTGAAAAAAAAAAAAAAAATCAGGTGAGCGATTCAAGGGCCATCATGGCCCTCTTGTTTACTGTTCTAATTTGACATCATGTGCAAAAAAGAACATGAAATCTGTAAATGTTTATATAAATGATACAGATCTAGAGTTGAACCGTTGTAAGAAAAAAGGATATGACTCATTATGATCAATGAGATTGTGTTGCTTTAAAAAGGTTATTTTGTAGCAAAATTCAAGTTGGCCTTAGTGGGTCACAAGGTGGGCTTTCAAAGTTGTTGTCAGTGTGTAACAAACTGGGCTTTCAAAATTGTTGTCAGTGTGTAACAAACTGGGCTTTCAAAGTTGTCCTCAGTGGGTAACAAACTGGGCTTTCAAAGTCACTCTCATCGTAGCAAAGTGGGCTTTGAAAGTCCTTCTCATAGGGGAGCAAAGTGGGCTTTCAAAGTCCTTCTCATAGGGGAGCAAACTGGGCTTTCAAAGTCCTTCTCAGTGGGTAACAAAGTGGGCTTTCAAAGTCATTCTCATAGGGTAGCAAGTTGTCCTCATCTGGAAACAAAGTTGGCTTTCAAAGTTGACACAAGTGGGTAACAAAGCCGGCTCTTAAAAATGTAGTTAGTGGTTAACAAAATCAGCTTTGATATTTGTCCCCAGTGGGCTTTCAAAACTTTCCTTAGTTGGTAACAAAGTGGTCTTCCAAAGTTGTTATCAAAGTTGTCTCCAGTTGGAAACAAAGTAGGCTTTCAAAGTTTGCCTCTGTGGGTAATTAACTGGACTTTCAAAGATGTCCTCAGTTGGTAACAAAAAAGTAGGCTTTCAAAGTTGTACACAGTTGGTAACACATTGAGCTTTCAAGGTTGTCGTCAGTGGTAAACAAAGAAGGCTCATGAAGTTGTCCTCTCTGGGTAACAAAATGACTTGCAAAGTTGACCTCAGTGGGAAACAAAATGGGATCTAAAAAGTGTATGCATTGGGTTACAAAGTGGGTTTCAAAGTTTTCTACAGTTGGTTACAAAGTATGCTTTCAAAGTTGTCCTCTGTGTTTAACAAAGTGGGTTTTCAAAGATGTCCTCAGTTGGTAACAAATTCAGCTTTCAAATTTGTCCTCAGTTTTGAAAAAGATTGGCTTTCAAAGTCATTCTAATTGGGTAACAGGCTTTCAAAGTCATTCTAATTGGGTAACAAAGTGGGCTTTCAAAGTTTTCCTCAGTGGGTTACACAGTGGGCTTTCAAAGTTGTCCTCAGTGGGTAACAAAGTGGGCTGTCAAAGTTGTCCTCATTAGGTAACAAATTGCGCTTTCAAAGGTTCCATCAGTGGGTAACAAAGTGGGCTTTCAAAGTTGTCCACAGTGGGTAACAATGTGGGCTTTCAAAGTTGTCCTCAGTTAGTAACAGAATGGTCTTTCAAAGTTGGCTCCAGTGAGTTAAAAAGTGGGCTTTAAAAATAGTCCTCAGGTGGTAACAAAGTAGGGTATCAATGTTGTCTTCAGTGGGTAACAAAGTGGGCTGTCAAAGTTGTCCTCATTGGGTAACAAACTGGACTTTCAAAGTTGTCCTCAGTGGGTAACAAAGTCGGCTTTCAAAGTTGTCCTCAGTAAGTAACAGAATGGTCTTTCAAAGTTGGCTCCAGTGAGTAAAAAAGTGGGATTTCAAAAAAGTCCTTAGTTGGTAACAAAGTAGGATATCAAACTTGTCTTCAGTGGGTAACACAGTTGGCTTTCAAAGTTGTCCGCTGTTGGTTACTAATTAAGCATTCAAAGTTGTCCTGAGTAGGAAACAAAATGGCTTTTAAAGTTGTCAACAAAGTTGGCTTTCAAAGTTGTCCTCAGTTGACTTTCAAAGTTGTCCTAAGTTGAGTTTCGAAGTTGTCTCATGTTGGTAATAAAGTTGGCTTTCAAAGTTGTCCTCAGATTATAACAAAGTGGGCTTTCAAAATTTTCTCCAGTTGGTAGCAAAGTGGGCTTTCAAAGTTGTCCTAAATATGTAACAAATTAGGCTTTCAATGTTGTTCTCATTGGAAAGAAGAAAATTAGGCTTTCAAAGCTGTCTCCAGTGTGTAATAAAGTGGGCTATCAAAATAGGGATCAGTGGGTAACAAAGTGAGCTTTCAAAGTTGTCCTCCTTTGTAAGAAAGTTGGCTTTCAAAGTTGTTTTAAGTGGGTAACAAAGTGGGCTTTCAAAGTTGTCCTCCGTTTTTAAGAAAGTTGGCTTTCAAAATTGTTTTAAGTGGGTAACAAAGTGGGCTTTCAAAGGTGTCCTCCGTTTTTAAGAAAGTTTGCTTTCAAAGTTTTAAGTGGGTAACACAGTGGGCTTTCAAAGTTGTCCTTTGTGGGTAACAAATTTGTCTTCATTAGTTTAGAAATGAGGCTCTAAAAATGGCCTAAGTGCATAACAAAGTGGGCTTTTAAAGTTGTCCTCAGTGGGTTTTCAAAGTTGTTTTCTCTGGGTAACAAAGTGGGCTTTTAAAGTTGTCCTCAGTTGGTAACAAAATGGGCTCTAAAAATGGCCTAAGTGACTAACAAAGTGGGTTTTTAAAGTTGTTCTTATTTGGTAACAAACTGGGCTTTCATAGTTGTCCTCATTGGGAAACAAACTGGGCTTTCAAAGTCATCCTCTATGGGTAACACACTTTGCTTTCAAAATTGGTGTCGGTGAGTAACAAAGTGGCTTTCAAAGTTGTCCTCATTAGGTAACAAAGTAAGCTTTCAAGGTTCTCTACAGAGGGTTTTAAGTGGGTAACAAAGTGGGCTTTCAAAGTTGTCCTTTGTGGGTAACAAATTTGTCCTCATTAGTTTAGAAATGAGGCTCTAAAAATGGCCTAAGTGCGTAACAAAGTGGGCTTTTAAAATTGTCCTCAGTGGGTTTTCAAAGTTGTTCTCTTTGGGTAACAAAGTGGGCTTTTAAAGTTGTCCTCAGTTGGTAACAAAATGGGCTCTAAAAATGGCCTAAGTGACTAACAAAGTGGGTTTTTAAAGTTGTTCTTATTTGGTAACAAACTGGGCTTTCATAGTTGTCCTCATTGGGAAACAAGCTGGGCTTTCAAAGTCATCCTCTATGGGTAACACACTTTGCTTTCAAAATAGGTGTCGGTGAGTAACAAAGTGGCTTTCAAAGTTGTCCTCATTAGGTAACAAAGTAAGCTTTGAAGGTTCTCTACAGTGGGTAACAAAGTGGGTGTTTACAGTTGCTGTCAGTTGGTAACAAATATATTTTTCAAAGTTATCCATAGATGGTAACAAATTTGGCTTTCACAGCTGTTGTCCTCAGTGGGAAACAAAGAAAGCTATCAAAGTTGTCCTCAGTCAGTAACAAAGTGTTCTTTCAAAGTTGTCCTCAGATGGTATCAAAGTGTTCCTTCAAAAGTGTCTTTATGTGTACTAAAGTGGGCATATAAATTGTTGTCAACCGGCAACAAAGTCGGCTTTCAAAATAGGCCTCAGTGTGTAACAAATTAGACTTTCAAAGTCGCCCTCCATTTGTAAGAAAGTTGGCTTTCAAAGTTGTTTTAAGTGGGTAACAAAGTGGGCTTTCAAAGTTGTCTTAAGTGGGTAACAAAGTGGGCTTTCAAAGTTGTCCTCAAAGGGTAACAAAATGGGTTTTCAAAGTTGTTCTCTGTGGGTAACAAAGTGGGCTTTCAAAGTTGTCCTCGGTTGTGAACAAAATGGGATCTAAAAAAATGGCCTAAGTGACTAACAAAGTGGGCATTTAAAGTTGTCCTCATTTGGTTACAAACTGGGCTTTCAAAGTTGTTCTCTATGGGTAATACAATTGGCTTTCAAAATAGGCATCAGCGGGTAACAAAGTGGCTTTCAAAGTTGTTCTCTGTAGGTAACACACTTGGCTTTCAAAATAGGCGTTACTGGGTAACAAAGTGGCTTTCAAAGTTGTTCTCTGTGGGTTACACACTTAGCTTTCAGTGGGTAACAAAGTGGACATTCAAAGCCGTATACAGTTTGTAACAAAGTGGGCTTTCAAAGTTGTTTCAAGTGGGTAAAAAAAAGGGTCTTCAAAGTTGTTCGCATTAGGTAACAAAGTGGGCTTTCAAGGTTCTCTACAGTGGGTAACTAAGTGGGTATTTAAAGTTGCCGTCAGTGGGTAACAAATATGGTTTTCAAAGTTATCCTTAGATGGTAACAAATTTGGCTTTCACAACTGTTGTCCTTAGTCAGTAACAAAGTGTTCTTTCAAAGTTGTCCTCAGATGGTATCAAAGTGTTCTTTCAAAAGTGTCTCTGTGTAATATATGTAAATGAAAATATAAAAGAATTGTCTGATTTAAATGAAATATTTCAACACCCGGTTGATGAGATCCGTAGTTCATGTGACATGAAAATAAATGCACAAGGTAAACAATTAATTGAATTATGTAAGATATACTCGCTATATATATTAAATGGACGAATTGGACAAGACAAACACATTGGAAATTTCACTTACACGTCGACAAACGGCAGTAGTGTAATAGATTATTGTCTTTGTTCAAATGAAATTATTACAATTGTAAATAACTTCAAAATAGAAGAGCGTTGCGAATCAAAGCACTTTCCGCTGTCATTATATATGACAGTACCGGTTAAACTCGACAAAAAAAATCAAATTATTAATATCTCTTCTATTGTATATGAAATACCCCGTTTTCGTAAAGACGAATTTATAGAAACCGCCAGTTCAATCTTTACAAATGAATTGATAACAAACTTTGCAAAAACTGTTGATGACCCGACACAAAATATAGATGAATTAGTCTCAAGATTGAACGGACATTTTAAAGAGGCGGGAAAACATTTTGAACACACACAGAAAAGAGCGAACCCCTTTTGGTTCGATCGTGACTGCATTAAGGCAAAACAGCTTAAGTATAGCTAGCCTATTACGTAATTATAGAAATAACAAATGTGACGATAATTTAATGCTGTTTATAGAACAGCGAAAAAAATTCAAAAATATGTGCAATACAAAGCAACAGAGCTATAAAAAGAAACAATTAAATGATATAACCGCAAACATAAACGATCCCAAATCATTTTGGTCAAAACTTAGAAATATGACCAATACAAAGCCAAGAAAAACAAATAATATAACCACAGAGCAGTGGATGAATCATTTTGAAGGATTATTAAATCCGTCTGCTGCCGATTTCGAAAACCTTGCTGATGTCGATGTCGACTGCAGCATCGGCGAACTAAACAACGACATTGACGACTATATTTTCAATTCAGACATTTCTGAGGATGAAATCCGTCTGGCTATTAAACATTTAAAAAATGGGAAAAAGCCCGGACCCGACCAATTAATACCAGAATTTTTCATATACGGATGCGTGTTAATCTTACCTATACTTATTAAACTTTTTAACAGACTTTTTAAAAACGGAGAATACCCAGAAATCTGGACTGAATCGATAATAGTCACAATACATAAAAAGGGGGATATTAATTTGTTGATAACTACCGCGGTATTAGTCGACAGAATATTTTGAGCAAGGTTTATTGTGGTGTATTAGTTGCTCGAATGAATTTTTATGCACAAATGTACAGTAAAATCTCTGAAAACCAACACGGATTTAAGTCCGTTTTTTCCACAATAGACAGTGCGTTTATTCTGAAATCTGTCATCGATAGGATGCTGCAACGAAAACGCGGCAAAATATTTGTTGCGTTTGTCGACTTTGAAAAATGTTTCGATACTATAAATAGATCTCTTCTGTGGAATATACTAAAAGATAATGGTATCAAAGGAAACTTATTTAGAGCATTAAAAAGTATGTATTTATCTGTCAAATCATGTATTAGATGTAATGGTGGTACAATAAGCAACCCAATCCATAGCCAGATCGGATTGAAACAAGGATGTCTTGCGAGTCCGATCCTGTTCACATTTTTCATTGATGAACTTGAAAAAAAGCTTAGAGAGAGTAACATTATTATTAAAAAGGCATTCAGCTTCATCCTGATATTGTTCAATTATTTCTGTTAATGTTTGCAGATGATCTTGCCTTAATAGCAGACACAATTATAGAACTTCAAAGGCAGTTGAACGTACTGTCAGACTTTTGTCATGAATATAAACTTAAAGTAAATGAACGTAAAACAAAAATAGTCGTATTTAAAAAGGGTGGTTTATTAGCTAAAAATGAGACATGGCATTATAGGAATAGTAAACTAGAGGTAGTCAATAAGTTTTGCTATCTTGGTATTCTGTTTACTAGACAAGTGTCTATGAATGCTATGGTACATGAACAGTGTATGAAAGGTAAACGTGTTTTAATCTCAATATTAAAGTCCTTATATGACTCTGGTCAATTATCGAAAACTGTATTTTTCAAAATATTTGATGTCAAAATCACACCTTTATTGCTGTACGGCTCCGAGATTTGGGGTACAGACAACTATGGAGAACTAGAGCGAGCACAATACTATGCATGTAAGCGCTTTATGTGCGCTAAGCAGAAAGCATCAAATTTTGCCATTTTAGGAGTTTGTGCTCGTTACCCTATGTATATAACATCACGAAAACGTTGTATAAACTATTGGTTAAAAGTAATAAGGATGCCACAATCACGATTTGTAAAGAAATGCTATGATATGATGTTAAATGACGATCTAAACGGCCTTACTAATTGGGCAACAAGCATAAGATTAATATTACAGAGAAACAGTTTTGGGATAGTATGGCAAAAACAAATGGTCGCATCAGAACCTTTATTCTTAAAAAATTTTGAGAGCAGACTAAAAGATTGTTTCCTCCAAGAGTGGAACGCCTCAATAAACTCGAACCCTAAATTAGATAGTTACCACATGTACAAAAATGAATTCAGTTACGAAAAATATCTTGAAGTGCTTGACATACGGAAATTTCGATATATTTATGTAAATTTTAGAGTTGGAGCACATGAACTTGAAATTGAAAGAGGTCGTTATCAAAATATTCCTAGAAGAAATAGGATTTGTAAATTATGTAACACGAATGTCATTGAAAATGAGTACCATTTCTTGCTTTGTTGTGACTTTTATGACGACATTAGAAAGTCATACATTCCTAGTAAATATTACACCATACCTAGTATACACAAGTTTAATATTGTAATGTCATCGCAAAATGAAAAACAAATTAAATGCACATCTTCTTATTTATTCTATGCTTTCAAACGAAGAAACAGTTTCATTAAACAAATTGAAAGTGGTTAGATATATTGTTTATAGGATTTATGTGAATGTATATATATATGTATGTATGTGTGTATGTGTATGTATATATAAATATATATGTATATATATATATGTATATATATATATATGTGTGTATGTGTATATATATATATATATGTGTGTAATCATTTCAAACGCCAATATCAGTGTTATGTTTGTTGGTATATATATCTGAATATGTGTGACAAGCGTGCGGTACGCTGACGGATGTTGTATTATTTGTTATACATGTTGTTATGGGTCGATGGCCTTAAATCAATAAACTATTTGTCATTGTAATAAAGCGGGCATATACATTTTTGTCAACCTGAAACAACGTCCGCTTTCAAAATAGGCCTCAGTGTGTAACAAAGTAGGCTTTCAAAGTTTTCCTCCATTTGTAAGAAAGTTGGGTTTCAAAGTTGTTTTAAGTGGGTAACAAAGTGGGCTTTCAAAGTTGTCCTCCATTTGTAAGAAAGTTGGCTTTCAAAGTTGTCTTAAGTGGGTAACAAAGTGGGCTTTCAAAGTTGTCCTCAATGGGTAACAAAGTGGGTTTTCAAAGTTGTTCTCTGTGGGTAACAAAGTGGGCTTTCAAAGTTGTTCTCTGTGCGTAAAACAGTGGGCTTTCAAAGTTGACCTCGGTTGTTAACAAAATGGGATCTAAAAATGGCCTAAGTGACTAACAAAGTGGGCTTTTAAAGTTGTCCTCATTTGGTTACAAACTGGGATTTCAAAGTTGTCCTCTATGGGTAGTACAATTGGCTTTCAAATAGGCATCAGTGGGTAACAAAGTGGCTTTCAAAGTTGTTCTCTGTAGGTAACACACTTGACTTTCAAAATAGACGTTACTGGGTAACAAAGTGGCTTTCAAAGTTGTTCTCTGTGTGTGGGTAACACACTTAGCTTTCAGTGGATAACAAAGTGGACACTCAAAGCTGTATACAGTTTGTAACAAAGTGGGCTTTCAAAGTTGTTTCAAGTGGGTAAAAAAGCGGGCCTTCAAAATTGTTCGCATTAGGTAACAAAGCGAGCTTTCAAGGTTCTCTACAGTGGATAACAAAGTGGGTATTTAAAGTTGCCGTCAGTGGGTAACACATATGGTTTTCAAAGTTATCCTTAGATGGTAACAAATTTGGCTTTTACAACTGTTGTCCTCAGTCAGTAACAAAGTGTTCTTTCAAAGTTGTCCTCAGATGGTATCAAAGTGTTCTTTCAAAAGTGATTTTGTGTGTTATAAAGCGGGCATATAAATTGTTGTCAACTGGCAACAAAGTCGGCAATCAAAATAGGCCTCAGTGGGTAACAAAGTGGGCTTTCAAAGTTGTCCTCCATTTGTAAGAAAGTTGGCTTTCAAAGTTGTTTTAAGTGGGTAACAAAGTGGGCTTTCAAAGTTGTCCTCCATTTGTAAGAAAGTTGGCTTTCAAAGTTGTTTTAAGTGGGTAACAAAGTGGGTAACAAAGTTGTCCTCCATTTGTAAGAAAGTTGGCTTTCAAAGTTGTCTTAAGTTGGTAACAAAGTCGGCTTTCAAAGTTGTCCTCAATGGGTAACAAAGTGGGTTTTCAAAGTTGTTCTCTGTGGGTAACAAAGTGGGCTTTCAAAGTTGTCCTCGGTTGTTAACAAAATGGGATCTAAAAATGGCTTTCAAAGTTGTCCTCTATGGGTAATACAATTGGCTTTCAAAATAGGCGTCAGTGGGTAACAAAGTAGGCTTTCAAAGTTATTATCTGTAGGTAACACACTTGGCTTTCAAAATAGGCGTTTCTGGGTAACAAAGTGGCTTTCAAAGTTGTTCTTTGTGGGTTACACACTTGGCTTTCAGTGGGTAACAAAGTGGACATTCAAAGCTGTATACAGTTTGTAACAAAGTGGGCTTTCAAAGTTGTTTCAAGTGGGTAAAAAAGTGGGCCTTCAAAGTTGTTTGCATTAGGTAACAAAGTGGGCTTTCAAGATTCTCTACAGTGGGTAACAAAGTAGGTATTTAAAGTTGCCGTCAGTGAGTAATACATATGGTTTTCAAAGTTATCCTTAGATGGTAACAAATTTGGCTTTCACAACTGTTGTCCTCAGTGGATAACAAAGTAGGCTATCAAAGTTGTCCTCAGTCGGTAACAAAGTGTTCTTTCAAAGTTGTCCTCAAATGGTATCAAAGTGTTCCTTCAAAAGTGTCTTTGTGTGTAATAAAGTGGTAAGTTAAAGTTGTTGTCAGCTGGCAACAAAGACGGCTTTCAAAGTTTTCCTCAGTTGGTAACAAAGTGGGTTATGAAATTTGTTCTTAGTTGGTAACAAAGGTTGGCTTTCAAAGTTGCCATCAGTGGGTTACAAGTAGCCTTTCCAAGTTGTCCTCAGCTGATAACAAAGTCGGCTTTCACAGTTGTCACCAGAGAGTAACAACGGAGGTTTTTATACCCCCGCAAACAAAGTTTGGGGGGGTATATAGGAATCACCCTGTCTGTCCGTCTGTCTGTCCGTATGTCCACATTTCTTGTAAGCACTACTCATCCTAAACGGCTCAATGGATTTGGTTCAAACTTTACATGAAGGTTACACACCATATGTAGATATGCATGAAGGAAGATCATACACCTCGGATTTTTCCAAGGGGAGATAATTCAACTTAGACTCCTGTGCACATACCTACACATTTCTTGCAAGCACTACTCCTCCTTAACGGCTCAATGGATTCTTCCAAGGGGAGATAATTCAACTTAGAGGTTACCTGCGAGGGACTCCTGTGCACATACCTCCACATTTCTTGTAAGCACTACTTCTCCTAAACAGCTCAATGGATTTGGTTCAAACTTTACATGAAGGTTACACATTATATGTAGATATGCATGAAGGAAGATAATACGCCTCGGATTCTTCCAAAGGGAGATAATTCAACTTAGAGGTTACTTGCGAGGGACTCCTGTTCACATACCTCCACATTTCTTGTAAGCACTACTCCTCCTAAACGGCTCAATGGATTTGGTTCAAACTTTACATGAAGGTTACACATCATATGTAGATATGCATGAAGGAAGATCATACACCTCGGATTCTTCCAAGGGGAGATAATTCAACTTAGAGGTTACCTGCGAGGGACTCCTGTGCACATACCTTCACATTTCTTGTAAGCACTACTCCTCCTAAACGGCTCTATGGATTTGGTTCAAACTTTACATGAAGGTTACACATCATATGTAGATATGCATGAAGGAAGATCATACACCTTGGATTCTTCCAAGGGGAGATAATTCAACTTTACCATTGTATCCGATGTTTTGGGAGGGGAGCGGGGGGTATTCTTCAGTGAGCTTTGCTCACAGTATTTCTAGTTAAATTTGCCCCTAGTTGGCTTTCAAAATTGTCCTAATTTAGTTTGTAACAAATTGGTCTTTCAAAGTCGTCCTCAGTTGGTAACAAAGTGGTTTTTCAAAGTTGTCCTCAGTTGGTTCCAAAGTTGGCTTTCAAAGTTGTCCTTAATTTGTTCCAAAGTGGGTTTATAACATTGTTCCTGAGTTAGCAACAAACTGGGCTTTCAAAGTTGTCCTCAGTGGGTTACAAAGTGGGCTCTAAATTTGTCCAAAGTAGGTTTAGTAAATTGTCCACAGTTGGCAACAAACTGGGCTTTCAAAGTTTTCCTTAGTTGGTAACAAAGTGGGCTTTCAAAGTTGTCCTTAGTGGGTAACAAAGTGGGCTTTCAAAGTTATCCTCAGTGGGTAACAAAAGTGGGCTTTCATTGTTGTCCTCAGTGGATAACAAAGTGGGCTTTCATTGTTGTCCTTAGTGGGTAGCAAAGTGGTGTCTCAAATTTGTCCTCATTGGGTAAAAAAGTGGTCTTTCAAAGTTGTCCTCAATGAATAACAATGTTGGCTTTCAAACTTGTCCTCAGTTGGTTCCAAAGTGGGTTTACAACATTGTCCTCAGTAGGTAACAAAGTTGGCTTTCAAGTTTGTCCTCAGTGTGTAACAAATTGGACTTTCAAATTTGTTCTCAGTGGGTACCAAAGTCGGCTTTCAAATTTGTTCTTAGTGGGTAACAAAGTCGGCTTTCAAATTTGTTCTCAGTGGGTAACAAAGTGGGCTTTCATTGTTGTCCTCATTGGGTAACAAAGTGTGCACTCAAAATTGTACTCATTGGGTAACAAAGTGGGCTTTCAAAGTTGTTCTCATTTGGGTAACAAAATGGTCTTTCAAAGTTGCCCTAAGTGGGTAAAAAATGGGTTCTCATAGTTGTCATCAGTCGATAACGAAATGGGCTCTCAAAACTGTCCTCAATGGGTAACAAAGCGGTCTTTCAAAGTTGTCCTCAGTTGGTAACAAAGAGGTCTTTCAAAGTTGTCCTCAGTTGGTAGCAAAGCGGGTTTATAACATTGGCCTCAGTTGACAACAAACTGGTCTTTTAAAGTTGTCCTCAGTTGGTAACAAAGTGGGCTTTCAAATTTATTCTCAGTGGGTAACAAACAAAGTGGGCTTGATTTTGATTTTGTGTCAGAATTTAGAAATGTTCCTAGGATGTTCATCTACCAAAATATCTTCCAATCCATCATGTTTATTTGGAAAAAAAATAATAGCCAACAGGAGGCAGGGCTATTTTTACCCTTAATAAATATGGCCAAAACATTTAAAATCTACTCCTCTAAGAACCGTGTTTTGAATTTATATCATATGAATATTCCTTGTGTGAACCGGTAGAGCCAGCTAAATGGGTCTGAACGATATGAGTCAAATGCAACTCTTGAGGTCCACCAGGTGAGGCGGTATTGGTTCCATTCCCTATAAATTTTTATCACGATGCAATTAAAATGTGGGACAAATATCATCTTTCCTCTCCACTGTGATATGATCGTAGCTGTTGAAAGTGCAGTAAAATCCAAAACAAACTAGGGTGACTCTCTTACATATGACATAGGCTCTAAGATGTCTGGTGCAGATGTTGTTGTATGTTAGGGAAGGATTAACATTTCCTTAGGGTCAGAATCCTGCCTAATATGGCAAAAGGATCCAATTTGGTCAATTTTAGAAGATGAAAGATCTACAATGCTATACCTGTCAGGTTGTATTAACTGGTAATTTGTTTCACCTTGTTTACTGTGAACTGCATGATTAACTATTGATTGGGTAGACAAACAGGCTCTAAACTGTCTTAAGTCCTTATTTGGTTAAAAAACTCTCCCTGGTAAATTTGAGGGTCTTGTAGGTACATTTGCGGCAGATAGATTTTGATAACATTTAGGAAAAAGGCGAAAATGTGCATATTTGGTAGCATAAGAGATTATAGTATGTCATGGATATACCTTTCCCGGATAGAACCTGATTTTTATCATGCAAAAAGGTGTGTCTTGTGACAAAATGTTTTTTTTCTGATGTCATACAAGTGAACGTTTTAGCTCACCTGAGCAATTTCTCCTCATTCTACAATGTTTTTAAAAAATGATGTGCCGAGACGCATGAACAAATTGACTCTCTAACTGGGAATGGTTCAAACCCAGGAAATACATGTTTCATTGCTTTTACTATTTTGATAAGTGGATATGTAGGTAGGCTAGGTTCAGAGTAAAGTAGAAATAAGAAAGTTCATAACGGGCGTGTGTAAAACACTAATATGGTAGAGAGCAAGCACTATAGGCATGGCTGTTTTAAATAAATGATGAGGTTGTGCGGTTTAGAATTTCAGAAATGAATTGATACAGCAGACCTAGTTCAGAGATGTTGTATGTATGTTAGAACATTGGTGAATGAGTAACCCTTTCCCACTTGCAATCAATCTGCAGCGGAAGACTTTGGAAATTAAATTAAAGTACCATTGATTAATACAGAGGACTAGATAAAAAAAAGAGTGAACTGGTCTTTTCCCATCCATATCTCTCTTATAACTCCACTAAACCCTATGTTGTTGGTACTCAAAACAATTGTTTCACTGAGACGATTCTTTTAAGTACCTACAACATAGGGTTTGAGGGTTAAATAAGGATTTTGGGATGTGAAATACTCTTCTTATCTAGAGCTCTGTTAATAGAATTAAAAACATTGTAAAATATTGAGAAATTGCCTATCATGAGGGATTTCTCCTTTTGCCCACATCATTTTCTATTGTCTTCTGATGCATTTGCAACTGGGAAAGGGTAAACTCTCACTTTAACCAGCTCCATGGTGAAGTGGCGCAGATTTGATTGAAAGTTTATTGATCTGCAAGTCTTTGGTCATTGTTACAGTTTCTTCTTGTTATGCCCCCACCATCAAATAGGGGGGTTGGAGCAGTATACAGTGTTGCTGTTGACCATTCATATGTTGCATCATCGGTATGAAACCATGTCATTGCTTTAGTAGTTATACTCCCTTCGAAGAAGAGGGGGTATATAGGAGTCACTGTGTCGGTTTGTCTGACTGTTTGTCGGTCGGTCGGTCTGAAGCCATATTTTGTCCGGCCTATTTCTTACAAACCTCTGGATGGAATTCAGTCAAATTTTACATGAAGCTTCTATACCAAGAGGAGATGTGCATATCCTAAAGAGGTTACAATTGCATGTTATTTTACAGAGTTATGGACCTTTTACTTATAAAGTTATGGTGTAGGTCAAGGTGCTGTTTAGGGGTATTTATCATCTTCAGTGATAGTTCTAGTTTTGTTTGTGGGCATACAAAGGTACAGTCTCTGGGAGCTAGGACAAGTTTGTATTACATCAACTTAGATCACAGGTCAGCGACACAGTTTCTTTCTAGAAAACTCTTCAAATAGAAAATGGGAATTGGTCTTATTTCATGTGGGAAGGTGAATGTATAGAAAGACTAGTTCTGATATGATTGGTAATCAATAATATTTCTGAGAAAGTGCAGTCTGCCACCATTTATAGCAAGTAATGTATATTCATGTATTACAAATTATACTGATCATTGGTTTTCTTTGACAGCTCACCACATTTTGATGCATCTGCAACAGACCCTCTGCAGCAGACGGCTTTTTGAAAACATAGTGACATAGCGGGTCTATTTTGCCTTATATGGCTATTGTGAAAACTTAAAAAAATCTTCTTCTCCAAAAGTGTCAGGCCGATTTTCAAATAATTTTGTAGGAATGTTCCTAGGGTGACCCTCTATCAGATTCCTTCAAGCCAAGTTGATTGGTCGGAAACTATGGCCGCCAGGGGGCGGGGCTTATATAGCTAAAGTAAAAAAAAAAAAATCAGGTGAGCGATTCCAGGGCCATCATGGCCCTCTTGTTTTCAAAACCATTACAGATATGGCTTCAAAACTTGCAACACTTATTCACCATCTGAACTCCATCAACAGACAAGAGTATATAACTCTGTCAACATTTTTGTTAGAATTATGGCCCTTTTTTGACTGAGAATTTCGGTTAAGTTTTTTGTACCAATTTACTTTTTTTCAAAACCATTACAGATATTGCTTTGAAACTTACAACACTTATTCACCATCATTACCTCCAGCAACAGACAAGAGTACATAACTCTGTCAAGGTTTTTGTAAGAATTATGGCCATTTTTCGCCTAAGAATTTTGGTTAAAAGTTTCTCGTACCACCCCATTTTTTAGCTCACCTGAGCTTTGCTCAAGGTGAGTTATTGTGATCGCCTTTTGTCCGGCGTGCGTCGTGCGTCAACTTCTTCTCCTCAGTAACCAGTGGGTCAATTTGGATGAAACTTCACAGAAAGCATCCTCTCAATGACCTCACCAGAATTCCTTCAAATTTTTGGGATCCATGCAAAATTCTGGTTTCCATGGCAACGAAACGAAAAAAACTTCAAAATTCTTCTTCTCCCAAACTGCTTGGCAGATTTTCAAATAATTTTGTAGAAATGTTCCTTGGATGACCCTCTATCAGATTCCTTCAAGCCGTGTTGATTGGTCGAAAAATATGGCCGCCAGGGGGGGCGGGGCTATTTTGCCTTTTATGGCTATAGTGAAAACTTAAAAAATCTTCTCCTCCATAAGTGTCAGGCCGATTTTCAAATAATTTTGTAGAAATGTTCCTTGGGTGACCCTCTATCAGATTCCTTCAAGCAATGTTGATTGGTCGAAAAACATGGCCGCCAGGGGGCGGCGGCTATTTTGCCTTATATGGCCAAAGTGAAAACTTAAAAAATCTTCAACATCTTCTCCTCAGTAACCAGTGGGTCAATTGGGATGAAACTTCACAGAAAGCATCCTCTCAATGACCTCACCAGAATTCCTTCAAATTTTTGGGATCCATGCAGAATTCTGGTTTCCATGGCAACTAAACGAAAAAAAATTCAAAATTCTTCATCTCCCAAACTGCTTGGCAGATTTTCAAATAATTTTGTAGAAATGTTCCTTGGATGACCCTCTACCAGATTCCTTCAAGCCATGTTGATTGGTCGAAAAACACGGCCGCCAGGGGGGGCGGGGCTATTTTGCCTTATATGGCTATAGTGCAAACTTAAAAAATCTTCTCCTCCCAAAGTGTCAGGCCAATTTTCAAATAATTTTGTAGAAATGTTCCTTGGATGACCCACTTTCAGATTCCTTCAAGCCATGTTGATTGGTCAAAAAACATGGCCGCCAGTGGGCAGGGCTATTTTGCATTATATGGCTATAGTGAAATCTTCTCCTCCAAAAGTATATGGCCGATTTTCAAATAATTTTGTAGAAATGTTCCTAGGGTGACCCTCTATCAGATTCCTTCAAGCCAAGTTGATTGGTCGGAAACTATGGCTGCCAGGGGGCGGGGCTTATATAGCTAAAGTGAAAAAAAAATAAAAAAATCAGGTGAGCGATTCAAGGGCCATCATGGCCCTCTTGTTTTAAAAACCATTAGTGATTTAGCTTATACACTTACAATACTTATTTATTATCATTACCTCCATCAACAGACAAGGGTACATAACTCTGTCAAGTTTTGTTTAAGAACTATGGCCCTTTTTCGATTTATAATTTCGGTTAAGTTATTCACCATTACCTCCACCAACAGCCAAGAGTGCTTAATTCAGTAAAGGTTTTTGTAAGAATTATGACTCTTTTTCGACTTATAAAGTACTTTGCTTATAAATAATATGATAAAGTACTTGGTTATTAGTCGCCGGGCAGAAGCCCGCGACTTCTATTTTTAATAGCTTTTCGGAAATCACATGGGAGGGCGGCTTATTATTAGAAAGAAACAAATCTAGATGATTTGAACATATTACAATTGTGGTTGTTTACGAACACTAATAAATGACACATCTAAAATGAAATAAATATTCCGATTTTTTAATGTTTGCAGTTTTTTTTATTTCAATCGCATTTAAGTTTTTTGTCTTATTTACGAAGACAAAAGTGGTCCCTTCAAGACGTGAACCAACACCCCCTTATGCAGACTCTTATGTGTCATCATTGAGGTCAATTTCGGATTCTCCTTTTAATAGCAATTTTAACTTACTAAATGTTGTTTTCATGTTCAAAGAGATGTCTTGATTTGTGTAGAATTCATTTAATAATGTTAATCCATGAATATCTAAAGTAGGAACTGTTTCTAAGCTAAATATAGACCCTATTCTGTTGTGTAGTTTCGTGACCTTTAACATCGATTTTCGCGCATGCGCATTTCGATATGAAAAAGCGAGTGATATTATTTTATTTTAGACAAGTACAAGACGAATGTTTGACGCAAAGCGTCAAAGAGAAGCCGCAATATTTCGTTGTACATGTAGAAATAAGAAAAAAAGAACATTTTTAAATCCACAAACAATAGAACAATTTAAACTGTAGACGGTAATGCTGATATATTTCTCCTTATGAAGACTTTTGTTTTCTTCAAATTACCTCCCTTTAAAGCAATACCAGGATATTTACCTTGTGATTCGAATAAGATTGACAAACATTGAAATTATATGAATGAATACTATTATTTAAATAAGTAACAACAGCAAAATTAAATTTAAGCCAGATAAATGTGTACACATTTCGTTAATTTTTTATAGATACCCTAATGTATAGGTATGTATATAAAATTTATAAGCAAATGTTTTCATTACTACGTTCCTAATGTTTGAATAGACTAAGGAAAGTCAAGAATACATAAATAAATCAATGCAGTCTTTTCCGGCGACATTGATGCCTTGCATCAACTTTCTCTTGTCTTTTCTCTATCACCCAAAAAAGTCGAGCGCGTTGTCCTAAGACAGCTCTTGTTGTAAATTGTTAACAGGTTAACCCATTACTTCACATGACTTTTTAAAGGTCGTCTGCTTTACAATCATCAGACGAACAATTTCAACATTCTAGAAAACTGAAAGATTTATATTGATCAAAAGTTAAAAATATTGCAATAAAAGGTGAAATTGCTTGTTTTAAAAACTCCCCCCACCCCCATATATATTCTACAAACAACAAATTTGTAGCAGACATCATTTAAAAACATCAAGGCAAAAATACCGAAATCTCTTTAACAGTTAAATGAAAGTATAATTATATACCAGTAATGGAATTGAAAATATCAAGGCAAAAGGAGAAATTACTCTTTATGTACTCTGCAACAATATTCTGTTAAGATGTCGGTGACCATTTTTAACCTTTTACAAATCTGCATCAGAAGACTTAATAAGCATCTACACAAAAATATTGAAAAAACTCCATGAATTAAGATTTACCTATTGAATAGAGTTGAAAAACATTGTGGCAATTTCTCCGTTTGCCAGGATGATGTTTTCAAAAGTAGTCCGCTGCAGAGGCATCAAAATGCATCCATATGTGGGAAAGGGTTAATTACTGCTGACCATGAAGTGTAAATCATTGTTTGACCAGAAAATGACCAGGAAATGACACTGGAATACATCAGTGTCCAAGTTATAAATGATAACAAAAAGTGACTTCATCTATATTTATTACAAAGACAGTTGTATTTTGATAAGGTCTTGTTATGAAAAATAGTTTGCAATATTTTTCCATTAATCCTTTCCCATGTACAACAAATCTGCAGCAGATATTGAATACATCTAGGCTAAAATGTGGAGATTCTAATTAAATGAAAGTTTAATTAGTGAATAGATTTGTAAAACATAGAGACAAAAGGAGAAATTAATATGAGTCAAAATGCTTCTGCAGGTGGGAAAGGGGTTAAAGAACAACAAAATACAATGTATAATTAAACAAAATACTTCCACCTTGTTTTTGCTAAGAATATCAAGCTTTTATGAAAATCATATTGCTTCTTCTCAAATGTTCCTCTGGAAAATATACTTTTTTAACCCTTTCCCACATACAGACACTTTCTGACACATCTAAAAACATTGTGGCAAAAGGCGAAATTGCTCATAATGAGCAATAATTATTTCTCTTTTTGCCAATGTTTTTTTTTTAACTTGATTCAATAATTATACTTTCATATAGAGATTTTCCATATTTTTGCGTAGATAATTTTAAAGACGCCTGCGGCAAATTTGTTATAGGATTAAAGCAGAATATTCTAAAACTATAATATTGGATAAATTTAAAAAATGATGATAGAATGTCAGTTTGATGCAATCTCATTAAAACCAGACCAAAATACTTCCCCCATACCTATATTGGTTCTGACAACATCACATAGTAAGCTGTTTTGAATTGACCCTAAACAGTTTAAATATCATTTAATCGGAACACTTGACAATCAACACTTCTCTATATTATTATGCCCCCTTCGAAAGAAGAGGGGGTATATTGCATTGTTGGTAGGTTGGTCCGTCCGTCGGTAGACCAAAGGTTGTCAGTGTGATAACTCAACATTGCCTGGACCTATGGTCCTTAAACTTGACTTGGAGGTTGGACCTGACCAGAAGATGACCCCTATTGATTTTTGGGTCATAGGTCAAGGTCACAGTGACCTTTGAAAGCTAAAAGATTGTCCGAGTGATAGCTGGGGGTGAGCAGTAATTGAACCCTATAGATTTTAAGGTAATCGGGTCAAAGGTCAAGTCCACACTGAACTTGAAAGGGAAAGGTGTGTCCGAGTGCTGGAGTCAGGATAAACTTGTCATTGGCATTACCGGTAATTTACCCAGGAACTGCTGCTGTGATGAATTGAAATACTGTTGAAAGTGGTGTAAAACACTCAAAATAATTTTAACAAGAAAAACAACACAAGAATGAAATCATAAGAAAAGAGATAATTTACATGTAATGGTCTCCAGTCCCTGAGAGCAATAGCAGTTTTTCTAGCTCATTGTTTTAAATTATCTCTTTCCCACTTACAGATGCTTTTCGAGGCAAAAGGAGAAATTGCTATAAATGAGCAAATCTCCCTTTTGGCACAATGTTTTCAACTCTATTCTAAAACTTAGATTTTTTATAAAGATATTTTCTGTATATTTTTCCTAGATGATTTCAAAGCTCATCTCCTATGGATTTGTTGTATGTGGGGAAGAGATAGAAAAGATGATTCATTGTGCAGGCTTTACAACAGAGACATTATAATCAAAGTACTGTTAACCTCTTACAGAATAAACTTTTGATGTATTTACTGTGAATAGATTCTTTGCCACAATCCTTAAATCCTTTCCCTGGCATACAACAAATCTGCATCACGAAACAGTTAGATAAAAGTTGGGAAAATCTGTCTTAATGTCTAAATGTTATTGAATAGAGATGAAAACATTTTGGACAATGGAGAAATTGCTCATCATGAGTGATTTCTACTTTTTGCCAAAGTGTTTTCAAAAGATGTCTGCGGCGGAGGTGTCGAAATGCGTTTACATGTGGGAAAGGGTGAAATATGTGTTGCAGAATTAATAATTTGTCATGGGAAATAGATAAGAGGATGATGAGGAAGGAAGAAATTAAAATATACATGGAAAAGAACAAATATTGAATTATTTTCCTTCACACAAAATAGTTGCCACAGAGGTAGGGTAAAAGGCATTCATCTTTAAGCCCTTTCCACATGCAGTGGCAATTCTGCAGTAGAAAACTTTTGTTAATATTGTGGCAAAAACCAATAAATTGCTCATAATGAGACATTTTTCCTTTTTGTCATAATATTTAGATCTCAGGCAATAATCGCGGGTCGAGTCCCGGTAGCTCAGTCAGTAATGACGCGGACTGTCAATCCAGGGGTTGGGAGTTCGAATCCCGATTCAGCCAACTTTCTTTCCGATGTTTGACAAAAGTCATTGCAACATGCATCATATGTCTTCCACCAATGGGCTAAGTCTATGGAAAAGCAGCCAGTTGCTTCAGAAGATTGTTGTGTGGAGTATTGGTGTGAGAAAACCAGGAAACACATGAGTAGGTGAACTGGCCGCCGAGATATGACAGAGAAATTGTTAAAAACGGCGTTAAACCCCAATCAATCAATCAATCATGCAATAATCGCACTTTCTTTTAAAAATATATTTTTTCTGTAATTTTACTTGGATGTGTTTAACCCTTTCCCTCATACGACAACTTAGCAGCAGACCACTGAACATATTTTGTCAAAAAATAGAAAAAAATCTCTATAATTGAATGGGTAACCTATGACTAAAAGTGGAAAACATCGTGGCAAAAGGAGAAATTGCTTGTTTTTGTCACTGTTTTCAAAAATCATCTGCTGCAGACGCGTCAGAATGCGTCTGCATCTGGCAAAGAGTTAATGACTATTACCTGGATAAGTGATTTTCTACTGCTTATAGCCCTTCTCAAACATTTGTCCCTTTGAGTGTTTACAGTCTGATGAAATGATTGAATTGTATTTTTGTTTCTTTGTTCTGTTCCTGCCATGAAATAATGATGCATTACAATTCTTTTTGGTGGTGTATGATCTAGATTTGTTTAAATTGGCGGTTATTTAACACTTTCCCATTTGCAGATGCATTTTATTAGAAGACTTTCATAATGTGCAATTCCTTCTTTTGCCACACTGTTTTCAATTCTATTTAATAATTAATAACACTTTCATTCATTGAGATTTTGCCTATTTCTGTTTTCAAAATCGTCTGCTGCAAGATTTTTGTAGGTGAGAAAGGGTTAAATGAATTATATTGTAAACAACACCTTGGCAAAAGAATAGAATAAAATAACCTTTTTCCAAGGTTTGTATATCTCTTTCCCACCAATAGACGCATTTTTACACATCTGCAGCAGACGACTTTCGAAAACATGGTGGCAAAAGGAGAAACAAAACAAGCAATTTCTCCTTTTGCTAGAACGTTTTTCAGCTGATATGTTGTATGTGGGAAAGGGATAGGCAGAGAAAAATGCTCAGGTGCACTTGATCAGCCTGGCAAGGATGTATATAATAATACTTTTAATCATTTCCCGCATACAAGAAAATCTGCAGCAGATAAATTTGAAAAAAATCAAGGCATTATATGAACAATCTCTATAGTCGAAAATATGATAATTAAATGATGAGCAATTTCTCGCAACGTTTTCAAAAGTCCTCCGCTGCAAACAAGTAAAAGAAATGTGGCCTCATTTGGAAAAGTGTTATGGTTTCAGGAACTATAATATAGGCCAATTCACATGATTTGTTTTGTTGGGGTTTTATGCCGTTTTCAACATTAATTTCAGTTTTATCACTGCGACAGTTCACATATTCATGATCCCTGGGTAAACAAACCAGTACTAGGCTACAGCACTCCTCCATGACTGCAGTGCGGGCTGGGGATCGAACCTGGGATGCCTGGTTCGAAATCCCCAAAGCTAAACCATTTGGCCAAGGCGGATTTTTCCAAATCACATGAAAAACAAACCATAGAGACTCGGAGACTTCATTCAGCAAAGTTTGCAAACTCAACAGTCTGAATTTGAAGCCTGTCTTGTCTGTGTTCACTATTATACATAAGGAATCTGCCGTGGTCGAGGCGTTCCGGGTTCAATCCACAATCGCGAAACGACGATCATGAAACAAATCACTATCATACTGAGAGCTAGAACCAATTTTACAATAATGCAATTAATTTCAAAACTTTCCGGATGTGATTCATAATATTTCACTAATTCTTTCCCGCATGAGTTCTGATGTATCTGCAGCAGATAATTTTTAAAAACAGGAGCAAAATATCTCGTTTTCAAACAATGTTTTTCTACTCTATTCTGAAATTATTATTTCAGGTATTTTCCATATATATTTTGTTTAACCTTTTCCCTCATACGACAATTCTGCAGCAGACGACTTTGAACGTATTTTGTCAAAAAATAGAAAATCTCCATAATTGAATGGATAACCTATGACAATCAAAGCGCCAATGGCACTGTAGTGGCGATCGTATGGAAAATCCTGCAAAGTAACAAGCAGTATATCGGTGTAGGGCTTGCGATGACTCTGGTGCGGGTATATTTGAGAATGTATCAACCCTGCATCTTTTGACAGTAGAATAATGTTAGTTTGCCAGAATGTTGTCTTGGTGATTATTTAGTTACGTTCTGAAATTGGTCATGATGTGTTCAAAATTAGGCCATTCCAAAGTTATGAAAAATCTAGTTGGTATTCGATAGACTACCGTTTTAGCTCATTAGAATGACTATTTGTAATCTAAATTGTTTGGGTAATCACATGTTTATCACCAGGTCGTTAGGCCATATTAAGATAAAATATATTTTACACTTTAGAAATGACTAAAGAAAGGAGAGAAAACAGTATCCATTAGTTTGGTGTTTGTTTCAATTATGTCCGATATTAAACAGGTCTGTTCAATTTAGTCCCTTCACATTGCATGATTGAGGGTTGTCACAGTGTATTTATATGTCTCTGAGGTTGTTAAACTGCTTCGAATAATGTGAGTGCAAAAACAAACACAAAACATGCTCCAAAAGCATAATTTCACTATTTGCCAAACTGTTTAATTTATGAAAATATAGGCATATATTATAATGCTAGATCTTCAAACTCAATTAGGCTACACTGTCAGCATTGATTGCTAATTGACTCTAGAACGTGCAGACGTGTATACATAACGTGTGTACACACTGCCATCGTGTGTCCTTTAAACCTTTGTAAACCAGTCTTATTATCTAGACGCTTTCATATATTTAAACAAGTACAAAATAAAGCGTTTATAATATTGAGATTTACAAGCTTTTCTGGTTTTGGTCTCGCGAGCTATTTATAGAACCTTTTGGAATTTCCAGATTTGAGTATCACCAGAGTTGTCGTTATTTGCAAGGCAGAACGCGCAATGATATTTATTATCTGCCAAATCATGACGAAGATAATCAGAGTACAACCAACTCCTGCCGAATCAGGTTAAAGGTCAAAAGGTTACGGTTGACTACAGTAAAAATAAAACGAGGCACAGGAGTATCATGATACTCTGCATAGCGTACCCAAGACGCCCGATGATATTTATTATCTGCCCAAACATGAAGAAAGATAATATGTAAATAGTTTAACTCTATTTAGATATTTTCTCGATAAATCTCAAATATTAGTACCAATCCGGTATCAAAGTAGCACTAACATTATCATTATTAATCGTGTGCCTGCATCACTGATGGAACTATATATATATATGGCGGTTTAACGGAAGTGAGTAAATTGCCTTTGCAGAAATATCCAACCGATTGTTCAAATACGACTATATAATTTTTTTTTCGTTGTTGTTGTTTTGGTAGCACTGTGGCGATTGTCAACCAATCGCCACAAAAAGTGGAAAACATTGTGGCAAAAGGAGAAATTGCACATTTTGTGCAATTTCTTCTTTTGTCACTATGTTTTCTAAAAAGCCGTCTGCTGCAGAGGCGTCAGAAAGCGTCTATACGACAATTCTGCAGCAGACGACTTTGAAAATGTTGAGGCAAAAAAATGAAAAATCTCTAAAAATAAAAGTCAAACCAGAGAAAACAGTGTTACAAAAGGAGAAATTGCTTAGTATGAGCAATTTATCCTTTTGTCACACTGTTTTCAAAAGTTTTCTGTTTCATATGTGTCAAAATGCTTCTATATTAGTGTGAAAGGGTTTTTAGTGTCATCTGTTTATTAGCCTATGCTTTCAAATTTAAAAAAAAATAACTTTTCATTTAACCTTTTCACTTTAAAGCATCTGCAGCAGACGATTTCTGAAAATATTTTGACTAGAAGGAGAAAATGCTCATAATTAGCAATTTCTCCTTTTGCCATATTATGTTTTCATTTCTTAATATTTCAATGTTAGTGTCTGGATGCTTTTAATCTGTCTGCTGAATGTGGAAAAGGGTTAAATAAACATATGAAATGAATTGAGGTAATGTTTGGATTCATTTTGTTTATTATTTTTTTGCCAACAGACATAATGAGGTCAATAATAGAATTTTGGGTCGTTGCCATGTAAAAGCTGAAGGAGGCAGACGTTTGATGGATTTCTGTCCAAGATAAGTTCTGTTAAAAGCTACTGGGATTCATAATTCTTTTGGAAAATTGTCCTTTTGTAGACAGAATAGTATATTGTTGGCCTTACCTGCATAAGCTAATAGTAGACTCTTCCAAACTGAAAGCATTTGCTAGAAAAAAAGAAAAAAAGTAGAAAACCTAGACAAATAGTGGTACTGTTTAACCCTTTCCGTTAATGCAGACAATTTTATAGTATCAAAATGCGACATGGCTCATGTTGTGTGGAGTACTGGTAAGAGAACCCCAGGAAACAGGTGAAGTGGCCGTCGTAATATCACAAAAATAGTTGAAAAAGCATTAAACCCAAACAATCCAATTTTTCTTTTTTCCAAAATGTTTCAATTCTTTTTTATAATAATACTTTCATCCTTAAAGAGATTGTTCATACCTTTGCCTATGTGATTTTAATGTCAGATTTATTTGTATGCACAAATTTGCAGCAGACGACTTTGAACATATTTTGTCAACAAACAGAAAATCTCTATAATTGAATGGATAACCTATGACTTAAAATGGAAAACATTGTGGCAAAAGGAGAAATTGCTCGTCTTGAGAAATTTCTTCTTTTTCACTATGTTTTCAAAAAGTTGTTTGCTGCAGAGGCGTCAAAAAGTGTATATATGAGGGAAAGGGTTAAAGACAGAGATGATAACATTTTGGGAAATGTCATTGTTTCAAATTAAATAAAGAATTTGTAAATCAGAGAGCTGCATGGTGGGTTTACTTGTACAAATAGTGGTATGATGATATTTAAATGGTTGAAATCCGTTGTTAAGCAAATAAAAGAACGAAGTTGTCTGGTACCATCATATAATCCTTTCAGTTTAAGAAATATTTTAGAAAAATGCTAATTTAGTTATTTGGTGTTGTTCAAATTTTATTAACTTAATAGAAGTCCAGGGTTCTTTCATACTGGTTACTTTAAATGATTTCGAGTTGCTGTCAGGTCATGAAGAAATGCTATACAATATGGAAATGGTTAAAAAAAACATGCAGTAATTATATCAGACCTAACCTTCAATGTTTCTGTTGCAGACCGTCATGCATGCATGAAATGTTGGCTTCAAACTACTTATCTGTAACCACTTGGGATGAAACTTCATAGGTATTATCCTCTCAATGTCCTCTTATTATTTCCTTCAAATATTTTGGTTCCATGAACAATTCTGGTGTTTATGTTCCTTAAGTGACCCTCTATCAAATTTCTTCAAACCATGTTACTTGGTCAAAAACCATGGCAACCAGGGGCAAGGGCTGTTCTGCCTTCTTTGGCTATATTGATTAATTTTTGCTGAATGCAGTGGAACGATACTGGCCCTCTTGGACCTCTTGTTAATTAGATGTTTTGAAAATCCAATGCTGCAGAAGTGTTGTATGTGGGAAAGGGTTTACTTGCTAAGACTGTATCCCAAGAGAGCTTATATCGTCACCCTGATGTTGAACGTAAGTTGACTGATATAACCCACCAGGCCAGTTGTGCTCTCCTGTGAGAGCTTATGTTTTTAGATTCTGTAAAATAGGAAAAGTCTTAAAGCAACCTTTAGGTGAAAATTATGAAAATTTATCCTTAAGAATGATAAATGAGCGCCTGTCAATTTGTCGTTTTATTCAAATATTGAAATTAATGAGTCCCCAAGGTACCCACATTTTTCTTCTTCATGATCTATACCACTCAGTAGATAATGGAGTAGATTTTTAAAAATTAATCTGTTAATTAAGATAATTTATGTGTGAACATATTTATTTTGATATTTTAAAGAGACCTTTTTAAGTCCAGTTTTGCACACAGTGGTCATGGTATCATCCAGGTGTTAAAATCAGATCATCTGATGATAGGGGTTGTCCCTGGTTCAAACTGCAGACAAATTAATTTGAAGAATCTGCTGTGTTCGAGTGGTAGTTAGTGTCAGGGATTTGGAACTATGTGTCCCAGGATTGATCCCCAGTGATGTAATTGTTCTCTGCCTTGGGTGAGGGAGATCACGGTTTGGTCCCTGGTAGGGTCTTACAAAAAACTATAATCCTTTCCCACATACAACAAATCTGCAGCAGACGACTTTGAAAACATAGGGACAAAGAAGCCTTTGTCCCATCATCACCAAATTTAGTCAGAATGTGTATTGGCATAATATCTTGGACAAGTTTTATAACTAGCCATATCGCTTAAGTCAATCAAGAGTTATTGCCCTTTAATGATAGAAATTACCTAAAATTGGTCTTGTCAGCTAAATAACTTAAAAAGACTTTGTCCCATGGTCATCAACTAAGACTTTGTCCCATCATCAACTTGGTCAGAATGTGTATTGGCATAATATCTTGGACAAGTTTAATAACTAGCCATATCGCTTTAGTCAATCAAGAGTTATTGTCCCTTAATTATAGAAGTTACCTAAAATTGGTCTTGTCAGCCCTATAACATAAGAAGCCTTTGTCCAATCATCATAAAATTTTGTCAAAATGGGAATTGGCATAATATCTCGAACAAGTTTGATAACTAGCCATATTGCTATATTCACTCTATCAGTTATTGCCCTTTAATTATAGAAATCTTGTCTGCTCAATAACTTTAGAAACCCTTGGTCCAATCACCACTAAACTTAGTCAAAATGTTTTTTGGCATAATATCTCGGACAAGTTCTATAACCAACCATATCGCTGTGGTCAATCTAGAATTATTGCCCTTTAATTATAGAAATTACCTCAAATAGGTATTGTCTGATCAATAACTTTTGAAGCTTTTATCCAATCATCACCAAATTTAGTCAGAATGTGTACGGGCATAATATTTCGGACGAGAGCTATAATCAGCCATATCACTTGAGTCATTGTATTTGATCATCACCAATTTAGACAATATGTTGATGGGCAGAATGTCTTGGTCAGGTTCGATAACTAACCACGTTATCATAGTCACTCCACACTTATATCCCTCGAAATGGCCAAAACTATATCAACAGTGTCCGCTCTCTAAATTTGCCTGACGTATAACCAATTATCACTATACTTGGTCTCAAAAAAATAGGACAGGCGTATTTTGTGATATTTGGCGCTCTTGTTCAAACATATCTTCAAATCAGATGATTCTTATAATATCTCATACCAAAGACTTAAACAGTGGTTGTAATGGCTGCCCTCCTTGGCTCTCAGGGTTGTGGGGCTAGCAGTTAGCATGTTACACTTGACTGGCTGGTGTTAAGATAAATGGACCATTTGTACTGGTACATAACCTAGGAAACGCTGTGATATAACTAAAAAAAAAATGAAAGCAGCGTCAAACAATCTTACAATATCCTTTTGGGTCATATGTCATTTAATGAAACAACATGGTCATTAGTCATTCAATGAAACAACATGGTCATTAGTCATTCAATGAAACAACATGGTCATTAGTCATTCAATGAAACAAAATGGTCATCAGTCATTCAATGAAACAACATGGTCAGTAATCATTCAATGAAACAACATGGTCATTGGTCATTCAATGAAGCAACATGGTCATTAGTCATTCAATGAAACAACATGGTCATTAGTCATTCAATGAAACAACATGGTCATTAGTCATTCAATGAAACAACATGGTCAGTAATCATTCAATGAAACAACATGGTCAGTAATCATTCAATGAAACAACATGGTCATCGGTCATTCAATGAAACAACATGGTCATCGGTCATTCAATGAAACAACATGGTCATTAGTCAATCAATGAAACAACATGGTCATTAGTCATTCAATGAAACAACATGGTCATTAGTCATTCAATGAAACAACATGGTCATTGGTCATTCAATGAAACAACATGGTCATTAGTCATTCAATGAAGCAACATGGTCATTAGTCAATCAATGAAACAACATGGTCATTAGTCATTCAATGAAGCAACATGGTCATTAGTCAATCAATGAAACAACATGGTCATTAGTCATTCAATGAAACAATATGGTCATTAGTCATTCAATGAAACAACGTGGTCATTAGTCATTCAATGAAACAACGTGGTCATCAGTCATTCAATGAAACAACATGGTCATTAGTCATTCAATGAAACAACATGGTCATTAGTCATTCAATGAAACAACGTGGTCATCAGTCATTCAATGAAACAATATGGTCATTAGTCATTCAATGAAACAATATGGTCATCAGTCATTCAATGATACAACATGGTCATTAGTCATTCAATCAAACAACACGGTCATTAGTCATTCAATAAAACAATATGGTCATCAGTCATTCAATAAAACAACATGGTCATTAGTCATTCAATAAAACAACATGGTCATTAGTTATTCAATAAAACAACGTGGTCATTAGTCATTCAATGAAACTATATGGTCATCAGTCATTCAATGAAACAACATGGTCATTAGTCATTCAATAAAACAACATAGTCATTCAATGAAACATGGTCATCAGTCATTCAATGAAACAACATGGTCATTAGTCATTCAATGAAACAACGTGGTCATTAGTCATTCAATGAAACTACGTGGCCATTAGTCATTCAATGAAACAACATGGTCATTAGACATTCAATGAAACAACATAGTCATTCAATGAAACAACGTGGTCATTAGTCATTCAATGAAACAATATGGTCATTAGTCATTCAATGAAACAACGTGGTCATTAGTCATTCAATGAAACAATATGGTCATCAGTCATTCAATGAAACAACATGGTCATTAGTCATTCAATAAAACAACATGGTCATTAGTCATTCAATGAAACATGGTCATCAGTCATTCAATGAAACAACATGGTCATTAGTCATTCAATGAAACAACGTGGTCATTATTCATTCAATGAAACAACGTGGCCATTAGTCATTCAATGAAACAACATGGTCATTAGTCATTCAATGAAACAACATAGTCATTAGTCATTCAATGAAACAACGTGGTCATCAGTCATTCAATGAAACAATATGGTCATTAGTCATTCGATGAAACAACGTGGTCATTAATCATTCAATGAAACAATGTGGTCATTAGTCATTCAATGAAACAACATGGTCATTAGTCATTCAATGAAACAATATGGTCATCAGTCATTCAATTAAACAACATGGTCATTAGTCATTCAATAAAACAACATGGTCATTAGTCATTCAATAAAACAACATGGTCATCAGTCATTCAATAAAACAACATGGTCATTAGTCATTCAATGAAACAACATGATGTGACTGAAAAGCAATTATGTGATGCAATTGGTTTTGATAAGTGTACATACTTTTAAAAAGTTTTGCTTGAAATGGAGCAATTGCTCCTTTTTCAACAATAGGATTTGTTTTACATTAACCAAGTAATCAATGACTATTTGTTTACACCTACATCATCAATAGTTGTCATTACCCTTTCCCCCATACAACAAATCAGCAGCAGATGAGTTATAAAAAGAAGGTAAATCTCTACTAAAGTTTAATTATTGAAAAGATATTATAACATTGTGGCAAAGGGAGAAATGTTCATCATGAGCAATTTCTCCTTTTGCCACAATTGTTTCAAAGTAATGTTGTCTGCTGCAGATGCGTCAATACACATCTGTATTCGGAAACAAGGGTTAAAAACAGAGAAAACTGTTAGTTTTGTCCTCTCAAGGGAAATCATAGGAATAATACAAATTACATTGCAGGTTTTTCCAACACTTTATTAACATTGGATATCCACTTTTTTAGAGGATAATATGTTTTCTGCCGTGGCCGAGTGGTTAGCCTCGGGAATTTGGAACCAGGCGTGCCGGGTTTCATTCCCCAGTCGCGGTGCTGTGGTAAATTATGGTGGAGTGCTCTTGTGCACATTTCCTAGCCTAGTACTGGTTTGTTTACCCAGGGATCATGAATTAGTGAACTGTCGCCGAGATATAACTGAAATAATGTTGAAAACGGCATAAAAACCCAACAAAACAAACGTATTTTTCAATAATAGTGATACTGTAAGTCTCCAGGATATTGCCTTATCTCTCTCCAATATCGAGGGCTTGAATACAGTGTGAAACGAATGTAACTGAAAACCTATTTTAAAAACCCTGGTTTAGGGGCAATTTTGACCCCTTTGTAATCAATGCAAATTTAGGTTCTATTGCTCAGAACGAGCAATGGCACCTAAATTTCATTGTTTACCAAGAAAAATTATTTAACGCTTAACGTTTCTCGTCAAGCCCTCGATATGCAGACAAAATTTGACACATCTATTCAATAACTATATTTACATTTACAGAGATGTTCAATACTTTTGTCTAAACATTTTCAAAGATGTCTGCTGCATATTTGTTGTTTGTCCTTTGCTTATTTATACATCCTGTGTAGAATAACCATGTTTTATAATTTCATGAAACCATGTTTTAAAACTTAACCCTTTCCCTCATATCGACGCTTTCTGACGCCTCTGCAGCAGATAGCTTTTTGAAAACATAGTAACAAAAGAAGAAATTGCACAAAACGGGCAATTTCTCCTTTTGTCACAATGTTTTCCACTTTTAGTCATAGGTTATCCATTCAATAATAGAGATTTTCAAATATTTGACAAAATATGTTCAAAGTTGTCTGCTGCAGAATTGTCGTATGAGGGAAAGGGTTAAGCTACAATAAAGCCATTTCAGAATGAATACAGCTATACGAGTTTGCCATCATTTTTGCAATTGCATATATATTTAGATCATCAAAGACAATCTATTTGGATGATTCATTGTTCGACATCCATCAAAGTCTTCTAAATGATGTGGCAGAATCAAGTAAAACATCAGATCAAACATTTATATTTCACTTATCAGTAGCATAAGAGATGGCACTATCATAGATATTAATTTAGCAGCTTACAAGCTTAAAAAAACACAAATATATCCGAGAGATAGTAACTCATTTAGAATGAGACGGATATTGGTAAACATTAGTGCTAACATCAATATTACCCTTTTTGAAATGTAAAATATTGCTATCACTCGGAGCTCTAAATATGGGTCGTTTTGCATGTTCTAACATCTGTGTTTGATCCTCTGACCCTAGGGTGTGGGTACTCAACAGAATCGTCTCCATGAGACAACTTTTTTGAGTACCCACATCAAATTGTTTGGTTTGATGATGATAAGAGAAAAAACTGTGTGGTGAACACTGTTGAGTTGTAAACCCCTCCTTATCTGGACCTCAGACCATTTAATTATCATCAGTTTCCCACATACAGACTCGCCTGACATTTAAAACATTATTGCAAACTCAGAAATTGCTCATAATTAATAATTTCTCCCTTTTCCACAATGTTTTAACTCAGCATAATAATGATAATTCCATTATTTCTAATTTATCTGCTGCAGATTTGTTTTAAGTTGAAACTGTTTTGATTAAGATTTTGAGCATTGTCAAAGGGGGTTTTCAAGAAAATGAAGGAAAAGGGTTCATTTCCAATTCACTATGGAGTAGTATTGCTTCCCTATTTTAGTGAATGATAACATGTTGCTGGAGGAAATGCAAATGAGAGACAATAAAAGAGCCTGAGAATATCCGCATAATGCATAATAATTGTTTTCCTGTGTTTTAACCCTTTCCCTCATACGACAATTCTGCGGCAGGCGACTTTGAACGTGTTTTGTCAAAACATAGAAATTCTCCATAATTGAATGGATAACCACCTATGACAAAAAGTGGAAAACATTGTGGCAAAAGGAGAAATTGCACGTTTTGTGCAATTACTTCTTTTGTCACTATGTTTTCAAAAAGCCGTCTGCTGCAGAGGCGTCATAAAGCGTCTATATGAGGGAAAGGGTTAAAAACAACCTGTTATTACAAGTGAAACCAGTGGTGACTGCATCCTGATACACTTGGTTACATGACCAGGCATCCCTGGTTTGATCCCTAGTCACAGCACAACGGTCATGGTGGTGTGCCCTTGGGAGAGGTACATTTCCTAGCCTAGGTAACTGGTTTGTTTTCCCAGGGAATAAGTGAACTTTTGCTGTGATATAACTAAAATAATCTTGAAAACGGCGTAAAACCCCAATGAAAAAAAAATGATTTAAAAGCCACCAACATTCCACATCTGACAAAAACAACAACTATGAAAACCACTAGCAACCAATTCTAAAAATGTCCTCGAGACTGCTTGGCAACATAAGTCTTTGATCAGCAACGTTTTTTATAAAACAGTTTTACATCCACTTTTTGAGGTAATTAAATAAAGGGCTGATTGGGTGTGATTTTTGTGGGTCTGCATACATATTTTGATACCCCCTCTTTGAAAAGGGGAATGACTGAGGCATATAGATTTTGCCTTGTCCATTTAATTGTCCGTTTGTTTTTCATAAAATGTTGTGTTTCACATATCTCCCTAACTATATGAGCGTGAATCCCACAAATGTACAGGAATATTCACCAGCATGCATAGCTGTGCACCTTGGGTTTTGTTTGTTGTTTTGCCCATAGCATGCAGAGTTTTGATTTTTGAATAACTTAATAAATAGCTTACAGACCATGCATTCTGTTTGCAGAGTAAAGCTCCTTAACTTTGTGACAACGGCTTAACAAAGGGTACATTCGTGCCCATTTAACCCTTTCCCTCATATAGACGCTTTCTGACGCCTCTGCAGCAGAAGTCCTTTTGAAAACATAGTGACAAAAGAAGAAATTGCACAAAACGTGTTTTCCACTTTTTGGAGATTTTCTATGTTTTGACAAAATACGTTTAAAGTTGTCTGCTGCTGAATTGTCGTATGAGGGAAAGGGTTAATGAAGTACATGTCGTGTAAGACATGTGATTGACTCCCTGCTGCTGACTGTTGGAAAATGGTATATATTTCAAGCACAAAGTGCTCTGCATTGAGATTATTCACCGTCCACAGTCATTGTCGTCTGCCTGTCCTTTCTTATTTTCCTTTAAACAACTTCTCCCAAAGCAATGGGCAAATTTTCAAAATAATTTCACAGGAATCTTTGGGTGCAAAACCTCCTAAAATATCCAAACTCTTTCACTTTGCTGCACAATATGGCTGCAAAAGCTGAAAGGAAGACAGAAAATCCTTTATATGACATCCTCTAAACCATTAGAACAATTTCAAAAATTTAATTTTCAAAAAATGTTCGATTAGTCCATCGGTCAGGTTTTAAGTCTATCGTGACAAGAGTCATTATGAGGTAACAAGTCTAGTTGTGCATATCTGTGGCATGTTATGCACCGATATTCTTTCAGGGAATTATGGCCCTTTGATTTTTAAAAAAAGTATTTGTCTGCAATAATTCCTTGCAACCATTGGTCTGACTTGAGTAAATTGTTCGCTTGATGTGCTTTGCTAATTAATTTTGATAATTGCTTTCTTCATCTTTTGAACTTGCTTTTCCTGTTGTATAGCAATGCAGTATCGGGGGATATTCATCATTTTCACTTATAATTCTTGTTTTCCCAATGCTCAGAAACTGTGTGTTACATTAATAAGAAGTGCAAGATTGAATTATTCCTGTAAAAGGAAAAAAAGAATTGTTGTCATGACAACTAAAGATTGGATAACTAAGTTTGCTTCAATGTTCAGACATTGTCAGACAGCCTGGACTGTCTTTGTACTTTAAAGCCAAAACCTATTGATTTTACACTGTTTTCTTGCACTGCAATGAATATAAATATCTGTCTGTATCTTATAGACATGCCAACTTGGTGTGAACTGGTAATTTTACACCAGTTTTTCCTGTACCTTTTCCCTCATACAACAAATCTGCAGCGGAAGACTTTAAAAACATTGACACACAAAATTTTGGAAGGTTATTATATTCGCGATGACGTACTAAAGCTTGTTGCTGTTCCCTAACCTATTCTTGCTGTGTACATTTTTCATTTGATGTACCAAATATTATTTATCTGACATATTGTTTAGTTATATATGTATTTACTTTTGTCTATTAAAGCCATATTCTTCCACTTTGTAAATGGCCATAGACAAATTTTGCTGATATTTGTCAATAAAGGATTGAATTCATTGAATTGAATTATTTATTTGAGTTCAAAACATTTTGGCAAATGAGCAATTTCTCCTTTTGCCAACATGTTTTCAATAGTTGTCTGCTTCAGATGCCTAAAATTGCATCCTCATCTGGGAAAGGGTTATACATACTCCTCAAGCCCTAAAATTTTGATCTGCTCATTTCAATCTTTCCAATGATGGTAAGTTTAATCTTTATTCAATTGAGATTGTTGGAAATAGTCTCCTTTTTACAATGACTCCCAAACTAAATGTCTTCTCTAATGTTACCTATATTTTACTGCTCTTTGTAAATCAGTTGCTGTATAAACTGTTTACCGACTGATGCATAACAACTTTAAAAGCATCTTCGTAATTAATCCTTTCATACAACAAATACTTACCAAGACGACTTTAAAAGCATCTTCGTAAAAACATGGAAAATCTCGAACAATGAAAGTATAATTACTGTAAAAGTTAAAAACATCGTGGCAAAAGGAGAACTTTTGCATTACGAACAATTTCTCCTTTTGTCACAATGTTTTCAATAATTGCCGTCTGCTGCAGAGGCGTCAGAAAGTGTCTATATGTGGGAAAGGATTAAGGAATAGTCTGCATAAGAATTTGAATAATTACCACAAATCAAAGTGTTATTATTTAACACTTTGAAAACAACATCTGCGTAATGTATCGACCAGATCAGTCTGCGCTGTCCGCGCAGACTGATCCGGCCGACACATTCCGTCATAGGCCGATCCGAGCCAAATTGAGACAAAAATTATTGATTATGAGCAGTTTCATTGACACCACATTGTCTCATTGTTTTCACAAAACTTACACTGCAGATTTGTTAGGGAAAGAGTTAACAAAATGAATCTGTGTGAGTCTAAATTTCCTTTAAAAAAAAATGGATCCATACAGGATTGTTTTGGGTTTCCATTGCAACTGAAAAAAAATCTTTTAAAGTATGTGGCTAGTTTACATATAATTTAAGATTACAGATTTCTGTTAATCATGTTGATTGGTTAAAAAACATGGCCACAAGGGGGCATGGCTTGGCTGTTGTACCTTATATGGCTATAGTGAAAACTTTTCTTTAGAATATTTTGGCTCCATTTTCATAAAACATTTATTGTTCCTAAGATGACCCCCTAACAAATTCGAAAACAAGATCTCCAGGGGGCTAATATGCCTAAAACTACTCCTCAGAAAATATTGACCCACTTGCAAATATGTTACTCTCCTATGTTGAAGGATTTCCCTTTCCCCTGTAGATGATTTATGTCACGCCGCGACGAAGAAGCGAAAGCGAGATTAAGGTGATGCTTTTCTGGCTGCGACGACGGCACGGCGTCAAACATCAATGTTAATTTTTGTTTTTTTACTTTTTCGCAATAAGTACTAGTCTTAGGGATTTCAAAATATTTGGATCAAATATATCTTATTATAAGTACCCTTCTTCATATTTATGATCAAAGCAGATGACGGAGAGACATTTAATTAAGCGTAAATCTTGTTGTTGAGAAGTGTCTGAAAAAAGCATATTATAAAGCAGTAATAAGTTGAGTTGTTAATTATTCATGTGGAGAAGAATATGCATGTAGAAGCCGCAGAGGTCTAGATAAGGAGGGGTTTGTAGCTCTTTTCCCCACAATATCTCTCTTATTATCCAACCAAACCCTATGTTGTAGGTTTTGAGTACCAACAACATAGGGTTAGTGAATGAAATAAGGATTTTAGAACAAGCAAAACGCTCCTTATCTAGAGCTCTAGCTGGTACTAGAAGTCAGGAATGGTTGCGTTCCCTTTAGCTTGGATGATAAATTATGGATAAATAAGCTACCTGGAAATAAAAGTGCTGTAATTGTCTTGGGTCTTCTTTTGCAGGATTGTTGTATATTGATTAACCCTTTCTCACAAGCAAATAATCTGCAGCAGACCACTTTGTAAACATGGTGACAAGAATGATGTAACATCTCTATAAATGAAAGTATAATTATAAATACAAAAGAGTTGAAGACATGGTGGCCAAAGTCATCTGCTGCAGATAAACCAAAATATGTCTGCAGGTTTGAAAGGGTTAACCTTTTCCAACATACAGCCACTTTCTGGTGCCTCTGCAGCAAAAGAATACTGAACAAATTGCTCAATGTCACAATGTTTTAAACTCTATAAAAAAACATCATCCTTTCATTTATAGAGATTTTTGCCTATATGTTTTCAAAGTCATCTGCTTCAGATTTGCTGTATGTGGATAAGGTTTAATGGAATACGTTTACTATTTACTTTCTCCTGATGCAGACAAGTTTAGATGCTAGTGCAAGCAGGCAATTTTTGAACTCTGTGAGTAGGGATAAATTCTCCTTATCCTATAATGCTTTCTACTCTACATCAAAATCAAATTCCTGTTTTACATTTAAAAAAGAGAAATTGATTGTTTAAGCAATTTTGCATGTTGTCATAATGTTTTAACAAGTCGTCTTCTGCAGTCTGCATGTGGGAATGGGTTAAACCTTTTCCCACATTCAACAAATCTGCAGCAGATATGACTTTAAATGATCAAAGCAAAAAATATGGAAAATCTTTATAAATGAAAGGATAATTATTGAATAGAGTTGATACAAATTGTGGCATCAGGAGAAACTGCTGAAATGCATCTGCAAACGGGAATGGGAAAAATGATTCATATAGAGAAAAGAAGTGCCGAGTTTCACTTCGATTCAGAGGACTAGATAAGGAGGAGTAAACTGGTATTTTTACAGTTATATCTCTCTTTGATACTCAAATAACCCTTTGTTGTGAATACCTAAAAGAATCATCTCATGGAGACGATTCTTTTGAGTACCAACAATATAGGGTTAGATGGTCAAATAAGGATTTAAGAACATGCAAAACGCCCCTTATCTAGCTACAGCTCTGGTGATTGGATGATAAATAATGGATAAATATTTACCCCAGAACTAATGGAGGTACTTGGGACTATTTTTGTCTTCTACACTCCCTGATCATAGAGGGGGAACTCACAGTGCCTTGATCAGGGGGTGCTTGGTGATTTATTGTCCCTCATTAACCCTGTCCCACATACAGACTATTTCTGAAGCCTCTGCAGCAGACGGCTTTTTGAAAACATACTGACAAAAGAAGAAATTGCTCAAAACGAGCAATTTCTTCTTTTGCCACAATGTTTTCCACTTTTAGTCATAGGTTATCCATTCAATTATAGAGATTTTCTATTTGTTGACAAAATATGTTCAAAGTCGCCTGCTGCAGAATTGCCGTAAGAGGGAAAGGGTTAACAAAACCACTTTGAAAGTGGTCTATGCAAAAGTGTGGAAAAAAAAAATGAAAGTATAATTATTGAATAGAGTTGAAATCATGTGAGCGGTTTCTACTTTTGCCACAATGTTTTCAAAAGTCGTCTGCTGTAGATGCATCAATATGCGTCTGTGTGTGGGAAAGGGTTAACATGGTCAGGACTGTCAATTTATCATACTTGCTACAGAAATCAATGCAGATTTTAATGATTGATTGATTTATTGGAGTTTGAATGCTATTTTCAACAATAAATCCATCTCCAGAGCAAGGGTACACATTTAAGGTGTTAGATAGACCTTTTTAACACTTTCCCTTAAATAGACGCTTTTTGACGCCTCTGTAGCAGACAGCTTTTTGAAAACATGGCGACAAAAGAAGAAATTAGTCAAAACGAGCAATTTCTCCGTTTGTCATCATGTTTTCAAATCTATTCATTTATTTTACTTTCATTTATAGGGAGTTTCAAAAAAATTCGGGTATGTTTTCAATCGTCTGTTGCAGAATTGTTGTATGTGGGAAAGAGTTAACCCTTTCCCTCATACAACAATTCTGAAGCAGACGACTTTGAACATATTTTGTCAAAACATAGAAAATCTCCATAATTGAATGGATAACCTACGACTAAAAGTGGAAAACATTGTGGCAAAAACTGCACATTTTGTGCAATTTCTTCTTTTGTCACTATGTTTTCAAAAAGCTGTCTGCTGCAGAGGCGTCAGAAAGCGTCTATATGAGGGAAAGGGTTAAGAGTCATCTGTTTTCTAAAAGTCTGGAAGAAAATTGCAATATAAAAATGTATTAAATTGTTCCTTTTTTAGAAATATTTCCAAAAATCTAAAAAGTCAATGACACCAAATGTCATTCTATAACTTGATATGCCGGTTAGCTGCATTTAACCCTTTCCTCACATACAAAACATCTGCAGTGGATGACTTTGAAAACATTTAGTCAAAAATATGAAAACACTCTATATATGAAAGAACAAATATTAAATATAGTTAGAAACATTGAGAATGAATGAATGTATATTGTTTTATGGCGCATCGACAGCTAAGGTCATTTAGCGCGCAATTAAATTTAATTATTCATGATCCCTGGGTAAACAAACCAGTACTAGGCTAGAAAATGTGCCTTGCCCAAGGCCACTCTACCATGACCGTAGTGCTGCGGCTGGGGATCGAACCTAGAAACATTGAGACAAAAGGAGATATTGCTGATCATGAGCTATTTCTCCTTTTGCCGAAATGCTTTAAAAAGTCGTCTGCTGCAGTGGCATCAGAAAACATCTACATATGGGAAAGAGTAAAAATTCACAAAGAATAGAAACATTAAGTATTGTCAAAGTTGCTTGTTATAAAGGGAAATGGAGTTATTGATCGATATTGACTTTTCCAACAAGGCTTTGGAATGTTATCTGCTGTAGAGGCACCCAAAGTACATCTTGTCTGGAAGATGGATTGATTGATTGATTGTTTGGTGTTTTACGCCATGTCCTGACACCAGTCAGTCAGTCTAAATGCTAACCCTGCAACCATGAGCGTCAAGGAGGGCAGCCATTACTACCAGTGTTATAATGAAACAAGCAAAACAAAATTCATCCCATATTATTTCTAAAATATGATATGTGATATGGTTTCCTCTTGTCTTGTAAGGGTGCACTATTAAAAGAGGAAATTAGTATACACAGTTTTTGCATTATCAAACTTGGAGGCTTTCCTAAATGGTATAGATTTCCTATTAGTTGAGGAAATTGAGTCTCGTATCTTCTCCAAAACAGAATTGTTATGACCCGCACAATTTTGATGAATTGGCCGTTTCAGACACATATAATCTTCTTTTCTTTTTCTTTTTTGCTTTTCAGCTCACCGGAACATGAATTGTTTTAGTGAGCTATTATGATCACTCAATGATCACTGTCTGTTAAATCTTTTACAAAAAATAGTTAAACCTGTTTAACTCTGCTGCATGAGATGGCAACCAGGGCTAAAAATGGAAAACCTCTTCCTGAACCACTGGCTCAATTAAATCAAAGGGCCAATGGCACTGTAGTGGCAATCATATAGAGTATCCTGCAAAGCAACAAGCAGTATCTCGGGTTAGGCCTTGCAATTTTTTATAATAGTGCACTCTGGTGCACGTAAATTTGAGAAAAGCTGCATCTTTTGACAGTAGAATAATGTTACTTTGCCAGAATGTTGTCTTGGTGATTTTTAAGTTACATTCTAAAATTGGTCATGATAATGTTCATCACCAGGTCACTAGGCCATATTTTGATAAAATATTTTGTACACTTTAAAAATGACTAAATTATCATAGAAAGGAGAGAATAGTATCCATTAGTTTGGTGTTTGTTTCAATGATGTCCAATATTGAACAGGTCTGTTCAATTTAGTTCCTTCACATTGAGTGTTTTCTCCCTAGAAAAGTTAAACTGCTTTGAAAAATTAAAGAGCAAGAACAAACACAAAAAATGCTCATAAAGCACAATTTTTCTATTTGCCAAACTGTTCAGTTCAGTTGATACAAATATAGGCATATATGATAATGCTAAATTAGGCTACACTTTCAGCATTGATTGCTAATTGAAGAGTTGCACTCGAACGTGTATAACTTGTGTACACACTGACATTGTGTCATTTAAACCTTTGTAAACCAGTCTTATCATCTAGACGCTTTCGTGTATGGCAACAACTACAAAATAAAGCGTTTATAATGTTGAGATTTAATAACAATTGATTACCAGTCTCACAAGCTATTTATAGAACCTTTTGGAATTTCCAGAAGCCTTCTACTGCGTAGTATCATGTGTGTTCTTTGCAAGGCAGATAGAACGCGCAATGATATTTATTATAATTTATCCGCCCAAACATGAAGAAAGATAATATTTACATAATTTAACTCTTATATGTAGATATTATCTCAATAAATCTCAAATCTTAGTATCAATCCGGTACCAAAGTAGCACTGACATGATTATTATTAATCGTGTCTCTGCATCACTCTGTATCACCGATGGAACTATATATTTGGTGGTTTAACGGATGTAGGTTAATTGGTTTGCAGTAAGGAATAAAAAGTCAAAACTGACTATGTAAATATTTTCGTTGTTGTTGTTTTTGTTAGCATTGTGACGATTGTCAAACCAATCACAACAAAAATACTTTCACATTATATGTTCCTTGAGGAGCCCTGTACAACCTATGTGCTTCATGCAAAACAGTTGTAACTACATATTGTTACAATATGTAGTTAAAACCATTTTGCATGAAGCCATCTAACAGGTGTTCAATTCTTTCTGCTCTGTTGAACAAAAATGGTTGTTGAGGTTTACTAGCTTGATTTGGCTTGTGTTTAATCCTTTCTAATACCTCTGCAGAAGACACCTTTATAATGTCCTTTAGCCACATCGTTTTCAACTCTAATAAATTTTGATAATAATTCTTTCCTTTGCAAAGGTTTTTTCCTAATTTTGCTGAGATGATTTCACAGTCGTCTGCTGCAGATTTGTTTTATGTGGGAAAAGGTTAAGATTCTGATGTGTCAGCGGAGTGACATAGGACCCTAAGGCTCCTCCTGTTAATGTTTTCAACCCTTTCCCACATGCAGACACTTCCTGAAACCCTGAAGCAGACGACTTTTGAAATCATTGTGACAAAGGGCGTTATTGCTCATATTGATCAATTTCTCCTTTTGTCACAATGTTTTAAACTCTGTTTATTAGTGAAACTTGCATTAATTTGTGTAGATTTTTAAATTTTTGTCAATATATTTGTTAACCCTTTTCCACATACATTCTACATATCTGTAGAAGACGACTTTGGAAACATCTAGCAAAAACTTTTGAAAACCTACATCACAATAACAGTTTAAGCTGACAGTTAAAGTAACTAGATAAATGGCTGCTTAGCTAAGGTCACTGCTAAAATGAAGTCAAATGTGGATTTGGGAATCTAAAACCTTCGCACTTCATTATACCCCCAGATACATAGTATGGGGGCTATATAGTAGTCACGCTTGTCGGTCGGTCTGTTGGTCGGTCCATTGGTCTGTAGACATTTCTTGTGAACACTTAATTTCTCAGCAACCCTTGGTCAGAATTCAATATAACTTCACAAGAATGATCGATTCCAAGCATAGTTGTGCATATTGTCGGCATGTTGCACTGGCATTATTTTTAAATGAGTTATGGCCCCTTGAATTTCTCATACATATGTATATTGTCGTTGGTCTGTAGATATTTCTTGTGAACACTATTTCTCAGCAACCCTTGGTCAGAATTCAATATAACTTCACAAGAATGATTGATACCAAGCCTAGTTGTGCATATTGTCGGCGTCACACTCAATTTCTTTTTAAATGAGTTATGGCCCCTTGAAATTCTCATACATATGTATATTGTCAGGCACCAGCTGGGGGTATTCATCACCTTCAGTGATATTTCTAGTTTAATAATAATACAGCAAAACCTGTGCTAAAGATCACCTTTGTCTAGCAATTCCCAGTCTATACCAACCATACTTTTAATTTCCCAATAACCCGTTTTCTGCATAAATGACCCTGTAATTAAAGACCACCTGTGAACAAAGACCAGATTGTTCTCTTCCAATGGGTGGTCTTTAAACACAGGTTGGACTGTACTTTCAGTTACAGAAATGTTTGGTAATTTTGCCCAGTATCCAGTTGTTTGCTGAAGATTTGTAATACAATATAGAGATACATTCCCATTTTGAAACACTATAATTTGCATTTCATTATCTCTCTTTCCAACATATAACACTTTCTGACACCTTTACAGCAAACAACATTTGAAGACACAATGTGGCAAAAGGAAAAATTATCTCAAATTATATTCAACTCTATTCAACGTTACAATTATATTTTCTTTTATAGACATTTTCCATAGATGCATTCAAAGTCGTCTACCGCAGATTTGTTGTTTCTGGTAAAGGGTTATAAATAGAAGATTTTTAAAAATGAAGTTTTTTAAAGTAAAACATATTTTTATTAGAAAATACTTACCAGTCATTTAATACCTGATATATCATCTCTATACACCTTAATTATCAAAAAAAAACGCCCACGCTAGCATATCCCTCACGTATCCGTGACATACACGGCCGCCCGGAAGTACAGGCGCGCACGTGAGCGGGTAGTCACTTTTCATTCACCGTTAAGTATTGGTGACGACGCGGGGTTGGGAGGTGGGACTCTATAAATGACTGGTAAGTATTTTCTAATAAAAATATGTTTTACTTTAAAAAACTTCATTTTTATATCAAAAATACATTACCAGTCATTTAATACCTGATGACTTCGTAGCATAGGACGGGAGGTTCGACCAATACTTACTGTCGTTCCAGGTACGTTGTAGTATATTATTCCATATTTTTTTAAGAACAAACATACTTGATTCCAACGGATGTATAAAGGGAAAGAGGGGATTGAATACAGGTTCAATCGGTATTCACTTTATTTATGTGTTGGATTATGTGAATTAGCAAACCACTCGCTGTGAAGCCACAAGGGGACCCAGGCAGGACCGACTGCAACTGGTTCTTAGACAGGAACCCTTGTTGACACAGAAGAGTAAGGAGCCATCAGATTCATTGAATCTGATCTGCCCGGTTTCTACAGAGACGATCTGTAGTTAAAGCTAATAAAAAGACGGTTTTATAAGTAAAAAACGTTAAAGACGTCGATTCAAGAGTTCGTATGGAGCTCTTGTAAGCGACCAAAGGACGCAAGACAAATCCTATTTTGGAGTTAACTCCTACAATTGTTTTTTTTTCTAATTCTAACCATCAGTCTGTGAAACTTAATGTAATTCGTTTCTACTGAAAGCAAAGAACTCACTTCCCTGTTAGTGTTCGCCAAGCCATACGAATTTATAATTCTCAGTAAAACTTAAGAAGCGGTAGCCGTCGACAAACGTTCAGAGAGATTGACCTACCTTATTAACATCAATCGGTAAGAACTGTCTATATCTAAGGAAGATGTAACGGTTATGTCGATAGGCAGGCCAGAAGGACGTATAACCACGGTCTCTGGGCCAGAGAAGTGTTCTGTCATCATCTTCCCTTTCAGAAGTGAAACCAGAAGTTGACGAACTGGTTCTCAGCCTCATTATGAACTCGGGGAGTAATTATTATTATTCCTTTGCGAATTCTGAACGTCCACTGCCGAATGAGTGGAATATAGTTGTCTATTCTGTATTAGTGAATCGACTCTGTCCGAAGGTACTCGAATTACCGCTAAGTCGGTGAAAAACGTCATACCCACGAACGTGAACCTCTTTGACGGAATTAATTCCGACTTCTGCGTGTTGGGTATTAAACCCAACCGCAGAATGGTCCGCCAGGCTAGGGATAGATCGTGAAATAGAAGTACACGATCCGTCCTGTGGGGAAGCCAATCGTCGAAGTATTGAAGAAGTTGGGGTCCTTTCATACGAAGAAAGGCTCCCATGCCCTGATATCTTCGTAAGCACTCGAGGGGCGGACTTGAGGCCGAAGGGAAGAGCCCTGAAATTGGAGCACTTCTCCCTCTATCACAAACCGAAGGTATTTCCTCGAGGAGGAAGCGATCGGGATGTGATAAAAAGGCGTGTGTTAGGTCTAGAGAGACCGCCCAGTCGCCTTTCCGAATTGCAACTCGGATGGAGCGGGTCGACTCCATTTTGAATTTATCGACCGGAATCAATAGATTTAGCGCAGATAAATCTATAACCGGTCTCCACTTGCCGTCTTTCTTCGGAACAAGAAAAAGACGGCTGTAGAAACCCCGAAATTTGGGGTTGAGAACGCTCTCTATGGCATTCTTTTTCAGAAGCGATGAAATCACCTCTGACATGGCCGGATGACGAGACGAAATGTCGATCGGCACGCCTGTCAGAGGAGGGGGGGAAATGAAGGGAATCAGATACCCTTCCTGTATCACAGACTAAATCCAACGATCCTCTGTGACACTTTCCCACTCCTCCATAATAAATGACAGGCGGCCCCCGACTGCAATCTCCGACCTTGGGATTGTCATAGAGAGGAGCGAATCCCTAGGGCTGCGGCTTCGGATTCGTGTTAACTCTAGCAGGCTGCCGATGTTAGTACCCTGATAGGGGCGCTTCGGTTTAGCCGATTTCTGACCCGTGGAAGGGGTTTGTTTAGGCTGAAACGCCTTCACATACCGTTTTGGCTTCTTTGCTGGGTTGGGTTTCCTAGAACTACCCACATTCGCAGAATACGATGAACGTTTCTGGCCCTGCGCAAAAGCCTTAGCTGCGTTCGCCGAAAGGCGTCGACTGTTCTGAAGCATCAGAAGCTGTCACCGCAGCAATCCTTCCACCAAAGAGTTGTTTCGACTCCAATGGTGCGGCTTTCAGGCTGTCCTTGCTAGCACGTAGCAATGAGTTAGGAGCAACTAGAACTGCGTCCCTCCTCATGGACAGTATCTCTGTGATGGTCTGAAGATTCAGTGCCATGAGATGCCTGTTGCCTGTGTCGAAAGCTTCGAGAATTCTGTTAGCCCCTAGGCTAGAGATATTCTCCTCTTTCAACAACAAAGACAGAGCGACTGCGAAATGGTTGTCATGAGATGACACCAATACACCCAGTCTTGCTCTGGCCTCCCACTTCTCTAGTGTCTTGGAAGAGACCTGGACAGAAGCGGGTGCAGTTAACCCCAGTGTAGCTGCATCCCCGTCTAAAGCTGGCACTTTGACAGGGAAGAACTCCTTAGACGTAGAATACGCCTTAGAGTTGACCCATTTCCTAGAAATGGGTCCTGGGACCGACCAGCCTGGAGGTATAGCCTCTAGAGACCTGGTCGACTGCAATTGGTCTAACAACCTGCCCAAGTTGTTAGTTTGAGGAAGCAAGTGCACTGGCGAAAAGCTTGTACATTAAGTTCCTCTAGGCTCGAAAGGTTTTTGCGACGTGGGGAGCGTCAACCTTAGGGCATGAAGTATTCGGCACCACCCGAAATACTTCGTCAATAGCCTGCTGAAGAGACCAACGCTCTACAGCTGGCTCCTCATCGGGAGTTGACCTATTTCCCTCATTATCGTCAGACGAAGATGTAGGGTTGTGTGTACTCCTCTGAGGTTGTCTACTCGGTCTTCCAACCGGTAGATCTATGTCCGACTCAGACATGGATAAATCAGAAAATCCATGTTCTGCCGAAGATTTTGCGAAGCAGGCCCCCTCTCCGCAGCAGAGGACGGCCATGCAAAAACTTCTGCCGGGGCCGAACTGACCGTATTGGACGGTTTCGACCTCTCTTTCACAGAATGACGCAATGTATTCTGATCCCGAGGTTGCCTATAACCGGACTGCCTATCAAAAAGGTGTCCCCCGAGAGCAGTGAATCCCCATGAGATGGGTAATGCTGATCCCGGTAGGCCGTTGAACCCTGTCTAACACCTAACGGTTCCATAGTATGGACCGGTGGTTGGTATTGAGGAGCAGCGTATTCTCTAGCGACATACACTGTCCCCCCAGGGGAGGAAAAAGATTTTCCGTAACCCCCATACCCGATGGAAGACAGAGGAATAATAGAACCCGGTGCGATACCTGGGTTATAATTATTCTGATTCTGTAGTGGAGCAGAGATCGACTGATAATTTGAATCAATACGGTCTATCACTACAGAACCCGTGCTTGGACGCGCCATGTTTACATAGCCGGCCGGCAGTGTAGACGAGGCATTGAAAAAATGCCTGACTACTCGGTTGCACTGTGTTTACACAAGACACTGGTGTTTGTGTCGTGTTCACAAGCGTGACCGATTGGCTCGTAGCACCATAATGAAATGGGCTACTGACCTGATGCGGCATGGCTACATGCGCGCGAGTTTGGCCAGTCGTCGAACCATTTAAGAAAGTCTGACTGCCAGGATGAATCGTTGCTAAATGATCAACCTTTTGCCTGGCTGGGTCCTTGCAATAAGACCTTTGCCCTGTCGCCTCACGGCTAAGTGAGCGACTACCTGGTCTAGTCATGGCAACGTGACTGACTGGCCCGGTCGTGTTTGACTTGCCTCGGCATTTGGGTTTTGTTGTGCAGCCCAAACAAAACCCGGTTGACTATGGAGGCAGGAGTGAAGCTGCACTATACCAAGTCTCCGGAGAACTACGTCCGCCGACGTAGGTAACCGGTACTCTGCAGCTGTCCGAAGACCGCTGTAGCTCGGAGTATGGTGTCGGATTGGTACAATTCCTGCGGTTTCCCGGAAAGCTACCAAAGGCATCTCCTTCTTTCGAAGGCCCAGCCACGACACCAGGCGACAGATGGTGAGGTTCAGCGGTTGAACGTTCCAGCTGAACATTTTCCCCGCTGTTTCCGTACGGTGTCTGACGTTTCCCGACGGAGCAACTCTCACCCAAAGCTACCATCCCGAGGTTGCCTATAACCGGACTGCCTATCAAATAGGTGTCCCCCCGAGAGCAGTGAATCCCCATGAGATGGGTAATGCTGATCCCGGTAGGCCTGTCTAACACCTAACGGTTCCATATTATGGACCGGTGGCTGGTATTGAGGAGCAGCATATTGTCTTGCGACATACACTGTCCCCCCAGGGGAAGAAAAAGATTTTTCGTAACCCCCATACCCGATGGAAGACAGAGGAATAATCGAACCCGGTGCAATACCAGGGTTAAAATTATTCTGATTCTGTAGTGGAGCAGAGATCGATCGATAATTAGAATCAATCCGGTCTATCACCACAGAACCCGTGCCTGGACGCGCCATGTTTACATAGTCGTCTGGCAGTGTAGACGAGGCATTGAAAAATGCCTGACTACTCGGTTGGCCTGTGTTTACATAAGACACTGGTGTTTGTGTCGTATTTACAGGCGTGACCGATTGGCCCGTAGCACCATAACGAAATGGGCTACTGACCTGATGCGGCATGTCTCCATGCGCGCGATTTTTGCCAGTCGTCGAATCAATTAAGATAGTCTGACTGCCAGGATGAATCGCTGCTAAACGATCAACCTTTTGCCTGGCTGGGTCCTTGCAATCGGACCTTTGCCCTGTCGCATCACGGATACGTGAGCGACTACCTGGTCTAGTCATGGCAACGTGACTGACTGGCCCAGTCCAGTCCAACCCGGACTGACTGGTGACAGGTCGCGTCATTAACAAATGACTCCTCTCCGGTTGCCCGGTGACCTGACGTGCCTCGGTATTTGGGTTTTGTTGCTCAGCCCAACAAAACCCAGGTTGACTATGCATAGGCAGGAGTGAAGCTGCACTATACAAAGTCTCCGGAACACTACGTCCCCCGACGTAGGTAACCGGTACTCTGCAGCTGTCCGAAGACCGCTGTAGCTCAGAGTATGGTGTCGGATTGGTACAACCTGCGGTTTCCCGGAAAGCTACCAAAGGCACTCCTTCTTTCGAAGGCCCAGCCCTGACACCAGGCGACAGATGGTGAGGTTCAGCGGTTAAATGTTCCAGCTGAGCATTTTCCCCGCTGTTTCCGTACGGTTTCTGAAGTTTCCCGACGGAGCAACTCTCACCCAAAGCTACCATCCGAATTTCCTCAGCGCGCGGAAAAACGGTTGTGTTGAGCGGAGAAGAAGGCTCAGCATTGCCCTTCGACTCGCTCAACACCGTTGCAGAGTCCGGTTGGGAGAACCCCTCGAACTCTGCCTCACTCGATGAAGATAAAGGCACCCTCTTAGGGGTCTTCTTTATCTTCCTGCTTTTACGAGTCTTACCCCGCACGACCTTTTTCCAAATGGAAATAGGCCATGTCGAGCAGTACTCGCAAGGTGAAGCCTGTGTGCATTTGGTGCACACAGCCTGTGTGCATTTGGTGCACACAACGCAGGTCGGATGCGAATCCCATAGGTGCACAGCATGACCACATGGGCTCCGCATCCCTTCACCAGTGATTGACAGACATTATTCAAAAATACTCACCAAACAGTAAATAATCCGTATATAATCCGTTTATAATCCGTTTTTCTATATCCACGCCACGGGGACACCGGCAGCTTGGACACGTATATTGAAATAAATTTTGTTTCAACATTTTTTCACAAATATTGAATAGAACAGTCAATAATTCATACAGCAATAGTTAATGTACTATCGCTAACAGGGTAGGGAAAAAGTATTGAAAACAGCACGACTTCCGCACCCGAAGACGGTAACTGAAATTAGCGGGTGGGGTAATCCACGTGCTTCTCAGAGTATCGTCCGCTACAAAACAATAAATACAGCAATAAAGTAAATAATTTACGGCTGTGACGTTAATGCAGAAAAAATATTTGGACAATTAAATGATTATAAGGCAGGGCCTTATAAAACAAAAGAGTTAATTGGAAGAAGAAATAATAATATAAATTTTCTTATCGACTACTCCGGTTAATCCAAAAATGAAAAGTGACTACCCGCTCACGTGCCCGCCTGTACTTCCGGGCGGCCGTGTATGTCACGGATACGTGAGGGATATGCTAGCGTGGGCGTTTTTTTTTGATAATTAAGGTGTATAGAGATGATATATCAGGTATTAAATGACTGGTAATGTATTTTTGATATAAAAACATGTAATCAATGCTCTTGTTGTGACAATATTTGTCAACTCCAGCAAATGTCTTTTTAATTTTTACAACTTTCCTACTGATAAAAGTGAGCATTGTTGACCTTGATTAACTTTTGGTGCTTTCCCACAAGCCCGGCCGGGTAGCTCAATTGGCAGCGTATCTGACTCGTGATCTGGAGGTCACGGGTTCGATACCCGGTTGCGGCGACATTCTTTCGGGCGATTTTTCCATCGCCTCTCACCTCTGATCTATGTGAGAAAGTAGTCAGTGGCTTCGAAAGAATGTTGTGTAAGTACTGGTGTAGGAAAGCCAGGAAAACATGGGTAGGTGCACTGACCGCCGTGATATGACCAAAGCTGTTGAAAGCGGCGTTAAACTCCAAACAAACAAACAAACAAAGCTTTCCCACATACAGCAAATCTGCAGCAGGCAACTTTGAAAACATCTAAACTTAAAAGATTAAACTTTCAAAAATATCTTTTAAGGAAAGTATGATTATTGAATAGAACTGACAACACTGTGACTGAATGGAAAATTGCTCATCCGTCATGATCAAAATTTCCTTTTGTAACAATGTTTTCAAAAGTTATCTGTTGCAAATGCATCAAAAAAAAAATTAAAAATAGAAAATCTCTACAATTGAATTGATAACCTGTAACTAAAAGTGGAAAACATTGTGGCAAAAGGAGAAATTGCTCGTTTTGAGCAATTTCTTTTTTTGTCACTTATAATGTTTTCAAAAAGCCGTCTGCTGCAGGGGCGTCAGAAAGCGTCTATATGAGGGAAAGTGTAAAACTGTCATATTAAGTAAATGGTAAATAGTCCATACATTTTATGGTATGTAAGGTTTGTCTCTGCCCTCCAAATGTATGTTATATTTGATGTATTCAGTGGGGGACAGGAAATACAATTAGCAGTTCCTGCACATCAAAGGAGGGAGGGACTTGTAAACATAATGTCACATTCACCGACAGTCATGTTGTACCAGCTTCAAAAATATTTAACCCTTTCCCACATACAACAAATCTGTAGCAGACGACTTTGAAAGCATCTAGGTTAAAATATGAAATATATCCATGCATAAAAAAAAAAAGGTTGAAAATGTTGCGGCAAACTGTTTTCAAAAGTCATCTGCTGCAGAGGTATCAGAAAGTGTCTGTATGTGGGAAACGGTAAAACCCCACCTCCCTTCTGTCTCAACTTGTTTAGTTGTTTATTAGCCTCTGCAAAGGCATTGCAGAGGAGATATAGCATTGCAGCCATGCATCTGTGCTTGTGTCTTGTGTTTTTGGCATGATTGTAAGAAGATATGCCCTATTGATTTCCAGGTCAAAAGTCAAGGTCACATGGCATCTGTCAAAATTTCAAATTTGCATTATTTAAAGAAACGGAATCACAGGATAAAATTATACTTGGCATACATGTTCCCCTTTGTAAGAAGATAGTTATGCCCTATTGATTTTCAGGGTAAGAGGTTAAAAGTCAAGGTCAAAAGGCATCTGTCAAAACTTCTCGTTGGCTTGATTAAAGAGAAAACTGTACCACTGAAGATATTCAAATTTGGCATACTTCCCGATTTAGAAAAGATGTGACCTATTGATTTTAAAGTTAAAAGGTCAAGGTCCCTGGAGGTGTCATTTCTTGTGGGCAAGATTCAAAGAGAACTTTATTACTGATGATATGCATACCTGGCATACTTGTTCCAAATTATAAAAATCTTTTTTTTATGGTCAAGGTCAGTGTCATTGGAGAAAAATTTAAAAATTTCTTGAAAGCATGATAGTTGGAAGATGTCTCAAATTGATTTTCAAGGTCAAAGGTCAAGGTCACTGGAGGTTTATATCAAAATTTCTTGAAAGCTGGATTTAGTGAAAACTGAACCACAAAGATAAACCAAACATGCATATACCCCATTGTGAGAAGACGTGTCCAATTCATTTGCAAGGTCAGAATTCAAAGGTGAAGGTCAATGGAGGCTTATATAAAACTTTCTTTGAAGGCATCATATTAAGTGAAAACCGTATCAATTAGGAAAACCAAATTTGACATACTATAAACCCCCTGTGTCCTATTGATGTTGTCACTTGGGCATATATCAAAGTTTCTTTCATTAAATAAAATAAAAAATTATATTGTAAGTACATACCTTGGTCAATCTGCATATTGCCAGTTTGTTTGTTTGGTCACATCGCGGCAGACAGAAACGATGATATTGGTCCGATACCTTTTATTTACTTTAAGATAAAAATATATAAGGTACGAAACATATACCACCCCACCTGCTGGAGCTCAAGAGTTGCATTGACTTGTTTAGACCCATTTAGCCGGCTCTTACGTGTCAAGCAAGGTTCAGACTGTGGCTGCCATTCTTATTGCTATTCTTATTGGGCTTCCCAAGCCTCAGGGTAAAGTACATCTAATAGTGATTCCATATAAATACATTTTTTTTTATCAAACCCTCCCACATGTAGACACATTTAGACACTTCTGTAGCCAAAGAAATGGAAAAATGGTTTGTGGCAAATTGAGCAATTTCTCCTTTTTCCATATTGGTTTTTAGCTCACCTATGCACGAAGTGCAAGGTGAGCTATTGGGATCACATTTTGTCCGGCGTCCGTCCGTCGTGCGTCGTCCGTCGTGCGTCGTCAACATTTGAGCTTGTTAACACTCTAAAGGCTACATTTTGCATCCAATCTTCATGAAAGTTTATCAGAACGTTCATGTCCATAAAATCTTGGACAAGTTCGAAACTGGGCCATATGAGGTCAAAAACTAGGTCACTAGGTCGAATTGAAGGGAAATCTTGTTAACACTCTGGAGGCCACATTTTCAACTTGAGCATGTTGAAACTTTATCAGAATGTTTGTCTTAATAATATGTTGGTCAAGTTCGAACATGGGTCACGTCGGGTCAAAAAGTAGGTCACTAGGTCAAATTGAAGGAAAATCTTGTTAACACTCTAGAGGCCGTAATTTTTGCTTAAGCAGTTTGAAATTTTGTCAGAATGTTTGTCTTAAAAATATCTAGGTCAAGTTGAATATGGGTTATGCCGGGTCATAAACTAGGTCACTAGGCCATATTGAGGGAAAATCTTGTTAACTCTGTGGAAGCCGCATATTTTGCTTCAGTGGCTTGAAATTTGTTTAGAATGTTGAGCTGAATGATATCTAGGCCAAGTTCGAATATGAATCATGCCGGGTCAAAACCTAGGTCACTAGGCCAAATTGAAGGAAAATCTTGTTAACACTTTGGATGCCTCATTTTTTGTCAGAATGTTTGTCTTAAAGATATCTAGACCAAGTTCGAATATGGATCATGCAGGGTCAAAAACTAGGTTACTAGGTCAAATTGAAGGAAAATCTTGTTAACACTTTGGATGCCGCATTTTTTGCTTCAGCAGCTTGAAATTTGGTCAGAATGTTTGTCTAAATGATATCTAGGCCAAGTTTGGATATGGGTCATGCCGGGTTAAAAACTAGGTCACTTGGCCAAATTGAAGGGTAATCTTGTTAACACTCTGGATACTGCATTTTAAATTTCAGCATGATGAAACTATCAGAATGTTTTTCTTGATGATATGTAGGCCAAGTTCGAATATGGGTCATGCTGGGTCAAAAACTAGGTCACTAGGTCAAATTGAAGGAAAATCTTGTGAACACTTTGGATGCCACATTTTTTGCTTCAGCAGCTTGAAATTTGGTCAGAATGTTTGTCTGAATATATCAGGTCAAGTGCGAATATGGGTCATATTGAATCTAGGTCAATAAAGGAAAATATTGTTCAAACTCTGGAGGCCGCATTTTTACTTTGAGCAAGTTGAAACGTCAGAATGCTGTCTTGATGATATCTAGTCCATGTTGGAATATGGGTCATATCAGGTAAAAAAAATATAGATCACTAGGCCAAATGAAGGAAAATATTGTTAGCACTGTGGAGGTTGCATTCAGAAGAATTGTCTTGATGTGTTTTGCATTGCAGTACATTGTATAATTAAGGTGAGCGATCCAGGGCCATCATGGCCCTCTTGTTTTTCAGTAATTTTTCAGTAATTTTTCCTTCCTGTCTAGAGACTTTCAAAGTCATATGCTGCAGATTTGTTGTAAGTGGAAAAGGACTAAATACACTTTCACTCTATGTATATAATAGTTTTCTTTCTCTTTACAGTATACTGGATGTATTCCGATGGCAGATGGAAGTTGCAGAAGAGACGTATGATACCCGGGATATGGGTCGTGTTGTCTGGAGTATCGAATACCAGTTGAATGGCGTTGCAAGCGAAAACTACGGTGGCTCGCAGGATTCAAAAATTGTGTCTCAGATAAACATAAGAAGTAAAGACCAGCAAAGACTTGTACCCGTACTGAAGGTAAGACAGTTTCTTTAACCCTTTCTTTGTTACAGACATCTTGGATTTATTGATTTATTGTAATGGGTTTAACGGCGTTTTCAAAACATAATTCAGTTATATCACAGCGGCCAGTTCACCTACTCATATGTTTCCTGGTTTTCTCACACCAGTACCGCACACAACATACTCTCCAAGCAACTGGCTGCTTTTCCACATAGACTGTTAGCCCATTGGGCAAATGAAGCTTGTCAGAGTGACTTTGTCAAACGTTGGAAAGAATGTTGGCCGAGCTGGGGATCAAACTCACAACCCCTGGATTGACAACCTGCATTGCTACCGATAGAGCTACTGGGGCTCGGCCCACACAAACAACTTTGACACCTGCATCAAAAGAATAATGACATTATTTTGGGCAATTTCTCATTTTCACACAATGTTTTCAGTTATTAAGATTAAATAAAGTTTCAAACTGTTTAATAAAATGTTTTCAAAGCAGTTGATTCTAAAATTATCATGTTATTTAACCTGGCCTTATTATAATTATAATTATTGAAAAAGTCATTTTGTTTGGTAAAAGAATTTAGGGAAAAAGAGAAGTTTCTCAAAATGAAAAAATTCTTCTTTTCAATGTTTTCAAATCTGTATCAAAATGATTAATCAATTTTTCCAGATTTGCCATATTTGTACTGAAGATATATTCAATGCAGACAACAAAAAATATCAGGGAATCAGTTTAACCATATCCAATATACAAACACTTTCTGACGCCTCTGCAGCCGACGACTTTTGAAAACAGCATGGCAATGGGAGAAATGGCTTATTATGATCAATTTCTCCTTTTGTCACAATATTTTCATTTTTGTTCCAGTAATTATTGTCTGCTGTAGAGTATGTTGTAAAGGTTAAAAAAGAAAAGCAAAGCATTGCTAGTATTTCCACAATAATTTACCTCCTTATACAAAAGATGTGAGGAATAAAATTTGTCCTTGTTTAACCCCTTTTCCAAGATACAATAAATTTGAAGCAGATAAGTTTGTAAGTGACATACAGGATAAAATGTAAAATTATATATACATAAAAGTTTAATTTTTAATAGATTATAAAACATTGTGGCAAAATGATAAATAACCAATAATGAGCAATAGCTCCTTTTGCCACAATATTTTCAGAAACAATCTTTTGCAGATGTGTCATAATGCAACTGTATGTGGGAAAGAGTTGTGTGTTAAATGTCACCAAGTTGTTAGTCAGGAATGGTAACAAGTAAATAAAAAACCCATCCCTACCCAACAAAGAGCAAGGAATCGATAAAATGTTGGAGTTTTATTGCCGTGTCCTCTCCCATTATTTACAGCAAATAGAAGTAAGAGAGAGAGATAGAGTGAGGGATTCAACTATCAACTGTCCGAATGAATCTCTTCATGCAAGAAACTAATTACACTGACTTACTGGTCTTTATTCCCTTTCCCACTTACATTAACCCTTTCCCTCATACGACAATTCTGCAGCAGACGACTTTGAACGTATTTTGTCAAATGGATAACCTATGACTAAAAGTGGAAAACATTGTGACAAAAGGAGAAATTGCACGTTCTGTGCAATTTCTTCTTTTGTCACTATGTTTTCAAAACGCCGGCTGCTTTAACCCTTTCCCTCATACGACAATTCTGCAGCAGACGACTTTAAACGTATTTTGTCAGATGGATAACCTATGACTAAAAGTGGAAAACATTGTGACAAAAGGAGAAATTGCACGTTCTGTGCAATTTCTTCTTTTGTCACTATGTTTTCAAAGCGCCGTCTGCTTTAACCCTTTTCCTCATACGACAATTCTGCAGCAGACGACTTTAAACGTATTTTGTCAAAACATAGAAAATCTCCATAATTGAATGGATAACCTATGACAAAAAGTGGAAAACATTGTGGCAAAAGGAGAAATTGCACGTTTTGTGCAATTTCTTCTTTTGTCACTATGTTTTCAAAAAGCCGTCTGCTGCAGAGTCGTCAGAAAGCGTCTATATGAGGGAAAGGGTTAAATCTGCAGCAGATGACTTCGAAAACATTTAGGCAAAACATATTGTAAATCTGTATGAAATAATGAATGTCTTTGAACAGACAGGAAAAACGTTATGGGCAATTTCTCTTTTTCTTCTAACTAGCACAGTTAGTAGTGACGTGGGCTGTCAATCCAGGGGTTGTGAGTTCAAACCCCAGCTTGGCCAACATTCTTTCCAACGTTTGACAAAAGTCACTGTGACAAGCGTCATTCGTCTTCCACCAATAGGCTAACAGACTATGTGGGAAAGCAGCCAGTTGCTTGGAAAGTATGTTGTGTGGAGTACTGGTGTGAGAAAACCAGGAAACACATGAGTAGGTGAACTGGCTGCCATGATATATGACTGAAAAATTGTTGAAAACGGCGTTAAACCCGAATCAATCAATCAATTTTTTTGACAATATGTTTTAAAAGGTTTCTGCTGCAATGTGTCTTCAAGTGGGAAAGGGTGAGTTCACTCTCAAATATTCGAATGAAGGTGTTCCTGCTTTAGGGTTCCAAGCTGATTGATAAGGCTTGATATAAAAAAGAATCTTGAACTAATCTTTTGATGGATACTTCTTACCCCTTTCCCACATACAACGAACCTGCAGCAGACGACTTTGAAAATGTAGTGACAAAAACCTGAAAAATATCCATAAAAGATAACTTATTGTTTAATAAAGTTGAACAATTTCAACTTTGGCCACAATGTTTTCAAAAGTCGTCTGCTGCTATTGCGTCAAAATCTGTCTGCTGCTATTGCGTCAAAATCTGTCTGCAGGTGGGAAAAGGTTAAAGAAAGCATTGGGGGAACAAATCTGCAGCATACATCTTTGAAATATTAAATTGTTATCCCTTCGCGACAAGGTCGTCCAGGGGATTTAGTGATCCACCTGTATTTGTCACAATGACTCATTGCTCTGGCATCTTCATTTCTTTTCTAATGTGTTATAAAAAATTAACCCTTTCCCTCATGTAGACGCTTCTGACGCCTCTGCAGCAGACTACCTCTGAAACGAGCAATTTCTCATTTGACACAATGTTCAATAAGTATATCTTCATTAAGGGAGATCTTTCCATATTATTGTGATGAGATGTTTTCAAAGTCGTCTGATTTGTTGTATGTGGAAAGGGTTAAGTCATAATCTTCACAAGCATTTCACTGACCTTTGACAAAGTTAAAGATCACACGCCTATACAATACGTTATCCCTCAAATAAGTTCATTCATGAAAGGAATTTCTTCATTCTGCATACTCGGGTTCATGTCATGGTTGCTTGAATGGGTGCACTTTTTACTGTCAAAGGTCAAGGTCACAGTGACTATAATATGTAGTCATAGCTCGAACGGTTTGATTTGTTGACAGAATTCTTTCATACTTAATGCACAGGCTCATTGCCAAGCGAATATCTCCCCATCCTAGGTCAAAGGTCAAGGACACAGTAACTGTAGTGTAATATAACTACCAAACAACATCATCGCTCCTGCACTTTCAAATTTGGACTGAATTACTACATACATCAAACAAAGGTTCAGTGTCAAGAGAACTTGAACGAGTTTAAGTTTTAACCCTTTCCCTCATAAGACGCTTTCTGACGCCTCTGCAGCAGACGGCTATTTGAAAACATAGTGACAAAAGAAGAAATTGCACAAAAACGTGCAATTTCTCCTTTTGACACAATGTTTTCCACTTTAAGTCATAGGTTATCCATTCAATTATGGAGATTTTCTATTTTTTGACAAAATACGTTCAAAGTCGTCTGCTGCAGAATTTCGTATGAGAGAAAGGGTTAACAACCAAGTTAAAAATCATGAGGACTATAACACATATGTCGAAACAAAATTCCTTCATACTTCTTACACAGGTTTCAGTGGCAAGAGAGCTTGGATGGGTTCATGTTTCACTGGCCTAAGTCAAAAGGTCAAGGTCACTGTGGCTTTGATACATCTATAAAAAAAACAACACTGCAATGGGATTTGTATTTCGACAATGCTCTTGTTGAAATAAAGTTAAACTTGAAAATGTGATAAAAATTAATATTTCATCTTCTTACAATGTCTGAAAATATCAGCTGAATCTGGGAAAAGGTTACAAACACTTTTATCAGTTATTGTTCTCCAACAACATTTGTAGCGGACAAGGGATAAACAAAGGGTGGACCTTATTAATCAGAGATCAATTGTAGTGGGAAACACAGGGAAAACGACAAACCACATGGTTCTCCGATCTTGATCGATGGGAATTAGTAAAACCAACAATTCCGATAGTTGCCGGAGCACCTATAGACTGGACAAATAATCAATCTCTCTGGACCAAAAAAAAATAGCTGTAATCCTTGAGAGTTTTTATATGGTAGGGCGAACATTTATTCTAATGACGTTTAGTCTGCTGATGGATCAATAGTGTGTGAGAATGTGAAAGGTCTTTCATGATAGATGGGATTTTTTCCGTCTCTAACCCTTTCCCACATACAGATGATGCTTTCTGACCCCTCTGCAGCAGTCAACTTTTAAAAATATTGTAGCAAGAGGGTAAATTGCTCATAATGAGCAATTTCTCCTTTTGACACAATGTTTTCAACATTATTTGATAATTGTTCTTTCATGTATAGAGATTGTCAATAACTTTGCAATGATGTTTAAAAAGTCATCTACTGCAGATTTGCTGTATGTGGGAAAGGGTTAACATTACTGTGCTTAGCCACATACAACAAATTTGCAACAGACACCTTTGAAAGCAAAAGTATGGAAAAATGAAAGTATAATTATTGAATAGGCTTGCATCCTTTTGTCTCATTATTTTCAAAAGTCATTCTTTGCAGATGCATCCAAATTTATCTGCATGTGGGTAGGAATTACCTGGTATTCTATGATTTCAGACTTGTCCTATTGAAATGCGTAAAATCTACAAAAAACAAAAAACATTACTCATAACAAGTTTTCCTCATGTTCTCACTTTGAATTCACCTTTATGCTTCCAATTCTCTTCTCCCTTTTCCACATAAAACGAATCTGCAGCATACTAGCATATCAACGCTTTCTGAAGCTTTCTGGCGCCTCTGCAGCAGAGGACTTTTGAAAACATTGTACCAAATGGAGAAATTACTCAAAACGATCAATTTCACCTTTTGCCACAATGTTTTCAATTATACTTTCATTTATAGACATTTTGAAAAAAATCGCTGAGATGTTTTTTTAGTCGTCTGCTCTAGATTAGCTTCACAAAATAAACACGGAAAATCTGTATAAACAAGAGAAAGTTGATGCAAGGCATCAATGTCGCCGGAAAAGACTGCATTGATTTATTTATGTATTCTTGACTTTCCTTAGTCTATTCAAACATTAGGAACGTTGAAATGAAAACATTTGCTTATAAATTTTATATGCATACCTATACATTAGGGTATCTATAAAAAATTAACGAAATGTGTACACATTTATCTTGGCTTAAATTTAATTTTGCTGTTGTTACTTATTTAAATAATAGTATTCATTCATATAATTTCAATGTTTGTCAATCTTATTCGAATCACAAGGTAAATATCCTGGTATTGCTTTAAAGGGAGGTAATTTGAAGAAAACAAAAGTCTTCAAAAGGAGAAATATATCAGCATTACCGTCTACAGTTTAAATTGTTCTATTGTTTGTGGATTTAAAAATGTTCTTTTTTTCTTATTTCTACATGTACAACGAAATATTGCGGCTTCTCTTTGACGCTTTGCGTCAAACATTCGTCTTGTACTTGTCTAAAATAAAATAATATCACTCGCTTTTTCATATCGAAATGCGCATGCGCGAAAATCGATGTTAAAGGTCACGAACCTACACAACAGAATAGGGTCTATATTTAGCTTAGAAACAGTTCCTACTTTAGATATTCATGGATTAACATTATTAAATGAATTCTACACAAATCAAGACATCTCTTTGAACATGAAAACAACATTTAGTAAGTTAAAATTGCTATTAAAAGGAGAATCCGAAATTGACCTCAATGATGACACATAAGAGTCTGCATTAGGGGGTGTTGGTTCACGTCTTGAAGGGACCACTTTTGTCTTCGTAAATAAGACAAAAAACTTAAATGCGAGTGAAATAAAAAAAACTGCAAACATTAAAAAATCGGAATATTTATTTCATTTTAGATGTGTCATTTATTAGTGTTCGTAAACAGCCACAATTGTAATATGTTCAAATCATCTAGATTTGTTTCTTTCTAATAATAAGCCGCCCTCCCATGTGATTTCCGAAAAGCTATTAAAAATAGAAGTCGCGGGCTTCTGCCCGGCGACTAATGAAGGTATAATTTCTGAAAAAAAGATGACCCTTTCCCTCATGTAGACGCTTTCTGACGCCTCTGCAGCAGAAAGTTTTTTGTTAACATGGCAACAAAAGAAGAAACTGCTCAAAACAAGCAATTTCTCCTTTTGTCACCATGTTTTGAACTCTATTCAGTTATTGTATTTCCATTTAAAGGGAGTTCCTAAAATGTTCAGCCCCAGTTGCGGCACTATGGTCATGGTGGAGTGCCCTTGGGCAAGGCACATTTTCTAGCCTAGTACTGGTTTGTTTACCCAGGGATCATGAATAAGTGAACTGTCGCCGTGATATAACTGAAATATTGTTGAAAGCGGCGTAAAACCCCAATAAATAAATAAAATGTTCAGGTATGTTTTCAAAGTCATCTGCTGCAGATTTGTGGTATGTGGGAAAGGGTTAAAATAGTAAAGACCCTTTCACCTGATGCAGACGACATTCTACCTCTTTGCAGCAGAGAATTTTTGATAAACATTGTGAGAAAAAGAGCAATGGCTCAATATTTTCAACTCTGTATCTAAATTAAGCTTTCGACATTGAAAACATTTTGGCAAAAATGTTAAAAATCACCATAAGTGAGAGTTCAATTATTAAATAAGAGTTGAAAACATGGTCATCATGAGCAATTTCTACATTTACCACAATGTCTTTAATCCTTTCCCACATACAACAAATCTGCAGCAGACGACTTTGAAAACATAGTGACAAAAACCTAAAAAAAATCTCCATAAAAGCAAGCTTAATTGTTAAATAGAGTTGAAAACATTGTGGCCAAAGGAGAAGTTGCTCATCATGAGCAATTTCACCTTTGGCCGCAATGTTTGCAAAAGTCGTCTGCTGATATTGCGTCAAAATGCGTCTGTAGGTGGGAAAGGGTTATAAGTCATCTGCTGCAGAGGCTTCAGAAAGCGACTGTATGTGGGAAAGGGTGAAAGGATGGAGGTTTATATGTAGAGAAGTGTCCTAGGAGCCAGTGAAATGCAACATGGACATAAAAACCATGTTTCCGACTTGGTAAATTGGTTGGTTTGCTGCAGTTTGTAATATTTATGGCCAGCAATTGGTTTAATTGTGTCTGGCCTCCATTGAAATTTCCCTGTTAGTCTGGATGGTCGATTGTTTATGGTGTTTTTTTTATTCTGCAAACTAAATTGCATAATGAATGCTTTTTGTGAAGAAATTGCGACAATTATTTAATTAATTTGATTAAGTTAAATTTAAATGTTTTGCATAAAGTATAATCTCTTAACACTTTCCCACATACAACAAATCTGCAGCAGACAACGGCTTTTTGAAAACATAGTGACAAAAGAAGAAATTGCTCAAAACAAGCAATTTCTCCTTTTGCCACAATGTTTTCCACTTTTAGTTATAAGTTATCCATTCAATTATAGAGATTTTCTATCTTTTGACAAAATATGTTCAAATTCGTCTGCTGCAGTATTGTCGTATGAGGGAAAGGGTTAACATCATGGCAAAGATATGGACAATCTCTATAAATGAAAGGACAATAATTGGATAGAGTTAACAGCATTGTGGCAAAAGGAGAAATTGCTCACTATGAGCAATTTCTCCTTTTGCCACAATGTTTCCAAAAGTTGTCTGTTGCAGATGCATGGTATTTAACCCTTTCCCTTATACGACAATTCTGCAGCAGACGACTTTGAACATATTTTGTCAAAAAATTGAAAATCTCTATAATTGAATGGATAAGATAACCTATATATTATAAATATTGTGGCAAAAGGAGAAATTGCCTGTCTTGAGCTATTTCTTCTTTTGTCACTATGTTTTCAAAAAGCCATCTGCTGCAAAGGCGTCAGAAAGCGTCTATATGAGGGAAATGGTTAATTCTTATAATATATTCACCAGTTGTATGAAAGAAATAAACCGAAAAAATTTAAATCCGATATAAGGAAAAGATAAGACATGCTTTTTGCTGCAACACAAAAAGGTTTTCTTTTGTTCAATCAGCTTTTCTAATCGTTTTACATTTCCCCACATGCAGATGCCATTAAGATGTCTACACATCAGTAACAGACGACATTTGAACACATTACAATGAACTGTAAAATTAAGTTATAAGTTTTCTACTTTTGTCACAATGTTTTCAACACTGTTCAATGATTTTAACTTCCATTAAAAGTGATTTTCCAATTGTTTTCCAGCATGTTTTCAAAGTCTTCTGCTGCAACTTTGATGTATGTGGGAAAGAGTTAACCATTTACCTAATATTATATTTTCAAAGACAGCTGCCTTGAATACATTTGAGGAAAAAAGGTTTACACCTGCTAACCCTTTTCCACTTACATCAAATCTGCAGCAGACAACTTAACCCCTTCCCTCATATAGACGCTTTCTGACGCCTCTGCAGCAGACGGCTTTTTGAAATCATGGTGACAAATGAAGAAGTTGCTCAAAACAAGCAATTTCTCCTTTTGTCACCATGTTTTCAACTCTATTCAATTATTGTACTTTCATTTAAAGGGAGTTTCCAGAAAATTACGGATATGTTTTCAAAGTCGTCTGCTGCAGATTTGTTGTATGTGGGATAGGGTTAAAAACAACTAGGCAAATGTTTGAATATGGTTGAATTCTTTGTGACAAAAAGAGAAATTGCTCATGAAGAGTTATTTCTCCTTTTGCCACAATGTTTTCAAAATTCTTCTCTGCAGATGCGTCTTCATGGAGGAGAGGGCAAACGAGTCAAAAACATTGTTAGAAATGGAGAATTTTATTCATTTAAAGATTGTCTTTGAAAAAGGAATGGTTACCGGAATTTTGTTTTCTGCAGATATCTTAACCCTTTCCCTCATACGACAATTCTGCAGCAGACAACTTTGAACGTATTTTGTCAAAACATAGAAAATCTCCATATTTGAATGGATAACCTATGACAAAAAGTTTTGTGCAATTTCTTCTTGTGTCACTATGTTTTCAAAAAGCTGTCTTCTGCAGAGGCGTCAGAAAGCATCTATATGAGGGAAAGGGTTAACCTTGTCCCGCATATAGACACATTCTGACGCCTTTACAAAGAACAACATTGGAAAACATAGTTTCAAACAGACATTAATTGCTCAAAACAAGCAATTTCTCCTATTGCCATAATATTTACAACTGTAATATTACCTTTTGTCTATGTTTTTGCCTATATGTTTTCAAAGTCGTCTGATGCAGATTTGCTGTATGTGGAAAAGTGTTACAGATGAAAATGTCTGAATACAGCAAATCAGGTAATTGGTATAGGGGAATAAACCTGAACAGATTAAAGAAACTTAAAACAGATTTTATCATTGATTGCAATACTATTTCTTGTTCATTGATATCCTTGTGCAGGTTCGATTGAATCCTTTTTTCAAACCAAACAAAAACAAGGACAGAGAAAAAGTGCAGTTAGCTTTTTTGAAAATCAAAGTGATAACTTTATAAAGATTATTTTTTATCCCTTTACCACTTACAACAAATCTGCAGAAGACTTTGAAATCAATATTCTTGGCCAAAATATGGGAAACACCTTAAAGTTAACCCTCTCCCTCATATGACAATTTTGCAGCAGACGACTGAACAGATTTTGACAAAAAATAGAAAATCTCTATAATTGAATGGATAACCTATGACTAAAGATTTCGAAACCGGGTGTCCCGGGTTCGATCCCCAGTCGCGGCACTACGGTGATGGTGGAGTGCCCTTTGGCAAGGCACATTTTCTAGCCTAGTACTGGTTTGTTTACCCAGGGATCATGAATAATTAAATTTAATTGCGCGCTAAATGACCTTAGCTGTCGATGCGCCATAAAACAATATACATTCTGATTCTATGACTAAAAGTGGAAAACATTGTGGCAAAAGGAGAAATTGCTCGTTTGAGCAATTTCTTCTTTTGTCACTTTGTTTTCAAAAAGCTGTCTGCTGCAGAGGCATCAGAAAGTGTCTATATGAGGGAAAGGGTTAAAGTTAATTTTAGAAAAGAGTTGAAAACAGTGTGGCTAAAGGAGAAATTGGTCATTATGACACAATAACGTTTTTAAAAGCTTTCTCAGAAAGCATCTACAGTGGGAAAGGGTTACTTGACACAATGATGAGTGAAAAACATTGTGGCAAAAGAAGAAATTGCTGGTTTTGAGCAATTTCTTCTTTTGACACTTTGTTTTCAAAAAGACGTCTGCTGCAGAGGTGTCAGAAAGCGCTTATATGAGGGAAAGGGTTAAAAAACAGTAAAAAAGATTTTCTTTCTCAAAAACCAGGTATAGAAAGATATTTTGATCTGTTGTTTTGATCACTAATAGCTGATATGCTGTAATTCTAGATCTCTTGAATTAAGTATTCTGATATCTGAAAGATGTGTTTGTTGATATCACTTATTGTTTGTTAACCTTTTCCCACATGGATAATATTCTGATAACTCTGCAGCAGATGACTTTTGAAAACATTTGAATGAGGAATTTCTTCTTTTGCCGCAATGTTTCCAACTTATTGGATAATTAAACTGCTATTTTTTATAGATATTCCATCTTTCTGTCGATAATATGTCAAAGATGTCTGCTACAGATTAATTTTTGTGTAAGTGCAGTGCAGGCCATGGGAAAGGGTTTATTGGACTTTTAGTAGAATAGTGCAAGCTATTCCAGTTACCCTTTCATCTGTGTCCAACTTAATAATTTCTTGTTCGGAGCATATATAACACAACCAGTGTCAGATGATTAACAAATGTCTTTGTGACAAGTTTCATTTTCTTCCACAAATGGGTTCAAAAGTTTAAGCGGGAAAGTAGCCAGTTGCCTGGCAAGAATAGTGTGTGGAGTACTGTTGTCAAAAAGCCAGGAAACATTTAGAATTGAAATATTGTTGAAAATGGCGTTAAATCTATAAGTGAAAGTATAATCATTGAATAAAGTTGAGAAATTTCTCCTTTTTTCACAATTAAGTTACATGTACACTCAACTACTCTCAACCGATGTGTAGACATGAGGTAAAGTAATTGTGGGAATCGAAGAAACTTTCTTCTTTTGCCAAAAGTAGTATGCTGCAGATTTGTTTAATGTGGGAAAGCACATGGTTAACAGGATCTGTAATAAGTAATTGCAGTGTCAATGGAACAAAAAAATCATAATGTTTCAATGAGGGAAAAGGTTTATAATCCATTAAACCATTTATCTCATCTGATATATTAACCCTTTCCCACATATAAACACATGTTGTCACCTCTGCAGCAAACGCATTTTGAAAACATTGTGCCAAAAGCAGAAAGTGCTCATTATGAGCAATTCTTCTTTTGCCATAATTTTTTCAATTCTATTTAATTATCAAACTTATATTTACAGAGATTTTTCATATGTTTGCTAAGATGTTTTCAAAGTCATCTGCTGTAGACTTGTTGTATGTAGGAAATACATTTGCATAAAAAACTTTTAAAAAGGTTACGTAAACGTTGTAGTAAGACAAGTAATTTTTATTCAGTCTTTGAAGAAATTGTTGGAGAAAGAGATTTTATTATGGCTTGTTTTCAGCATTTTTCCCTTTTTAACACAATATCTTCAACAATTGTCTGCCGCAGAGAAAGTTTAAAGACATTGGTGTTGGTAGAAAATGATTACTGGGAGATCGAATACAAGGTCATAAAGTAAATGCCGTGACAACCTGGTGCTGCTGGCCCCAAATTATCTGACCATTTTATGGTAATTTCTCTGATTCAAGGAAATAAACTGGACATTCTAATAGACCATATATGGTTATAACATGTCTTCAGAGCTTGGTTAGAGACAAATCAAATCCATGGGGTATTAACCCTTTCCCCACATACATACAGATGATTTCTGACGACTTCGCAGCAGACAACATTTGAAAACATTGTGACTAAAGGAGAAATTGCTCATAATGATCAATTTCTCCCTTTGTCACAATGTTTTCAATTTAATTCAATCATTTTCAATTCATTGATAGAGAATTTCCATATTTTTGACAAGATGTTTCCAAAGTCATCTGCTGCAGATTTGTTGTATGTGGGAAAGGGGGGTCAACCCTTAACCAGAAATAGGGGACTTCTATCAATACTGTAGACTCGAGGATAATGCTCAAAATTAGCAAAAAAAATTCAATTCCTGGTGGATTGTTTTTACATTTCTTATGAAAATCATACTTCTTATTTTCCAGTTGTTACAATTTTTTTCTTGAATTTGTTTTAAAGCAGATAACTAAAGAAATAGTATTTTAGGAAAAGGGTTAATTAGACGGAAATGGTTCTGAGAAATAGTAAGATTTCTTGGCTAACACATTTAGTACCAAATGATGACTCATTTCTAATCCAAGTTTGGTCACACTTACTTTCAGTTACTAGTGCTGAAGTGGATCAAAATCTATAAAATCTGTGTTTGAATAATAGTATAACAAGGAAAGGGTTACTTGGAGGGAATGATTCTTAGAAATAGTAAGATTTCTAGGCTGACACATTTAGTACCAAATGATGACTCATTTCTAATAAAAAATTCATGCCACACTTACTTTCAGTTACCTAAGAGCTGAAAATGGACCAAATTTAAATATATCACAGTCTGTAACGACCAAGGCTATCAACCCAGGGGTGGTGCGTTTGAGCACATTCACAATTTTACCATTCAGTCTTTCCAATGATTGACAAAAGTCATTATTTGACTAGCATCATTTGTCTGCTATCAATAGGATAACTGTCTATGTGCTCAGTCAGCCAGTTAACTGGTAAGAATGTTGTGTGGAGTACTGGTGCCAGAAAGCCAGGACACTCAGGCTATTGGAACTGGCCACCGTGATATAACTGAAAAAGCTTTGAAAACGGCGTAAGACTCCTATCAATCAATCAATCAATTTTAAACTTGTTGTAATCGAGCCCCGGTACCTCAGCCGGTAGCGGTGCGGGCTGTCAATCCTGGTGTTATGAGTTTGAACCCCCAGCTCGGCCAACATTCTATCCGACCTTTGAAAAAAAGTCACTTTGACAAGCGTCATTTGTCATCCAACAATGGGCTAACTGTTTATGTGGAAAAGCAGCCTGTTGCTTGGCAAGAATGTTGTATGGAATACTGGTTTGAGAAAGCCAGGAAACACATGAGTAGGTGAACTCACTGGCAGCCATTGAAAACGGGGTTAAACCCTGAATCAATCTTATTGAACTTTTAGTTGATGAACCATATCATGGCAAAGAGACAAGAGGTTGTTTAACCCTTTCCCTCATATAGACGCTTTCTGACGCCTCTGCAGCAGACGGCTATTTGAAAACATAGTGACAAAAGAAGAAATTGCACAAAACGTGCAATTTCTACTTTTGTCACAATGTTTTCCACTTTTTGTCATAGGTTATCCATTCAATTATGGAGATTTTCTATGTTTTGACAACATACGTTCAAAGTCGTCTGCTGCATAATTGTCGTATGAGGGAAAGAGTCTCTTTCAATGAAAAATAAAATAAATAACTCTTTCCAACATGCATATTCATTTTGACACTACTACAGCAGACAGACGTCTTTTCAAACCATTGTGGCAAAAGGTGGAATTGCTCATGATGAGTAGTGACCTTTTGCCACAATGTTTCAATTTAACTCTATTGAATACATGTACTTATACTTTCAATGTATAAGCTTTTTTGTCCTTTTGCCAAGATGTTTTCAAAAATTATCTGCTGCAGATGCTGTCGATTTTGTCGATGAGGTATTAATTATGATAACAATCATTGCAATAAGATTACTTGATGCCCCCGGAATCACCGATTCGGTGGGCATCTAGTTTTTGGCGAGCTATGCTTTTGAAGCCCTGCAGCAAAAGGTAATGAAAATCTCTATAAATGAAAGATACAACAAATACTTGTTGAAAAGAGTTGAATACATTGTGGCAAAAAGACAAATTGCTCATTAGGAGCAATTTCTCCCTTTTGCCACAATCTTTTCTAAAAGCCATGTGCGGCCAATATATTAAAATGCATCAGCAAAGAAAAGTCATTTTGATTTTTCCGCTTTTAAGTCAGTGTGCCTTAAAAGTGATTAGAAACACATTACTTTCTTGCCATGTTACAAAGAAAATTAAAGACCACAAAAAAGAAGAAAATCTTGCATAAAACTTATATTTCACTTTTGTTGGCTTTTCAATCTCAATTTTGATGTGGTTGGTTTGTGGTGAAATTGCAGTCTAGTTTGAAATTAATTGCTTGGACTTGTCAAACCAAAAGGAGTTCTCTGTATTCACCCCAGAAGAGGTCATGATAAAGAGGGGTTTACAGCTCTTTCCCCCACAAAGTCTCTCTTAACCCTTTCCCACATACAACATTTCTGCTAAAGACGACATCGAAAACATATTGATAAAAACCTGAAAAATCTCCATAAAAGAAAGCTTAATAGTAAAATAAAGTTGAAAACATTGTGGCCAAAGGTAAAATTTAGCAATTTTACCTTCGGCCACAATGTTTTCAAAAGTCGTTTGCTACTATTGCTTTAAAATGTGTCAGCAGGTGAGAATGGGAATCCAACCAATCCCTATAATGTTGGTGCTCAAAAGAATTTTATATAAGAGGAGGATTCTTTTGAGTACCACAACATAGGGTTTGAGGGTCGAAACATGCGAAATGCCCCTTATCTACAGCTCAGTGGCACCATATCCCTTTGTCTTTCCTGCAATTATAAGAGTGTTGTTTGAAATCTTTTTTTTTAAACAAGAGAGGACCATGTGGCCCTACATAGCTCACCTGAGTAATTTGGATGAGTATCCTTTGGAATTTACTTGCTTCCATGTTTTGTCCAATTGAAACTGGTTTGAAAGTAATGAAAGAGTCAAGTCTAGAAACTTTTATATAAAATCCATCCTTTAACCCTTTCCCTCATATAGACGCTTTCTGACACCTCTGCAGCAGACGGCTTCTTGAAAACATAGAAGAAATTGATTCCATGTTTTCAACCAATCAGAATGGCTTCAACAGTCTCGGTTTAGTGTAGCATTAGGAAACATTTCAATGAAATTAAAGTAGAACCTGTGCTAAGGAACACCTTGGAATAGCAAGAGGACTTGAAAACAATGTGACAAAAGAAGAAATTGTTCATAATGAGCAATTTCTCCCCTTGCTGCAATGTTTTCAACACTTTTCAATAATACCACTTTCACTGAAATATTTATTTTGATTTTTTTGCTATTTGTTTTCAGAGTCGTCTGCTGCAGATTTTGTGGTATGTGGGAAAGGGTTATGGTAAAGGTCAATGAAGCATTTGAATGTAGAACTTAATAAATAACATGGTTTTCTCTCTCAAAGGGGACTGGTAATGAATGTATTTAGCACTTGCCTGCCTGCAGTAATTATAACTACTTTTCTCAAATCAATATCATGCTTATATTACCCATTCCCACATACAACAAGTCTGCAGCAGACGACTTTGAAATTATATTTGGCATGACAATGGAATTGTTTTATAAATGGACATATAATTATTGAATAAATTTGAACACATTGTAATGAAAGGAGAAATTGTTTATCATGAGCAAACTCTTCTTTAAATTGCCACAATGTTTTCAAAAGTTGTCTGTTGCAAATGTGACAAAACACATCTGAAGATGAGAATGGGTAAAAAGAATCTTTATTCCTAAGCATGATGCAGATGCCTTTAACCCTATTCCCACATACAACAAATCTGCAGCAGACAACTTAAGAAAACACATTGGTAAAACCATAAAAATCTCCGAAATAATAGTTTAATTATTAAAAGTACAGTTGAAAACATTGTAGCAAAGGGAGAAATTGCTCATTATGAGCAATTTCTACTTTTGCCAAAATGTTTTCAAAAGTCGTCTGCTGTAGAGGCGTCAGAAAGCGTCCATATGTGGGAGAGGTTATAATTACCTCTGCCCTAAGAATTGTTTTGGAAAAGGAGTCATTTCTCTAAACAAATCCTTTATTTCCCCATTTCTCACAATGTTTGCAATGTCTAGCTGTATCAAAATGTGTACTTCCAAATTTTCCATGTAAGATTTTAAGATTTTTTTAAAGCAGAGGCTTTTAGAAATCCAATATTCTACCATGTCTTAACCCTGCAGTAGACGACTTTGAAATTATCAACTCCAAAATAATGAAAATCTCTATAAATGATACCTTGCAATGACCATTGAATAGAGTTAAAATACTTTTGGCACAATGATTTCAAAAGTTGTATGATGCAGAGGCATCCCAAAGCATCTATATGTTGGAAAGGGTTAAAAGACTTGTCAATACGGTTACAGAAGTAGTCTTAGGCGGTAGCTCAGGAGAAGTAAACAAAGTGGTTGTTGAAGAAAGGTGGTTGTTGAATACAGTTTAAACATATAATACATATTTTAGGACAACCCTCAACTGGCATCTTTATACAGGTTGACTGCTTATTCCTGTCCCACATACAGCATGTCTCCAGCAAGCGACTGAAAATATATAAACACAAAAATGAGAAATGTCTCTTAATGAAAGAATAATCAATGATTAAGAAGCTTCACAGACATCGTGACAAAATGAGAAATTGCTCATCATGAGCAATTTCTCCTTTTGCGACAATCTTTTCAAAGCCGTCTGTTGTAGAGGTGTCAGAAAGTGTATGTATGTTGGAAAGGGTAAAGTGAGGTGCCTGTAAACTCAGGTCTACCACAAGCTATGAGGTAGATAGCCCTTTCGCACAAACAACATTTCTGCAGCAGACGACTTTGAAAACATATTGGCAAAAACGTGAAATATCTCCAAAAATTAGAGTCTAATCATTAAAAAGTGTTGAAAACATTGTAACAAAAGGGAAATTGCTCATGATGAGCAATTTATCCTTTTGCTACAATGTTTTTAAAAAAATTCTGCTGCAAATGCTTCAGAATGCGTCTGCATGTGGGAAAGGGCTATATAGACTAATACGGGGTTAGAATTGAAATTGTGGGTTTGGTTGTCACATAATACTGGAATTGGTGTGCTGCGGCATCAAGGGGATCTTTCAGTTAGGCAGAACATTTATTTCCCCAGAGGTATAGTTTCCTAAGAATCGCATGAAAAGAGTGATTTTTCTAGCGCAATGTAGATAAATAAATTATAATTATCTGTTAATTAACCCTTTCCCTCATGAAGACGCTTTTTGACAAGGATGCAGTAGATGACTTTTGAAAACATTGTGTCAAAAGAAAAAATATTGCTCATATGAGCTAAATATATTTCTCCCTTTGCTACCATGTTTTCAACTCTATTCAATTATTATTCTACTTTCATTTATGAAGATTTTCAAAAATATTCCAATATCATTTTAAATTCGTTTGCTGCAGACTTGTATGTGGGAAAATATTAACCGTTAGAAGAAAACTGACCCATGGTCAGACAAATTATGCCTGTCTTTAACTACCTGGTCATATCTGTCATTTGATGTATCTTGATATATCAAAGGCTTGGTGTGAAACAGTTGTAACTAAAATTTTAATTTCTTTACCAAGGTTAATCACCTCGCCATAAAGCCTTTATAAACGTTAAATCATTTTTTTGGTAAACAATGGAAATTTAGGTGCCATTGCTCGTTCTGAGCAATGGCACCTAGATTTGCAGTGTTTACAAAGGGGTCAAAATTGCCCCTAAACCAGGGTTTTCAAAATAGGTCTTTAGTTTAAACCATTTCACGCCAAGCCCTCGCTATGTTGGAAATGATAACCGTTTCCTAAAATGATAATTGAATAGTGTGGAAAAACATTGTGGCAAAAGGACAAATTGCTTAATTTCACCTTTTGCCACATTATTTTCAAAGATACCTCACTGTAACACATGAATGGAGTGTGTACAAAATGAGATAATTTAAGTCATGGAAGAAATCATTCATGGAAAAGGAGAAGTTGTATGAAATATGTGAAATTTGTTCTTTTTCCTACAATGTTTGCATCAATTCGGAGAAAAATGGTGACCATAGACTCAGTTGGTTTGTTTTAGAGATGACAGTCTGAACTTGGTAAAACTAAATGTAACCCTTTCCCACATACAACAAATTTGCAGCAGATGATTTTGATAACATCTAGGTAAAAAAGTTGAAAATTCTATGATGTATAATTATAATATAGAGTTGAAAACACTGTGAAAAATGGGGAAATTGCTCGTATTAAGCAATTTCTCATTTTCCTACATTGTTTTTAAAAGATGTCTCCTGCAGAGGCCTCAGAAAGCATCTGTAAAAGGGTTAATTCACTAAAGTTATAAGATAATAATTGTTGAAAGTGGCATAAAACGCCAGACAATCAATTATTTTAACCCTTTCCCTCATACAACAATTCTGCAGCAGACGACTTTGAACATATTTTGTCAAAACATAGAAAATCTCTATAATTGAATGGATAACCTATGACTAAAAGTGGGAAATATTGTGTCAAAACGAGAAATTGCTCGTTTTGAGCAATTTCTACTTTTGTCAATTTGTTTTCAAAAAGCCGTCTGCTGCAGAGGCGTCAAAAAGCGTCTATATGAGGGAAAGGGTTAATCATCAATATTTGGTCTCCTTGAATTTAATTTACTAAATGTTTTCAGATGGAAATGAAGTACATACAAAATTGATTGTCCAACTTTTATGAGATTTTCTGAACTGATTGAAGACTTGCACAAGCAATGAAATATATTTTATGTTAGACGAAAGGACTCTTACCTTCTTAACCCTTTCCCTCATATAGACACTTTCTGACGCCTCAGAAGCAGATGTCTTTTGATAACATTGTGACAAAAGAAGAAATTTCTCCTTTTTCCACAATGTTTTCAACTTATTTCACTAATTAAATACTTATTTATGGTGATTTTTCATGGTTTTGCCAATAGCTTTTCAAAGTCGTCTGCTGCAGATTTGTTTTATGTGGGAAAAGGTTAACTATTTCTTCAGCATGTTTTCTCAAACACTGTTTTCTAATCTGATTAAAACATTTATTAGCTCTACTGGCCAAAGGCCAGAAGGGCTTATGTCGTGGCGATTCGTCCGTCGTGCGTGCGTGCGTCCGTAAACAATTTCTTGTTAACACGATAGTCTTCACTTTGATTGTATCTCAACCAAACTTATACAGTAGTTAGATATCCATGAGAGCTCGGTTCCTTTCGAAAACCAGCCAGATCCGCCCATGCATGACTGGATTATGGCCCTTGAAATGGTCAAAATTGCTATAAAAGAGCTTGTTAACACGATACAGTCTTTACTTTTGATTGCATCTCAACCAAACTTATACAGTAGTTAGATATCCATGAGAGCTCGGTTCCTTTCGAAAACCAGCCAGATCTGCCCATGCATGACTGGATTATGACCCTTGAAATGGTCAAAATTGCTATAATAGAGCTTGTTAACACGATACAGTCTCTTTTTTTTTTATTGTATCTCAATCAAACTTATACAGTAGTTAGATATCCATGAGAGCTTGATTCCTTTCGAAAACAAGCCAGATCTGCCCATGCATGACTGGATTATGGCCCTTGAAATGGTCAAAATTGCTTGTTAACACGATACAGTCTCTTTTTAGTCCCCTACCGGCGTGCCGAAGGGGACTCTTAGGTTTGCACTCCGTCCGTCAGTCCGTCAGTCAGTCCATCTGTCAGTCAGTCAGTCAGTCCGGCAAATTTTTGTCCGGAGCATATCTCCAAAACTGTACTAGCTATGGCTATGAAATTCCATATGTGGATACATCTCATCAATGCGGAGTGCAGTGCATATGAACCATAACTCTTGCTTCCCTAATTTTTGAGTTATTTCCCTTTCTTTATTTTCATACTTGATTTTTGTCCGGAGCATATCTCCAAAACTGTACTAGCTATGGTTATGAAATTTCACACATGGATGCATCTCATCAAGGGGGAGTGCAGTGGACATGAACCATAACTCTTGCTTGCCTAATTTTTGAGTTATTTCCCTTTCTTTATTTTCATACTTGATTTTTGTCCGGAGCATATCTCCATAACTATACTAGCTATGGCTATGAAATTTCACACATGAATACATCGTATCAAGGGGGAGTGCAGTGGACATGAACCATAACTCTTGCTTGCCTAATTTTTGAGTTATTTCCCTTTCTTTATTTTCATACTTGATTTTTGTCCGGAGCATATCTCCATAACTATACTAGCTATGGCTATGAAATTTCACACATGAATACATCGTATCAAGGGGGAGTGCAGTGCACATGAACCATAACTCTTGCTTCCCTAATTTTTGAGTTATTTCCCTTTCTTTATTTTCATACTTTATTGTCTTGATATACCTAAACATTGGGTTGCTATGACAACAGAAACAGACTCAAAAGTGCAAACCGGTAGGGGACTATGGTATTGCTTGCAATCCTCCAGTTACTTGTTCTTTATTGTATCTCAATCAAACTTATACAGTAGTTAGATATCCATGAGAGCTTGATTCCTTTTGAAAACAAGCCAGATCCGCCCCATGCATGACTGAATTATGGCCCTTGAAATTGTCAAAATTGCTATAATAGGGCTTGTTAACATGATACAGTCCTTATTTTTGATTGTATCTCAATCAAACTTATACAGTAGTTAGATATCCATGAGAGTTTGGTTCATTTCTAAAAAACGGCCAGATCTACCCATGCATGGCTGGATTATGGCCCTTGAAATTGTCAAAATTGCTATAATACAGCTTGTGAACACAATAGAGCTTCCATTTACTATCTGATCTTCACCAAACTTAGATGGTATATATTTGAATATTGATGACATATTGGTTCCTTTTTAAACAAGCCAGATCAATGCCAGTAGAGCATAGGCCCTCATGGGCCTCTTGTTTTTAAATATCACGTTAGTAACATTTATTTTTTTCTCTTTAGAAAGTTCATGTAAAGGTTTATTTTATCATGTAATTAGAAAAACACACAATAGAACAATAGACAGTCAATTCATTTCCAGATATTGATTTTAGACATATCCAAATTAAACAGATTTGCAAAAAAGATTTGAACATCAGACAAAATTGATTAACCCTTTTTAAAATACAACAAATCTGCAGCAGAAAAAACACATGCGTTCGCTTTTGCAGCAGAAGAATTATAAAAAACCTAGTTGAAAATGAAGCAACTGCTAGAAATGAACAATATCTCCTCTTTCAAACAATGTTTCAACTCACTCTCTCTCAAAAGCTTACAGTATCCAAGGAATTGCACATTTCTTCTCCAGATGAAGTTAACCCCCTATCCCACATTTAACACATCTGCAGCAGACGACTTTGAAAATCTATTGGCTAAGATATGGAAGATCTCTATAAATAAACATATATTTAGTGGATTGAGTTGAATATATGTTTTCAAAAGTCATCTGCTGCTAAAATAAAGTAGGTAGGAAAGGGTTAAATGTTGGCACAATGTTTAACCCTTTCCCTCATACGACAATTCTGCAGCAGACGTCTTTAAACATATTTTGTCAAATAATGGAAAATCTCTATAATTGAATGGATAACCTATGACTAAAAGTGGAAAACATTGTGGTAAAAGGAGAATTTGCCTGTTTTGAGCAATTTCTGCTTTTGTCACTATGTTTTCAAAAAGCTGTATTGCTGCAGAAGCGTCAGAAAACGTCTATATAGTGGGGAAGGGTTAGAAACACAAAATGGGTTGAGATGTTACCCAAAGTGCATGTCAGTATAATACAGTGACAATGTTATATTTACATAGGTCCTTGGTAATTACTACCTTTGAAGGTGTAACAAAGTTGTTCATTTCATTTGATGTTTGTTTCAAATACCCCCTGAAGGTGAATGTGAAAGTCCTTAATTATAATTTGACTGTTTACTTAATGTGAAAATAAATTTTAGTTATTTGCTTTGTAAACATTATTCTGCAGACAAAAATGTATTACGTTATCACGAAAATTAAAAAATATGCTATTTATTCCCAAAACACCGATAAAACTTTCCTTTTTCCAAAATGATATCAACTGTTGTCTGCTTCAGATGCGTAAAAAAGTCTTCTGTATGAGCAAAACCAAAACCAAGGGTAAACCAAGAAAGATGATCCTTTGAAATGGGTTTTAAAAAACCCCAAGCAATTTCTACATTGTCACAATGTTTTCAACAGTTATTTTTTTTGGAAATTTAAGGTAACTCGGATTGTATTAAACCTTTCCCACATACAAATAATCTGCTGCAGATTGAAAATATTTCTACTAAAAAATATGGAAAATCTCTATAATTGTATGTATAATTACTGAAAAAAGTTGAAAACATTGTGGCAAAAGGAGAAATTGCTTGTTTTGAGCAATTTCTCCTTTTGTTACGATGTTTTTAAAAGTCGTCTGCTGCAAATGTGTCAAAATGCGTCTATAGGTGGGGAAATGTTAACCTAATAACATTGTACCCTGGTCCTCCTTATTTCCATGTTTTCAACCAATCAGAATGGCTTGAACAGTCTCGGTTTAGTGTAGCAATTTAGGAAACATTTCCATGAAATTACAGTCAAACCTGTCCTAAAGCCCACCTTGGAATAGCAATTCCCTGTGTATAGCAACCATACTTTTAGATTCTGAAATACTCATTCTCTGTTTCAAATGAGCCTGCAATTAAAGACCACCTGTGAACAAAGACCAGATTGTTCACTTTCCAATGGTGGTCTTAAATTTAAATTAAGGGTTATAACAAAATAGTACAATAGCAAATCAGAGCAATTTATCTCTGATTATATAATATGCCTTGTAGGATCATACCTCAGACTTCCAAAAAGGGTACCAATGTCTTCCATCCTTGAGGTTCAGGGTTGTGGAAACTGATTCACAGTCTTAGTGTTAGGGTTAAAGCATTATTTGTAGAACTGATTACTTAGCTGGGATACAATGTGACAAAATTATGTTTAAAAGCAGCATTTGAGATTAAAATTGTCTGTATCAGGCAACAGCTATTTCAATGCAATGACAAACATTGCCAATTTACAGCATGTTGAATTCAGAGCCTAAGTTTCCAAACAGCAAGATTTAAAAACATCAGTAATACAGAGGTCCAGATAAGGAGGGGTATTCAGCTCTTTTCCCTACAATTTCTCTCTTACCATTGAAGCAAACCCTATGTCGTATGTACTCAAAAGAATCGTCTCACTGAGACGATTCTTTTGAGTACCCACAACAAAGGGTTACAGGGTAAAATAAGGCTTTTAGAACATGCAAAACGCTCCTTATCTAGAGCTCTGGTAATGAAAACGTATTAAAAACAACATGTATGATTTATGCAAGAATTTTTATGAAGTACCTAGTAAAAAGTGAAAAATCAGATCTGATCAGATCAATCTAGTAGTTTCTGTATGTGGGAAAGAGTTAATATGCTGGTGTCAGGATAAACTTACCCCTGAAATGACATGGCATAGCTGAAATATTGTTGAAAGCGTCGTAAAACATGATGCAAATCAACAAATCAGACGCTTAACATTGGTTACAATTTAATAGAAAGGAAAGAGTGGGGGTAATGATGGATCCGGGGTCTTATCAGAAACCATTTAAAAGATCAGTTAGGAGATAAAGAAACAAAAGTTTAAACTCAATGGGGAGGAATGTTGTGTAAAATAGATGGTTGGTTATAAGTGGGGTTTTGTTTCGTAAACCTGAAACGAAATCAGTTTGTTAAGGTTTTATGCCGTTTTCATCATTATTTCAGTTATATCAATGCGACAGTTCACTTATTCGTAATCCCTGGGTAAACAAACCAATACTTGGTTGGCTAAGTAATGTGCCTAGCCCAAGGGCACTCCACCATGATTGCCTCGACTGGGGGTCGAACCAGGGATGCCCAGTTCCAAATCCCCTATGCTTACAACTCGCCCACGACGGATTCCCTGAAATGAAATCAGACTGAGGAGAAAAATATAATATCTCCGAAATGGGTTCAAGGTGAGCTGTTGTGATCACCCAGTCTATATGGTCAATAATTTGATTTGATTTCAGACACTCCAGAGGCCACAGTTTTTTTATCAAATATGAGATAATATCTAGACGAAGTATGAATATGGGTCATGTCCTGTCAAGAAGACAAAACTAGGTCCCTTGGTCGAAATTAAGAAAAATGTATTACTTTTATTTGTGGACGGAATAAACATACAAAGGTTCAGTGTTGACGAAAGATCTTGGACAAGTTCATGTTTCACCAACCTGGTTCAAAGGTGAAGGTCACAGTGACTATGAAACATCTGTACCAAATGTTATCACTCTAGCACTTTCATTTGTTAGCTATATTCCTTCATACAAAAGTTCAGTGTAAGGGAGCTTGGACAAGTGCATATCACACCAACCAAGGTCAAAGGTCGCAGCTGCTATGAAATGACAGTATGGAATAAGGTCATTGCTCAAGCACTTTAGTTTGTGAGAGGAATTCATCATACTTCATACAAAAGTTCAGTGTCAAGGGAGCTTCGAAGAGGTTCACAAACTTAAGTGAAAGGTCAGGTCACAGTTGCTATTATACATCTGTAAGAAAATAAGGTCATCCCTGTAGCACTTTTTAGCTAGACTTTTCGAAGAAAAGGCTAGCTATACTACTCGCCTCGGCGTTGCTGTCACACCTTGGTTAAGTTTTTTGAACTAATTCTCTTTTTTGTCAAAACCATTAAAGATATTGCTTTGAAACTTACAACACTTATTCACAATCATTGCCGCCATCAACAGACAATAGTACACAACTCTGTTAAGGTTTTTGTAAGAATGATGGCCCTTTTTCGAATTAGAACTTTGGTTAAGGTTTTTGTACCAATTCACTTTCTTTCAAAACCATTACAGATATTGCTTTGATACTTACAACACTTATTCACCATCACAACTTCCATCAACAGAAAAGAGTACATTACTCTGTAAAGGTTGATGTAAGAATTATGGCCCTTTTTTGACTTAGAATTTTGGTTTAAGTGTTTTGTACCAATTCACTTTTTTCAAAACCATTACAGATATTGCTTTGAAACTTACAACACTTATTCACCATCATAACCTCCATCAACAGACAAGAGTACATAACTCTTTCAAGGTTCTTTCTTTCTGAATTCCTTCATACAAGGATTAGTGTCAAAGAAACTTGGAAGTGTTCATGTTTCACCGACCTTGGTCAATAGTCAAGGTCACGGTTACAATAATACATCTGCAAGAAACAATGTCATCGCTCTGGCAGTTTTGTAGCTGAATTCCCTAAAATGACAAAGTCACAGTTTCTATAAAAGCTTATCATGTGTATGAAACAACCTTGTGGCACTTTCAATTTTGGGCGTTAGTACTTTACTTATATTATTATTTATCTTTATGAAAGTTAACCCTCCCACTAGCAGAGGAATCTGTGACACAAAAATTGTGGCTAAAGTTAATGAGCCATTTCTCCTTTTTGCACAATGTTTTCAAAAGTTGACTGCAGTAGAGGCATCAAAAAGGTTGTGTGTATCAGGAGAAAGGGTTAACATTTCATACTTTAAAGAGCTGGGCAGGGCTATTTGTTTCCTCATGTTACACATGTTAATGGTCGTGTTTACGATCAAACCTTTTTGATGGTTTTTCTTCACAAACATGCAGCATGCCCATGTTTACATTGTAACCCTGTGCCTAATACAATCGGCTTTCCATTCTCTGATGTACACCATCATTGATAACATTCTGAATATAAGGAGGTAATGTTCATGATAATCAACATCCCCATTTTCTACAAAAAAAATTAAACAGCCAGTTGTACTATTTAAGGCTTTCCAACAAATAGACCGTTTTTTACCCCTTTTGCCACAATGTTTTCAACCGGATTAAAAAAGTTATACTTTCATTTATATGTACAAAGGTTTTGTGATATTTATACCCAGATATTTTCAAACTCGGCTGCTGCAGATCTGTTATATTAGGGTAAATAAGTTTCATTTGACAAGACTTATCAGTTTATGTTTTTGATAAAGCCTTTTGAATGCATTTGCAGCAGACAACATTTGAAAATATAGTGGTAAAAGGAGAAATATTTCAAAATGAGCATCTCCTCCTTTCATCACTATTTTTTTTAACTTTTGAGAAAATGTCATTTGTTTTGCTGCTGCATTCCAAAGATTTGCGATGCCCTGATACACAAACAGTGGTGCATCATTCCTGATATGCAGTTACATCTGTCTCGTATATTGTCTCTTTTAACCCTTTCCCTCATACAACAATTCTGCAACAGACGACTTTGAACATATTTTGTCAAAAAATAGAAAATCTCTATAATTGAATGGATAACCTATGACTAAAAGTGGAAAGCATTGTGGCAAAAGGAAAAATTGCTCTCTTTGAGCAATTTCTATTTTTTGGCACTGTTTTTCAAAAAGCTGTCTGCTGCAGAGGCGCCAGAAAGTGTCTATATGAAGGAAATGATTAAGTAAGGACGTGTCAGACTTATATTGCATATTACTTTTACCCTGTCCCACATACCACAAATTTGAATTCATCCAGGTAAAACCTTTGAAAAACTCTAGAAATCAAAGTAAAATTACTGCATAAAGATGAAAACATTGTGGCAATTGGAGAAATTGCTCATCATGAGCACTTTTCCCTTATTCCATGATGTTTTCAAAAATGGTCTGTTGCAGATGCGTCAAAATGTGTCTGCAAGTGGGAATGTGTTGAATTGCATTGATCAGAATAATTTAATGTCCTGTAGTTATTATGTCTCCCCCATTACATGGGGGTGACATATTGTTTTTGCCCGTTCCGTCCGTCCTTCCGTCCTTCCGTCTGTCACACTTGTTTCCGCTCAATAACTGAAGAACGCTTGGGCGTAGGAACTTCATACTTGGTATGCAGGTTGGTCATGACCAGTAGATGACTCCTATTGATTTTGATATCAGAAGGTCAAAGGTCAAGGTCATGGTGACCTTGTGAGGTAAAAAATGGTTTCCGCTCAATAACTGAAGAACGCTTGGGCCGAGGAACTCCATACTTGGTATGCAGGTTGGCCATGCCCAGTAGAAGACCCTATTAATTTTGAGGTCAAAGTCAAGGTCACAGTGACCTTGAGCTGAAAGGTCACAGTGACAATGAGCTGAAACATTGTTTTTGCTTAATAACTAGAATGCTTTGGCCATGGAAGTTAATACTTGGTGTGCAGGTTGGTCACCACCAGTAGATGACCCCTATTGATTTTGAGGTCACTAGCTTAAAGGTCAAGGTCATGGTAACCTTCAGCTGAAAAATGGTTTCCTCTCAATAACTAAAGAATGCTTATGTTGAGGAACTTCATACCTGGTGTGCAGGTTGGTCCTAACCAGTAAATGACCTTTATTGAATTTGTTTGATTTTGAGGTCACAAGGTCAAATGTCGAAGGTCACGGTAACGTTCAGCGGAAAATGCTGAAAAATGGTTTTTGCTCAATAACTGAAGATTGCTTGGGCCCAGGAACTTCATACTTGGTGTGCAGGTTGGTCAGCGGCAGCAAATGACCCCTATTGATTTTGAGGTCACTAGGTCAAAGACCAAGATCATGGTAACCCTCAGCTAAAAATGGTTTCCGCTCAATAACTGAGGATTGTCACTGTTGCTTCATCTCCAGTCCAAAACTAAAAAATTCATCTCCATCATTTCTTTTCCTCCCCTACGACCACACAAATGGGGAGACAAGCGCTTTTTCAAAAAAGCAATCTCTAGTTTATCTTAATTTGAATGGCACATTCTCACGTTATGGAACCAGGGCCTTCTCTTTCCTACAATGCTTCCTACCGTATTTCAAAGCATTGATTCCCTATTTTAAAGATATATCTTTCTACAATTGTTTTTAATGCAGAAAACCTTGGAAAAAACCCAATTATCAGGTTAGATGTCGAAGCTTTGCAAGATTTGACTCAGTTTTTTAACCCTGTCCTGCATACAGCAAATCTGCAGCAGACGACTTTGAAGATGTTTAGTAAAAGATATGAAAAACCTATAAATGAAGGTATAGTTACTGAAAAAAAGTTGAAAGCAATGTGGCAAAAAGTGAAATTGCTTGTATTGAGCAATTTCTCCTTTTGTCACAATGTTTTCAAGAGTCGTTTGCTGCAGATGTGTCAAAATGCGTCTAGAGGTTGTAAAAGGTTAAGTGGTTAGCAATAAACACTTTGAAACATTTGTAGCAGTCAAACTCAAGACATTGTGGCAAATTGGACTTCAGCTTGGTATGTGTAGAGTGGCTAAATTTAAAAACCATGTTATTGGCCTTACCCTTTCCCACTTATAGAAACTTTCTGCGCAGACTTTTGAAAACATGGTGGCAAAAGGATAAATTGTTCATATTTTTACCTAGATGTGTTCAAAGATGCCCTGCAGATATGCTGTATGTGGGAAAGGGTTAACTGAGGCTGTGGGTGTAAATAAATTGTAGATATATCAGTATTGAAATAAGGAAAATATCTAGGAAAGTTATGTGATGAGCTGTCACTGGCAGTCTGATTTGTCTGTATTGTTTCATCAGACAATAATGATTGAAAACATAATAAATAACATTCTTTTTTCTACAGGAACTTTGTTATGTTCACTAGCATTCAACACTATGAAATCTTCGAAATTTTGCAATTCTCTTATGCCCCATTCCCTCTCCCTCCCCCAAATCCCGCCTCCCCCCTTCGAAAAAGAGAGGGTATATATATATATATATATATATCTTAGCCAATGTCTGTTGGTTGTTTGTCCGTCGACCAAAGCTTGTCTGTTTGAAACTGGACCTACAGTACTTAAACTTGGCAGGGGGATTGGGCATGGCCAGAAAAAAACCACTGTAAGTTTTGAGGTCATCCTTTCTTAGGTCAAGGTCACAATGACCTTGAACACAAATTTAGCTAGGAAATTGGGCATAACTATTTATTTTGAGGTCATCCTGTCAAAGGTCATCCTGTCAAAGGTCAAGGTCAAAGTGACTGTGATCACTAAAAGCTTTTCCTATTGGTAACTTCAGAATGCATGGGCCTACGGTTCTCTAATTGACATGGAGGTTTGGCATGACCAGTAAATGAATTTTTTTTGACAAACAACTCTTCTTCCTTTTACTTTCCATGTTATTAATTTTTCATCACGACTGTTATTATCCTTCATTCTTGGATGCATCCAATATATCAGATTCTTGATCACATTATTTATCTTCATCTTCTAGATCAGCTTTATATTTTACCAAAACAGTTAATATTTCTAATGCAAGGTTCTTTCGCGATCTGATTTTTTGGAAGATCTATGGGATTATCTGGTCTCGGCTGATCTATAATAACATAAATATAACAGTTTCTCCTTTGTCACAATATTTTCCACTTTTAGTCATAGGTTTTCTTCCATTCAATTATAGAGATTTTCTATGTTTTGACAAAATATGTTCAAAGTCGTCTGCTGCAGCATTGTCGTATGAGGGAAAGGGTTAAGTAGCCATAATCGGAAGGCTTAAGCTGTGAAATTGTAACTTCGAGAGAGTTTTAGTAAAGCAACTAGCCTTTCATGGAAAATATATTTCAAAAAGCTGTCTGCTGCAGAGGCGTCTATATGAGAGAAAGGGTGGTCTGATTAAGCCTATTCTATGGGTACCCATAAATCTGCAACAGAGCAAAAAATCAAAAATCTTTATTATCAAGAGGAGTTGAAAACATTGTTGCAAAAGGAGAAGTTCCTCATTACGGGTAATTTCTCCTTGAACCAGAGTGTTTCAAAAAGTCTTTGGCTGTAGATGCGTCAAATTGCTTATGTATGTGAAAAAAGGTTTATTACATGCAAGAAGACTGTAAAGATTCTGGTATTTGGCTGCAGATACGTAAAACTGCATATATATGTGGAAAATGATTAATTAAATGCAAATAGACTGTAACTGCATATGCCTGAGTGTACAAGACTCCTTTTCGCCTGAAATATTAACCCTTTCCCACTTGCAGACACATTTTGATGCATGTAGCAGACGTCTTTTGAAAACATTTTTGCAAATGGAGAAATCGTTCATGATGAGTGAGCAGTTCTCTCATTTTGTTGCAATATTTTCAACTGGACTCGATAATTATATGTCAATTTATAGATATTTGCAACATTTTTTGCCCATATGTTTTCAAAGATGTCTGCTGCAGATTCTTTGTATGTGGGAAAGGGTTATCCAGACTGATATTGACTAGACACAGAATTGTCTAATTTCTCATGGGACCATTAACACATAATAATATAAGGTCTTCTTTTTATGTGGTTGTTTACCCTCGCCTATCGGCATATAATATAAGGTGAGAAATAATGATGACTTTTAAACCTCTCCCTCATACGACAATTCTGCAGCAGACGACTTTGAACGTATTTTGTCAAAACATAGAAAATCTCCATAATTGAATGGATAGCCTATGACTAAAAGTGGAAAACATTGTGGCAAAAGGAGAAATTGCATGTTTTGTGCAATTTCTTCTTTTGTCACTATGTTTTCAAATAGCCGTCTGCTGCAGAGGCGTCAGAAAGTGTCTATATGAGGGAAAGGGTTAAATGCTGATATATTTGTAATGGATGTGCTGAGAAAACATTTTTCTACCAGATGAATACAATTGTATTATCGATGGTGGAAGTGAATTTCCAACTTGAGTGAGACCAGTTTTGAACATTTACTTCATAGATATCTATTCGATAACTTTTCGGGATGTTTTCAAAGTTGACTGCTGCAGATTTGTTGGTTTTTGGGAAAGTGTTCAGCTAAGCCAACCTAATAATGATGGGCATCATCAGCATCGCAGTCTTAGCTAAGCCTTTCCTACCTGCAGACTATTTCTGATGCATCTGCAGCAGACGACTTTTGAAAACATTTTTGCAAAAGGAAAAATAACTCATTATGAGGAACTTCTCCCTTTGCCACAATGTTTTCAACACTTCAATAATAAGACTTCCATTTTTAGAGATTTTTTCATATTTTTCTCTAGGTTATTTCAAAGTTGCAGCTGCCGATTTATTGTATGTGTGATAGGATTTTGCTCGTTTTCAACAATTTCTTCTTTTGTCACAAAGTTTTCAAAAGTCATCTGCTGCAGAGGTATTGAAAAGCGTCTACATGAGTGAAAGGGTTAACTTAAAAAGCTAATGGCTTTAAAATTCAGAGCATTGATTCATCTTTAATTAAGAACCACAAAGCTTGTGAAGTACTGGTGTTTGAAATTCTGCCATTTCTGACTTCAGTTAACTGCAAAATAGAAATCTAGTTATTTGAGAGAAAAAATGTCATTCATAGTTCAGTCATTCTCCTGCTGTATACAAATGGTTTCCCTTTGGAGACAAGAAACTTCTGATCAATATTACACTTGACCCAACTTATTGTTAGCAAACAGAATTTATCTGGCATTCATTAACCCATTCCCACTTCCAGACACATATGAAGCAGACAGCATTTGAAAACAACATTGTGGCAAAAGAAGTTGCAATAATGTCTTCAATTCTATTTGATAATTGTTTTGTCATTTATAGAGATTCTATATTATTGCCTAAATCTCAGATTTGTTGTATGTGGGAAAAAGGTTAATTGATTGATTGTTTGGTGTTTTACGCCGCTTTCAATCATTTTTAGCTCACCTATGCACCTATTGTGATCACATTTTGTCCGGCGTCTGTGCGTCGTCAACATTTCAGCTTGTTAACACTACAGGCTACATTTTGCATCCAATCTTCATGAAAGTGTATCAGAACATTCATCTCCATCAAATCTTGGACAAGTTTGAAACTGGGCCATATGAGGTCAAAAACGAGGGCACTAGGTCAAATTGAAGCGAAATCTTGTTAACAATCTGAAGGCCACATTTTCATTTTGAGCATGTTGAAACTTTATCAGAATGTTCGTCTTGATGATATGTAGGTCAAGTTCGAACATGGGTCATGTCGGGTCAAAAATTAAGGTCACTAGGTCAAATTGAAGGAAAATCTTGTTAACACTCCAGAGGCCGCAATTTTTGCTTCAGCAGTTTGTTTTGTCAGAATGATTGTCTTAAAAATATCTAGGTCAAGTTCGAATATGGGTCATATTGGGTCAGAAACTAGGTCACTAGGCCAAATTGAAGGGTAATCTTGTTAACACTGTAGAGGCCACATTTTTAACTTGAGCATGTTGAAATTTTGTCAGAATGTTGAGCTAAATGATATCTAGGCTAAGTTTGAAAATGGGTCATGCAGGGTCAAAAACTAGGTCACTAGGCCAAATTGAAGGAAAATCTTGTTAACGCTTTGGATGCCGCATTTTTTGCTTAAGCAGCTTGAAATTTGGTCAGAATGTTTGTCTAAATGATATCTAGGCCAAGTTCGAATATGGGTCATGCCGGGTTAAAAACTAGGTCACTAGGCCAAATTGAAGGGTAATCTTGTTAACACTCTTGATACTGCCTTTTTAACTTGAGCATGATGAAATTTTGTCAGAATGTTTGTCTTAAAGATATCTAGGTCAAGTTCGAATATGAGTCATATTGGGTCAGAAACTAGGTCACTAGGCCAAATTGAAGGAACATCTTGTTAACTCTGTAGAATACACATTTTTTGATACAGCAGCTTGACATTTAATGAGAATGTTTATCTAGATGATATCTAAGTCAAGTTCGAATATGGATCATGTAGGGTCAAAAACTAGGTCACTAGGCCAAATTGAAGGAAAATCTTGTTAACACTTTGGATGCCGCATTGTTTGTCTGAATTATATCTAGGTCAAGTTAGAACATGGGTCATATTGGGTCAGAAACAAGGTCAATAAAGGAAAATATTGTTCAAACTCCGTAGGCTGCATTTTTACTTTTAGCAAGTTGAAAGTTTGTCAGAATGTTGTCTTGATGATATCTAGTCCATGTTGGAATATGGGTCATAGCAGGTAAAAAAATAAAGATCACTAGGCCAAAGAAGAAAAATCTTGTTAACACTGTGGAGGTTGCATTCAGAATATTATAATTGTCTTAATGTGTTTTGCATTGCAGTACAATGTATAATTAAGGTGAGCGATCCAGGGCCATCATGGCCCTCTTGTTAAGTTATATCATGCCATTTCCTGGGTATGTTACCAGTACTACTGGTCCATTTATCCAGAATCTAGCCAGTCGGTCGTAATGCTAACCCCGCAACAGGGGGCAGCCATTTCTACCATTTTTAAAGTCTTTTGTATGACCCGGTCAGAGGATCTAACTCACGACCTCCCACACCAGGGGCGGACGCTCTACCACTACACTACCTAGGGCAATACTATAGTCTTTCTCTATGTTGATCACCTGAGAGCAGAAAGTGTAGCCTGTGAGCCATTGTGATCATTCTTTGCCTGTTCCATTTGCAGACATTGATTGAAGCATTTCCAGTAGTTGAAAACATTGTGGCAATAGGAAACATTGCTCATACGGAGCAATTTCCCCTTTTGCCACAATGTTTTCAACTCTTTGCAATAGTTACACTTTCATTAACAGAGATTTTACATAGTTTACATATTTTTGCCTAGAGGTTTTCGAAGTGTCTGCTTTAGATATGTTGTGTGTGGGAAGGGAATAACAGTCTAGTAATATAATTTATAGAACGATTTCATCTTTTCCCACCATGTTTTCAACCCTGTTTGCAAAGTTTTCAGCGCTTCAAGAATTAAACTTTCAATTATAGTGATTTTCTATATTTTGTCAAGTTGCTGCTGCACATATGTTGAATGCGGGAAAGGGTTAGCACTCACTCTGTTTTGTAACATAATATTATTATTTCAGTTATCTGCTTTATAAAATGAAAAAAATTATGTCGAAATTGGAAGTACTATTTTTGAAAACATTGTGGGAAATAATTGCCCCTTCTGAGAAATGTCTTCTTATCGCACAATGTTTTCAAACGTTCTCTTCTACTGTCTACAAAGTGTCAGAAGTCCTCTGTATGAGTGAAAGGATTTAGTACTTTTCATGCCCCCGGAATCACCGATTCGGTGATCTAATTTTTGGCCTGTCTGTCTGTCGAAAAAAACTTTAACCGTGACCACTATTTTTTAACCATAACAGGTACGGCTACCATATTTCACATGTGTATTCCTTGTGACATGACCTTTCTGTCAGTACCAAAATTGTTGACCTTGCGACCTTGACCTTTGACCTAGATGTTGCCATTCGGGGGCATCAGTGTTTCACAAACACATCTTGTTTCAATCAATTATCATAATCCACCCTTTCCCACATATAGATGCTTTTAAAACCCATCCGACGATTTTTGAAATATTGAGCTATTTTCACCTTTTGCCACAATGATTTCAACTCTCAATAATTAATTTTTTCGTTTATAGAGATTCTCCATATTTCTGTCAAGATGAATTCAAAGTTGTTTGCTGCAGATTTGTGGTATGTGGGAAAGGGTTAACTGATAATCGTAACATTATATATTTCAGGTAAATGAGATAGTGAATGTAGCCATCCTGACTGGTTCAGAACAAGTGTACCCTCTCAGTATATATGCTGTTGATGATGCGGACAGATTTGTGGATGTTACACCACGCACAAAGTGTCACTCGGTGGAGGTTGATGTCCTAAAGGTAACTTTAGTAACCTACTCGGATATACAGACATCTCTTGATGCCTCTGATTCAAATGAATTGTGAACATTGCGGTAATAGATGAAATGAGCAATTTCTACTCATTTCGCAATGTTTAAAATATAATAAGGTGTATGTGTCCCATTAACCCTTTCCCTCATATAGACGCTTTCTGATGCCTCTGCAGCAGACGGCTTTTTGAAAACATAGTGACAAAAGAAGAAATTGCACAAAACGTGCAATTTCTCCTTTTGCCACAATATTTTCCACTTTTAGTCATAGGTCATCCTTTAAATTATGGAGATTTTCTATGTTTTGACATAATACTTTCCAAGTCGTCTGCTGCAGAATTGTTGTATGAGGGAAAGGGTTAACTGCAGATTACACTGTTTTCATCAGATGTTTGTATCTAGGAAAAGCGTGCAGTGTCCAGTCTAGGATTAAAAAATAAGGGGAGGATTTTTATCAGAAAATTGATTTTATGAAAAAAATATTTTTCCTTCTTTGTCTATGCAAAAAAATCCCCCCATCCATACTAATTTAGGGGGGAATATTCAAAACAGTGTGAGAATTAGCACAATTCCCCCCTCCTAGATTGGACACTGGCATGATATTCAATATCAGAGACTATGTCATTGTAAAGTGGATGTAGTAATATTTACTCTCCCACCTGCAGACGTTTCTTGACAGGTCGTCAGCAATTGACTGTTGATATTTTTGTGGTAACAGCAGAATTTGCTCATTATGAGCAACAGCTCCTTTTCCACAATATTTTCAACTGTAGTCAATACTGAAACTTATATATATATGGAGAATTTCCTTATTTTTGCATTAATATTTTTGAAAGTTTTCTGCTGCAAATTTATGATATGTGGGCAAGGATTAACCATTCTAAATTTTAACTGAACTGGACTGTGTCTAAGCACAGGTTATGCTGCACTTACGCCTGATGTTATTGTTTTTTCATTATCAAGCTCCCTTTTGTTGAGCTATGTTGTGAAAGCTATTACCACTTGGCCTGATGTTATTGTTGTTTCATTGTCCGGGTACCTGGCAACAGTAATGTTTTGATTCATTATTAAGCTCCCTTATGGCGAGCTATGTTTTATATGCTATTACCACTTGGCCTGATGTTATTGTTGTGTCCGGGTCCCTGGCATCAGTCACGTTTTGATTCATTATCAAGCTCCCTTATGGCGAGCTATGTTGTGAAAGCTATTACCACTTGGCCTGATGTTATTGTCGACGTCCCTGGCATCAGTAAAGTTTTGACTCATTACCAAGCTCCCTTATGGCGAGCTATGTTGTATATGCTATTACCACTTGGCCTGATGTTTTTGTTATACCCCCGATAAACGAAGTTTAGAGGGGGTATATTGGAGTCACCCTGTGGTTGGTCGGTCGGTCGGTCGGTCGGTTGGTCCGTTGCGATTTTCCTTGTCCGGAGCATAACTTTAAAACTAATTGTTGGAATTTAATAAAACTTCATAGGATGATACAACACATTGAGAGGAAGTGCAGTGTACAGGAACCATAACTGTATTTTACCTAAATACAGAGTTATTGCCCTTTGTTACTTTTTCTTGTCCGGAGAATTACTTAATAACTAACAGATGGAATATAATAAAACTACATACAATGGTAGAGCATAATGAGAGGAAGTGCAGTATACAAGAACCATAACTCTAATTTACATAATTACAGAGTTATTGCCCTTTGTTACTTTTTCTTATTCTTAGAGTCTTGTCCGGAGCATAACTTTAAAACAAATTGTTGGAATTTAATAAAACTTCATAGGATGATACAACACATTGAGAGGAAGTGCGGTGTACAGGAACCATAACTCTATTTTATCTAAATACAGAGTTATTGCCCTTTGTTACTTTTTCTTGTCCGGAGAATTACTTGATAACTAACAGATGGAATATAATAAGACTGCATACAATGGTAGAGCATAATCAGAGGAAGTGCAGTGTACAAGAACCATAACTCTAATTTACATAATTACAGAGTTATTGCCCTTTGTTACTTTTTCTTGTTCGTAGAGTCTTGTCCGGAGCATAACTTTAAAACTAATTGTTGGAATTTAATAAAACATCATAGGATGATACAACACATTGAGAGGAAGTGCAGTATACAGGAACCATAACTCTAATTTACCTAAATACAGAGTTATTGCCCTTTGTTACTTTTTCTTGTCCGGAAAATTACTTAATAACTAACAGATGGAATCTAATAAAACTACATACAAAGGTAGAGCATAATCAGAGGAAGTGTAGTGTACAAGAACCATAACTCTACTTTACATAATTACAGAGTTATTGCCCTTTGTTACTTTTTCTTATTCGTAGAGTCATGTCCGGAGCATAACTTTAAAACTAATTGTTGGAATTTAATAAAACATCATAGGATGATACAACACATTGAGAGGAAGTGCGGTGTACAGGAACCATAACTCTATTTTACCTAAATACAGAGTTATTGCCCTTTGTTACTTTTTCTTGTCTGGAGAATTACTTAATAACTAACAGATGGAATCTAATAAAACTACATACAATGGTAGAGCATAATCAGAGGAAGTGCAGTGTACAAGAACCATAACTCTACTTTACATAATTACAGAGTTATTGCCCTTTGTTACTTTTTCTTGTTCGTAGAGTCTTGTCCGGAGCATAACTTTAAAACTAATTGTTGGAATTAATTAAACATCATAGGATGATACAACACATTGAGAGGAAGTGCGGTGTACAGGAACCATAACTCTATTTTACCTAAATACAGAGTTATTGCCCTATGTTACTTTTTCTTGTCCGGAGAATTATTTAATAACTAACAGATGGAATCTAATAAAACTACATACAACGGTAGAGCATAATCAGAGGAAGTGCAGTGTACAAGAACCATAACTCTACTTTACATAATTACAGAGTTATTGCCCTTTGTTATCCAAAAATGAACAAAACAAGAATAACCCGATCCATAACATTGTCCTTTTAAGGTGGGGTTTCTAAATATTTCACAACCTTTCCTATCAGGGCGGCGTTCGGGGGTATTAATCACATTCAGTGATAGTTCTAGTTTTATCTAGCCTATGCATGAAGTGCATGGTGAGCTATTGTGATCACATTTTGTCTGGCGTCCGTCTGTCGTGCGTCGTCAACATTTGTGCTTGTTGACACTCTACAGGCTACAATTTGAATCCAATCTTCATAAAAGTTTATCAGAACATTCAACTCCATCAAATTTTGGACAAGTTCGAAACTAGGCCATATGAGGTCAAAAACTAGGTCACTAGGTCAAATTGAAGGGAAATCTTGTTAACACTCTGGAGGCCACATTTTCAACTTGAGCATATTAAAACTTCATTAGAATGTTTGTGTTGATGATATGTAAGTCAAGTTCGAACATGGGTCAAAAAGGTCATGTAGGTCACTAGGTCAAGTTGAAGGAAAATCTTGTTAAGTCTGTAGAAGACGCAGTTTTTGCTACAGCAGCTTGACATTTGATGAGAATGTTTATCTAAATGATATCTAAGCCAAGTTTGAATATGGGTTATGTAGGGTCAAAAGCGAGGTCACTAGGTCAAATTGAAAGAAAATCTTCTTAGCACTTTGGATGCCGCATTTTTTGCTTCAGCAGCTTGAAGTTTTGTCAGACTGTTTGTCTGAATTATATCTAGGTTTTGAATATGTGTCATATTGGGTCAGAAACAAGGTCAATAAAGGAAAATATTGTTCAAACTCCTGAGGCCGCATATCTAGTTCATGTTGGAATACAGGTCATATCAGGTAAAAAAATATAGATCACTAGGCCAAATGAAGGAAAATCTTGTTAACACTGGAGGTTGCATTCAGAATAATTGTCTTGATGTGTTTTGCATTGTTGTACATTGTTTAATTAAGGTGAGCGAACTAGGGCCATCATGGCCACCTTGTTTAATTGTCCGGCTCCCTGACATCAGTAACATTTTGATTCATTACCAAGCTCCCTTATGGCGAGCTATGTTGTGTAAGCTATTACCACTTGGCCTCATGTTATTGTTGTTTCATTGTCGACGTCCGTGGCATCAGTCACGTTTTGATTCATTATCAAACTCCCTTATGGCGAGCTATGTTGTATATGCTATTACCACTTGGCCTCATGTTATTGTTGTTTCATTGTCCGGGTCCCTGGCATCAGTCACGTTTTGATTCATTATCAAGCTCCCTTATGGCGAGCTATGTTGTGAAAGCTATTACCACTTGGCCTCATGTTATTGTTCTTTCATTGTCCGCGTTCCTGACATCAGTAACATTTTGATTCATTATCAAGCTCCCTTAAGGAGCTATGTTGTATATGCTCTTACCACTTGGCCTCATGTTATTGTTGTTTCATTGTCCGTTTCATCAGTAATGTTTTGATTCATCACCAATCTCCCTTATGGTAAGGGTTCACATGAGGTTAGTTTTTGGCATTATCTGGAATTTGGCATAATTTTTAGCTCACCTTTTATTCTCAAGGTGAAATTACCCTGGGACTGTTGGTGTGTGTTGTGATTCATGAACAATTTCTCAAAATGACATCTCTTAAGTCAAAGGGCAAATTTCAACCAAACTTCACAGGAAATCTTTGGTGGTCCTATTTAATGACTGTTCAAATTATTAAATTTTATATACAGAAGTTGACAGTTGCACACATTTTGTCTTGCACTGTCCCATATTTGGATGTGCCATTGTGTGGCTAGTTGCTCAGTAAACATGACACATATTATGGTATGTGTGACCTAGTTTTTCACCTTTTGAAATTGGGCCACAAACAGGTATACACTTTTTCATCTACCACACAGTGCCACAATCACTCCCACTAGTGCTTCTCTCATTGGTGTGCCAAATTGTGTGCAAGTGTTTATCCAATTTAAGGCTGCTAGACAGCATAAGAAAGTAGTAAAATGATAACAACTTTTCAAAGTCTTCTTCCCTGAAACTGCTGGTCTGACATAAATTTTTCGAAGCTGACAATTTGCAAAAATTGTTCAAGCCATGTTGATAACTTGAAAACAACATGGCCGCATGGCTGCACCAAAACAGAGGTTAAATGACAAAACTTTAAAATGTTTAATTTTGTAATCTGTAAAATCAGATGCATAATTTAAGAACGGTAATTTCTCTCAGAGTGTTTCTAAAGTCATTTGATGTTGAGCTGTCAAATGTGTCTGTATGAGACAAAGGGTACAGTACTCTTATAGCCTGTTATAACCTAACGTTTTGTTTTATTTGATCCCAATAGGTTGCTAGTGACTGTTCCACTGTGTTTGTAGATGGGGCAGAGAGTCGAGGTTCTCATAACGTGTCCATTATTGCTAAATATGGACATACAACAGCTTTTATGGATATCACAGTTTGGGTCCCTGAGGACAGGCTTAATATTCATCTCTCCGACAGTAAACTTAGTCGTGTCAGGAACTGGAAAGTACAGAGTCAAATGAAGAGGTAAAATACCAGACCAGAGCTCTCAATAAGGGGCATTTCCCATGTTATAGAATTCTCATTTGACCTCTAAAACCTAAGTTGTGGGTACTCAAAAGAATCATCTCAGTGAGACATTCTTTTGAGAACCCACAATATAGGTTTTAATGAGTGCTTACAAAGGTATTGTAGAAGCAAGGCCTGTTTTACTCCTTCTATCTAGTCCTCTTCTGGATCCGAATTCATCAAGCAGCGATAGATCATTTATTAACTCTTTCCCTCATACGACAATTCTGCAGCAGACGACTTTGAACATATTTTGCCAAATAATGGAAAATCTCTATAATTGAATGGATTACCTATGACTAAAAGTGGTAAACATTGTGACAAAAGGAGTAATTGCACGTTTTGTGCAATTTCTTCTTTTGTTACTATGTTTTCAAAAAGCCGTCTGCCGCAGAGGCGTCAGAAGGCGTCTATATGAGGGCAAGGGTTAATGATGCAGATATAAGGAGAAAAAATCCTGGCTCAGCAACCTATCTCTAAGATGTTAACAAAAGTCGATGGCCAATGTTTCGTTAACAATGGACAACCGTCTGAGGTCAAGGTTTCGTGAACAAGAGAAAACTCTAGAGGTAAATGTTTTGTTAACAAGGGATAATTTTCGTGGCCAATGTTTCATTAACATTCTACCATTGGGCTAAAATGTATGGAGCTAGCTAGTGGCCTGGGAAGAACATTTGGTGGAGTAACTGTCAGAGAAAACCATAGCTAATAATAATTTTTGACTGTTCCATTCGCAAAAATTTAACTGATGAATTTTTCCTTTACCATTAATATTTTCTGATACCAATTCTGATACCAATTTTTTGCAGAGGCGTCCCTAGTTGTCTGTACCATGAAAGAAGATGTATACAGGGAGCTTGCAATAACCAACAAAACTGAAATAATTCTTCTAAGTCTGAGTCTGAAATAATTAATGGAATATATGTATAAATGAAAGGGAAATTATCGAAAAAAGATGAATACATAATGGCAAAAGGAGAAATTTGCTCATAATGAGTATTTCTTCTTTTACCGCAATGTATTCAAAAGTTGTCTGATGCTTCAAAATGTGTCTGCAAATAGGAAAGGGTTAAGTAAGTTCCTTTTTAATTTCAGGAGCAGAAGGTCTATTAGCCCATACTTGGAGAAGAAATTTTCCATGCTGAATGGAAGAAACTGTGAGCTGCGTCGTCAACAGTGTGTTGTGGATGTTTTTACACGGTTCTATATCCAAACCCCAAAACAGACAGATTTCTTCATGGGTCCTGCAGCTTACTTACAGGTCACAGACCTGGTTAAAAATAGACTTAGGATGTCAGATCCAGGGGTAGCCACACTCAATGAAAACATGATCAAAGGGAGAGAACAAGGGAGAACCGAAATTCAAGTGAGTGTTGAGAGTTACTCCCCTTGATTATTTTGTTACTGTGAAATGGTTTTTATGCCCCGCCCCCGGAATCTCCGATTCGGGGGGCATATAGTTTTTGGCCTGTCTGTCTGCACGTTGGTCTGCACAATAAAACTTTAACCTTGACCACTACTTTTGAACCATAACAGGTACGGCTACCATATTTCACATGTGTATTCCTTGTGACATGACCTTTCTGTCAGTACCAAAATTTTTGACCTTGACCTTTGACCTAGATGTAGTTTTTGGCCTGTCTGCACGAAAAAAACTTTAACCTTGCCCACTACTTTTGAACCATAACAGGTACGGCTACCATATTTCACATGTGTATTCCTTGTGACATTACCTTTCTGTCAGTACCAAAATAATTGACCTTGCGACCTTGACCTTTGACCTAGATGTTGCCATTCTCGAAAAAAACTTTAACCTTGGCCATTTCTTTTGAACCATAACAGGTACGGCTACCATATTTCACATGTGTATTCCTTGTGACATGACCTTTCTGTCAGTACCAACATTTTTGACCTTGCGACCTTGACCTTTGACCTAGATGTAGTTTTTGGCCTGTCTGCACGAAAAAAACTTTAACCTTGACCACTACTTTTGAACCATAACAGATACGGCTACCATATTTCACATGTGTATTCCTTGTGACATGACCTTTCTGTCAGTACCAACATTTTTGACCTTGCGACCTTGACCTTTGACCTAGATGTTGCCATTCTCGAAAAAAACTTTAACCTTGGCCATTACTTTTGAACCATAACAGATACGGCTACCATATTTCACATGTGTATTCCTTATGACATGACCTTTCTGTCAGTACCAACATTTTTGACCTTGCGACCTTGACCTTTGACCTAGATGTTGCCATTCTCGAAAAAAACTTTAACCTTGGCCATTACTTTTGAACCATAACAGGTACGGCTACCATATTTCACATGTGTATTCCTTGTGACATGACCTTTCTGTCAGTACCAACATTTTTGACCTTGCGACCTTGACCTTTGACCTAGATGTTGCCATTCTCATTTTTAGCTCACCTGTGCACGAAGTGCTCAAGGTGAGTTATTGTGATCGCCCTATGTCCGGCGTCCGTCGTCCGTCGTCTGTCGTCCGTCGTCCGTCAACATTTTCTCCCCTGTAACCGGTGGGTCAACTGGGATGAAACTTCACAGAAAGCATCCTCTCAATGTCCTCACCAGAATTCCTTAAAATTTCCGGGATCCATGCAGAATTCTGGTTTCCATGGCAACGAAATGAAAAAACTTCTTAAAATTCTTAAAAAATCTTCTCCTCCGAAAGTGTCAGGCCGATTTTCAAATAATTTTGTAGAAATGTTCCTCGGGTGACTTTCTATCAGATTCCTTCAAGCCATGTTGATTGGTCGAAAAACATGGCCGCCAGGGGGGGCGGGGCTGTTTTTCCTTATATGGCTATAGTGCAAACTTAAAAAATCTTCTTCTCCAAAAGTGTCAGGCCGATTTTCAAATAAATTTGTAGAAATGTTCCTTGGGCGACCCTCTATCAGATTCCTTCAAGTCATGTTGATTGGTCAAAAACATGGCCGCCAGGGGGCGGGGCTATTTTGCCTTTTATGGTTATAGTGCAAACTTAAAAAAAACTTCAACATCTTCTCCTCAGTAACCGGTGGGTCAATTGGGATGAAACTTCACAGAAAGCATCCTCTCAATGACCTCACCAGAATTCCTTCAAATTTTTGGGATCCATGCAGAATTCTGGTTTCCATGGCAACGAAACGAAAAAAACTTCAAAATTCTACTTCTACCTAACTGGTTGGCAGATTTTGAACTTATTTTGTAGAAATGTTCCTTGGGTGACTCTCTATCAGATTCCTTGAAACCATGTTGATTGGTCGAAAAACATAGCCGCCAGGGGGGCGGGGCTTTTTTGCCTTATATGGCTATAGTGAAAACTTAAAAAATCTTCTCCTCCAAAAGTGTCAGGCCGATTTTCAAATAATTTTGTAGAAATATTCCTTGGATGACCCGCTATCAGATTCCTTTAAGCCATGTTGATTGGTCGAAAATCATGGCCGCCAGGGGGGGCGGGGCTTTTTTGCCTTATATAGCTATAGTGCAAACTTAAAAAATCTTCTCCTCCAAAAGTGTCGGGCCGATTTTCAAATAATTTTGTAGAAATGTTCCTTGGATGACCCTCTATCAGATTCCTTCAAGCCATGTTGATTGGTCAAAAAACATGGCCGCCAGGGGGCGGGGCTATTTTGCCTTTTATTGCTATAGTGAAAACTTAAAAAATCTTCTCCTTCAAAAGTGTCAGGCCGATTTTCAAATAATTTTGTAGAAATGTTCCTAGGGTGACCCTCTATCAGATTCCTTAAAGCCAAGTTGATTGGTTGGAAACTATGCCCGCCAGATGGCGGGGCTTATATAGCTAAAGTGAAAAAAAAAAATCAGGTGAGCGATTCCAGGGCCATCATGGCCCTCTTGTTTTTTTAACCTTCCCCACTACTTTTGAACCATAACAGGTAAGGCTACCATATTTCACATGTGTATACCTTGTGACATGACCTTTCTGTCAGTACCAAAAATTTTCACCTTGCGACCTTGACCTTTGACCTAGATGTTGCCATTCTCGAAAAAAACCTTTAACCTTGACCACTACTTTTGAACCATAACAGGTACGGCTACCATATTTCACATGTGTATTCCTTGTGACATGACCTTTCTGTCAGTACCAACATTTTTGACCTGGCGACCTTGACCTTTGACCTAGATGTTGCCATTGGGGGGCATCAGTGTTTCACAAACACATCTTGTTTCTTCTAGTGAATCATGTTTTACCTCTCCAAATACTACACATCTGAAATTGATGATTTTCAAAAGGCTTAAAATTATGGGGAATCTCTAAATAAATGTGTTAATCTTGAACATAGTTGACTAATAGAAATTTCTTAATTGTTGCCACAATGTTTTCATAAGTTGTTTGCTGCATATGCATCAAAATAAAATTATGTGCATAATATGATAACAGAGCTCCAGATAAGGGGCGTTTAGCATGTTCTAAAATCCTTATTTGACCCTCTTACCCTATGTTGTGTGTACTCAAAAGAATCATCTCAGTGAGACGATTCTTTTCAGTACCCGCAATTTAGGGTTTGCTTTAATAATAAGAGAGAAATTGTGGGGAAAAGAGCGGATTACCCCTCCTTATCTTGATAAGAGTTAAAAAAATTGTCTTAATCTCCACAGACTGAGATCTAGATAAGTGTTATGTTAACATTCCAATTACTCTACATGTTACACTGTTGTCTTGTATTTGGTTTGTAATTCGGAATAGGCCTGGAATAAAGTAGAAAGCGGCTCTCAGTCCAATTCCAATAATGTATGAGTATATGAGAAAAAAAAAGACTACAGGACTTTCGTCTCTGAGAGTAAACAATGTAACCGGCTGATGACATTTGACTAAGTGCTCTCACGAAAATAATGGGTGTGCACATGCATGGACAATAACTCCTTGTATACAGAGCTATGTAGTAGTGAACAAATTGAAATTACTCTAGTGGTAACATATAGTAAAAGGGAGGTAATATGAAATATGCCCTTTGTACACATACAGACAAGGTTTCCATCTAACTGAACCAGTGACAATATACAAAAGCCTATGTTGTGGGTACACATTCTCATAACATTCATCTCGCCTTGCCCTGAGAGTTCTGTTGTGCAGTTTGGATGAGAGTCACCTTCTTACATTTTCCTATGCATATTAATTTCTCTGCAAATACGGATAGCATCAAACATTCAAAGTAGTTTTAGCTCACCTGAGCAACAAATGCTCATGGTAAATGTTAAGGATTATTGGATATCTGTGTTCTCTTGTTCCATTGTTTATAAAGAGTTGAAAACATTGTGGAAAAAAAGGAGAAACCGCTGTTCAGAAATTTCTCCTTTCCCCTACAGCTGAGCACCGCTAGCTCAGTCAGTAGAGGCGCGGGACTTTAATCCAGGCGTTGTGAGTTCGAATCCAAGCTTGGCCAACATTCTTTTGGACGTTTGACAAAAGTCACTGGAGACATGCGTCACTCGTCTTTCATCAATGGGCTAACAGGCTATGTGGAAAAGCAGCCAGTTGCTTGGAAAGTGTGTTGTGTTAAGTACTGGTATGAGAAAGCCTGGAAACCCATGAATAGGTGAACTGGCTGCCATGATATGACTGAAACATTGTTGAAAACGGCATTAAACCCCAATCAATCAATCAATTCCCCAATAGAGTTTTCAAATGATAACTCTTTCCCTCATATAGACACATTATGACGCATCTGAAGCAGATGAAGAAATTGCTCATTTTGAGCTATATTTCCTTTTGCCACAATGTTTTCAACTCCATTCAATAAACATAAGTTAATTATCAGAGATTTTCCATATTTTTGCCTTAGATGACTTCAAAGTTGTCTGCTTTGTCAGATTTGGTGTATATGGGAAAAGGTTAAGTTAAAGAATTGCCTTGAATTATTAAGTGCAGAGGCTCCAAAAGGTTGCTGGTATCAAGGACAGATGGAGTCTGGTATTTTTATGATACATAAATAATTATAGCAAATTGTGTTTTGTCTTGCAGCTTCTTTCTCCTAGGAATGGTCACGTGCTAGCTGCACGAGAAATCCAAGTGTCCCATGACAAAGTGTCTATTGTACGACTGAACATGAAGCTTGTTACAGGGATGACATTGTTTGTTGAACCGAGTATGGACATAGATGGGGCTCTGGTTGCCATAGCAATCATTGACAGTCAGCTACGAAGCAATTACCATGTAAGTACTGTAACGTTTATACAGTCCAAACTGTGCTAAAAACCTGCTTGGAATAGCTATTCCCTGTCTATAGCAACCACACTTTTAGTTTCCCAATAACTCATTTTCTGCATAAATAACCCTTCAATTAAAAACCACCTGTGGGCAAAGACCACACTGTTGTACTCCCATGGTGGTCTTAATTCACAGGTTCCACTGTATATACCTTATCTAGTGCTCTGGATATGTTTGTTACAGGTCTGTCAATGTGTCAATGAACATACTGTCAAACTTGGTTTAGCGGTCATATCTGTTGAACAGCCAACTTGTATTAAAGCAGCCACTTTAAGACTAGCCAAAACATTATTATGTCTCCCCCATTACATGGGGGTGACATATTGTTTTTGCCCGTTCCGTCCGTCCTTCCTTCCGTCCTTCCGTCCGTCCTTCCGTCTGTCACACTTGTTTCCGCTCAATAACTGAAGAACGCTTGGGCGTAGGAACTTCATACTTGGTATGCAGGTTGGTCATGACCAGTAGCTGACCCCTATTGTTTTTGATAACCAAAGGTCAAGGTCATGGTGACCTTGTGAGGTAAAAAATGGTTTCCGCTCAATAACTGAAGAACTCTTTGGCTGAGGAACTCCATACTTGGTATGCAGGTTGGCCATGCCTAGTAGAAGACCCCTATTGATTTTGAGATCAGTACGTCTAAAGTCAAGGTCACAGTGACCATGAGCTTGAAAGGTCACAGTGACAATGAGCTGATAAATAGTTTTTGCTTGGGCCCAGGAACTTCATACTTGATGTGCAGATTGGTCACCACCAGCAAATGACCCCTATTAATTTTAAGGTCACTAGGTCAAAGGTCAAGGTCACAGTGGTCAAGGTCACATCCGTCACACTTGTTTCCGCTCAATAACTGAAGAACTCTTGGGCATAGGATCTTCGTACTTGGTATGCAGGTTGTTCATGACCAGTAGATGACTACTATTGATTTTGATGTCAGTAGGTCAAAGGTCAAGGTCATGGTGACCTTGTGAGGTAAAAAATGGTTTCCGCTCAATAACTGAAGAACGCTTGGGCTGAGGAACTCCATACTTTGTACTTCATACTTGATGTGCAGATTGGTCACCACCAGCAAATGACCCCTATTAATTTTAAGGTCACTAGGTCAAAGGTCAAGGTCACAGTGGTCAAGGTCACATCCGTCACACTTGTTTCCGCTCAATAACTGAAGAACTCTTGGGCATAGGATCTTCGTACTTGGTATGCAGGTTGGTCATGACCAGTAGATGACTACTATTGATTTTGATGTCAGTAGGTCAAAGGTCAAGGTCATGGTGACCTTGTGAGGTAAAAAATGGTTTCCGCTCAATAACTGAAGAACGCTTGGGCCGAGGAACTCCATACTTTGTATGCAGGTTGGCCATGCCCAGTAGAAGACCCTATTAATTTTGAGGTCAAGGTCAAGGTTACAGTGACCTTGAGCTGAAAGGTCACAGTGACAATGAGCTGAAACATTGTTTTTGCTTAATAACTGTAGAATGCTTAGGCCATGGAAGTTAATACTTGGTGTGCAGGTTGGTCACCACCAGTAGATGACCCCTATTGATTTTGAGGTCACTAGCTTAAAGGTCAAGGTCATGGTAACCTTCAGCTGAAAAATGGTTTCCTCTCAATAACTAAAGAATGCTTATGTTGAGGAACTTCATACCTGGTGTGCAGGTTGGTCCTAACCAGTAAATGACCTTTATTGAATTTGTTTGATTTTGTGGTCACAAGGTCAAATGTCGAAGGTCACGGTAACCTTCAGCTGAAAAATGTGTTACTCAATAACTCAAGAACGCTTATACCCAGGAACTTTATACTTGGTGTGCAGCTTGGTCCTAACTTGTAGATGACCCCTATTGATTTTGATGTCAGTAGGTCAAAGGTCAAGGTCGCGGTGACCTTTGGCTGAAAAATGGTTTCCACTCAATAACTGAAGATTGCTCGGGCCCAGGACCTTCATACTTGGTGTGCAGGTTGGTCACCAGCAGCAAATGGCCCCTATTTATTTTGAGGTCACTAGGTCAAAGACCAAGGTCATGGTAACCCTCAGCTGAAAAATGGTTTCTGCTCAATAACTGAGGATTGTCACTGTTGCTTCATCTCGAGTCCGAAACTAAAAAATTCATCTCCATCATTTCTTTTCCTCCCTTACGACCACACAAATGGGGAGACAAGCGGTTTTTCAAAAAAGCAATCTCTAGTTTTCTTCTTTATTAGCTCGAAGAAAAAAAGTTGGGCTATAATTGTGATACCCCTGGCGCCATCTCCACAAACTTTTAACCTTACCTCATAACTAAAGAAACTTTCAACTTGGTACACATGTTCCTATGAACTCATGTCTTTACCAAGTCACATAACTCTGGCTTTAATAGTGATTCAGAATACCACTCTTTAGACGAGTGTTAGCCACCTGTGTTCAGCAGCCTAATTTTGACTCTTGTGGGTGGCTGCTTAAGACAAGTTTGACTGACTTAAGTAACAATGATGTTAATGTTTATTCTTCAAATTTTGTTCTCTCTTTCTTTTAGGAGGGCATTGTTGAAGTTGAGATTGTTTACTCTGACAAGACAACTTTACCGTTACGCTACGTAGAACCCGAAGAATATTTCCTGAAAGCAACGACCTTGGATCACAATGTCATAGGAGTTGTGCCATCGGCTCACCAATTTCAGCCTCATATAGTAGCTACAGGTAATATATATATATATCTGTGTTATATGTCTTTACATATAAGTATGGGCAATATATCCTTTTGCCACAATGTTTTAAAAAGTGGCCTGCTGCAAATATGTCAGTTTGGAAAGGTTAACTGTTTCTCACATACAACAAGTCCACAAGGTGTCCACAATGTGTTCAGAAGGCATCTGCTGCAACTACATCACATTGCGCCTTCTCTACGGAAAGGTTAAATGTTTCTCACATACAACAAGTCCACAATGTGTTCACAATTAGTTCAGAAGGCATCTGCTGCAACTACATCACATTGCGTCTTCTCTACAGATAATAATGCCATGACCTAAACATCTTCCCTTAACCCTTTCCCTCATATAGACGCTTTCTGACACCTGCAGCAGACAGCTTTTTGAAAACATAGTGACAAAAAAAAGAAATTGCTTGCTTTGCCACAATGTTTTCCACTTCTAGTCATAGGTTATTCATTCAATTAGAGATTTTTTATTTTTTGACAAAATATGTTCAAAGTCGTTTGCTGTAGAATTGTCGTTTAAGGGAAAGGGTTAATATAGATTTTCCACATTTTTGTGAAGATGTTATCAAAGTTGCCTGCTGCACAATTGTTGTATTTGGGACAGGGTTATTGATATTTGTATATAAACTATGGCTGATGAGTAAGTTTACTCAGAACCCAATTATGTTACCAGTGATTCAAGACTTTTAGGGACATCTGCTTTGACGATATCCAATGTGATGAACATTTTATCAGGATGATTTGATGGAGAGCTATGATGAAGAATTGGAAATATTGTGGAAACAGGAGAATATTAAATGTTTTGAAATAAAATCTCCCATTTGTCCCTGGTTTGGCAGGGAGACACCTAATAGGGATCCGTTTTCTGCGCCTGTCCGTCTCTTTCAGTTTCTGTAACTACAATCATGGTTTGCTTGAACACTCTTGAGCGTTGGCAAAATTCATTAAGTGATCAGAGAATGAGTCAATGATTAATAGGCCAGATATTTAACCCCTTCTCACTTACAACAATAATGCAGTAGATGACTTTGAAAGCATCTAGGCTAAAATATAGAAAAGTTCTGTAAATGAAAGCACTATTATTGAATAGAGTTAAAAACCAGTGCTATTTTTTTCCTTTTGCTGCTATGGTTTTAAAAGTCTTCCGCTGCAAATGTGACTGCAGGTTGGCAAGGGTTAACCCTTTTAACCTGACACATTTTAACACATCTGCAGCAGACCTGTTTTGAAAGTCGACCAATTTCTACTTTTACCACACTGTTTTCAATATACTTTCATTTGTCAAAGTTATCCTTAGGTTTTCCTAGATGTTTTTCAAAGTGGTCGAATACAGATATGTTGTATGTGGGAAAGGGTTAAGAAAGCTCCAAATGGGTAGAAAATATATATTTTACATAAATTGTAGGTGAGGGTAGAGGCGACTATCTTAAACTGTCCCTGGAGCTCGGTAACGTGTGTAAGAGAAAGAAATCAAAATCAATCATTACCGAAACCATGGTTATTGACGTGGATTTCACCCAAAAGCCAGACACTCACCCAGACAGGTTACAGATGGACGCCCATTACGACACAAACCGAGCTAGCGACCGCTGGGATGGCAGTCCGTCAAAGAAAGTTTATGACATAAAGATCCCCAGTCATTATGAAGACGTTGATTTTTCAAAGTCAAAATTTTCTGATGATGAGCACATGGACAAAGATAATGTTAAAGTAATTCTAAAAGACGATTTTGAAGATTTAGTCGAAAAAGGGGGTGAGGCAAAACAGGAGCCTCTCCGTACAAAAACTACTACACAGGGGTTCACTCCCTTGGAAATCGGGATGTATGTGTTGTTAGCAGTGTTTTGTGTTGCCATGACGGTGTTCATGGTTAATTGTATTGTGTTCTTTGTGCGCTATAAACGCAAACAGAAGCCTCAAAAGGTGAAAAACGAAGCGATTAGTAATGCCAATGATTGGGTGTGGATTGGTCGTGCTACGCTCGAAAGAAATTCAGTTTATACACGCTCGTCTAGAACTCTCATGCCTGATGAAGACTTTAACGGCAATCTTAATAATTCACGACCTCTGAGCACGGGAAGCAGTTGCGGGTCATCAAGCACTGGACCCTCCTCCGCCCCCAATAGCAACAGGAACAGCACTGTGTCAACATACAAAGGCTCGGAGTGTAGTATTAGAATAACAGCCAATCCGCTAACAGAGGAGGGAGGAATGGGCGGAGCCTTGCCTGAAGAAACTAGGTCAGAAGGTGGAGCTCCACAGTGGGACTATGAGGCAATGGGCATGAACTATAATCAGTTGTTAGATTATTTTGATAATTTAAAGGAATCTAATGCATAATTTTTTGTATGTTTCTTTTTTCATGTATTTTTCTCCCTGTCAGTTATATCTGCTTTTAGAGCTATGTGCAAGGTTTTAAACATAAAATGTATTACGGTAATGATTAAGCTATGTTGAGCTCAGCTGTGGCAAAAAAATCAAAACTAGAATCGAGAATTTTGTTTAAAAAGGAGCAATTAATTGTCTAAAACAATTCATTCTTAAGCAACTATGGTTTCAAGTCTTTCGAATCCCAACTAAAACCAACTAAAACCATAAAATTGTTCAATACACCAAAGTTTTAACACTGTCAGAAACACACTTGAAGATATAATTCTATGGTTCAATTGCTAAACAGTTGTATGCGGTTACAGATATTTTTTGCATTAAGTGAATGATGAAATTATAGAGAGACAGAGTGAAAAATCTGAGAAATCTGTTTTAACTAATGTTAAGCTATTGAATAGACTGTTAGAAACATTGTGGTGAAAGTAGAATTTGCTCAGTATAAGCATTTTCTCTGTCAGACACAACATTTTAAAGATTCGTCGGCTGCAAGTGTACAAAATGCATGGGAAAGGGTTAATATTTTACTGCCATTAGATTTTGTTTATTTCTTTGTAAATTAATGAATAGTTTTTACTGATTTCATATTCTTTGAAGGAATAGTTCAACCATGATGTCCCATTTATACAAGAAAAGATCTGATTTTATTGTTTGTGATAAATGTGAGTACTTCAACAAGTGAAATTGAACATCTATCATCTAAGGTTGGATTGTAAGAATGTTGTGTGGAGTACGGGTACAAGAAAACAAGAAGACACAAGATTAAATGAACTTGCCCCAATGTTATTATAATGGAAAAACTGACTGTTGAAGGAATCCCTCATGGCCGAGTGGTTGTGGGGATTTGGAACCGGGCAGTCATGTTGGAGTGCCCTGGGGCTAGGCACATATCCGCCTAGTACTGGTTTATTTAACCAGGGAGCATGATCTGTCACCTTGATATAACGAATAATTTGGAAAACCGTGTAAAATCCCAATTTAAAAAAAAAAAAAGATTGTTAAAAACAGCGATAAACACAATTCAACCAACTTTATTTTTGGATCATGTTATAGCCCTTTCCCAAATTCTAAAAATCTGCAGCAGACAAGTGTAATAACATCTAGGCAAAAATGTAAAACATCTCTGTAAATGAAGTCTAATAATTGAAAAGAGTAGAAAATGGAGAGGTTAGGAGAAATGTCTCGTTACCAGATTGTCACAATGTTTTCAAAAGTCATCTGCTGCAGAGGCGCCAACTTGCGTCTGTATAAGGGAAAGGGACCGTGAATTGGTATTATACTTGTTATACTGTATAAACATGCAAAATGATGCTCTCTGGCCTGACATGGCTTAATGATATTAGTTATTTCCCACATACAGCAAATCAGAAGCAGATGACTTTTAAATTATCTAGATTTCTACGCAAAAATCTTTAAAAAATCTCTAAATGAAGGTACAGTCAAACTTGTGTTAGCGGTCACCTAACAACATTTTCTTCCGATTTGTTTAGTCTTGTCAAATGCAGGTCAGGTGCAGCCACCTTATTTTCAGCTGCTTAACTTTGACTCTTGCAATGGTAGCTGCTCTTTTCCTTCATAAAACAATTATGCAGCAGACGACTTTAGAAGACATCTAGAATAAAAAAGACCTGAAAACATTTTGACAAAAGGTGAAATTGCTCATAATGAGCAATTTCTCCATTTGCCACAATGTTTTCAAAAGTTGTCTGCTATAGAGCGTCAGAAAACGTCTGTATGTGGGAAAGTCTTCAAAAGTTGTCTGCTCTAGAGGCGTCAGAAAAACGTCTGTATGTGGGAATGGCTTAATAAAGCTTTGACAGTAAAAACATTGAAAACATATTGACAAAAGAGGAATCCGCTGTGGTCGAGTGGTTAGCGTCGGGGATTTGAAACTGGGCATCCCCAGTCGCAGCATGGCGGTCATGGTGGAGTGCCCTTGTGCAAGGCACATTTTTTAGCCTAGTACTGGTTTGTTTACCCAGGGATCATTAATAAGTGAACTGTTGCAGTGATATAACTAAATAATGTTGAAAGCGGCGTAAAACCCCAATAAAACAAACAAACAAAAGAAGAAATTGGCCATTAAAAGCAATTTATCTTTTGGTCACAATGTTTTTTAAATGTTGTCTGTTACTGATGCATCTAAAAGGGTATGTTTATGGGAAGAATACAGTAGGTTTTATACCTACTGTTTTGTTGTGTTTAATAATCCTTGCAAATCATTTGGGCAACATTTTTCATGTGGTACATGAAGCTGATACACATTGTGTACAATTGATATCAGTTGTCATATACAAGGCAGAAAACAGGAGGGGTTATTTTAAAATTATTTACATGAAAAAGGCTTACCAACAAGGCAGAAAACTGAAAGGGTTATGTTAGAATTGTTTACATGAAACAGGCTTATCAACTTGTCACTTTGTCTAACAAAATGTTGTATTCAAATTTAATCTTTTTGTTGTGATCTAGATATCTCTTTACCTCTTAACTATGCTGTTCACAGACGGATGTCCAGTTTGACAAAATTCTTTCTCTACCCTTTCCAATTGACAGACTTATCTTGCATCTGCAGCGGCTGACTTTATTGAAAAAGAGGAAATTGCTCACATATAGAGCAGTATAGAGCATATAGAGCAGTGTTTGCTATGAATTTATGGATGGTTGATGGTGTGGACCAAGAATAGATTGCATATATACAGGCTTATCTGGGTCGACATTGTTTCACAAATGTTCTTGAAGGTGACACATAGCCTGATAACCACAGTTTCTTTTAACCCTTTCCCACATACAGCAAATCTACAGCAGACAACATTTGTACACATTCAGTAAACATTTTTTGGAAATTCTCTACAAATGAAAGAACATAATAAAGCATTGTGGCAAAAGGAGAAATTGTGCATTATGAGCAATCTATCCTTTTACCTTGAGCTTTTAACAGTTGTCTGCTGCAGAGGTGCTGTAAAGCAATTTTATTAGGAAAAGGGTTAAAGTCGCTTATAGCAGAAAATAGACCAATCTTATCATGGTTTTTAAATCACAAAGTTGATTCTTTGTAAGTTTGACCTGGGACGACTAATACATATTAGTTGTCCCAGGTTTGACTTACTTCAGGAATGATTCAGTATCTGTGAAAACAAAAAGGCATCCCACTGAATCTCTTTGACCTATTAGAAAATCTTAACTGGAACAATGATGTAGTCTCAATTATTAATGATTTACCTCCCTCTTATAAACTTGCCTTACATGTGGTGATATTGTTATGTTCTCATCTTTGTTATGTGTGTAAATCGCTATTTATAGATATTATGTTATTTCATTATAGATTTTTACGCCTATATGTGTCAAATGAGTTGTGTCTATGTTATTATAATGGTCACATTTTTGTTTGTTTAATTTCTTAGATGTTCATATTAGTATATACATGTCTTTGCAAGAGCATCATGTAAACCAGTCTTAATAATTCTTTTAATATTTTATACCCCGCCAAAGGCAGATGGAATATTGGTTTGGTATTGTCCGTCCGTCAGTCCTTTAGGAACCATATCTAAGGCGTGATTGGATGGATTTGATTAACTCTATGTGGAAATGTTAATCACCATAGTTAAATCTCAGACTGCAAGTTTCACTAAGATTGCCTCAAAGATACAAGAGTGATGTCAGTAATGTCGTTTAGAACTTGTGTTGTATACATACTGTATATATGGTTATTATATCACAATTGTGTTGTGAATATTTTACAGGCCACATTGAACATCAAAACTTGTGGGAAAAACCTAGATTATTAGGTCAAACTTTAGGAAAATCTTATGAAAACTCAAAAAGCCTCATTTTTCATTTCATTAAGTCATTTGAAGGTTATTCTGCATACAATTCCAGTCAGGTTCAAAACGAGGTCGTGTTGGGTAAAAAACTTGTCCACTAGCAGACGGCTTTTTTGAAAACATAGTTGCAATTTCTCCTTTTGCCACAATGTTTTCCACTTTTTGTCATAGGTTATCCATTCAATTATGGAGATTTTCTATGTTTTGACAAAATACGTTAAAAGTCGTCTGCTGTCATCTGAAGGTTATTTTGCATACAATTCCAGTCAGGTTCAAAACGAGGTCGTGTTGGGTCAAAAACTTGGTCACTAGGGCAAAGTTTAGAAAAAAACACCTTGCGAACACATAAGAGGCCACATTTTTTGTCCAATCTTCATGAAAAATCATCAGAACATTCATCCCCAACAAATATATCCCAATCAGGTTTAAAACAGGGTCATATTGGGTCAAACACTAGGTCACTAGGCTGAATCTTTAGAAAAATCATGTGAACACACAATTGGCCACAGTTTTTAATTAACCTCCAGTCATGCTTTTTAAACTTTGTCATGTGTGGTAAAAAATATGATCACTACTCATTCACTAGGTCAAATTTTTAGAACCTTTTGAACACGCTAGTTTAGTAACTGGTTTACCAAGGATGGGCCAATTGTTCTTTTACAATTTTCATTCTATGGTAAAAACATGCACAATCTGGTGAAATAATTTTATGTTCAACTTTAAAAAATATGCGAAAAACAGCTATGGTGAAAAACGATGCAGAATGTTTTGAAACGATTTAATGTTCAACTGTAGAAAATATAGGAAAAACAGCTATGGTAAAAACGATGCAAAATCGGTGAACATTCCCACATACAGCAAATCTACAGCAGACGACTTTGAAAACATGGTGACAAAAACCTGAACAATCTCCATAAAAGATAGCTTAATTGTTTAATAAAGTTGAAAATATTGTGGCCAAAGGGGAAATTGCTCATCATGAGTCGTCTGCTGATATTGCGTCAAAATGCGTCTGCAGGTGGGAAAGGGTTAAAGATGGAAGAATGATTGATCGAATGTAACATAAATTATGTGGGAAAGGGTTAACTGTAGAAAATATAACTCTTACAAACCGTTAACCTTGAAACATGTGTAATATTTGGTGTTTGCTGTTGTGGCCAAATATGCTAATAGTGCAATCACTGATTGATTTTATTTATCCTTTTCCCACATACAACAAATTTGCAGCAAACAACTTTGAAAACATATTGGCAAAAATGTGAAAAATCTCAAAACATGAGAGTTAAGATGTTTAATATATTTGAAAACATTGTGGCCATAGGAGAAATTGCTTGTTATGTTTTCAAAAGTCATCTGCTGTAATGGCCTTAGAAAGCGTCTGTGTGTGGGAGGGGATTAACTTGAATTATTAATGTAATTTTATGAAACTGTGGACATTAAAAACGTAATTTTTTATATTTCCCATCACTGATACAGGCAACAAATGCTACTTTGACTTTTGAAAACATAGTGAGAATTGGAGAAAGTACTCAAAACAAGAAAGTTTCTCCATTTCCCACTATCACCTATTTTTTAAGTAAAAAAATTGTTTTGGCTTCAATATTCAGAAATTAAGTACAATTTCTACAGACTGTTAAAAAACAGATGCAGATGTCAGTCAAGTATTAAGCATTGTAGTAATTCAAGCCAGTCGTAAATAGATATTGTCACTAGGTCTAGTTACTTCTGTATTCTATGGGATCATTGAAATGTCTTCATCTGTTTACTGGATACCATTTCTTTATGTACATATGTCTACCGTTAACCCTTTCCCTTGAGCAGACGACTTTTGAAAGCACTTTCCAAATTTGCCACAATGTTTTCAACCCTATTATATATTTATATATTCTTTTAAAGAGATTTTCCATTTTTTTCTTAGGTACTTGTACTGTCTTAGTCATCTGCTGCATATTTGTAGCGTGAGGGAAATGTTTTAGATATTACCGGGGGCAAATGAGACCTGTAAAAGGAAAAAGGTATATTTGAACTGTGTAGGTTGAGATCAGCCTGCACACCTGCTACGTCGTATCAGAATATATACAAGTTGACAGAAGCTTCTAACAAGTTCACCCTTTTCCCACGTACAACAAATCTGCAGCAGACGACTTTGAAAACATCTAGGCAAAAACACTGTAAATCTCTACAAATGAAAGGAGACTTATTGAAATGAGTTTAATAGATTAATATTAATAATAAAGACTTTATTTATAGAGGCAGCATATTTGGGTTTATCCAGTCTTCCATCTGGGCCTCTTGAACATTTACGTTAAGGATAAATTGCTCATAATGAGCACTTTCTTCTTTTGTCACAATGTTTTCAAAAGGTGTCTGCTTTAGGTGCGTCAAAACGTGTCTGCAAGTAGAAATTGGTTAATGTCAGTAATATGTGAACAGTGTTCTTCTTGAGCACACAGTGCGTATACACAGGCTAGTCTGGATCTCCAGTGTTAACTGTGTTGTTGTTGACCATACAGTGTGTATACACAGGTTAGTCTGGATCGTCAGTGTTAACAGTATTGTTCTTGATCATACAGTGCGGATGCATAGGCTAGTCTGGATCGACAGTGTTAACATTGTTGTTCTTGATCATACAATGCGGATGCATAGGCTAGGCTGGATTGTCAGTGTTAAAAGTGTTGTTCTTGATCATACAGTGAGGATGCATAGGCTAGTCTGGATTTCCAGTCTTAACAGGAACCAAGTTGTACATTTTCTTTGCACGGACAGGCTTAAATTGGAAGAGCGGGGGAAAAGGGTGAATTCCTCCCAATTAAAGATAAACTGGACAAATAAAACAACATAGGTTCGAGAAAGAGATAAATCGTCTGTTTATAATGAGACCAGCAATCCCTGTAATAAGTTATTTATCTCTCCTTTTTTTTCATAATCCAAAATAATCCAAAATGTTTTAATAACTCTTTCAGCGCCAATGGCAATATTGAGGTTTTTGCAAACATTACATATTGGTGGAACAGTTTGTAATGAGCTGTCTCGCCTAACATCTGCATTGTTTGCCTTTTAGTTATCAAAATATTCAAAAACTCTTTATTACACGAACAATGAAGTGGCCCGTTTTTTAACATGGAAGAGTCTACTTTAGGAGATGCGGCGATTAGGGGGGTTGAAATTATCAATGAATCGTTTCTTTGAATAAAATAGTTTCTAATGATTTTACATTCTCTGTTTATGATATATTATCAGGTAAATATGTCTCTGACTGATCTGAAATGCTAATAAATTTAGCTGTCGTCCATATGTAAGAACAAATGCAGAACTATTATACAGAATGAAACAGAAATAGCAAATTAACTATTATAATAACGTTAACTATTAGAAACATGGGTAGAAGTGAAAGCGTTTATCTACTTCAGAAGGTCTATAAATATCTGGTACATTTGCATATGCTCTTGAAACGAAACAGCGCCACAATCTGTGTACATCAAAACTTAAACCATGTGTTCTGTATTATACATGTATTTTCACCTTTTTTTGGTCATACACCATTAAACTTGTTATTTCGTATTTTGCATCTGTGTTATCTATTTCGTTTACCTCTTTAAGCCTTTTTCCCATATGCAGACGCTTTTTGATGCATCTGCAGCAGGCGAGTTTTGAAAACATTTTAGCATAAAGAGAAATTGCTCATGATGAGCATTTTCTACCTTTTCCTCCGTGCTTTGAACGTTTCAAAAATATATTCTTTATATTTAGCTCTTCTGTGCTCAATGTAAGCTATTGTGATCACATTTTGTCTGTCGTAAACAATTGCCTTGTTAACACTATACAGGGAACATTTAACATCCAATCTTAAAGAAAGTTTATCAGAACATACATCTCCTTCAAATCTTGGCCAAGTTCGAAAATGTGTCATGCGAGGTCAAAAACTGTGTCACAAGGTCAAATTGAAGCAAACTCTGGAAGCCTTATTTTTAGCTCACCTGTGCACAAAGTGCTCAATGTGACCTATTGTGATCACATTTTGTCCGTCGTGCTTTGTCAACAATTGCCTTGTTAATACTCTACAGGCTACATTTCGCATACGATCTTCATGAAAGTTTATCAGAACAGTCTTGTTAACACTATGCATTTTTAACTGGCACATGTTGAAACTTAATCAGATTGTTTGTCTTGACGATTCACATGTAGGCCAAGACCGAAAATGGTCAAGTCTGGAGGCCGCATTTTTAAATTGATCATATTGAAACTTTATCATATTGGATAAAACTCAAGTTCATTAGGTCAAATTGAAGGAAACTCTTGTTAACACTGGAGGCTACATTTTTAACTTGAAAACATTGAAACTTTATCAGAATGTTTGTCTTGATGATATGTAGGCTGAATATGGGTTATGTCGGGTCTAAAAGTAAGTCACTAGACCAAATTGAGGGAAAAATCTTTTCAACACTCTGGAGACTGCATTTTTAGCTCGATTTTCAAAGTCATTTTTCGCCTTAAAATTTTGGTTAAGTTTTTCGTACCACCCCGTTTTTTTCAAAACCATTAGTGATTTAGCTTATATACTTACAATACTTATTTATCATCATTATAAGTTATATGATAAAGAACTTGGTTATGTTTTCTCTATCACCCAAAAAAGTTTTGTTTTATTGGCAAGCACAAAAAAGTCAAGCGCGCTGTCCTCCGACAGCTCTTGTTTATATCAGCTGTTTGAGAGTTAGTCATGTGTTTTGCATTAGAAAATCTCATTGCATAACTCAGGTGAGCGATCTAGGACCATCATGGCCCTATTTATACTTAAAGCTGGTTGAAATGTTGTCAGAATAATCGTCTTGATGATAACTAGTCCTAGTTCGAATTGTGATCAAGGTTCGATTCCCGATCCAGGTATTTTTTTTTTATGTGTGTGTTTTTTGATATTATAAAACTTTTTTATAATTATCTATTTTAGCTCAACTTTTCGAAGAATATGGAGAACTATTACACTCACTTGTGCGTCGGCGTTGCAACTTTGGTTAAAGTTTTGCAAGCAAAGGTTTTTTTTCACAAACCACAGATATTGTTGCTTTTAAACTTTACACACTTATTGGACATCATCAAATGACCTTGCAGGACAAGTCCAAAATTCTACATCAGATTTTGACACAATTATGCCCCTTTTTTGACTAAGAATTTTGGATAAAGTTTTGCATGCAAGGCGTTTTCTCACAAACCGATAATGCTATTACTTTAATACTTCACACACTTATTGGACATCATCAAATGACCTTGCAGGACAAGTCCCAAAACTATACATCAGATTTTGACAGAATTTTGCCCCTTTTTGTTTAAATTTTGCATGCAAGGCTTTTTCTCACAAACACAGATGCTGTTGCTGTAAAACTTCTCACACGTATTTCACATCATTCCGATGACCTTGCAGGACAAGTTCCAAAACTCTAAATCAGATTTTGACACAATTATGCCCCTTTTTGGACTTAGAAAGTTTTGCTAAAGTTTTGCATGCAAGGCTTTTTCTCACAAACCACTAATGCTATTGCTTTCACACTTCACATACTTATCATCATCAAATGACCTTGCAGCTCAAGTCCCAACAAACTATATCAGATCTTGACACAATTATGCCCCTTTTTGGAGTTATAAACTTTGGTTAAAGATTTGCATGCAAGGCTTTTTCTCACAAACCACAGCTGCTATTGCTTTGAAACTTCACAGACTTATTGGAATTATGGCCCGTTTTGGTTAAAGCTTTACATGCAAGATACTATCATGGACATATCTCAGTAACCACCAATGATCTTGACTTGAAACTTCATTCATGTCTTCAGGGGTGTCAGAAAATCAAGCCAACTCTTAAGTGAAGTTAGAACAAATTATGGCCCTTGTTTGACAGAAAAGTTGGTTAAAGTTTTGCATGCAGTGCTTTTTCTCACAACCCACAGATGCTATTGCTTTGAAACTTCACACACTTACTGGACATCATCAATTGACCTTGCTGGACAAGTTCCAAAACTCTATATCAGATTTCGACACAATTATGCCCCTTTTTGGATTTGGTTAACGTTTTGCATGCAATATACTATCATGGACATATCTCAGTAACCACTAATGATATTGATTTGAAACTTCATTCATGTCTTTAGGGGTGTCAGACAGTCAAATTAGATAACTATTGTATGAATTCAGTACAAATTAATGCCCTTGTTTGACTTTGACAATTTGGTTAAAGTTTGGCATGCAAGGTACTATTATGCACATATCTCATTAACCTCTGTTTACTATATAATCAAATGGCAAATAGTCGAGCATGCTGTCTTATTGACAGCTCTTGTTGTCTTATGAAATCGTCATATCAGTTGTGGACATGTCCTTAGACATGGATGCATCCAACTCCTTCAAAATGTTGGGATTTAAAATAACTTAAGCAGTACATTTAAAAACTTTCACCTATGCTCTGTGAAACACTCTAAGAAATTGATTAATTCGTTTCTATAATGTTTTACGTCGCTTTTAACAATATTGCAGTTATATCACGCTGAAGCAAATGTAGATTACATAGGATTTTTATATCATAATTGGACTCTCAATATATTTGTTATTGTTAGGCAGAGACCTTCATGTGATTTTGATATGACATGTATATGTGTTAATTGCATAAACAAATAACGGCTAAAATACATGGTAAACCAGGAGGTGGGCTAAGCAGAAACTACCCAGATAGCAGATGCATATGTGTGGGATCGGTAAATCCATGTCTAAATGTAATCTGCAGTTAGCACCTTGCTGTGAGCACTTTCATTGCTTTGATTGTCTATAGCTTGCTGAAACCTTGTCAGAATATTTGTCTTGATGATATCCAGGTTAGATCGAATATGGGTCATGTCAGGTTAAAACTAGGTCAGTGTGCAAAATTAAAGGAAAATCTTGTTAATAGACTGGAAGCTGTAATTTTTAATTTGAGCATGTTAAAACTGTGTCAGAATATGTATTTTGGTATAATCTAGGCTAGGTTTGAACATGGTTCTAGTTCGGTCAAAAACTAGGTCACCTGACCACAACATGAGTACATGGCCTTCTTGTTTAATAAATGTTTCCGAAGTCATGATGGTTGATTGATTTATTGACGATTGTGATTTTACGCCGTTTTCAGTTATTTGTTCAGTTATATAACGGTAGCCAGTTCATCTACTCTTTTCTTGGAAATCATACTGACAAACGTATGGAAAATCTCTATAAATGAAAGTACTCTTATTGAAAAGAGTTTAATACCGTGACATTGTGGCAAAAGAAGAAAGTGCTTGTTCTAAATCAAGATTTGTTTGACGTTCCAGATTTGCTCTTAACCCTTCCCACTTGTAGAAGCTTTCTTACACCCTGCAGCAGACGACTTTTGAAAACTTTGGGTCCAAAGGAGAAATTCCTTAAAACGAACAATTTCTCCTTTTGCCACAATGTTTCACTTTTTAGATCATCAAGGGGTCGAAGCTTGTTTTCCTTATATGTGCATTGTTAAAACTTTAAAAATCTTCTTGTCCAAAAGTACTGGCCCGATTTGAAAATTATTTTGCACAAATGTACATTGGGGCACCCTTTACTAAGATTGTTCAAATATTTCCGATCCGTTGAAAAAACATGGCCGCCAGGGGGCGGAGCCTGTTTTCCTTATATGTGTATTGTTAAAACATAAAACATCTTCTCGTCCAAAAGAATTAGCCCGATTTGAAAATAATTTTTTCATAAATATTCTTTGGGGCATAAGATTGTTCAAATATGTCTGATCTGTTGAAAAACATGGCCGCCAGGGTTGCTGCAGCATCAGAAATTAGCTACAAATGACAACTCCTACCATTCTACTTGACCAATTTCAACGTTACTTCACAGGAATGTTCCTTTGATGGTCCTCTTTCAAAATTGTTCAAATACTTGCATTCTGTGTAGAACCTTTGTTGCTGCAGCATCAGAAATTGAGAAAGCTCTTGTTAGATTTCAAGATAAAAATGGCTTTTACTGATAAACTATTTCTTTAACTGAGTGTCCACTCCTTGCAGTTTCATTTGAAGTCCTGATCAAATTTTCACAGATATTTGCAGTTAAATATTTGCTTCTAATTAACTATCATTCAGGTGATCGATTTAGGGCCATCTTGGCCCTCTTGTTTTTAGTAATTATACTTTTATTTATACCTGCATGTTTTCAAAGTAGTCTGCAGCAGATTTGTTGTATTTGGGAAAGGGTATATGTAGTTTGAAAGACATCAATGCAATGTGATGCATTTACCGCAATATCGAGATGCATAGAAACAGAATTCCATGTAGCACTGGAATTAAACAAAAAGTTAAGTGTTAAACGTATATATGAGCGCATGTTCTAGTATGACTTTGGTACATTGTTCAAAACGCGGTAGTTTTGAATGCACCACCGTTCGATGCATTTCTACTTGACAGTTGAAGTTCTAAATGAGAGGTTTTAAAAGTACTGTTACCAGTTTAAACGTACGGTCAAAAAAAATATTGGATTGGGTTAAACCTTCTCACATGCAACAAATCTGCAACAGACGACAGGTCAGTCAATCTTATGAACACTATACATGTTAGGTAAATATGAAAACAAATTCAAAAATCGAAATTTTAGTCACTTACCGTTTTCTCTCTTTCTCTCCCCCCGGCCACACAAACACACTCACGATCCACCTCGGGGGCCGGCAAATGTTTATACAGTTTACGTGTATATAGTGAATACAGACTGACACACACATATATATACTTCTATTCGATTTTGAGAATTTGGTATAAATTCATAACGTTTTGTTACATTCCTTTCTAATTGTGATCATTCATTTATCAAATATAATTCTTCAAAATTTCAAACAGGTTTCGGTGTCAAGCAATTGGAAAACCTTGTTTTAAGGTTTGTGCTATTTTTGACTTTTTACATATAAAGTATATATCATTTAATAGTACTTAAAGGCAATATACTGAAATAGTGCTTAAGTAAATAAGCAGTCGAGCGCGCTGTCCTCCGGCAGCTCTTGTTATTCATTACCAAGCTCCCCTTTGGCGAGCTATGTTGTAAAAGCTATTATCACTTGGCCTGAAGTTATTGTTGTTTCATTGTCTGCGTCCGTGGCATCAGTAACGGTTTGATTCATTACCAAGCTCCTTATGGCGAGCTATGTTGTAAAAGCTATTACCACTTGGCTTGATGTTATTTGTTGTTTCATTGCCGGGTCTCTGGCAACAGTAACGTTTTTATTCATTACCAAGCTCCCTTGTGGCGAGCTATGTTGTGAAAGCTACTACCACTTGGCCTGATGCTACTTTTGCTTCATTGTCCGGGTTCCTGGCAACAGTAACGTTTTGATTCATTACCAAGCTCCCTTATGGCTAGCTATGCTGTGAAAGCTATTACTACTTGGCCTGATGTTAGTGTTGTTTCATTGCCCGGGTCAATGTCAACAGTAACGTTTTGATTCATTACCAAGCTCCCTTATGGAAAGGGTTCACATGAAGTTAGTTTTGGACATTATCTGGATATTTGCATTATTTTTACCTCACCTTTTAAGCTCAAGGTAAAATTACCCTGTGACTGTTGGTATGTGTTGTGTGTCAAGAACAATTTCTCAAAATGACATCTCTTAAGCCAAAGGGCAAATTTCCACCAAACTTCACAGGAAATGTTTGGTGGTCCTCTTTAAAAACTATTCAAATTATTAAATTCTATATACAGAAGTTGACACTTGCACACATTTCGTCTTATACTGTCCAACATTTGAATGTGCCATTTAATGGCTAACTGCTCAGTAAACACACAAGAAAAGTTACACATTTTGAGTAACATTGTGACTTTTGCACATTGTGACATTTACCCCACCTATGCATTTGACAGAATGGTGGACACATGCAGTGACAATGTTCAAATTATGTATGACGTAGCTTTGACCATCAGATGGCCATCTTTGTTACTAAAGAGTTGTGCCTATGTCATAAACTGATTCTGAAAGTGCCTTGAGACTTTTAAGTTGTGACCCCCAAAAAACACCTTTTGAAATTGGGCCACCAACAGGCATACACTTTTTCATCTACCACACAGTGCCACAATCAATCCCACTAGTGCTCTTCTCTCATTGGTGTGCCATATTGTGTGCAAGTGTTAATCCAACTTAAGGCTGCCAGACACCATTAGAAAATAGTAAAATGATAAAAACTTTTCAAAGTCTTCTCCCCTGAATCTGCTGGTCCGACATGCATTTTCCAAAGCTATCAATTTGCAAAAGGTGTTCAAGCTATGTTGATTACTTGAACAAACATGGCCGCATGGCTGCACCAAAACAAAGGTTAAATGACAACACTTTAAAATTCTGCTTAAAAAAACAAACGAAAAATCAGATGTATAATTTAAGAACGGTAATTTCTCTCATTGTGTTTATTTATTCATTTGATGTTGAGCTGTCAAATGTGTCTGTATGAGTCAAAGGGTAGAGAACTTTTATAGCCTGTTAACCTAATTTTTTGTTTTATTTAACCCAAAAGGTTGCTAGTGACTGTTCCACTGTGTTTGTAGATGTGACAGAGAGTCGAGGTTCTCATAACGTGTCCATTATTGCTAAACATGGACATATAACAGCTTTTATGGATATCACAGTTTAGGTCCCTTAGGACAGGCTTAATATCCATCTCTACGACAGTAAACTTAGTCCTGTAAGGAACTGGAAAGTACAGAGTCAAATGAAGAGGTACAATACCATACCAGAGCTCTAGGGGGCGTTTCCCATGTTATATAATTCTCATTTGCCCTCCAAAACCTAAGTTGTGGGTACTCTACAGAATCGTTTCAGTGAGACAATTATTATGTGTACCCACACCATAGGTTTTGATGAGTGCTTACAAATGTATTGTAGAAGCAAGACCTGTTCAACCCCTTCTATCTAGTCCCCTACTTGTCTCTAATCCATCAATCTGCAATATATCATTTATTAATGATGCAGATATAATGAGATAAAGTCCTGGCTCAGCAAACTATCTCTAAGATGTTAACAAAAGTCGGGTTTCGTTAAAAATGGCCACCGTCTGAGGTCAAGGTTTCGTGAACAAGGGACAACTGTTGAGTTAATTTTTCGTTAACATGGGATAATTGTCAGGGCCAACGTTTCATTAACATTCTACCATTGGGCTAAAATGTATGGAGATAGCCAGTGGCCTGGGAAGAACGTTGTGTGGGGGTAATTGTCCGAAAAAGCCATAACTATCTAATAATGTAATTGAAAGACTTTTGAAAGTTTCGTTTAAGTCAATAACTTTTTTAATTGTTAGTTACTTCCTTGAGGACAATTTTAATAATGATTATAATTCTGAAATAGAGTTGGAAAATATTGTTGGAAAAGAAGAAATTACTGATCATGATGAATTTTTCCTTTGCCATTAATGTTTTCGGATACCAAAAAAGTTGTATACATGGAGCTTGTAATCCACAAAACGTTATCATTCTTCTGAATCTGAGTAAAAACATATTTTTTTCGGGGGAGAAAAAAAGAAGTTTGTATGAATGAAGTGGCATAAAACATGTTTTCAAATTGTTTCCACCAAAAGCTTGAATAGACAATGTCTATTAACTCTTTCTGACATTAAAGAAATATGCGTCAGGTTACTTAAGAAATTTTATTGGATACATTGTAGGAAAATGCGTAATTTCTCATAATAAACAATTTCTCATTTTGTCTCATAAATTTCATAATATGCATTTTAAAGTGAGAAAGGTTTAACCCTTCCCACATACAACATATATGCAGCACACGACTTTGAAAAACGTCTGGGCAAATAATATGTGTAAGGAAAGGGAAATTATTGAAAAAAGTTGAATACATAATAGCAAAAGGATAAATTTGCTCATAATGAGCATTTTCTTCTTTTGCCACAATGTATTCAAAAGTCGTCTGATGCAGATGCATCAACATGTGTCTGCAAGGTGGGAAATGGTTAAGTAAGTACCTGGTTAATTTCAGGAGTAGAAGGTATATTAACCCATACTTAGAGAAAAAAAAATCCATGCTGAATGGAAGAAACTATGAGCTGCGTCGTCAACAGTGTGTTGTGGATGTTTTCACACGGTTCTCTATCCAAACCCCAAAACAGACAGATTTCCTTCATGGGTCCTGCAGCTTACTTACAGGTCACAGACCTGGTTAAACATAGACTAAGGATTTCAGATCCAGGGGTAGCCACACTCAATGGAAACATGATCAAAGGGAGAGAACAAGGGAGAACCGAAATTCAAGTGAGTATTGAGAGTTACTCCCCTTGATTATGTTGTGACTGTACATTTACATTATGTTCATGGTTTTTTCTTCTGGTGAATCATCTTTTCCTTATCCAAATACAACACATCTGAAATTGATGATTTTCAAAAGGCTAAATTAATGGAGAATCTCTAAATAAATGAGCAAAGTTGACAACATTGAGGCATTAATAGAATTTCTTAATTGTTGCCAAAATGTTTTCATAAGTTGATTGCTGCATATGCATCAAAATAAATTTATGTGCATAATTTGATAACAGAGCTCCAGATAAGGAGCGTTTAGCATGTTCTAAACTCCTTAGTTAACCCTCTAACCCTATGTTGTGGATACTCAAAAGAATCGTTTAAGTGAGACGACTCTTTTTAGTACCCACAATATAGTGTTTGCAAATGCTCATGGTACACGTTAAAGGATTATTGGATATCTGTGTTCCATTGTTCCTTTGTTTATATAGAGTTAAAAACATTGTGAAAACAAGGAGAAACCGCTGTTCAGAAATTTCGCCTTTCCGTATACAGCCGAACCCCGGTAGCTCGGTCGGAAGCGGCGCAGGCTGTCAATCTAAGGGTTGTGAGTTCGAATCCCAGCTCGGCCAACATTTTTTCCGACGTTTGACAAATGTCACTGAGACATACGTCATTCGCCATTCACCAATGGGCTAACAGTCTATGTGGAAAAGCAGCCAGTTGATTGGAAAGTATGTTGTGTTAGGTACTGGTATGGGAAAGCCAGGAAACGCATGAGTAGGTGAACTGGCTGCTGTGATATGACTGAAACATTGTTGAAAACGGCATTAAACCTAAATCAATCAAACAATTCCCCATACAGTTTTCAAATGATAACTCTTTACCTCATATAGACACATTTTGACACATTTGAAGCATATGACTTGAAAACAGAGTGACAAACGAAGAAATTACTCATTAAGAGCTATATTACCTTTTGCCACAATGTTTTCATCTCCATTCAATAAACATCATCAGAGATTTTCCATATTTTTGCCTGGATGACTTCAAAGTTCTCTGCTTTGTCAATTTTGGCGTACATGGGAAAAGGTTCATTTGCTGTAAGTGTATCAATATTCATTTGTATGAGGTAAAGTTGAAGAATTACCTAAATTATTGAGTGCAGAGGCACCAAAAGGTTGCTGGTATCAAGGACAGGTGGAGTCTGGTACTTATGATACATAATTATAGCAAATTGTGTTTTGTCTTGCAGCTTCTTTCTCCTAGGAATGGTCACGTGCACGAGAAATACAAGTGTCCCATGACAAAGTGTCTATTGTACGACTTAACATGAAGCTTGTTACAGGGATGACTATGTTTGTTGAACCGTGTATGGACATTGATGGGGCTCTGGTTGCCATAGCAATCGTTGACAGTCAGCTACGAAGCAATTACCATGTAAGTACTGTAACTTTTATACAGTCCAAACTGTGCTAAAAACCTGCTTGGAATAGTTATTCCCTGTCTATAGCAACCACATTTTTAGTTTTCCAATAACTCATTTTCTGCATAAATAACCCTGCAATTAAAAACCACCTGTGGGCAAAGACCACACTGTTGTATGCCCACGGTGGTCTTAATACATATGTTCTAATGTATATACCTTATCTAGTGCTCTTGATATTTTGTTACAGGTCTGTCAATCTGTCAATGATCATACAGTCAAACTTGTGTTAGTAGTCATCTCTGTTGAACAGCCAATTTGTATTAAAGCAGCCATTTGAAGACTAACCAGAACATTATTTTCTTCTTTATTAGCTCGAAGAAAAGAAGTTGGGCTATTGTGATACCCCTGCCGTCATCTCCACAAAACGTTAACCTTATTTCATAACTAAATCAAAGCGCCGATGGCACTGTAGTGGCGATCGTATAGAAAATGTGCAAAGTAACAAGCAGTATCTCGGTGTAGGCCTTGCGATGTTCAATAATAGTACATTCTGGTGCGTGTAAATTTGAGAAAAGCTGCATCTTTTGACTACCTACCTTGTGTCTACCTTTTGTCTTCTGGGAAACTTTGTAAGCCCTTTAGGCTTATATTTCCCCTCAATTTCGTTTCCCAGTTCTCCGGCCCCGGTTTGTGCACTAATAGACCTGGGACAGGTCAAATCTTCTGTATTGCCACAGTTTGTCCAATCTTGTCTTAAATGTTTAGGAAAAACTTCTGTCACTATAATAATATCTGGCTTAATGACTTGGATTAAAATCTCTAACTCTTATTTAGCAAATAGTCTGCATTTGTATAATACAATTTCAATTTATGGAATTTATGGAACTGATGGCTTTCCTCAGCGTTTAACTGAAAAGACACTAAAGTGTCTAAAACGTAACTTGAACTGTTTAACTTTGAACTGTCAACATATATACATGAAGAAACATCCGACCCTCTTCAAAGACAGGAATTCGCACCCCTTTGGCTCAAAGGGGGCGACCCATTCCTGCTTTCCTCACTCCTTTCTCTATTCCTTTTAAAGGTGACCGATCGATGTTCTCTCTATAACGAACTTGTTGTGACTGTTGTGTCGATGTGTACTGATCGATATTCCCTCTACTACGAATTTGTTGTGACTGTTGTGAAGATGGGTAATCATGATCCCTTTTCCCACGTGACCTTAAAGTAATGATCCTACCTCTACGTATCGCTAAATTCCTTTCCCCTAGATTTTCCCTACGTCTTCTCTCTACCCTTAGTTCATAAGCTGCTTGTCTTTGATTTTTAGTGAGATCTGGGGTGAAAAATACGTTAGAAAATTCTCATGATCTTTAAGATTCCTAGACGCATTCATAAAGTTTCTTTTGCTTTCAAAATATCTTACCGTGAATCTCAATGTCCTAGCTTTACTCCTCTCTTCTGAAACATTTCCTAGCCTAAACACATTTTCTACCTCCACATTTAAATTCAATACATCATTCATCATACCGATGACCAAATCGTTATCATCTCTTTTCCTGTCCTGTATTGTACTTTTGTCACTTTCTAGCAATGATTGGACAATAACATTTAATTTCCTTTCTTCAACTTCTTTTTCTTCTTGTTTCTCCTCCCTGATCACTTCCCGAATTACTGTTTCAATAACATTTTCATTCCTATATGTGTCTCTCCCCTGCTTTTGACTATTTTCAAACCTTTTCTCCATTTCATTTAACTTTACCTCACTCAAGGTTACTGAGCTTAGCCATCATGGTATTCACTCCTGGGATAGCAAGCACATGTCCACATGATGCTCTCCTCCTTCCCAATCTTATTGAATTATGTTTGCCTTAACTTCGAGCACTTAAAGCAATACCACGATTTACAGAAATCTCATTTTATTGACTTAGCTTTAATTCCATTTAAGTCTGATTTACAATCAGTACACACTACTTTGCTAGAACTAGCGTTTTGATTTTAGCGGTCCTTTGCATTCACTTTAACCCCTTTCATCTTTATGTATTTATTTCAAATACTCACTGCGTTAATGAAAAATAAATATTCCGAAAGCTAAAAACATCCCTTTTGCCATTTCCCACAATTAGATTCCTCTTAAAGTTCGTGATACTTGCAGATTTATTAAATTTATTTCAGAGCACAATATTTTTAGACTTGCACAAACCGGAACTGGAAGCCACTCCCAAACAGTAGAATAATATTAGTTTTTTCATGTTCTTTCCATCACCAACTCGGTCATCTATAAGTAATCAACTCTATAAACGAAACAAAACGCATCGAACGGGGCGTTTACCTGATTTCGGTCGAAAAAAATGATCGATTTTTCTCTTCTTCATTCTTGCAAGATTTATTTGTTCCGTATTCGTTCTGCTATAATCAACGTATTCTAAACGCTTTATAAACAAGCGTTTAGTACATTGAAGCTTTTGCGAGTCGGCGTAATTTAAAGCGCTCAAATGATTTGATGAAAGTCGGGAATTTAGACGCGGACCTTGTCGAAGACACCTAAACAAAGCATAAGTCATCGTTAATTAATCGTCGACTTTCGGCGAGAGCTAGCAGCGATCACGGAATAATCTTGAGAGCACTATTTATTCATATATTTTAAAAAACACCTTTAATAATTTTTTGATATTGGCACAGATTTGGCGATTTTGACAAAACGAAACGGCAATGATTCGCCGGGTGCCTGTCCTTATTGAAAACCCTGAAATGTATTATGCGAGTTGTAGAACGCGCAATGATATTTATTATCTGCCTAAACATGAATGATTATAATATTTACATAATTTAACTCTATGTAGATATTATCTCAATACATCTCAAATATTAGTATCAATCCGGTACTAAAGTTGCACTGACATGATAATTATTAATCGTGTCTCTGCATCACTGATGGAACTATATATTTGGCCGTTTAACGGATGTAGGTTAATTGGTTTGCAGTAAGGAATAAAAAGTCAACGGGCTGTACAAAACTGACAATGTAATTTTTTTCGTTGTTGTTGTTTCTGTTAGCATTGTGGCGATTGGTTTGACAACCGTTCAACTTGGTACACATGTTCCTAGGAAGTCATGTCTATACCAAGTCACATAACTCTGGTTTTAATAGTGATTCATAATGCCACTTTTTAGACGAGTGTTGGCCAACTGTGTTCAGCAGCCCAATTTTGACTCTTCGTGGGTGGCTGCTTAAGACAAGTTTGACTGTAGTTACAATACTGTCAATGTCACATTTTGTTCTTTTTTTCTTTTAGGAGGGCATTGTTGAAGTTGAGATTGTTTACTCTGGCAAGACGGCTTTACCGTTACGCTACGTAGAACCTGCAGAATATGTCCTGAAAGCAACGACCTTGGATCACAATGACATAGGAGTTGTGCCACCGGCTAACAAATTTCAGCCTCATATAGTAGTTACAGGTAATATATATATATCTGTGTTATATGTCTTTACATATAAGTATGGGCAATATCTCCTTTCGCCACAATGTTTTCAATAGTGGCCTGCTGCAAATATGTCAATTTGGAAAGGTTAACTGTTTCTCACATACAACAAGTCCACAATGTGTCCACAATGTGTTCAGAAGGCATCTGCTGCAACTACATCACATTGCGCCTTCTCTACGGAAAGGTTAAATGTTTCTCACATACAACAAGTCTGCAGCACGCAACTTTGAAAACATCTTGGAGAAAATGTTTAATCTGAGATTTGAGATTAGATTAGAAAACTTTGTGTGAACTGAGAAACTGCTCATTATGACCAATGTTTCCTTTTCTAACAATGTGTTCTGAAGGCATCTTCTCGAACCACATCAAATTGTGTCTGCATGTGGGAAAGGGTTGATAATGCTTAGTGGCATACGAAAGGTAACGCAGACCTTGAATACCATGACCAACATCTTCCCTTTATTTGTGTTTACAGAATCAGAAGCTGTTTGCATCAAGGAAAGGTTTAAAACAAATCTGACAGGATATAGTGTTTACACATTTTGAAAACATTGTGTAGAATTGCAGAAATGTAAATACTCACTTAGAATACAGGTACAACCATTGAGGCAAACGGAGAAATCACTCATCATGAGCAAATTCTCCTTTTGTCACAATGTCTTCAAAGGTCATCTGCTACATATGCGTCAAAATGCATCTATATGTAGAAAAGGGTTATAGTACTATTTCCAGATTTTAGATTGATTGACAATGAAATAGATGAAATATCTTCCATTGTCGAACATGGCAAATTGAATTTTCTTTCTTTTCATTTCACCTTTTCCCTTTCACTGATGAATTTGGTGCCTTTTGCTGTAAAAAAGTAATTAATTAAAAGATATGGAAAGAGTAAAAAAGTGTATTTCCAAGAATACACTACATTTACTCTTAGATATTTTCAATTCAAGCATTTTGTATTTTGTCAAATTTCTCCAGATGCTTTGAATAACCCTTTTCCTCATATATATATGCTTGTGAGGCAAAACAGGGGTCTCTCCGTACAAAAACTACTACACAGGGGTTCACTCCCTTGGAAATCGGGATGTGTGTGTTGTTAGCAGTGTTTTGTGTTGCCATGACGGTGTTCATGGTTAATTGTATTGTGTTCTTTGTGCGCTATAAACGCAAACAGAAGCATCAAAAGGTGCAAAACGAAGCGATTAGTAATGCCAATGATTGGGTGTGGATTGGTCGTGTTACGCTCGAAAGAAATTCAGTTTATACACGCTCGTCTAGAACTCTCATGCCTGATGAAGACTTTAACGGCAATCTTAGTTATTCACGACCTCTGAGCACGGGAAGCAGTTGTGGGTCATCAAGCACTGGACAATCCACCGCCCCAAATTGCAACAGGAACAGCACTGGGCTCGGAATGTAGTATTAGAATAACAGCCAATCCGCTAACAGAGGAGGGAGGAATGGGCGGAGCCTTGCCTGAAGAAACTAGGCCAGAAGGTGGAGCTCCACAGTGGGACTATGAGGCAATGGGTATGAACTATAATCAGTTGTTAGATTATTTTGATAATTTAAAGGAATCTAATGCATACGTTTTTGTATGTTTCTTTATTCATGTATTTTTCTCCCTGTCAGTTATATCTGCTATATAGCTATGTGCAAGGTTTTAAACATAAAATGTATTAAGGTTATGATTAAGCTATGTTGAGCTCAGCTGTGGCAAAGAAATCAAAACCAGAATCGAGAATTTTGTTTAAAAAGGAGCAATTAATTGTCTAAAGCATTTCATTCTTGAGCAACTATTGTTTCAAGTCTTTCGAACCCCAACTAAAACCATAAAACGGTTTGTAGTTCAATACACCAAAGTTTTAACACTGTCAGAAACACACTTGAAGTAATAATTCTATGGTTTAATTTCTAAACATTTGTATGCGGTTACAGATATTTTTTGCATTAAGTGAATGATGAAATTATAGAGAGACAGAGTGAAAAATCTGAGAAATCAGTTTTAACTAATGTAAAACTATTGAATAGACTGTTGGAAACATTGTGGCGAAAGTAGAACTTGCTCAGTATAAGCAATTTCTCTGTCAGCCACAACATCTTAAAGATTCGTCTGCTGCAAGTGTACAACATGCATGGGAAAGGGTTAATATCTTACTGCCATTAGATTTTGTTTATTTTTTGTGAATTGATGAATAGTTTTTACTGATTTCATATTCCTTGAAGGAATAGTTCAACCATGATGTCCCATTTATACAAGAAAAGATTGGATTTTATTGTTTGTGATAAATGTGAGTACTTCAACAAGTGAAAATGAACATCTATCATCTTATGTTGGATGGGAAGAATGTTGTGTGGAGTAAAGGTACAAGAAAACAAGGACACAAGATTAACCATTTCCCACATACAACAAATCTGCAGCAGACAACTTATTTCTAAATTTGCCACAATGTTTTCAAAAGTTGCCCTCTATATAGGCGTCAGAAAACGTCTGCATGTAGGAAAATCTTCAACAGTTGTCTGCTTTAGGGGCGTCATAAAACGTCTGCATGTAGGAAAGGCTTCAAACGTTGTCTGCTATAGAGGCGTCAGAAAACGTCTGCATGTAGTAAATGCTTCAAAAGTTGTCTGCTATAGAGGCGTCAGAAAACGTCTGCATGTAGGAAAGGCTTCAAACGTTGTCTGCTATAGAGGCGTCAGAAAACGTCTGCATGTAGGAAATGCTTCAAAAGTTGTCTGCTATAGAGGCGTCAGAAAACGTCTGCATGTAGGAAAGGCTTCAAAGGTTGTCTGCTATAGAGGCGTCAGAAAACGTCTGCATGTAGGAAAGGCTTCAAAGGTTGTCTGCTCTAGAGGCGTCAGAAACCGTCTGCATGTAGGAAAGGCTTCAAAGGTTGTCTGCTATAGAGGCGTCAGACAACGTCTGCATGTAGGAAAGGCTTCAAAGGTTGTCTGCTATAGAGGCGTCAGAAAACGTCTGCATGTAGGAAAGGCTTCAAAGGTTGTCTGCTATAGAGGCGTCAGAAAACGTCTGCATGTAGGAAAGGCTTCAAAGGTTGTCTGCTATAGAGGCGTCAGAAAACGTCTACATGTAGGAAAGGCTTCAAAGGTTGTCTGCTATAGAGGCGTCAGAAAACGTCTGTATCTGGGAATGGCTTAATAAAGCTTTGACAGTAAAAACATTGAAAACATATTGACAAAAGAGGAATCTGCCGTGGTCGAGTGGTTAACGTCGGGTATTTGAAACCGGGTATCCCGGGTTCGATCCCCAGTCGCAGCACGGCAATCATGGTGGAGTGCCTTTGGGCAATGCACATTTTCTAGCCTGGTACTGGTTTGTTTACCCAGGGATCATTAATAAGTGAACTGTCGCCGTGATATAATGTTGAAAGCGGCGTAAAACCCCAATAAAACAAACAAATAAAAGAAGAAATTGCCCATTAAAAGCAATTCCTCTTTTGCTCACAATGTTTTCAAATGTTGTCTGTTACTGATGCATCTTAAAGGGTATGTTTATGGGAAGAATACAGTAGATTTTATACCTACTGTATTGTTGTGTTCAATAATCCTTGCAAATCATTTGGGCAACATTTTTCATATATGGGACATGTAGCTAATACACATTGTGTACAATTGATATCAGTTGTCATATACAAGGCAGAAAACAGGAAGGGTTATTTTAAAATTATTTACATGAAAAAGGCTTACCAACAACGCAGAAAACGGAATTGTTTACATGAAACAGGCTTATCAACTTGTCAATTTGTCTAACAAAATGTAGATATCTCTTTACCTCTTAACTATGCTGTTCACAGACGGATGTTCAGTCTGACAAAATTCTTTCTTTACCCTTTCCAGTTGACAGACTTATTTTGCATCTGCAGCGTATGACTTTATTGAAAAAGAGGAAATTGCTCACAATTTCATATAGAGCAGTATAGAGCATATAGAGCAGTGTTTGCTATGAATTTATGGATAGTTAATGGTGTAGACCAAGAATAGATTGCATATATACAGGCTTATCTTGGTCGACATTGTTTCACAAATGTTCTTGAAGGTGACACATAGCCTGATGAACACAGTTCCTTTTAACCCTTTCCCACATACAGCAAATCTACAGCAGACAACTTTTGTACACATTCAGTAAACATTTTTTGGAAATTCTCTACAAATGAAAGAACATAATAAAGTTGAAAGCATTGTGGCAAAAGGAGAAATTGCTCATTATGAGCAATCTCTCCTTTTACCTTGAGCTTTTAACAGTTGTCTGCTGCAGAGGTGCTGTAAAGCAATTTTATTAGGAAAGGGGTTAAAGTCGCTTATAGCAGAAAATAGACCAATCTTATCATGGTTTTTAAATCACAAAGTTGATTCTTTGTAAGTTTGACCTGGGACGACTAATACACATTAGTTGTCCCAGGTTTGACTTACTTCAGGCCTGATTCAGTATCTGTGAAAACAAAAAGGCATCCCACTGAATCTGTTTGACCTATTAGAAAATCTTAACTAAAACAATGATGTAGTCTCAATTATGAATGGTTTACCTCCCTCTAATAAACTTGCCTTACATGTGGTGATATTGTTATGTTCTCATCTTTGTTATGTGTGTAAATCGCTATTTATAGATATTATGTTATTTCATTATAGATTTGTACGCCTATATGTGTCAAATGAGTTGTGTCTATGTTATTATAATGGTCACATTTTTGTTTGTTTATTTTCTTAGATGTTCATATTAGTATATACATGTCTTTGCAAGATCATCATGTAAACCAGTCTTAATAATTCTTTTAATATTTTATACCCCGCCAAATGCGGATGGAATATTGGTTTGGTATTGTCCGTCCGTCAGTCCTTTAGGAACCATATCTAAGGCATGGTTTGATGGATTTGATTAACTCTATGTGGAAATGTTAATCACCATAGTTAAATCCCAGACTGCAAGTTTCACTAAGATTGCCTCAAGGATACAAGAGTGATGTCATTAATGTCGTTTAGAACTTGTGTTGTATACATACTGTATATATGGTTATTATATCACAATTGTGTTGTGAACATTCTACAGGCCACATTGAATATCAAAACTTGGGGGAAAAAACTAGATTGTTAGGTCAAACTTTAGGAAAATCTTATGCCTCACTTTGTCATGTGTGGTAAAATATATGATCACTAATCATTCGTTAGGTCAAATATTTAGAACCTTTTGAACACGCTAGTTTAGTAACAGGTTTACCATGGTGGTCCAATTGTTCTTTTACAATTTTCATCCTATGGTAACAACATGCACAATCTGGTGAAACAATTTTATGTTCAACTGTAAACAATATGCGAAAAACAGCTATGGTGAAAACGATGCAGAATGTTGTGAAACATGTTCAACTGTAGAAAATATGGAAAAAACAGCTATGGTAAAAACGATGCAAAATCTGGTGAAACCAATTTCAGTTTAACACATTTCCACATACAGCAAATCTACAGCAGACGACTTTGAATACATGGTGAGAAAAACCTGAACAATTTCCATAAAAGATAGCTTAATTGTTTAATAAAGTTGAAAACATTGTGGCCAAAGGGGAAATTGCTCATCATGAGTCGTCTGCTGATATTGCGTCAAAATGCGTCTGAAGGTGGGAAAGGGTTAAAGATGGAAGAATGATTGATCGAATGTAACATAAATTATGTGGAAAAGGGTTAACTGTAGAAAATATAACTCTTACAAACCGTTAACCTTGAAACATGTGTAATATTTGGTGTTTGCTGTTGTGGCCAAATATGCTAATAGTGCAATCACTGATCGATTTTATTTATCCTTTTCCCACATACAACAAATTTGCAACAAACAAATTTGAAAATGTGCAAAAATGTGAAAAAATATCCATACATGAGAGTTAAGATGTTTAATATATTTGAAAACATTGTGGCTAAAGGAGAAATTGCTTGTTATGTTTTCAAATTTTAGATTTTTAGAAAGCGTCTGTATGTGGGAAAGAATTAACGTGAATTATTAATGTAATTTTATGATACTGTAGACATTAAAATCGTAATTTTTATATTTCCCATCACTGATACAGACTGACAATTGGAGAAATTACTCAAAACGAGAAAGTTTTTCTATTTCCTACTATCAACTATTTTTTAAGTAAAACAATTATTTTGCTTTAACATTCAGAAATTAAGTAAATTTCTTCAGACTGTTAAAAAAAAAGATGCAGATGTCAGTAAAGTATTAAGCATTGTAGTAATTCCAGCCAGTCGTAAATAGATATTGTCACTAGGTCTAGTTACTTCTGTATTCTATGGGATCATTGAAATGTCTTCATCTGTTTACTGGATACCATTTCTTTATGTACATATGTCTACCGTTAACCCTTTCCCTATTACAGATGACATATGACGCCTAATGAGCAGACTACTTTTGAAAGCACTTTCCCCATTTGCCACAATGTTTTCAACCTTATTATATATTTATATATTCTTTTAAAGAGATTTTCCAATTTTTTTCTTAGAAATTTCTTGGTCATCTGCTGCAGATTTGTTGCGTGAGGGAAATGTTTTAAATATTACCGGGGAAAATGAGACCCGTAAAACGAAAAAAGTATATCTGAACAGTGTAGGTTGAGATCAGCCTGTACACTTGCTCCGTCGTATCAGAATATATAAAAGTTGACAGAAGCTGCTAACAAGTTTACCCTTTTCCAACATGCAACAAATCTGCAGCAGACGACTTTTTAAACATCTAGGCAAAAACACTGTAAATCTCTACAAACGAAAATGGAATTATTGAAATGAGTTTAATACATTAATAATATTAACAATAAAGACTTTATTTATAGAGGCAGCATATTTGGGTTTACGCAGTCTTCAATGTTGGCCTCTGGAAAATTAACATTAAGGGGAAATTGCTCATAATGAGCAATTTCTTCTTTTGTCACAATGTTTTCAAAATGTGTCTGCTTTAGGTGCGTCAAAACGCGTCTGCAAGAAGGAAGTGGTTAATGTCAGTAATATGTGAACAGTAGTGTTGTTGATCATACAGTGCGTATGCACATGCTAGTCTGGATCTCCAGTGTTAACTGTGTTGTTCTTGATCATACAGTGCGTATGTACATGCTAGTCTGGATCTCCAGTGTTAACTGTGTTGTTCTTGATCATACAGTGCGTATCCATAGGCTAGTCTGGATCTCCAGTGTCAACTGTGTTGTTGTTGATCATACAGTGCGTATGCACAGTCTAGTCTGGATCTCCAGTGTTATTAGTGTTGTTCTTGATCATACAGTGCGTATGCACAGGCTAGTCTGGATCTCCTGTGTTAACTGTGTTGTTCTTGATCATACAGTGCGTATGCACAGTCTAGTCTGAATCTCCTGTGTTAACTGTGTTGGTCTTGATCATACAGTGCGTATACACAGGCTAGTCTGAATCTCCAGTGTTATTAGTGTTGTTTTTGATCATGCAGTGCGTATGCACAGGCTAGTCTGCATCTCGAGTGTTAACTGTGTTGTTCTTGATCATACAGTGCGTATACACAGAATAGTCTGGATCTCCAGTGTTAACTGTGTTGTTCTTGATCATACAGTGCGTATACACAGGCTAGTCTGCATCTCGAGTGTTAACTGTGTTGTTCTTGATCTTATTGCATACTTTCATATTGTCCCGTTCACTTTGCATTGAAGAAAGTGGTCATGATTTTTCGATCATGACCGCTGTCAAGGAGTGATCATGACCGTAGATAAGGACGTGCGAAAACTCTGCATAATTAACATGCAAGGGACTACTTTTGTTATGTAAACAAACATAGCTGACCTAAATATCATTGTTAAACCTCACGGGACTTTGTAATGTTAAATTCTCATATATTGATCATGGACAATTTCTTACTGTCTCATGCTAACAGTACGTTTTTGACAGGAAAACAGTCTAAAACGCGCGTCTAAAATGTTGGTTATGCACGTGCATGACGTCATTTATAAAAATTACTTCACCGTTATAATTAAAACGGCATTTGCACAAAAATTACTACTTATGTAAACAAACAGTTTGTTTCTAATTCGGAAGCAGATTTATCAATTCTACATAATAAAAAAAACCTCTACAACGTAAAGAAAATAGTTTACAATATAAAAGTATGCTATAAAAAGGTTATTGACCCTGTACTGTGAAATCATCGTTGGACCTTGTTCTTTGGCGAACGTAGCCTCGCAAGCTCGGCAACGTCAACCAAAGAACTCGGTGCAACGATGATTTCACAGAACAGGGTCAATAACCTATAATACAGTGCGTATGCACAGGCTAGTCTGCATCTCGAGTGTTAACTGTGTTGTTCTTGATCATACAGTGCGTATACACAGAATAGTCTGGATCTCCAGTGTTAACTATGTTGTTCTTGATCATACAGTGTGGATGCATAGGCTAGTCTGAATCTCCAGTGTTAACTGTGTTGTTCTTGATCATACAGTGCGTATGCATAGGCTAGTCTGCATCTCGAGTGTTAACTGTGTTGTTCTTGATCAAACAGTGCGTATACACAGAATAGTCTGGATCTCCAGTGTTAACTGTGTTGTTCTTGATCATACAGTGCGTATGTACAGGCTAGTCTGGATCTCCAGTGTTAACTGTGTTGTTCTTGATCATACAGTGTGTATGCATAGGCTAGTCTGGATCTCCAGTGTTAACTGTGTTGTTCTTGATCATACAGTGCGTATCCATAGGCTAGTCTGGATCTCCTGTGTTAACTGTGTTGTTCTTGATCATACAGTGCGTAACCATAGGCTAGTCTGGATCTCCTGTATTAACTGTGTTGTTCTTGATCATACAGTGCGTATGTATAGGCTAGTCTGGATCTTTGCACGGACAGGCTTAAATTGGAAGCGCGGGAAAAAAGGGTGAATTCCTCCCCATTAAAACATGAATCGTTAATTCTGGACAAATAAAACAACATATGTTCGAAAAAGAGATAAAACGTTTGTTTTTTATAATGGGACCAGCAATCATTGTTATAAGTTATTTATTTTGCCTTTTAGTTATTAAAATAACACGAACAATGAAGTGGCCCGTTTTTATTTGTTTGGAACAAACAAATTTAGAGATAGCTACAATTCTGAAGCCATACGTCTTATGGAAAATTCCCTAAATTTCATACGCGTGAAAGTAGTACTCAATACTTGCTCTTACTTTTCAAATGTATCCTCACGATATTTGAAATAATGATATATTTATATCGTCTTTGTTTTCTTATGTGGTTCTTATATGCAAAGAGAATTTGGAAATAAAATGAAACATTGTATTTTAAAACATGAACGCGGAGAGATTTATAAATCTCAATGAGTGAACTGCTACAGGGAGAATTATTTCCGATTTAAGCTCCAGATACGGTATTTGAATTTTCAATCACGCATTAAAAATGTAGATAAAAACAGAATTGAAAATATTTTCTTTGTGCCTTGTCGGCCATATAAATATAGTATAAAGAATTAAAAAAGCAAATATGTGCGTCATAAAATGCATTTAAAACGAGAGTAACACATTTGCAGAGAAATCGTGATCGTCGAATTCTATTTATAAATACAACAGTATGGGGGGAGGGTCTAAAGTGCGGACGCGATCTGCGGACAAATACATTATAGAGGGAAAATGCGGACAAATGCAATATAGAGGGAAAATGCGGACGCTATAGAATATAGAGCAAATCTGCGGACGCTATGATTTGTTATAAAAAATGTTTAATTAAAGATGGGCAAATGTGTATAATGTGTTACATATGATCATATCCGGGGTTTTCTTTGTAAATATATAATGTGTTTGATTGCTTTTATCAGTGATATAGATTAAACCAAAAATCGAGATCATGCTGAAATGGAATCTCTTTGTAAAGTGTTTTAACGACTTTCCTCTTTATATCATATCTATAGATATCAATAACGAGAATTGATGGATTGATTTTGCGACAAGTAAATGTCTTTTGACGCATCTGCAGAGGACGAAATTTGAAAACATTGCAAGAATAGAATAGGTTGCTAGTAACTAGCCATAGGTTTTGCTTCAATTATATCCCCTCCTTTACAATCGATTGAAGGGTCATGGGTTCTAGTTATTGTTTGGCCTCTTCATTTTCTACTTTGTAACTTTCAACAGTTTTCCATGTGCCATACTACGAGGCAAATGATCCATGCAACATTCTATTCTGTAGGGTACTTGGAAGGGGCAGAACAATTTAAATAACAAATAAACAATAAGTATATATATATATACAACACTTTTAATCTTAATTTGTTTCTAGTAATTATATATATATACACAACAATAATACTAATCTATAACAAATAAGTTAAATGTTTTTTTCTTGCTGTGTAAACAGTAAAAAGCAACATATATTGAAAACATTGTGGGAAAAGGAGAATTTGCTTATTTAAACAATTTCTTAATTCCCATAACCTTTTTTTACCGTCGTATAAACCAAATTTGTATTTGAAGGATGTTATAATATTAAACTTAAATGTTGCCAATTTAATCACATATCTTATCATTATAATAGCCAAATAATTAACAAAAGTTACAATTAAAGTCCGCATCTGTTGTCGAAATATCCACAGGTGCATTAACACAAGATTTGTGAAACCAATTTGTGCATATATCACATTGTACCATGACGGTATCGACACATCCCGGCAAGATACAAATACATAAATGTATATGATAGGTTTATTGGGAAAAGGGGTTACATTTATAATTTGTTTGGAATGACACTCGTACACAATGGTAATTAACAGTGTATGGTCACGCATCCTTAATTGATTTGGCGAGCTTAAACACCCTTTAAAGGAAACAGCGGCCAGCTTAGGTGTATACTGTAGAGTAAAATGCGGACGGCACAGGTATTGGTTTTCTCTGGAGCATTTAATCCTTTTATAATGCAAATGAATTCAAAAGCCTCTGAAGTCTGAAGCATGTTTCTTTTAAAGTGCTCATATAAATATTAGTACTGCCTTTTTCCACAATATTTTCTACATGATTTCAATTACTCTTTCATTTGGATAGATGTTTCTTTTTTAGCTCACCTGAGCACGAAGTGCTGAAAGTGAGTTATTGTGATCTCCTTTTGTCCGGCGTCTGTCAACATCTTCTCCTCAGTAATGAGTGGGTCAATTGGGATGAAACTTCACAGAAAGCATCCTCTCATTGAGCTCACCAGAATTCCTTCAAATGTTTGTGATTCATGCATAATTATGGTTTCCATGGCAACGAAAATAAAATAACTTTAAAATTCTTCTTCTACCAAACTGGTTGGCAGATTTTCAAATTATTTTAAAGAAGTGTTCCTTGGCCGCCAGGGAGCGGGGCTTTTTTGCCTTATATGGCTATAGTGTAAACTCAAAAAAATCTTCTCCTCCAAAAGTGTTAGGCCGATTTTCAAATTATTTTGTAGAAATGTTTCTAGGGTGACCCTCTATCAGATTCCTTCCAGCCAAGTTGATTGGTCGAAAAACATGGCCGCCAGCGGGCGGGGCTTTTTTGCCTAATATGGCTATAGTAAAAACTTGAAAAATCTTCTCCTCCGAAAGTGTTTGGCCAATTTTCAATTCTTTTTGTAGAAATGTTCATTGGGAGACCATCTATCAGATTCGTCCAAGCCATGTTGATTGGTCGAAAAACATGGCCGTCAGGGGGCATGGCTATTTGGCCTGAAAACTTGAAAAATCTCTTGTTAAACAGGAAGCTTTTGAGTAAGATTTTAGAAAACCCTTGGTCAATTGTGAAAAAAAAAATAATTGGTAAATACTTAAATGAGTGAGTCGGGGCCATAATGGTTATCCATTTGTTTTACATGTCTTTTGAAACTTGGAAATCAAATATGATATTCACATGTATGTCTCATGATTTATTTTTATAGACAACTAAAATGGCATTTAATTTTAACGGATGCGTCATTTATTCTTTTACCCGAAGTTGTAATATTTATAAACAATGCATAGTTTATAAATCACACATCTATGCAAAGGCAAATGTTTGAACAGTTTTATGTACCCAAACAAATTACGTGCCTTCAGCGCTTTGATTTTATCATGGAAGAGTTTTTAAAGATTTTACATTCTCGGTTTATGATATATTATCAGGTTAATATGTCTCTGACTTATCAGGAAAGGAAAATAAATTTAGCTGTCATCCATATGTAAGAACAAATACAGAACTATTAGATAGAATGAAACAGAAATAGCAAATTAACTATAATAATAACGGAAACTATTATCTACTTCAGAAGGTCTATAAATATCTGGTACATGTGCATATGCTCTTGAAACGAAACAGCGCCACAATTTGTGTACATCAAAATTTAAATCATGTTTTCTGTATTATACATGTATTTTCACCTTTTTTGGTCATACACCATTAAACTTGTTATTTCGTATTTTGCATCTGTGTTACCTATTTCGTTTACCTCTTTAAGCCTTTTTCCCATTTACAGACGCCTTTTGATGCATCTGCACCTGGCTAGTTCTGAAAACATTTTAGCATAATGAAAAATTGCTCATGATTAGTATTTTATACCTTTTCCTCCATGCTTTCCATGTTTCAAAAATAAATACTTTATTTTTAGCTCACCTGTGCTCAATGTAAGTTATTGTGATCACATTTGTTTGTCTGTCGTAAACAAATGCCTTGTTAAAACTCTATAGGGAAGAATAAACATCCAATCTTCATGAAAGTTTATCAGAACATACATCTCCTTCAAATCTTGGCCAAGTTCGAAAATTTGTCATGCGAGGTCAAAACCTGTGTCACAAGGTCAAATAAAAGGAAAATCTTGTTAACACTCTGGAAGCCTTATTGTTAGCTCACCTGTGCACGAACTGCTCAAGGTTAGCTATTGTGATCACATTTTGTCCGTCGTGCGTCGTGTCCATCGTGCTTCGTCAACAATTGCCTTGTTAATACTCTACAGGCTACATTTTGCATCCGATCTTCATGACAGTTTATCAGAACATTCTTCTCCCTCAAATATTGGACATATGAGGTCATAAACTAGGTCACTAGGTCGAATTGAAGGAAAATCTTGTTAACACTATGGAGGCCAAATATATAATTCGCACATGTTGAAACTTAATCATAATGTTTGTTTAGACGATATCATTCATATGTAGGCCAAGTTCGAAAATGGGTCATGTCAGGTAAAAAAAATAGGTCACAAGGCCAATTTGAAGAAAAATCTTGTTAACACTCCAGCGGCCGCAATGTTTGCTTCAGCGGCTTGAAATTGTGTCAGAAAATTTATCTTACTGATATTTAGGTCAAGTTCGAATACGGGTCATATTGGAAAAAGAACAAGGTCACTAGATCAAATTGAAGGAAACTATTGTTAACGCTGGAGGCTGCATTTTTAACTTGAAAATATTGAAACTTTGTCAGAATGTTTGTCTCGATGATATGTAGGCCGAGTTTGAATATGAGTCATGTCCAGTCAAAAACTAGGTCAATAATCACATTGAATGAAAATATTGTTAACACTCGAGTTGAAGGCCGCATTTTTAACTTGAGCATGTTGAAACTTTATCAGAATGTTTGTCTTGATGATATGGGTTATGTCGAGACTAAAAGTAGGTCACTAGGCCGAATTGAAGGACAAATCTTTTCAACACTCTGGAGACTGCATTTTTTATTTCACTAGTTTAAGACTTTGTTATGTGTTTCGGATTATAAATCTCATTGCATAACTCAGGTGAGCGATCTAAGGCCACCATGGCCCTCTTGTTACTTAAAGCATATTGAAATGTTGTCAGAATAATCGTATTGATGATAACTAGTCCAAGTTCGAATTGAGATTAAGGTTCGATTCCTGGTCTAGGTATTTCTTTTCATATTTTAGCTCCACTATTCGAAGAATATGTAGAGCTATTACAGCCACCTGTGTATCGCCGTCGGCGTTGCAACTTTTGTTAAAGTCTTGCATGCGAGTTTTTTTCACAAACCACTAATGCTATTGCTTTGAAACTTCACACACTTAATGGACATCATCAATTGACCTTGCAGGACAAGTCCCAAAACTATACATCCGATTTTGACACAATTATACCTCTTTTTGGACTTAGGACATTTTGGTTAAAATTTGCATGCAAGGCTTTTTCTCACAAACCCAGATGCTATTGATGTGAAACTTCACACACTTATTGAACATCATCAGATGACCTTGCGGGACAAGTTCCAAAACTCTATATTATATTTTGACACAATTATGTCTCTTTTTGGACTTAGAAGTTTTGGTTAAAGTTTAACATGCAACACTTTTTCTCACAAACCACAGATGCTTTTTGACATAATTATGCCACTTTTTGGACTTAGTCATTTTGGTTAAAGTTGTGCATGCAAGGCTTTCACAAACCACTAATGCTTTTGCTTTGAAACTTCAAACACTTTTTGGACATCATCAAATGACCTTGCAGGACAAGTCCTAAAACTCTCTATCAGATTTTGACACAATTATGTCCCTTTTTGGACTTAGAAGTTTTGGTTACAGTTTAACATGCACAACTTGTTCTCACAAACCACAGATGCTATTGCTTTGAAACTTCTCACACTCATTGGACATCATCAATTGACCTTGCATGACAAGTCTCAAAATTCTATATCAGATTTTGACACAATTATGCCTCTTTTTGGACTTAGAAATGTTGGTTAAAGTTTTACATGCATGATTCTATCATTGACATATCTCAGTAACCACTGATGATATTGACTTGAAACTTCATTCATGTGTGTCCGAAAGTCAGGTCAACTCTTGAATTAATTTAGAACAAATTACGGCCCTTGTTTGACTTTGAAAATTTAGGCTTTTTCTCACAAACCACAGATGCTATTGCTTTGAAACTTCACACGCTTATTCGACGTCATAAATTGACCTTGCTGGACAAGTTCCATAACTCTATATAAGATTTTGCATGCAATATACTATCATGGACATATCTCAGTAACCACTAATGATATTGATTTGAAACTTTATTCATGTCTTCAGGGGTGTCAGACAGTCAAATTAGATAACTCTTGTATGAATTCAGTACAAATTATGGCTCTTGTTTGACTTTGACAATTTAGTTAAAGTTTGGCATGCAAGGTACTATCATGCACATATCTCATTAACCACTGTTTACTATATAATCAAATAGTCTTATGGACAGCCCTTGTTGTCTTATACAATCTTCATATCAGTAATATTTCAGTTATATCACGCTGAAGAAAATGTAGATTATATAGGATTTTATTTCCGCTTTGATATTAGAATTGGACTCTCAATATATTTGTCATTGTTAGGCAGAGACCTTCATGTGATTTAGATATGACATGTATATGTGTTAATTGCATAAACAAATAACGGCTAAAATACATGGTAAACCAGGAGGTGAGCTAAGCAGAAACTACCCAAATAGTAGATGCATATGTGTGTCAAATCTTAGTATATCAATAAACCACCATATTGTGTGTAAAGTAGTTTGCGTTCAACTCATGTATTAGTCGCCGCGCAGAAGCCCGCGACTTATATTTTTAATAGCCTTTCGGAAATGACATAGGAGGACGAGTTATTATTCGAAAAAAACAAATTTAAATGTCTTGAACACATTACAATTGCGTTTGTTTAAAAAAACTAAGTAATGATACATCTAAAATGAAATAAATATTCCGATGTGAAGAATGCATTTTATAATGTTTATCCATGTATATCTAAAATATGAACTTTTTCTAAGCTAAAACTGTTGATCACCCGACTAGCGAATACCGACGGCGTAGATCAATCTCCTTTGCAAGGAGATGTTCTTTACACTCACTTACAAATAGTTAATTATAGGTGATTTAAAATGTTTATTTGGTTCGAAACAAATGAAGAAAAGAACAAACTGAGATAAAACTGGTTTTAACAGAAAAATGACTTTGAATGAACACTCTCTGCCTATAATGAGAGTGTAAAGAACGACAACTCTGCGAAGAAGAATGGTTCGCGAATCGGGTCTTTCGTACACAATTATTTCGTCCTTGACAATTTTAAATGTGTCATTAGATTCCCTACACGCATTTTGCTTGCGATCTGCATATTGTTATGCATCACTGACATAAGGGCGCTCATTATAATATAATTTTAAAACATGAATAGTTTGTTATTTTCATTATAAAAAAGAAGGAAAAATTACAATAAATTAACATGTTGTAGGGTTCAGTTTATGTTCGATGAAATTTTACTGTTTAGCTGAAATTATATTTCGAGGGTGGTCTTATTTATAAATATTGAACTACATTTTAACATTTTTCAAAGTATGATATAATTAGGATGCCAAGCTTATATCATTTTGAGAAAAAGAGAAAACTCATGTCTTCAGCGATTTAAGCCTTTTCTATTTGTTCTAAACGTTGATTGCTGCAAAGGTGTCCAATGTTTACTTTAATAGGGGAAAGGTAAAATGACGTGCTATTGCATGCACATCCTAAATTGTCTGTTTTGTGGTTCTATTGATAAATAATAAAATTCAAATATTCTGACAAACATCTTGAAAAGTGTATGTGGAATTCACAAATCTTATACTTATTCCTTAATGAAAGCACTGTATACATACTAAGACTAATGATTGGCAAGATTACTCATTTCCATTACTGTTTATGATCAATGATAAGTGGCTGTGTGTATGGTCAACATACCTTAGAATGGAGATTGATCATAAACAATAAAAGCCTTAAATTATATTTCAATGAAGGACATTCACTTCGTTGACAAAAAAATGCAAGTTATGATACATTTTCACTTGACTCCAACCCTGATGTTCCAATATGCCCCTCAGTTGATGACTGTTTTTTCAACTACTATAATGTAAGTGTTATGCATAACTGCAGTATGGATTTCCGGCGACATTGATGCGTTGCATCAACTTTCTCTTGTCATTAATTATAAGGACATAACAAAGTGCTATGATAAAGTGTTCTAGTTAGACTTTTGGGATCGGTAAATCCATGTCTAAATGTAATCTGCAGTGAGCACCTTGCTGTGAGCACTTTCAGTGGTTTGATTGTCTTGAGCATGTTGAAAAAAAATGTCAGAATATTTTTCTTGATGAAATCAGCAGCAAACGACTTTGAAAACAGTTCAGTCAAAACATATGGACACTATTCATGTTATATAAATGTGCCTGAAAATATTATGAAAACAAATTCAAAAATCGAAATTTTGGTCACTTACCGTTTTCTCTCTTTCTCTCCCCCCGGGCCACACAAACACACTCACGATCCACCTCGGGGGCCGGCAAATGTTTATACAGTTTACGTGTATATAGTGAATACAGACTGACACACACGTATATATACTTCTATTTATGTCCCGATGTAACCACAGAGAATCAATACAAATCGCGTCACAACGCCATGTCTTAACTACACCAGGTAACTATTTAATTGCGAACGACATTATTTCATATCTCAAATTATTTATATTTAAGTTCGCTGCTTAGATCGGATGAGCGATACAGGATAATCATGTTCCTCGTGTTGGACATGTGATGCATGTGTATACCAATTGTAGTCTTTCTTGAAGGTCAACGTTTGTAAAAGATATTTGAGCTTAATGAATTACGTTTGATTAATTACTTAGTATTCGTTGAGTCTTACGAATGCTAGAATACTGTTCTGTTCAGAATAATTATGATAATTAGGTAAACCCCACAAAAACGAACAACAACATGGTATATTAGGGTATATTTTGTTTGTGCATTTTAATATTGTACTACGAGAGATGTTCAACTTATAATTAAACGAAAACAAGCACATCATTATATAAACATACATTTATTCAAAACAGTGTCCTATGACAATAAACCGCCACGGTGGTGCAGTGATAGAGCGTGCACCTCGGGTACAACAGATCGCGGGTTCCATTACCAGCCGTGTCATACCAAAGACTTTAATACCGGTTGTAATGGCTTTCCCTCCTTGACGATCAGAACTGGGATTAGCATTGATGTCAGGTTAAGCCCCAGATGCGTGTCAACCCTTTCTCGCATACGACCAATCTGCAGCAGACGACTAGGGAAATAAACATGGACCTTCTCTACAAATGAAAGCTTGCTTATTGAAAAGAGTGGAAAACGTCATGGCAAAGGCAGAAATTGCCCATTTTGAGCAATTTATCCCTTTGCCAAAATGTTTTCAAGAGTTGTCTCCTGCAGAGGCGTCATAAACGTTTATGATTAGAAAAGGGTTAAAACGTGTGCAACGTAATAGTCCCTCTTTTGGACTTTAAATATCCAATATAGCGCGCTATATGGGAAGGGTACCATCAACTCATCTGGAGGGTGAGTGTTTGTTTGGAAGTTGACTGTATTCCAGGTTTTTTTTCGTGTACGTTTTGACGATTCGCAATGGAAGCATTCTCGGCAAACCTCCATGCAGAAATATCAAAACTCATTTACGCTGTAGAAAGAAGGGTCCATTCACTGATTAATCTGATCGCCGTATGACACGTCAACCGAGGTCGATAACCTCCTGCAGTAATTCAACACGATAATCAATATTAGCCCTTTCCCACAATACATCAAGTCTGCAGCAGACGACTTTGAAAACATCCAGAAAAAAACACACGAAAATCTCCATAAAAAGAAGTATAATTACTTAAAAAAGGTTTGAAAAAATAGTGGCAAATGGAGAAATTGCTCATTATGAGCGTTAGAAAGCGTTTGTTTGTAGAAAATGGAAAAGTTGTGTCACTTTCACTACCGCCCTTTCCGTTTAATCGAAATCACGGACAATAGAAGTTTCCGTTCAAGTTACTTATCCTTGTTGAAAGTAGCACGTTTTTCCCTAGTCAATCAAAATTTCTTGTCCCTTTTCCACATTAACAAATCTTAGGCAGGCGACTTCGAAACCATCTAGCTTTTTTTTTAACTGCAGGTGAGCCAGAATGCGTCTACAAGTTGGAAAGGGATACAAATAAAAATAAGGTCAAATGGAACGTGTCTCGATTTGAACCATGCTGAACTGATGAACCTTCTATCTTTTCTAGACGCTTGTCTTTTTTTTCGTGGATAAACACTTCCATACATTCCGACGCATTTGGACACATCTGCCGCAGCCGACTTTAGAAAATAGGACAAAATGAGAAATTGCTCATAATGAACAATTTCCCCTTGTCCCCTTTTGCCAGATTGTGTTCAAATCTATTAAATATTTACACGTTTGATATATAAAGCGATCTCATTTTGGCCTGTGCGTTCTCGAAGGTCGGAAGTCGTCTGTTGAAGATCGTCGGAGCGGTTGACTTCACAGCTGCAATAGTAGACGTAATTGGTCATTTTCCAATTTTAAGCAAGGGTCTAGACTGGAAGCAGTCCCTATTGTTTGAGTCTTATTACAATATCGGCAATGCATTACTTCAAATATCCCTTTCTACAGTAGTTCTCCATTACATTACACCATTGCGAGTTCAGAGAGATGTCTTTATATTCGTAGATTGTATATAAATTCTATGAAAACATGTATTTGTTAATCGTACCGCCAATTATACCTTCGCTAAAAAGCAAATTGCGGTAATTTATCAACCGGAAAATGGGCTTGATTTGACATCACTTAAGCGATAGAAAGAACTCATTAAATCGTTATTTTATGTTCATAACAAAATATTTCATCATATGAGCTGTTCAAACGCCTTTTGACAACTCTGTAACCAACTCATTCCAACATATTGAGATTTCACAAAGAATAAAAGCACTGCATTTTTTCTCTCACCTATTCTGTGAACATCTTTGGAAAAAAATACGTGTTCCGTTGTTTAGAGACAACTGTGACTTTTTTATATATCCATGCTAGACGGGCCCCTTTGTTGAAGTAGTTTACTGTAAACTAATATCTAGGCACTGACTATTTCATTATATTCTATTATAAGTTAGACTCAACAGCACAATGTTATTATGTTCCTGTGTTAATAAATGAATGTGTTCATTTAAAACCATGATACGATATATTTCAAATAAGATAATGATGCCACCAATTTTCTCTTTTTGTTTCATTTAAAATTACCAGAAAAATGAAGATACAGATGAGGTTTTCTTTTTGCTTTGATACTAGCATAGGACTCTCAATATACTTATCATTGGTTTACAGCGGCCTTCTTTTATGCTGATATGGCATGCATCTAGGAGCGTGTTAACTATTCCACGACCTCTTGGTAAAAAAGTATAATGCTATATACCCCCATTATGTAAATACAACATCGTGCTTTCAACTCCAATATTATCCAAAATAAGGCCATAACAAAGTGTTGTAGTGAAGTGTATTTGATTAACTTTTGTGATCGGTAAATCCTCGTCCAAATGTAATCCGTAGTCTGCAGTAAGCTGGAAGCACTATCAATGCTTTGATTGTTTCTGGTCTGTCAATTTGATGTATTTGTATGAGTGTTAATCTTTATATTGTATATTACCGACAGAATGAAGCGGTTGTCGGCGTCTTCACCATGTACCAACATACCTAGGTGTTTAATATCGTTAGGTTTGTATTGTAACATGAACCGGAGTTAAGCCATCGCGGGTCACCCATCTGGACAGAGGGATGTCTTTTATGGCGGACATTTTCCCGACTTACATGTACTTACAAACTAAATATCACAGGGAAATGTATAATTTAACACCTGGAATAAAGGATGTCTTTTATGGCGGACATTTACCCGACTTACTTATAAACTATATGTGACTGGGAAATTGGTTATATAACACCTGGAATGAGGAATGATGGCGGACATTTCCCCGCCTTACTTACAAACTATATGTGACTGGGCAATGGGTTAAATAACACATTGAATGAGGGATGTCCTTTATGGTAGACATTTTCCCGACTTACTTACAAACTATATGTGACTGGGCAATGGGTTAAATAACACATTGAATGAGGGATGTCCTTTATGGTAGACATTTTCCCGACTTACTTACAAACTATATGTGACTGGGCAATGGGTTAAATAACACATTGAATGAGGGATGTCCTTTATGGTAGACATTTTCCCGACTTACTTACAAACTATATGTGACTGGGCAATGGGTTAAATAACACATTGAATGAGGGATGTCCTTTATGGTAGACATTTTCCCGACTTACTTACAAACTATATGTGACTGGGCAATGGGTTAAATAACACATTGAATGAGGGATGTCCTTTATGGTAGACATTTTCCCGCCTTACTTACAAACTATATGTGACTGGGCAATGGGTTAAATAACACATTGAATGAGGGATGTCCTTTATGGTAGACATTTTCCCGACTTACTTACAAACTATATGTGACTGGGCAATGGGTTAAATAACACATTGAATGAGGGATGTCCTTTATGGTAGACATTTTCCCGACTTACTTACAAACTATATGTGACTGGGCAATGGGTTAAATAACACATTGAATGAGGGATGTCCTTTATGGTAGACATTTTCCCGACTTACTTACAAACTATATGTGACTGGGCAATGGGTTAAATAACACATTGAATGAGGGATGTCCTTTATGGTAGACATTTTCCCGACTTACTTACAAACTATATGTGACTGGGCAATGGGTTAAATAACACATTGAATGAGGGATGTCCTTTATGGTAGACATTTTCCCGACTTACTTACAAACTATATGTGACTGGGCAATGGGTTAAATAACACATTGAATGAGGGATGTCCTTTATGGTAGACATTTTCCCGACTTACTTACAAACTATATGTGACTGGGCAATGGGTTAAATAACACATTGAATGAGGGATGTCCTTTATGGTAGACATTTTCCCGCCTTACTTACAAACTATATGTGACTGGGCAATGGGTTAAATAACACATTGAATGAGGGATGTCCTTTATGGTAGACATTTTCCCGACTTACTTACAAACTATATGTGACTGGGCAATGGGTTAAATAACACATTGAATGAGGGATGTCCTATATGGTAGACATTTTCCCGACTTACTTACAAACTATATGTGACTGGGCAATGGGTTAAATAACACATTGAATGAGGGATATCCTTTATGGTAGACATGTTCCCGCCTTACTTACAAACTATATGTGACTGGGCAATGGGTTAAATAACACATTGAATGAGGGATGTCCTTTATGGTAGACATTTTCCCGACTTACTTACAAACTATATGTGACTGGGCAATGGGTTAAATAACACATTGAATGGGGGATGTCCTTTATGGTAGACATTTTCCCGACTTACTTACAAACTATATGTGACTGGGCAATGGGTTAAATAACACATTGAATAAGGGATGTCCTTTATGGTAGACATTTTCCCGACTTACTTACAAACTATATGTGACTGGGCAATGGGTTAAATAACACATTGAATGAGGGATGTCCTTTATGGTAGACATTTTCCCGACTTACTTACAAACTATATGTGACTGGGCAATGGGTTAAATAACACATTGAATGAGGGATGTCCTTTATGGTAGACATTTTCCCGACTTACTTACAAACTATATGTGACTGGGCAATGGGTTAAATAACACATTGAATGAGGGATGTCCTTTATGGTAAACATTTTCCCGACTTACTTACAAACTATATGTGACTGGGCAATGGGTTAAATAACACATTGAATGAGGGATGTCCTTTATGGTAGACATTTTCCCGACTTACTTACAAACTATATGTGACTGGGCAATGGGTTAAATAACACATTGAATGAGGGATATCCTTTATGGTAGACATTTTCCCGACTTACTTACAAACTATATGTGACTGGGCAATGGGTTAAATAACACATTGAATGAGGGATGTCCTTTATGGTAGACATTTTCCCGACTTACTTACAAACTATATGTGACTGGGCAATGGGTTAAATAACACATTGAATGAGGGATGTCCTTTATGGTAGACATTTTCCCGACTTACTTACAGACTATATGTGACTGGTAATGGGTTAAATAACACATTGAATGAGGGATGTCCTTTATGGTAGACATTTTCCCGACTTACTTACAAACTATATGTGACTGGGCAATGGGTTAAATAACACATTGAATGAGGGATGTCCTTTATGGTAGACATTTTCCCGACTTACTTACAAACTATATGTGACTGGGCAATGGGTTAAATAACACATTGAATGAGGGATGTCCTTTATGGTAGACATTTTCCCGACTTACTTACAAACTATATGTGACTGGGCAATGGGTTAAATAACACATTGAATGAGGGATGTCCTTTATGGTAGACATTTTCCCGACTTACTTACAAACTATATGTGACTGGGCAATGGGTTAAATAACACATTGAATGAGTGATGTCCTTTATGGTAGACATTTTCCCGACTTACTTACAAACTATATGTCACTGGGAAATGAGTTATTTAAAACCTGGAGAAAGGATATCTTTTATGGCGGACATTTCCACAACTTACATACAAACAATATGTCACTGAGAAATGCGTTATTTAACACCAGGAATAAAAGATGTCTTTTATGGCGGACATTTCCCCGACTTACTTAAAAACTAAATGTCACTGGGCAATGGGTTAAATAACACATTGAATGAGGGATATCCTTTATGGTAGACATTTTCCCGCCTTACTTACAAACTATATGTGACTGGGCAATGGGTTAAATAACACATTGAATGAGGGATGTCCTTTATGGTAGACATTTTCCCGACTTACTTACAAACTATATGTGACTGGGCAATGGGTTAAATAACACATTGAATGGGGGATGTCCTTTATGGTAGACATTTTCCCGACTTACTTACAAACTATATGTGACTGGGCAATGGGTTAAATAACACATTAAATAAGGGATGTCCTTTATGGTAGACATTTTCCCGACTTACTTACAAACTATATGTGACTGGGCAATGGGTTAAATAACACATTGAATGAGGGATGTCCTTTATGGTAGACATTTTCCCGACTTACTTACAAACTAGATGTGACTAGGCCATGGGTTAAATAACACATTGAATGAGGGATGTCCTTTATGGTAGACATTTTCCCGACTTACTTACAAACTATATGTGACTGGGCAATGGGTTAAATAACACATTGAATGAGGGATGTCCTTTATGGTAGACATTTTCCCGACTTACTTACAAACTATATGTGACTGGGCAATGGGTTAAATAACACATTGAATGAGGGATGTCCTTTATGGTAGACATTTTCCCGACTTACTTACAAACTATATGTGACTGGGCAATGGGTTAAATAACACATTGAATGAGGGATGTCCTTTATGGTAGACATTTTCCCGACTTACTTACAAACTATATGTGACTGGGCAATGGGTTAAATAACACATTGAATGAGGGATGTCCTTTATGGTAGACATTTTCCCGACTTACTTACAAACTATATGTGACTGGGCAATGGGTTAAATAACACATTGAATGAGGGATGTCCTTTATGGTAGACATTTTCCCGACTTACTTACAAACTATATGTGACTGGGCAATGGGTTAAATAACACATTGAATGAGGGATGTCCTTTATGGTAGACATTTTCCCGACCTACTTACAAACTATATGTGACTGGGCAATGGGTTAAATAACACATTGAATGAGGGATGTCCTTTATGGTAGACATTTTCCCGACTTACTTACAAACTATATGTGACTGGGCAATGGGTTAAATAACACATTGAATGAGGGATGTCCTTTATGGTAGACATTTTCCCGACTTACTTACAAACTATATGTGACTGGGCAATGGGTTAAATAACACATTGAATGAGGGATGTCCTTTATGGTAGACATTTTCCCGACCTACTTACAAACTATATGTGACTGGGCAATGGGTTAAATAACACATTGAATGAGGGATGTCCTTTATGGTAGACATTTTCCCGACTTACTTACAAACTATATGTGACTGGGCAATGGGTTAAATAACACATTGAATGAGGGATGTCCTTTATGGTAGACATTTTCCCGACTTACTTACAAACTATATGTCACTGGGAATTGAGTTATTTAAAACCTGGAGAAAGGATATCTTTTATGGCGGACATTTCCACAACTTACATACAAACAATATGTCACTGAGAAATGCGTTATTTAACACCAGGAATAAAAGATGTCTTTTATGGCGGACATTTCCCCGACTTACTTACAAACTAAATGTCACTGGGAAATTGGTTATTTAACGCCTGGAACGAGGGAGGTCCTCTACGGTGGACATTTCCCTGACTTACTAACAAGCTATATGTCACTGGGCAATGGGTTCTTTAATACGTGGAATGTGAGATGTCATCTATGGTTGATATTTCCCATTGGAAATGGGTTTTTTAACACCTCGAATAAAGTATGTCTTTTATTGCGGACATTTCCTTTACTTATTTTCAAACTCTATATGAGACTGGATAAAGTGGGTTATTCAACACCTTTTAAAAAGGATGTCCTTGATAAGGGACATTTTCTTGACTAACCCAAACACGTATGAGAATAGGAAATGAGTACTTGAACACCTAGACTAATGGATTTTGTTTCTATAGAACATTTCCCAGACCAACTCACAACATATGTAAGTCGGGAATGCGTTTTTTAACACATGGAATAAAGAATGACCTTTATCTTGGACAAGTCCCTGACCTACTTACAAATTATATGTGTCTTGGAAATGGGTACTTAAACACCTGCAATAAAGAATTTCGTTTAAAAAGAACATTTCCCTGACCATCTCACAATCTATGGAATAAACACTTGGAATAAAGGATAACCTTTATGGTGGACATTTACAACCTGAATAAACCTATTGAAATTAATTAAATTGTGACTGATAATCGAATCTTTAATTCTTGGAATAAAGAATAACCTTTACGTTGGCCATTTCCCTGCCTTACTTACACACTATATGTGACTGGAAAGTCGAATCTTTAACTCTTGGAATAAAGGATGACCTTTAAAATTATCTTTTTCCCTGACTTACAAACTTAATGTGACTGGGTTCTTTAACACCTTGAATTAAGGATTTCCTTTAAGTTTTACATTTCTCCGACTTAATCGAAAACTATATGTGACTGGGAAATGTGTTCTTTAACACCTGGAATTAAGGTTCTCCTTTATGTTCTACATTTCTCCGACTTAATTACAAACCATATGTGACTTGGAAATGGGTTCTTAATCATCTGGAATAAAAGATGACCTTTACGCTATACATTTCCCTGACTTACTTACAAACTATATGTGACTGGGAAGTCAACCCGTTATCTCTTGGAATAAAGGATGACCCTTAAAGGTATCTATTTTCCTGACTCACAAACTAAATGTGACTGGGAAATGGGTCCTCTAAGACCTGGAATGAGGGATGACCTTTATGTTGATCATTTACCTGACTTACTTAACCACTATGATTGACTGGGAAAACGAATCCTTAAATATTGGAATAAAGGATGAACTTTAAAGGTATCTATTTCCCTGACTCACAAACTAAATGTGACTGGGAAAAGATTCTTTACACCTGGAATAAAGGATGACCTTTATGTTGGACATTTCGATTACTCACAAACTATATGTGACTGGGAAATGGGTTATTTAACGCCTGTATTGAGGGATGTTTTTTATGATGGCTATTTCCCTGACTCACAAACTATATATGACTGGGAAATGGGTTATTTAACGCCTGTATTGAGGGATGTTCTTTATGATGGCTATTTCCCTGACTCACAAACTATATGTGACTGGGAAATGGGTTATTTAACGCCTGTATTGAGGGATGTTCTTTATGATGGCTATTTTCCTGACTCACAAACTATATATGACTGGGAAATGGGTTATTTAACGCCTGTATTGAGGGATGTTCTTTATGATGGCTATTTTCCTGACTCACAAACTATATGAGACTGGGATATGGGTTATTTAACGCCTGTACTGAGGGATGTTCTTTATGATGGCTATTTTCCTGACTCACAAACTATATGAGACTGGGATATGGGATTATATTCACCTGGAACAAGGATGTCCTTTATGGTAGCTATTTCCCTGTCTTGCAAACTAAATATGGCTGAAAATGGGTTATTTAACACCTGGAATACAGGATGTCCTTATGTTGGACATTTGCCAGACTTGATTACAAAATACATGTGACTGGGAAATAGGTTCTTAATGACTTGGAATAAAGGATGACCTTAATGTTGGACATTTCCCTGACTTACTTACAAACTATACGTAATTGGGAAATGGGTTCTAAATAACTTGGAATAAAGGATGTCCTTCATAGTGGACATTTCCCTGACTTACTTACAAAATACATGTGACTTGGAAATCGGTTCTTTAACTCTTGGAATAAAGGATGACCTTTAGGTTGGACATGTCCCAGACTTACTTACAAAAATACATATGACTGGGAAATGGGTTCTTAAACACTTGGAATAAAGGATGTTCCTCATGATAGACAATTCCATGACTTACTTACAACATGTATGTGACTGGGAAATGGGTTCTTAAACACTTGGAATAAAGGATGACCTTTGTGTTGGACATTTCCCTGACTTACTAACACAATTCATGTGACTGGGAAATGGGTTCTTTAACACTTGGAATAAAAGATGGCCTTTATGTTGGACATTTCCCAGACTTTTTCACACAATATATATGACTGGATAATGAGGTTCTTAAACACCTGGAACAAGGATGTCCTTTATGGTGGACATTTCTCTGACTAACCAACAAACTATATGTGTCTGGGAAATGTATTCTTTAACACTTCGAAATGGTTATGGTCTGGGTATAAACTAAGACCAGTTTACCAGTCCCTCGGAAGACTAGGTGACCGCTTTTGGTGCGCGTTCGATCCCCGGCCGGGTCATACCAAAGACCTTAAAATTGGTAGTTATGGCTGCCCTCCTTGGCGCTCAATTATGCGGGGTTAGCATTACGTCTGACAGACTGTGGTGTCAGGATGAATTGACCATTTGTATTTGTAACTTACCCAAGGAAACGCCATGTTATAACTGACAAATTGTTGAAAACGACGTTAAACACCAACTAATCAAACACTCGAAAGACGGAATCTGCATCAAAATGAGCTTCGGATTATCTGTGTGATCCCTTAAGGAGTAAATGGTTAAACAATCTCAATCAAACTGCGACTTCCGCTCCCCAAAGGTAAGTTTTGCTTAAATTTCCAATTCACCCTAAGGGATTGGCGACAGACATGTCGTACTAATGGCCCAATGAATGAAAAATATTCCGATAAATGTGCAACACTTTACATATAGACTTGCATTGCACAATGAAAGAAGTTTCGTTGGCGATATTTAAAACAGTTTATAACATGAGCACATTTTCTTGATTTAAAAGCCAACAGTTGATGCACTGTATCAACCTATATGAGCCCTGCATATTACCGTGTTTAATTTATTCCATCATGTTGTTGTAGATGAATACCCCCGCAAATAATATAAAACATAAGGTGAAAGGTTGGATAAATGTTCTAGACAGTGTACATGGAATATTAATTTAAGAGGCAATTCATCATAAAGTATCGACTAATAATATTTCTAATCGCTTCCGCGTTTGATTATATTCTACAATATATAAATCCTAGAAGATATGTTGATCATTGTGAGAGTTGAACCAGCCAGCGACGATGTCTTTCCGTGGGAGCATGCTACTTGTTGTTGTTTTTTACTTTTTGAATTGTTTCCACTTCGGAGACTTTGGACGGCGTAAGTTTTATTATTTGACGTAACGCTCACTCACACTTGCTGTCGTTTCCAAATAGTGAATAATGCTCGTTTTCTACATTAATTCTTGTATTTCAAATATGTGTACAGAAATTGTTCACTGAAATGAAACGACATCAAATGAAATTCACACACATTGACTCTAGCAGAATGACGCTTACAACATTGACCTGTGCTTTCCGACATTCTTTAATAAAAACATTACCATATGACGTATATGGTTGACACGTTCACGGTCCTGTTTTCAGGAAGAGTGATCGTTGATATGATGCCGTTCGTTAAGATAAAAAAGCAACATATTTATGTAAACAAAACGCTCATAAACAACACACCGTATATATAATTACAGTGGACTCGCGATAAGTCGAAGACGTAAGGAACACAAACATAACTTCGAGAAATCGTGTATTCGAGTGGTCCGTCGTTTTGGGCTGACACATTTATAAATGTTTAGCTCCGTAATTTATTTATACTTATATTCTTATTATGAAAAGTAAGACAGTGATAAAATAATATAAAGAAAACAGCGCAGCAGCAGTTCTGATTACTGGTCCATTCCATGATTTAGTTCCAGCTAAACGATGTATTCGAATTAGCCCATGTTCGAGTTATCGCGAAACCACTCTACTTGCATGGTTGGCTTCACTTATGTATCGGTTAATGAGACAACATAACACTAATTGATTATTGAAAACATATTGTGTGTACATCTCAGTTCTATTTGAAGCTGACCATAGTGCAGTGGTAGAGCGTCTGCTTTTCGTACCAAAGGTCCCGGGTTTGAATCCTGTGATGAGCAAATTCTGCCTTTGGGTTTATTTCCACACAAACGGCGCAAGTACTGGTTAAGTCTCCAAGAAGCAGACCTCGAGCGTAGAGCTGACAGCTTATTTCACAATCGCTGTAAAATATATAATTTAAAATTAAGTTTGAACTGAACTTATTGAAACTGTTCGAATAGTTGCAGTTAAATTGCTTGACTTACTTCATGCAAATATGCATCAAAATGCGTCTGCAGATGGGAAAGGATTACAACTGCCAACAAAATCAATCTTAAAACGGATTTGCAGAGTGTGTAAACAATTATTGACTCGACAACAACAACTTTTTTCCTTGTGTATTATCTAATGCCAGTGTTTTAATTCTAGAAATTGTAGACTTTGTATGAACAATGTGTTATATTTTTTTTAAAATGTATCCATTTCGTTTTAGCGGATTATCCACGTAAGTAACACTTTAAATTAAAACGATTATGCAACTAAAAGCAAATGCTTACTTTCTTTAAAAATTATCTTTACGCAGAATACGAAAACGCTTTCGGATAAAGCGTTCAATTAGAAAATGCTTTGAGTAACAAAAAATTGTGTATATTAGTAAATGCTCAAATAAGTATTCCAAGAACACGTCAATCTTAAGTTTGAACTTTGTTTTAACATAAAAATGGGACGAAGCAATTATTCTCATGTATCGTTTATCTTGATGGACATATGTGACGGATTGATATAACTAACATAAATTGACACAAAATGATTTTTTACAGTTCAGAGAACATATACGAGAACAACAGAATAAAGACTCAAATAGTCCGTTTGAGTTAGACTCATTTACTACTATTATAAATGTTAAGAAATTGTCGATTGATTTATTGATTGGGGATTAACGCCGTTTTCAACCATTTACTACTGATATCGCGGTCGTATAACGGCGGCCATGTCACCTACTAAAGCGTTTCCTGCCTTTCTCACACCAGTACTCCACACAACTGTCGTTCAAAGCAACTGGATGCTTTTCCATATACATAACTTCGAGTAATTGTGTATTCGAGAGGTCCGTCGATTTAGGCTAACACATTTATAAATGTTCAGCTTCGCAATTCATTTATACTTAAATTATTATCATGAAAAGAAAGCTAGTGATACAATGATATAAAGAAAAAAGCACAGCAGCAGTTCTGATTGCTGGTCCGTTCCAGGATTTAGTTCCAGCTATACGATGTATTCGAATTATCCCATGCTCGAGTTATCGTGAAACCACTCTACTTGCATGGTTGGCTTGACTTATGTATTGGTTATTGAGACAACATAACACTAATTGATTATTGAAAACATATTGTGTATATCTCAGTCCTAGTTGAAACTGTCAGTAGTGCAGTGTTAGAGCGTCTGCTTTTCGTACCAAAGGTCCCGGGTTTTAATCCCGTGATGAGCTAATTCTGCCATTGGGTTTGTTTCCACACAAACGGCGCGTGTGCTGCTTAAGTCTCAAAGAAACAGACATCGAGCGTAGAGCTGACAGTCTGTTTCACAATCACTGTTAAATATTTAATTTAAAACTAAGTTTAAACTGAACTTATTGAAATTGTTCGAATAGTTGCAGTTAAATTGATTGACTAACTTCGTGCAAATTAAATCAAAAAGCGTCTGCAGATGGTAAAGGATACAACTGCCAACAAAATCAATCTTAAAACGAATTTGCAGGATGTGCAAACAATTATTAACCCGACAAGAAAAACATTATTCCTTGTTTATTTTTCTAATGCCAGTGTTTAAATTCAAGATATTGTAGACTTTGTATGAACAATGGGATATATTTTTATAACATGTATCAATTTCATTTTAGCGACTGCTCCACGTAAGTAACACTTTAAAATAAAACGATTATACAACTAAAAGCAATGTTTACTCTCTTTAAAAATTATCTTTACGCAAAATACGAAAAAGCTATCGGATAAAGCGTTCAATTAGAAAATGCTTTGAGTAACAAAAGAGAGTGTATATTAGTAAATGCTTAAATAATTATTACAAGAACACGTCAATCTTTTGTTTGAACTTTGTTTTTTAACATGAAAATAGGACGAAGCAATTATTAACATGTACCGTTTATCTTGATGGACATCTGTGACGGATTGATATAACATAAATTGACACAAAATGAATTTTACAGTTCAGAGAACATACACGAGAACAAAAGAATAAATAGTTAAATAGTCCGTTTGAGTTAGACTCATTTACTGTTATAAATGTTAAGAAATTGTCGATTGATTTATTGATTGGGCTTTAATGCCGTTTTCAACCATTTTCTACTGATATCGCGGTCGTATAACGGCGGCCATGTCACCTACTAAAGCGTTTCCTGCCTTTCTCACACCAGTACTCCACACAACAGTCGTTCAAAGCAACTGGATGCTTTTCCATATACATAACTTCGAGTATTTGTGTATTCGAGTGGTCCGTCGATTAAGGCTAACACATTTTTAAATGTTCAGCTTCGCAATTCATTTATACTTAAATTCTTATCATGAAAAGAAAGCAAGTGATACAATGATATAAAGAAAAGAGCACAGCAGCAGTTCTGATTGCAGGTCCGTTCCAGGATTTAGTTCCAGCTAAACGATGTATTCGAATTAGCCCATGTTTGAGTTATCGCGAAACCACTCTACTTGCATGGTTGGCTTCACTTATGTATCGGTTCTTGAGACAACATAACAATAATTGATTATTGAAAACATATTGTGTGTACATCTCAGTTCTAGTTGAAACTGACAGTAGTGCAGTGGTAGAGCGTCTGCTTTTCGTACCAAAGGTCCCGGGTTTGAATCCCGTGATGAGCGAATTCTGCCATTGATTTTGTTTCCACACAAACGGCGCGAGTACTGGTTAAGTCCCCAGGAAGCAGACATCGAGCGTAGAGATGAAAGCTTGTTTCACAATCCCCGTAAAATATATAATTTAAAACTAATTTTGAACTGAACTTATTGAAATTGTTTGAATAGTTTCGGTTAAATTAATTGAATAACTTCATGCAAATATGCTTCAAAATGCGTCTGCAGATGGGAAAGGGTTACAACCGCCAACAAAATAAATCTTAAAATAATGTTAACATGTATCCATTTCTCTTTTAGCTTCACAGGGTAAGTACTGCTTTAATTAAAAACGATTATATTTAAAGCGAATATTTATCGTTTTTGAGAATGATCTTTTTGCAGAGCACGAACAAGCTTTCGGACAAACCGTTCCATTAGAGAAATACTTTGAGTAACAATACATGTATTTATCTACGGTAGTGTGTACACATATATTAAGTGGGGAATGACCATATAAGGAGTTTGTTGTTTAGTCTATTGTATTGTATGTTGGCGGGAAAAGTAAGCTCGTGCGAAGCAGGTTTTGTGTACTGTATACGCGGTTAATACTCATTCGAGGAGAACGCGACCGTTATCAAATTTCCAAGTTTTGATTTCCAAAGGGATTCAATGCAAATTGCGAATTACGAGTTCTGACATATTCGTTGTGTGCAATTCGCTCACAGGAAAGCAATGCTAGGTGTCGAGTTTTGATCCAAATTCAATGTTAATTCATCGACTCAGGGTTATTTAATATATAAATCCCGAACATGTATAGAACTTAGCTAATTCATTATAAGCGAATTCAATTATTAATCAGGATCTTTTAATCAGTTACTTCTGGAAATACGATTTGCTTTAATTGCATCACCATGTGTTTTAAGAGAAACGAATTGAATAATTTCGTAGGGCGGTGGAGACGCTTAAAACTGATCAGAGTATGGATCTTCCCTCGCCTCGCCCTGTTCAATAAAAAACGCGACAGGTTAGGGTTCGGAGGCCCGCTGGCAGTTCCCGATTTCACGTTTCGTCATTCAACAACCCTTCTATTCCCACTAGGATTTGCAAAATAAGCTTTAGTATTAGCTATTATATATATTGGGAGCATTAGGCTTTATAAACTGAGAGTTGTTTGTATGTATGGAAAGAGTTATGTTTTGTTGTCGATTACACATGTACAATACAGAACAGCAAAAATAAACGGTTGGACTTAGTTCTTCTAGTCTAAAATGTATATAGTGTTGTTATATATCTATATATGTTTAATGTAAGTATATACATGATTTATGTTCGTTTGAAAGCATTGAATTAGAAGATAATGTATGGGACGAAGCCCTTATTCACACGTACCCTTCATCGTGATGGACATCTGTGACGGATTGAAATAACATAAATTGAATTTTACAGTTCAGAGAATATAAACTGGAACAACAGAATGAAGAGTTAAAGAATCCCCCTTGAAATAAAATACTTTACTGTTAGGAATGTGTCAAAGTAAATATTATGAAATTGTAACAATTTAAGATAAGTTCACCAAACACATGTTGTAAATGACGTATAAACGAATTGTAAAAAATCATTCAGACAAAAATATCACAAGAGTAGCAATTTGTATTTTATTGTCTTTCCGCTACTCTGCAATTAAACCTTTTCCCCTTACAACAAATCTGCAGCAGACGACTTTGAAAAAATATAGGAACAAACATGGAAAAGCTCTATAAATGAAGGTATAATTACAGAAAAAAGGTTGAAAACATTGTGGCAAAAGGAGAACTTGCTCGTTTTGAGCAATTTTCCATTTTGCAAAAAAAAAATCAAAAGTCATCTGCTACAGATGCGTCAAAATACGACTTTTGAAAACATTGTGGCAAATCGAGAAATTGCTATTAAGAGCAATTACTTAATTTTTCACAATGTTTTCAACTCGATACAGTTATTATTATCCCCCTTTTCCCCAATATTTTGCGGGCATGTTTTCAAAAACCGTCTGCTTGGGATTAATTATATGTTGGAAAGGGTTACACTTTATTCTATGACTAAGTTACCATTTTGTTTTGTATCATTAGGTCCACGTCTTTTTGACAATGTTTGTGAGAACTGCACAGTGTCAGGCGGCTTCGGGTTTGCTTCACATCCAACTCAATGCAACTGCTATTTCACATGTGTTCTGCGGAGGTCAGAAAAGGTAGGCATTACCATGTTTGTTTTTGTTTACGCCTGTACAATTTTGCATGAACGAGACAGATCAATGAAGCAAAAGGCAAACCCGCGTATGATCGCTTATTATCATCCATTCTTTCACCGGCCGCAAACGGTTTTGTAAACACTTACATGTGACCTAACCCTTTCCAATATCAAGGCCCTTTTTAACGTGCCTGCAGCAGACGACTTTTGACATCATTGTTGTCATATTATTGTATTTCATGATTAAACTGTCATTTAAGGAAAGTTTTCATATTTGTTCAATATGTTTTCTAAGTCGTCTGCTGCTTATTTTTTGTATGTGGGAAATGGTTCATGCTTCTGCTGACGATACTTAGCTGTGGGTGTGATCTGACTAAACTCTTTGATAGCGGAAACCGATTTTGTCAACCCTGTGTCGTCCGAGCAATCTCTACACCGTTGGCTGCTCTTCTTAACATTTCTATCTTGACACTCCGAGTATTGGCTATTCCTCAAAATAAAATGCATGGAAAGTCCATTTAACTACGCACAACAAATATGCAGCAGAAGACTTTATAAATATCCAGGCAAAACTACTGAAAAGTGTTATAAATTTAATTATTGAATAGAGTTATACGCATTATGAGCAATTTCTCCTTTTATCACAATATTTTCAAAAGTTGTGTGGTTCAGAGGCGTCAGAATGTCGCTGTATGTGGGAAAGGGTTAAATATTCAGCATTGAAGGGTTTATGTGATCACTTCGAATAGCTGTACGATTTATACAATACGCTTCGGACCACAAACAGTATGGGTCTGATAAACCGTTTGTCTACTTACCGATCGTTTATTATCAATTTGAACTCGGGAAACTATATTTCTCGTATGACTCGATCAAACCCTATGTTGAGACGATTCTTGTGAGTACCCATGCACAACATATAGTTAGAGTGCCAAATAAGGGTTTTGGATTTTGACTCACCATATTTAGAGCTTTGTTACAAAAGGTATAGCCCGTTTTTTCAATTTCATAAAGGGATGATTCAAGATCACCTTTCACCTGCAGCGACTACTATGGAAAACAACTAATAAAACACTGAAATCATTAACAAAATTAATTTATTGAACATAATAAGTACATGTATTACGTGACATTAATTTGCTATCTTTCACGTCTGGAATGTAAAGATACGTGGTCTCTTGTTAACACTTAACTACGGGATATTTCATAGCTGGCGTATTATGCGAATCCATGGGTGTCCTACTTAAGGTGCTGCCCATGCCAAACCACATTCTCGAAGAAGCTGCTCACGTGCGTTGATTACACTGATAAACGGTCTGACTGCTTCGATCCTGAATTGGGCAATAGTAAGTGCCAATTACATTAAAATCAAACCAAAATACTTCGCTGTACGTACATGTATATGCGATCCGACTACACCATATAACAGGTCGACTGAAATTGACCCTATACACTTATAGTCAAAAGAACATGCTCGTTTGTTTTGTCCAATGAAATCGCTCGTTTCAACCAACGCTGGATTCTATACAATCGGAATACTCGACAACCACCGCTTCTCTATCTAGTTTTATAGTATGGGTTATCTCACCTGTTTTATACTGAACGATTTGGTAAAGGACAATTTGATTGGCTTACTTAAGGGTCAGCCCTTAGCCGACCGGTATGGTGCCCTAATGGTATTATATAAGAGAGGACGAAGTACTTATGAGAATAATCAGTAAGAAGTTAAACTTTTAATGAAATAGGGATAACATTTTATAACCTCTAGTTTAAACTTACTCTAAGTGGAAGCAATTCTGTTTGTGTGTATTTAAGAGATAGTCTTCATTTAGTGTTTCATTATTGTACTATATTGAACGAACGTAAGACCAAGTTTGAAATCTAAAAAATATTTAAGAAATTAAATGGCCTGACTTAACACAAATAGAATACTGCTTTTTGCTGTAATTCCAATTAAATATATAGTCAATCAGCTAAAGACCCGCCAGTGCATGGCAAAGATATTCTATATTTAGCGTTTTAGCTATACCTTAAAAGGCTTTGGTAGATTCATACTAGTTCGCTACTTCGAAAACCTAACAAGGATTTTAATACTTGAGATGTCCATTGTAACTAAGAAACAATTTCAAAATGAGACCATTATGACTTGAAGGAACGTGATTCGAAGATTACAAAACAGCAACCATGTAAAACGCAGAATGTCAGCTCGAGAGACACAACAGGATCATGCCTGTGCTAATACTTAAATATTGTACCAAAAGCTTTTGTATTGTATATTTTTATATTGTTTTCATACAATTTATCATAAATGTATCGTCTTCTTAAAAGGTATGGATATACTCAGGACTTTGGGATTGCTTCTCCGTCAACTGTTCGTTCGCCCGTCTGTCCGTCATGTATTTCATTAATTGATCATAACTTTGTTGTTGTTTTTTTTGCCTAAATTAACTTGCAACACTTTATTCCAAGTGATCATGATACTTGACATAATACAAGGGAAATAACCATTGTTTCATCGCTAGGCCATTAACTCACTTATTTTTCAATGTATCATTCCTTAACATTTCCTCGTAGATGGCTCGTGACATGTCAACGTGCACTGCACACTTGCTAGTGGCATCCTCTTTTAGGAGTTATTTCACTTTTCAACTGTTACCATTTCTCCATTTTTTCATCGTATCAACTTCAAACTCGGTATGTAGTTAGCTTGTGATTTGCAGGAGTGCAATGTGCAAGAGTCGTGTCCCCAACACATCTAAGTTTGGAATTATCTCCCTGATCAATGCTTCATGTTTACCAATATATGAACCGTTCCACGAGAAAACCAACATTGTGGACTCTGCGTAAACATCGACCCGTATCAGCCTACGCATGCCGCGCAGGCTAATCTGGACAGAAACAGTTGGCCTCCTGTGGGTTTTCTGTTTCAGGAATTATTACTCTATCCATCTGAGACGGAGTGTGTCGGCCAGGATTAGCCTGCGCGGACTGCGCGGGCTGGTCTGAGTCGATACATTATACAGAGTCCATACTGTTGGTTGTCTCGTTGAACGGCTCATATCAACTTGGTGTGTAGATAGGTTGATGCATGTAAATGTACTGTGCCAAAAACTACTTGTATAATGCTAGCATGCATATTTTACTGTTAACCCAATTGATGGATGTTTTTGGTTTGGTCATGTTATGACTTAATACCATACTTCCTCAAGGCGACGCATGTGTTCAATGGAACGGATGTGTAATGTTTATTATCTATGAATGTTTAACATGGCGTATTTTACTTGTGAACTCAATATAATCCTAAAGTTGCATTCGAGACAATTTATGAAAGGAATTCTATAATTCAGATCCATGTTTGAAAGAAGATGCTGGCTCAACTATTCAATCCCAAAATCCGGATAGTGCTTCTCTTTATTTCGAACCACTTTGCAACGGGTTTCTAGAATGTGAAAAGGTGAGATACTTGCTATTTGATAACATTTTTTATTACATACCTACATTTAAAAAAATGATAACTAACACTGTGACGATAACACTTTTAGTTTTTTTATATCATCACTAGTTTTTGCCGGAACTACTTTTTTTTAGATTTGGAACATCTTTGGAATTTAAAGTGGGTTTAATACTAGGAATTTAAAAAAAACTGAGACCGAATACTAGGAAAATGACGTCACGTCAGCGGTTTTGACGTCATAACGCTAGTCATTTGGCGCCAAATAGAAGCAGCAGTAACATTCATACGCCTAAGGCCAAGTCATTTTTTTTTTATATGTTTCTTTAAAATAAAGGGGAGATTTATTCCAGATATATAATAAATAGAATAACTAACTGCATGTTTTTGATATCGAATTTATGTCACTCGGGAACAAAGGGGTTTCGTGATTTTAACCAAATTACCCCTTTCTTCCCTTGTGACATAAATTCTATATCAAAAACATGCAGTTAGTTATTCTCTATATAATCGAAGTTTGAAAATGCTACAACGGTGTGGAGCGAACGAAATGACAGTTATAAAAGTGCTTCCTTCAAACCTTCACCCTTGGCTACATTTTATACAATTCAAAAAATAGATTTTAAGCTGATTAATGTTTGTCTAGCATTTAGTCCATGGACAAATATATCAACATACGATCAATTTATTGTTGTATATTTGAACAAATATTGTGATTTTAAGTCCTGGATTTCTTTCTTTTAATTCTTAAAATTAACTGAACTAATTTGGCATAGTTTAAAGGTTGGATCAATCTGCAGCGCATTCGTACGCTAATTAAGGGACTATATAGAAAGTTATAATTTACATCCCCTCGTACGCTAATAGAAGCCTCGGTCACATCTTACGTAGTTGACCGTAGTGGGGAATGACCGTATTTGGTCGTAGTTGAACGTATTAAACGTAGTTGAACGTGTTAAACGTAGTTGAACGTATTAAACGTAGTTGAACGTATTAAACGTTGTTGAACGTATTAAACGTAGTTGAACGTAGTTACACGTAGATAACCGTAGTTCAACGTAGTAAGCACATAATTTTTCAACATGTTCAAAAAATGGTTACGGTTAAGGACGATGTTGTGACCCTACTGTGACCGTAGTTTGAACGTAGTTGACCTTAGTTAACCGTAATTGACCCTACTTAACCGTAGTGTGTACCGTAGTTGACCGTAGTACCTGCCAAAATACATCAACCCTACGGTTAACGCTAAGGTCAACTAGGAAGCTACTAGGGTTGAACTACGTTTGAAGTATGTTCATAGTACGGATAACTAGGGTCAACTTATAAGAAATGTTGTTTAGGAGTTCCTGATCACGTGGTCCATGTAGTCTGTCGCGTATATTTCTGGGATTAAAACACATCTTGTTTTTTAGGATTAAATGTTTAACTGCATACGTAAACAATGGGTGACAGTGTCACGATTGCGAAGTTCTTGTGTCAGATAAACATGGAACGTGTTGGTCTGGCAAGAGATCTTGTGGATTTGGAGGACCTAGAGGAACAGGAAAGGATGGAGAATAGAAGACAAAGAGAGTGAGAGAGAGAAAGAGTGAGGGGAGAGAAAGAGTGAGGGGGAGAGTGAGGGGGGGGGGGGGGGGGGGGGAGAATGTGTTTGCAGCAGTTTTGGAAGAACATCTTTTCTTCCTAGGCGGCATGGCAGAATAAGCGATCAACAATGTTGGCTTGTCAACTTCCAAAAGCACAATGACTGTAGCTTACCCGTACTGCGCAGGCGCAGCCACAACGTTTTACCGTAGCTTAACACAGTTGACCCTAATTTACCGTAGTTGCGCGTACTTAGGACGTAGTGTATACGTAGTGTAACGTAGTTACTCGTAGTTAGACGTAGAAATATCCCTGAATGTACTTGGTAAGCCGTGGTCACACCATACGTAGTTGACCGTAGTGGGGAATGACCGTAGTCGGCCGTAGTTGAACGTATGAAACGTAGTTGAACGTGGTTACACGTAGATAACCGTAGTTCAACGTAGTATTGAACGTAGTTTGAACTTATGATTTGCCCGTAGTAAGCACATAATTTTTCAACATGTTCAAAAATTGGTTACGGTTAAGTACGTTGGTGTGACCCTACTGTGAGCGTAGTTTGAACGTAGTTGACCTTAGTTAACCGTAATTGACCCTACTTGAACGTAGTTCACACGTAGTTAAACGTAGTTGTCCGTAGCTACACGTAGTGATACCCTAGTTAACCCTAGCCATTATGCTCGAATTTACTTCACCGTACCTCTACCTAGTTGGCCGTATTTGACCCTACTTCACCGTAGTTCACACGTAGTTCAACGTAGTTGTCCGTAGCTACACGTAGTGATACCCTAGCCATTATGTTCGAACGTACTTCAACCTAGTTGACCGTAGTAACACTACGGCAGACTACGTTTCAAATGAACTACGGTCAACTACGTGCATGAACGTAAGTGTGACCATGGCTTAAGAAAGGTATTGGAATTGGCCGACAAACTAATGTTGTAATCTGAGTTTAAATTAGAATCCGCATATCTTTCTCCCATCGGAAAGAATCATGACTGAAATGTGATGTTAAAAGGTAATCGGTTGTCTATGAACACATAGGTCCAAGAACTACAATGATTACCTCCCATGTCGGCCATTTTGATAATCAAATACGATAGCTATTACTAAACCTTTTTAGAGTAGTACGTGATAATTAGGATATTAATGGAATTTGAGTTTAACAACTATTTTTCCGTTGAAGATTTTTTTGTATCTAATTATATTTATTTCTTGACTAAATAATTTTTGTAGCAATTTAATGATATATTTAATTTGATCTTTCTTTTCAACAAATAAGAAATGAGTCTATAAATGGCCGCCAAGAGAGGTGAATATTGTAGTTCTTGGAACAAGTATACGTCCCAATAAACCAAATAGATTTCTTCTTTGTTTCATGTAAATCAACCAGTTTCAACACTCAATTGTCACACTTTCTCAGGTAGAAAACCCCTTTATCATTAAAATAATCCAAAAGAAAATGTGGGATCATGCATTATGCAAGAAAGAACTTACCTCGGGAAAATGGTAAGCGTCATTTTGGACGGAATCCAGCTGGGACGAACCGGTCGTTCAAATATTCTACTTTCACTTTAAAACAAGGTCAAACTATTCAAAAACATCAAATCAATCATCCTATACACGTTTACAATGAACTACAACTCAGTATCATATATTCAATGCTTTCATACATTTCTGCGCAACAAAGGTTTTCCAGGGACTATTTGGATCTAGATTAGCATGGCCGCGGATGTATTTGGCGTAATTTGACCTATATGATGGTGTGTAGTCTCGGCATTAGTCGCGACACAATATGTAGAGGACTAGATAAGGAGGAGTCAACTGGTATTTTCCAAACAAAAAATATTTTTTGACTAAACTCAACCCAATGTCGTGGGTACTCACAACAGAGTCATATAATGATATGGCGATGTGGAATAATCTTCTTATATAAAGCGTTGAATACGATCTCGATGACAGTTGGATTGAAAAGCGCTTACATTGTTTTTCTCTTTTTCTCTTTTTGAACAAGGTTGGCTACGCAGTCGTTCCGAACCCGTCCTGCTGCGAATACAACAAGTGTTTTAAGGGATGGCGTGATGGATGCGGAAGTTGCGATGGCGCATGTGCTAATTCAAGAGAAAGAGACTGCGATTATAACAAAACTCCTGAACCAACGTCTGGTATGTATATACATTTTACCTAGTCTCTCATTCCTATCCCTCCAAATTTTTCATTTTCAAAGAATCTTTAACTGATATTGAAGAAAGGGGGAATTTACTCACTATTGTCTATGAGTGTTAATACAAACTGTTTATTTATAGATACTTTAAGGTATTGTTACCAAACTAAAACGGATGCAGCAATGCTTGTTATTTTATGCATGAAGTTAGTTTATTTTGTCAAATGATTAATTGATCAAAGTGTTTTACAATGTTAATTATAGTCGTCTGCTGTAGATACACCAGCAAAAATAATCTTTCTATGTGGAATTAAATTAAGAAAATATTTTTCAAAGATTTCTATTTATTCAATTTTCTCGATGTTCAATATTTCACTTGGTCGATCCTGTTTATAGTTATAGGGGAATGCAGACAGTTTAAATAATGATTAATTAATAAACAGTCATTCGATTCTGATGTGTATCAAATAATAACAATTGGAATTTTGTATCAATACTTCGAGCCTGAATCAATAATTATTGAAATGTAAATTAGATGAAATATCTCACAAAATGTGGTAATGTTGGCACTATTTATTACCGTCTAGCTAATTTGTTATTTCTGGTAATGGCCGATTACAATGACTTAGGTATTATAAATGTAGAACAAACCGAAAAACGCAAGCCTCAAAGATCTGTGTGTAGTGATACCTACAAATAACATGATCCAGGAATTACCGTAGTAACTTTGGTTCAGAGTAGAGAATTACAGTGATGTTAAGAAAAAGTCCATACTGGGTGAAAATAATGTCATTTCCACATACATACGCATGCTGATTTCGCAGCAGGTGCCTTATTAAAACAGTGTGGCTAAAGGAGCAATTGATACTTTTGCCACAGTGTCTTTTTCAATTTCATAAAACAATATTCTTTCATTTATAAAGATTTTCAATAGTTTTGACTAAATGTTGATTAATTGAACATTTACTGAGCAAGTTTAAAAGCGTATTATGTACCCATCTATTGGCCAGATATATCGACCGTAATGGTACATAAAAAGCCATATGAATCAATCGCTACTACTTCTTATTTTAGAATGTCCATACCGCGAGGTGTACGGGTCCATCAACCAGTTCATGGGCGTACAAAACATGAAAACGTATGATTGTGCCCCGGGAACATGCTGGGATCAATATACCTGTACATGTGTGAGAACTAACAACACCGGATATGGTAATGAAGAGTTTCTTAAATCATGTTGTATAGCTGGTTTCTTTGTTCTTTCATTTCCCATTGATAGAGTTTCTTTGTTCTTCCATTTACCATTGAAAGAGTGTCTTAACTCCTTCCACATACAGACGCTTTCTGACGCCTCTGCAGCAGACGACTTTTGAAAACATAGCCGCAAAAGAAGAAATTGCTTATAACGAGCAATTTATCCCCCCTTCGCAACAATGTTTACAAATCTATATAATGATTATACATCTAATTATTGAGATTTCCCATGTCATTGCACATATGTTTTCAAAAATGTCTGCTGCAGATTTATTGTATGTGGGAAAGGGTTAAATAATGTTTTTATTTCATTAACCATTGATAGAGATTCTTTGTTCTTTCATTAAACGTTGATAAAGTGTCTTTTGCAACTTCATTTATCATTGATAAAGTTGCTTCGTTCCTTCATTTACAATTGATAAAGTTTCTTTATTCTTTCATTTACAATTGATAAAGTTTCTTTATTCTTTCATTTACAATTGATAAAGTTTCTTTGTTATTTCATTTACGATTGTTAAAGTTTCTTTGTTCTTTCATTTACGATTGTTAAAGTTTCTTTATTCTTTCATTTACGATTGTTACAGTTTCTTTGTTCTTTCATTTACGATTGTTAAAGTTTCTTTATTCTTTCATTTACGATTGATAAAGTTTCTTTGTTCTTTCATTTACGATTGATAAAGTTTCTTTGTTCTTTCATTTACGATTATTAAAGTTTCTTTATTCTTTCATTTACAATTGATAAAGTTTCTTTGTTCTTTCATTTACAATTGATAAAGTTTCTTTGTTCTTTCATTTACAATTGATAAAGTTTCTTTGTTCTTTCATTTACGATTGTTAAAGTTTCTTTGCGATTGTACTTCACATCGAATGTTAATGTCAAGTTTCTTTGTTAATTTATTTACACCTGACACATGAATGTTCGATTGCCTTTGAGCAATCATAACGTAAGTAGGCTAAGTATTTCTGTTATATTTTCTTTGTAACTGATGAAGTTATTTAATTTCTCTGTTATTATCGACATGGAATAGTAACATTACAGTGTGTTATACCCTTTATTTTCCTCGATATATTAATTGTTTTATATTTCTCATTAATTGGAAAAAGTCATTCTTCTTATGCGTTTGAAAAGTTCGTTTGCTTCTGAAAAAAAAGATATTTCTCATTTATACTTTGTATGGACAAGACTAATTTTCTACCGACGTAAACACCATTTCCGAAGGTTGTGTTTTATTTATTGATAGAAAGCTATTTGTAATACGTTTAAGATCCTTAGTACAAGATATTGCAAATGCAATATACTTTTCTAAAGTAAAGATTTAAGTTGTAACTTGTGAAAACAATGGTATGAGACTCTTTCAGCGCAAATGGCAATGAGGTTACATATTCAGGCGAGTCATCTCGTAGTGAGGTTTTATTGTTTGCCCTTTAGTTATCAAAATATTCCTAATCCATTATTGCAGAAAAAATGGAATCGCCTGAATTTGAACACGGACAAGTTAACTCACGACAATTCGAGGCTGAAAGAATTAATTATGACTTGTTCGGAAAGGACATCTACTAAAAGCCTTCTGTATCGACACTCTTTGTCACATACATCAGCATGTATACGTGTACCACGGTCTGATGGCACAACAATTTAAATAACTTAATCTATAAACACATATAGCAGTGTTTTGCCTGATCGCATGTGTTTAAGTTAGAAGTTATATCGGACTACAGAAGACGTGACAATGAATGAGTGGAGATTAGCAATCAAATAAAACTTCCAACTTAAACACACGAGTTCTGGATATCAGGCAACACACTGCAATGTTTTTATTTTATGGATTAAGTAGGTTGTGTTGTTGTGCCATCAGACCGTGGTACAGGTATACATTATTTCTCACAGACGACTGCTTACCAAAGGCCGAGCTTGACTTTGATGATGGTGATTATACCGCACGAGACGGGCGGGGAAACACGATCTGGACGAAGACGTATGGCTATGTAGATACCGCTAATTACAATGCGAATTTTTCCGGCAGAGGGTTTATTGGCGTGGGAGGTCTCGCCAATACATATCTCAGTAGGTATCAATTATGTTTTAGCCATTTCCCATGTGTAGAAGCTTTCTGACTCCTCGGCAGCAGACGACGTTTGGAAACATTGTGATAATTTCTCCTTTTGTCACAATGTTCTCAACTCATAACAATAATACGCATCTTATTAAGAGATAATTCACATAGTTTCAAAGGGTTCTGCTGCAGATTTCCTGAATTTGGTTTAATTAACTATAACTTAAAATTGAGTAAAAAATTAATTTAAAATAGGAAAATCTTATTTGTATTTGTATTATTAGTTGTTTTTCTGAGGTGCGTTCAGTGTCTTCGACTCAACTAGAGGTCCGTTCAAGGAAAATGTGCCTCGCTTGTATCAATGCTATACGCTGAGTACGTTAAAGAACCAATGGGTCTTTTCGGAAAGAGCTTTTGTGTCACACCTGGTATCCCTTGTATCTAACTCTGTCGCTTGAATTGATCTGCACCTGTCAGATGCTAGTAAACGATACAGTGTACACTATCACATGGGAATATAGAAGCTAAAAAAGCTTATGCTCGCTCTGATCATATGACACTACACAAATATCATATGACACTACTAGTTTGGTTTCCAGTCTTACGCTTAAGTCTTTTTTACAACGCGGAAACCAAACTTTAAAAATGACGTCACGTCAGTGGTTTGACGTCATAACGGTAGTCACTTTGTCGACCAAACCGATAAATTTCATGTAAAAATATGATAAATGCCTCGAAATACGCCTCATCAATCACTTTATGTGATAAATAGAATATTTTACTCGTGTTTATTTATTATCACTTGTAAAAAACTCGTTAACTAAGCTGAATATTACGCTCGCCAAGGCTCAAGGCATATCATCCTTTTGAACTCGTTTAATAAAAGTGATAATAAATAAACACTCATGAAATATCCTCTCTAGATGTTTTTCTTTTCTTTCAGGCAAAAAATTCATATTGCATTTTGAATTCAGCACTCCTTATGAAATATACACATACGGTAGGTGGACTATACTAATAAAGCATGTTCCTATGATAAGAAATCATGCCAGTGAATGGTTGAGAAACAGGTATATCCGAGGATTGGTGATCCTTTATAGAGGTGGTCGGAAGTTTTCCCTTATACCGTTATTGCAAATTCCTTCTATTGTAAAAAGAAACACCTTAAATAACATTGGTGATAATAATTTAATATCCCCTGTACATATTTATCTTGTCTTAATGGGCACATATCCAGAGCCTAGCGGCCACCATGTTTCAAATACTTAAATTGTATGAAATTACATGGCTACATTTTCTTTGATGAAGCTTCTAAGCATTGAGTAAATAGTGTCGCCTAGTACGGTCTCATCTGTGCTTGAATTCGGGTCTTGAAATTGAAGGCGGTCGTTCTAACCTTTACACAACTGATGTTATTTTCAAAGTGATAACTTATGTTTTATAGGTGCACCGGTATGTCTCGTTGGTAGTTGCATAGACGACGACTACACATACAATGTGGTTGATACTATCGCTATAACACTGGAGTATGGAGTCGATGAAAATGTAGACGACATCCTGAATGTATGGCTTACCTACAAGGACAGCAAATTCTGGCTTCCTGGTGCTGATACTACCGAAACCGTACATTTAGAATTAACCGCAGAAATTGAGGTAATTAACACTTCTTCACTGTGCTTTATAATTCAGAACTTATCTTCAGCAACAATACATCAACCTAATACATTTAGAAACCCTCAGTCTGTCTTTTGCAGCGAACGTCACTTGAGGAACATTTTGGACACGTAGAAAGGAAAATACTTTAGAAGACAGTGTGGAAAAGGGAGTACGTTCTCCAGTAGTCACAACGATTTCAACTGTATTTACACTTTTATTTAAACGGATTTTCTATATTTGCAAAAATGTTTTAAAGGTCGTCTGCTTCGGATTCGTTGTATAGGGGAATCGGAACCAATATGCAAACTAAAGGCGATGCCAAAAGGACATTGACTTTGAAAGACAATTATGAACGGCATCTGATTTGACCTATTATCAATTTGCCTTCGAAATAATTATTACAAACATTCTGACCAATAGTCATCAATATAGAGTCAAAAATGAGACTTATCCACATGTTTTCTCTCTTTAAAATTAACGTCGATACCAATAAACCATGAGTACAAACATTCTGACACAGTCATTGCATAAAGTTGACAACATTTTGGGAAAGGATTTATTGAAATCTCTCCTTTTGCCAAAATGTTTTCAAAAGTCTTCTACTGCAGAGGTTTCTGCCACTAGTATAACATGGAGATATGTAGGGGATTTTGAAAACCTTGTCTGAAACAGAAAGGCCAAAAGCTTAGATATTTGCTGTGTAGCATTGTTTGGTGGTTGCTCCAAGATTTTCCACATTTATACCTACAAAAGTCGTCATCTGCAGATGTCTTGAATATGGGAATGGGTTATTTTGTATGAAACATTACATGAAAGAGAGAAATTGATCTTACACTGATTTTAAAAGTTGTCGGCTGCAGTGGAGTCATCCTTTGTATCAGGGAAAGTGTTAATATGAGCTTTACTGCCATACTAAGCATTCTTCTGTAATTGGGTTACTGTTTGTATTTATAACTCCAAAAAGAACGTTTATCAGAGAATCATTCTTCTGTAATTAGGCTGCTGTTTGTATCTATAACTCCAAAAACAACGTTTATCAGAGAATCGTTCTTCTGTAAATGGGTTACTGTTGAATTTATAACTCCAAAAACAACGTTTATCAGAGAATCGTTCTTCTGTAAATGGGTTACTGTTGTATTTATAACTCCAAAAACAACGTTTATCAGAGAATCGTTCTTCTGTCTACTGTTTGTATTTATAACTCCCAACACAACGTTTATCAGAGAATCAATGATCAGAATGGTGTCGTCTGTTGATTGGTTGATTTGTCTGTATGGCATAATGTACTGTGTGGAAGGAACTAATACTGCAATATTAAGTTCACCTGAGAACAAAAGTTTCAAAGTGATATTTAGTCAACATTCTGTGTCTGAGCGGTGTTAACAATTTCATTAACTAACATTTCCTATGCTACTGGGTAAAAATGTAGTCCATTTTACAGGAACGTTCCCAAAGCAGTCCTCTACACAAACATTAAAATGATAATATAAATTCATGCCAAACTCTGATTGTAAATTTACATCCATAAAACCAGCCATTTCATATTGGGGCACAACATGCGATATCTAGATGATCATAACATTTTATGTAAATTTGGCGTAGTGGTCTAGTGCTGTACCCAACACGATCCATATTAAAACTGAGTTTTAAAATCATCAAGTAAAATACACTGACAAAGTGTGATCATACTGCAGTCAAAAGTGGACGCGAACACATATTTCATATGCGGATAGAGTATATATTCAATATCAATGTTGACCCTTTCTGCTTTTAATTGTATAAATAGGTAATTTCAAAGCGTAAAACTACTTAGATGTTCTATTTCTACAAAACTAGAACAGTAAGCCCTTCGATGCAATAAACAAAAGTACATACGGTGACGGTGTACAATAAAAGTAATACCACATGTTGACTGATGCTGCTCAAATGATAATTTCAGCCGGGACTTAAACACGAATTCTGGTTATTCTACGGATGGGAAGAAGAAGTATACGCAGGTATTTTCAAAGGAGGACAGCTTCTTAACGCTGACGTTGACGATATAGAAGGTACGTTAGATCCGTTTTTGTCTGATAATTCATGACCTGTTGAAAGGCAACCATTTAAATAGGTAACTAACTAAGCGTTACACACTGCAGTTTTCAAGAGGTCTTAAACAATCTAAAACAAGACATGAACTCGCTCGCTCGTTTATAGATCTAATAACTGGCCGATACAGGTCGTTTCAGATTGAACATTGCGTCAGCCAATCAAATTGTCGCTTGCCAAGTTGATCGGCATAACATAAGAAATATAAAACCCATATAAATAACCGATATAAAGAAGCGATTACTGTCGAGTTCTCAGATTGTATAGCACTGGCGTTTGTTTTAGCGTGTGATTTTAATAGAAATATAACATCGACGCATTATGCGTTGTAGTCAAAGCAAATATACGTAAAGAGTAAAGTTCCACAGTAGTACGAGTAGTAAATTTCCTATAAACATCAAAACTGCAACAGCCGACGTTGAAAACATCAGTATTGAAATATTGAAACTCTCTGTATATGAAAGTATAATTCATGAGCAGAGTTTAGTTTTCAAAATTGTTATGCTGCGGAGATTCCGAAATGCGTCTATAGATATGATGGAAATGGTTACACAACTATCAAAATAACAACAACAGAAACCGAGCTCATGTGAATCGACGTCGTGCTTTGTAGTTCCCATGCGTCACATGTCTATGTGAAAGAGATATCAATACGCTACCATCGAAAAGGGAAGATAAAATATATTGCCGATTTTGTGAATTTCGATTTTAACCCTTATTTCAGTTAAAGCTCTATTGATTTCCTTCAACACGTGACAGTTTTCATTAGCATTGATTGTAATTTGAAAAAAACAAACAATTTAATTGTGGGTGGAATTAGAACATTGGTTAAGTGCAGTAGTCTACCCTATATAACACATGTGATTCAACGTTTTACCTTGCCAACACAAAATGTTTTTAAGTTTAATCGGTAAGTGCAAGGTCAAATACATATAGTTGGCACTATCTTGAATACAGCTGAGGGACTTTATCAAACCGGCACAAAAATGAACAAATTACAGTGGATCAGCAATAACTGGGACATGTAATGAATTACGAAGGTGAAAATAACATAAATTAATTAAGCATAAATCGAGTGATCACTCGAACAGCGTTATAGCAGGTCTTTTGATAGAGTTTTATCACTGACTCGCATTTCACAATAAACTTTGAACTCTTTCAGCGCCAATGGCAATATTGAGTATTGTTTTCGAAACCAGCGGTCTCACCTGAAATTAGCATTGTTTAGCATTTAGATATAAAAATATTAAAAAACTCTTATTTCATGGTCAATTGAAACGCCCTGTTTTAAACATGAAAACGTATTCTTTTAACAGGTTGGCGCTAAAAGAGTTAAGTATAGATTAATTACGAAGATGAAAATACATACATTAATTTAGCATAAATCGAGTGATCACTCGAACACGTCGATAAGTCGAAGTAATTTATGGGTTTATTTCGATTCAGAGTTATCGCGAGTCGACTGTAGTTGAACAATTCAGTTTTCATTTATCTTGATGAACAGGATCAGTACAGTTAGTTCCCCCACAATCTGGATTCTTGTTTGGTCATTGCCAGAAAGGCTCTGACTTCATTGGAACAATGGATGAGGTAAGAATTTCAATCATATCCTGTTGTTGTCAGCGCCATAGTCAACATTGTATCATAAATTCATTTAAATGTGTTTAAATCGAGAAATATGAAGTAGAACGTTCAGATTACAAATAATTATATTCCAACCGCATACATTATTTGTATATAGAAAAATTACGGCATTTTCTTTAAAAAGCCCATGCATAGTTAGTAGATCAGCCTGTGCTTACCAGCCGTCCAATACTGCAGATCAAACATAATATGAACATAACAATTCAAATATCAAGATGTCTTAATGAGTCAACTACCAGTACTACCGGTAGCTTTTCTTACACAGGTCCATCAATCGTAACCCTGAGCTTCACACGAACTACATTGCTACCATTTGATGTTTTGGTATGATCGGAACCCTTGTCTGATGCTGTCAATGTGGACATTCTTACCGTCTCAACTCAAACTCCTGGCATACAAACACATTTTAATGATATAAGTGTAGGTAGATGGATTAACAATTGATTGGTTAAATATAGGTATACACACATATTTAATGATATAAGTGTAGGTAGATGGATTAACAATACTATACATTTAATGATATAAGTGTAGATTGGTGGATTAACAATAGTTTGGTTCAATATGGGCATTAACACACATTTAATTATATAAGTGTAGGTACATGTAGATGGATTAACAATACTTTGGTTCAATATGGGCGTACACAAAGTTAATGATATAGCTGTAGGTAGATGGATTGACAATAGTTTGGTTCAATATGGGCATACACACACATGTAATGATATAAGTGTAAGTAGGTGGATTAACAATGCTTTGGTTCAATATGCGCATACACACATTTAATGATATAAGTGTAGGTCGGTGTTATCACAATAGTTTGGTTCAATATGGGCATACACACATATGTAATGATATAAGTGTAGGTAGCTGGCTTAATAATACTTTGGTTCAATATTGGCATAAACACAAATTTAAAGATAGAATTGTTGGTAGATGGATTAAGAATACTTTGGTTAAAAATGTGCATACATAGTCTGTTACATATCCGGCAGGTTATTTTAGCTTAACACTTTCCAACAAACAGACACGTTCTGACGTCTCTGCAGCAGACGACAATTAAAAACATTCTGAAAGAAGGTGTAATTTCTCATAATGAGCTATTTTTCTTGTTGCCACTATGTTTTCAACACTACCTTCATTTGTAGATATTTTTCATACTTCGACTGCTGCAGAATTGGTGTGTGTGGGAAAGGATAAAGCACGTTTAAATAGCAACTGATATGATTTTTCTTTCTGTAGATTGAAATGTGGACAGGATGCAAGCCTTATGATGATGCAGAATTTGAGAACGCTTATGAAGAAGTCTTAGACTATATCGCTGGTAACAACAATGGCGCTTAAAACTACCATTAGCTTGATGATATAAGTGTAGGTAGGTGGATTAACAATGCTTTGTTTCAATATGGGCATACACACACATTTAATGATAAAAGTGTTGGTAGATGGATTAACAATAATTTGGTTCACTATGGGCATACACACACATTTAAATATATAAGTGTAGGTACATGTAGGTGGATTAACAATACTTTGGTTCACTATGGGCATACACAAATTTAATGATATAACTGTAGGTAGATGGATTGACAATAGTTTGGTTCAATATGGGCATACACACACATTTAATGATACATGCGTAGTTAGTTGGATTAACAATACTTTGGTTCAATATGGACATACACACATATTTAATGATATAAGTGTAGGTAGATGGATTAACAATACTATACATTTAATGATATAAGTGTAGATTGGTGGATTAACAATAGTTTGGTTCAATATGGGCATTAACACACATTTAATTATATAAGTGTAGGTAGGTGGATTAACAATGCTTTATTTCAATATGGGCATACAAACACATTTAATGATACATGTGTAGGTAGATGGATTAACAATACTTTGGTTCAATATGGCCATATACTGTCTGTTACATAATAGGTAGGATATTTAAGCTTAACACTTTTCCACATATAGACGCTTTCTGAAGTCTCTGAAGTCTCTGACGACCTTTGAAATCATTCTGGCAAAAGGTGTTATTCCTCATAATGAGCTATTTCTCCTGTTTCCACAATGTTTTCAACACTTCATTCATTTGAAGAGATTTTTCATGTTATTGTCAAGATGATTTAAAATTAGACTGCTGCATAATTGCTTTATGTGGGCAGGAGTTTAGCACGTTAATATAGCCACTGATATGATTTTCTCTTTGTAGATTGAAATGTGGACAGGATGCAAGCCGTATGAAAATGCTGAATTTGAGGCAGCTTATGAAGAAGTCGTAGATTATATCGCTGATAACAACTATACCCCTCCCCCTAGAAAATAAAACTTACCATTAGCTTTTCATGACCGAAGTGCATGGTCAGACGGCAATGAAAACCACAATACTATGAAAAACACAACGGTATGGTTGTCGCCTTCACTTTTCTTTGTGTTTGTGTTTTTAACTCCCTTTTATGTTTTTGAAACATCAGAAATTCTCAAAAGACTTTATCAAGTTACATTGTGATATAATTTAACTAAATAAGTGCGTTTATATATCACAAAACTCCAATGGTAAATTTTCATGCAAGGTTGCTACTATGTTATTGGTATCACTCGACGTCAACTCTGACACAGACTTCATCACCGACAACGATATGGCCATAGTAACCCCTCGGAAACGCCTGTATCATCTTGATGTTCTTGTATTCCGTTCGAGGTTATTATTTTTTTTCATGTACATATTTTTTTTTCCTCAATCTATAAAAAATATTCTTTCAATATTGATCATGTCTTAAAAAACATGAAAACCTTAAAAATCTCCATAAAAGATAGCTTAACTGTGAAATAAAGTTGAACACATTGTGGCCAAAGGAGAAATTGTTGCTCATCCTGAGCAATTTCACCTTTAAGCACAATGTTTTAGAGAGTCGTCTGCTGCTATTGCGTCAAAATGCGTCTGCAGATGGATAAGGGTTAAGATCATGCCGAAGTCTTTTTTTCCATTTGATATTGCAAGAGCGGAAATCGTTCGGGATTTCCCTTATTCTTTAATTCTAATTAATAAGAACTTAACTTCAGAGTCACAATTGTGCTAAGTATATACATGTTCAATAAATGTTGGAATGTTACAACTATCAAGTGTTATTGTATATTTATATCCAAAAGCTAACTTCTGGTATAAGTTGAATAACGAAATATATTGAAGAATAGCCTCCACATGAGCTCCATCATTTCACAAACTTTTAACAGAGTAATATGTAATCCGGATCTGCACTGTTGATAAAAGCTAACTTTCATCTTATCCCGTTTTGCATTCAATGATATGCTACGTCTAAAGACGATTCAAACTGATTTCCATACAATTTAACTGGTAAGTTTCCTTGTTATACTGGGCTGTTACGCTGTTTTCAACATTTTTTCAGTTATATCAAGGCGACAGTTCACTTTTTGTTCCCTTTGTAAATAGACCAGTACTAGACTAGGAAATGTGCCTGGCGCAAGGGCACTTCACCCTGACCGCCGCGTTTGGAGTTCGATTCCGGGCCATCGGTTTCAAGTTCCCAACGCTAAGCACTCGGCCACGACAGATACCTCTAACTGGTAGATGTACGGGAAGACAAAACAAAAAGGAATCGACGGCTTGAACAAACTTAGAGAACTAGATAAGGCTAAGAAAAACTTGCCCTTTCCAACCTATGTTTCTCATATGACTCAACCAAAGCTTATGCTTTGGCTACTTAAAGGAATCATTTCACTGCGATATATTGAATAGATTGTATCGATACGGAAAGCACTGGTCACGTTTTAGGAATGCTCTTATTTAGTATGGTCGCCTCACTACGATATATTGAATATATTGTATCGATACGGAAAGCACTGGTCACGTTTTAGGAATGCTCTTATTTAGTATGGTAGCCTCACTGAGATAAATTAAATAGATTGTATCGATACAGAAAGCACCTGGTCACGTTTTAGGAATGCTCTTATTTAGTATGGTCGCCTCACTGAGATATATTGAATAGATTGTATCGATACGGAAAGCACTGGTCACGTTTTAGGAATTTTCTTATTTAGTATGGTCGCCTCACTGAGATATATTGAATATATAGTATCGGTACAGAAAAGACTCGTCACGTTTTAAGAATGCTCTTATTTAGTATGCTCGCCTCACGTTGAAGACTCAACACTTATTAATCGAAGTATCTAATCATTTGAAACAGTTTCAATAACCACCTAAGTTATCGACATGAAATACTCAATGCGCTGTGTTTAATGTGGGTATTTCACATTCAAATATAATTATATGACTCTCATATCACTCAAAAGAATCGTCTCGGTGAGATTCTTTTGAGTAAACACAATACAAGATTCGGTTGAGTCGTAATAGAAATATTGGAGGAAAGGAAACAGACCCGTTTACTCCCTTTTTCTAGTCATCTGATACTCTAACAGATGAATGGAAATTCTTCAAGTTGTTGAGCTATGACATCAAATCAAAGGTTATCCCGCAGAGAATTTTACTTTCAATTTCAGAAAATACATGTTGTTCGGAAAATGGCTCTTACGCTGTCAATATAGCTAAAAGCAAACACTAGTTTGGTTACAAATCAGCAGAGGGTATCCAACTTTATAAATAAACAACACTTTCAATTGTCAACCAAATCATTATTGTCCAGTGGGAGACAACTTCAGTCGCATGGATTCATCTGACATTCACCTCCAGAAAATTAAATTGTGTGCTCGTCGATCCGAATTTCTTCCTTTTGACGTGTAAGAGGTCGTCAAAACATGTGTATGCAGGCTGATATGAGTATCCACTGTATGCAGATTTAACGAAGCCAAGATGGCATTGAGATTAATTTGTGTTTAAATCTCAGTGCCATATATGCATTTATATCAACCGTTTTGTCACAGAATTTAATTTATAAGTATTGTTCCAATTTAATGAAAAACTATGATAACTGGTCTAATGAAATGATGTGAGAAACAACACTCACGGTTACGCTTACTATATTTAATAACACTAATTAACAAATATTACGGATAGGTAAACGATCTTGTAGTCGGTCGGAAGTGAGCTGTAACCGGATACCGGCTGTCAGATCCGCATGAGGTCCAGTAATCTTTTGCCCGACCGAAACAGGCGGTTTGGTATTCATCTTAAATGAAACAGACATATATATATATACTTTGTCACACCCATTTGTAGTCTTGTGTATAAACATACCTATATTGAAAGTCCTTTATGTTGCAGCAATTTTCAGTGAAAATCGACTGTGGGGAAAATAATGGGTTTTCGGGCATACTGTTACAATTACGTGTTTTGACCCTATCCCAAATACAACGACGGCTTTGATAAAATCGTTGCACAAATGTGGAAAATCCCGACCAAACAATGTATAGTTATTGAAACGAATTAAAACATTGTGGCAAGCGGAGAAACGGATTTTTTTTTTGAAATATGACGCGTCATATACACAATCTCATTATAAGATCCCGGAAAATCCAAAATAGAACATGGCTTATTGGCATGATATAATCGAGATGTGTTTTGGATTGTTATTCGTGTGGGTGATTTTACTGAGCTTTGTGAATGCCAAGCATGTTTCAGTTTGTGATTCAGATGATATCGGCATTTGACCCTTAATCACATACAGAAAACTTTGAAAATATCTAGAAATACATATTGAATATAGTAAATGACCATTGTGACAAAAGGCGAAATTGCTTATATTGACCAATAAGGGAAGGTGACCAAACTAGTCGCCATTGTTGCTTCGTACTTATTTATTACAACGGTACGCCGGATCACAGAATAGTTTACTACCTGAGTGACTGTTTGTGGCACCAAACGCGTCATAAAACATCGTGACAAGGGCGGGATTTTCTAGACACGATTTAGTTTCTATCCAACATCCAGCACCGGCCGTCCTTCTAGACCCTAAAAGATACATGTAAAAAAGGGGCGAATTTTAAACTTTTACAATGGAATGTGAAAGTAAACAATTCTAATTAGTCGTCCATTAACCTCTCTTCCATATACAACAAACCTACAGCAGACGGTTTTTACCCATCACATATACAACATATCTACGGAAGATGGCTTTAACCATTTCCCACACAGAACTAAAATACAGCTTTGAAAATACCTAAGACAAAATATGGAAAAACATCTTCAAAAAATAAAAATGAAATCATTGGACGGCGCAATTTCTCTTTTAGTCAAAGTGTTTTCAAAACCAAATTATGGAAAGTTCTTCTAAATGAAAGAATGAAATTTGAAACGAACTGAAAACTTATTAGCTTAAGTACAAAAGTCCTGTAGATGCGCCAAATACGTTTGCATTTGTAAAATGGTTAAAGTAGGCAGAATCAGAAATTAATTTCAATTAAGGCGCTCTTTCTTGTATATTTATTGTTGTATCTATATATAGTTTGACTGAATTTTAATTTTGTGATTTTTTTCAGTTAAAATATGGTTTGATAACCGATTTTACATTTAATTGAAAGACATGGATGTCTTAAAAGGTGACTTAATAACTTACTTTTGAGCTGTGCTCTGTGAAAATCACCCTGAACGTAAGTATTACAGTAGGTAGATTCAGAAATTTATTCCTTTTTAAGGTGTTCGCTGTTGTATCTATATGTTGACGCTCCCAAAGTTTGAGTGAATGTTATATTTATGATTTGTTTCAGTAAACAAAAATAGGTGGATAAACGATTTTACATATGATTGAAAGACATGGATGTCTTAACAGGTGACGGTCTTACTTTTGAGCGGTGCTCTGTGAAAATCACCCTGAACGTAAGTATGGCACTTATGGCAAAATACTTGTCTGCTTAGGATCCAAATGGAAAGTGCTTTACATAAACATTCTATGACTAATTAGTGGATTGTACAGAGCCAGACTGGAATGCGCGGATGCGCTGGCTGATCTGAATCTACACTGATCGGAAATGCCTTTTAGTTTGCTTTCACAGAGCGCAGCTCATGTCTTTATTCCAATATCAATACCAGGTCAACATCTTATCCCTTTCCCACAGATTACAAATCATGTCTTTATTCCAATATCAATACAAGGTCAACATCTTAACCCTTTCCTACAGATTACAAATCATGTCTTCATTCCAATATCAATACAAGGTCAACATCTTATCCCTTTCCCACAGATTACAAATCATGTCTTTATTCCAATATCAATACAAGGTCAACATCTTAACCCTTTCCTACAGATTACAAATCATGTCTTTATTCCAATATCAATACAAGGTCAACATCTTATCCCTTTCCCACAGATTACAAATCTGAGGGAGCCGACTTTGAAACCATCACAGTAAAAATATAGATAATCTTCGTAAATGAAAGTATAACTAACTATGGAATAGATTTGTGGGAAAATGTGACAAAAATGAAGAATTGCTCGTTTTGAGCAATTTCTCCTTTTGTCACAATGTTTTCGAAAGTCGTCTTCTGCAGAGGCACAAGAAAGCGTCTGTTTGTGGGAAGTGTTTGAGGGTAATACGAACCGGTCGTGAGAAATATCGACGTCACTGTATGATTGGAATGGGCACCGCACCACGACCACACGTCTAGCGCACGTAGTAAACACCTCTCCTCGTCCAAAGAGGCGTTTCGATTGTTCTCCGCAGAAGTATCGTGATTCACCTTTACAAGATACATAATACACGCATCTTTATTATTGAGCTCTTCATTATCATTGCAAGATAAACGATACAGTCAAACCTGTGTAAGCGTTCATCTCTTGAAGATTAACCCAAACAACATTGTCTTCTTTATTTGACTTGAATTAAACAACAACCTGTTTTCTGCAGCCAGATTTTGACTTCCCTGAGTGACTGCTTAATACAAGTTTGACTACCATGGGTGACTGCTTATGACCAGTTTGACTTCCCTGAGTGACTGATTAATACAAGTTTGACTTCCCTGGGTGACTGCTTAATATACGATTGACTGTACATGCATCTTTATAATTAAGCCCGACCAGGGGAAAAGGAGCATCTTGACATTTCTGCTCAATCTAATCAGAATCTACGCAAGTTGACAGAAGTTTCTGACAGGATTTTGAATGTAATATATGGACCCTGTATATCTTTATCAAACTGCGCTGGTGCACAGGCTGATTTGCATCTTCACTGTTCACAGGAGCCAACTTGTTCATTTTCCCATGGACTTGCCATGGAACCATGGAGGTTCAACCCTCTCCTGGATACATACCTTTGTTACGTTTGCAGCAGATAATTGTTCATGGAAACAGGTGAATTTCATTGATAGAGTGGAAACGCCATCAGATCCTGAACCATTATAGACTTTATACTACAATTGCTGACAATACAAAACCCAAATCAACCTACACACTCGTGTAGGAAAATATTGTCTTCATTCCTTTCCACATATTTATCAGAACTTACGTAGTCCGTAAATATGTTTTGTTTGTCTGTTTGTTTGGTGTTTAACGCTGCTTTCAGCAAGTGTTTAAGTTAACGTCTTTTCCTGGGTAAGTTACAAGTACTTGTAGTCTAGTCGTTCTGATACCAGCGACTCGATCGCAACGTTAACCACATAACTATGAGTGCCAAAGAGTGAACGCCTTTACTATCATTTAAAAAGGCTTTGGTATGACCGGCCGGCGATCGAACCAGCGATCTCCCGCACTGAGGCAGACATTCTACCATTACCCCACGGAGGTTGTCCCGTTGTTATGTTAGAAACACAGTGTTATGATGACGGGTCACCCAACTCACATTTCTACAACATTATTTGAAAATCGGCCAACTGGCTTGGTAGGAGAATTTTCTTTAGTGTTTTGCTTATGGTTGCCATGGAAACCAGAAATCTGCATGGATAAAAAACTATTGAATGAATTGTTCAGAGGACGTTCAAAGGATTTGAACCTGTGAAGTGTCATGTTAATTCGCCCAGTTGTAACAGAGGAGAATGGGTTTGAGCAAAACATTGACGCACGCACGGACGCACGCACGAAGGACAATTTGCCATTACAAAATTCGACTGGCTTTCAGCCAATTGGGCTTACAAATAATATTTAAGATAGTTTACAATTATTTGATAAACGCTGTATCCTTTAATAAAAAGTTCTATAAAAAAAAGATTAACAGCTTCCAACATACAACAAATCTGCAAAAGATGATTTTTTAAATGCTTCAATCTAGAGCCAACGTCTTTTAAAACATCCAAATTGCTCATTGTCGGCAATATCTCCTTTCGTGACAATGTTTTAAAAGGTCGTCTGATGCAGATGTGTCAGAATGCACCTGAATGTCGGAATGTGGTGTACCTTTTCCCACATACAGATGCTTTTTTCTGATGTCTCTGCATCCGACGGCGTTTGAAAACATTGTGGCAAGTGGAGAAATTGCCCAAAAGGAGCAATTTCACATATTACCAAAATGTTTTCCACTCTTTTTAATTATTATACTTTCATCAAAAGAGATTTTCCCTATTTTTTCAAAGTCGTCTGCTGCATATTTGTTGTATTTTGGGAACTGGAAAAGAGAAAGTTTACCCTGCCGGGAACGACATGACCATCAGCCGGACCGCCATGTTTTGGACATCCATACCAGGATATAAGGCACCCTTTACCGCCGTACGACATCGCTCCTAAAATAAATAACGTGCCGTGATTGGGGAGATTATATGCCTTGGTGACACCCCCCATTTCCACATACAACAAATATGCAGCAGACGACTTTGAGAACATCTAGGAACGCATATAAAAACTATCTATATATAACTGAAAATATAATCAATGTTATTTAATCGTGTTTAAAACATTGTGGCAAAAGCAGAAATTGCTCATTATGCGTAATTTCCTCTATTGCCACAAAGTTTGAAAAGTCGTCTGTCACAAATGAGTCCAAAAGCGTCTGTAGATGAAAAGAGTTAATCGTTACCTCCCTTGTACACTAGATTGAGCGTTCGTCTTAAGTACCCGGGATAACTTACCCAAGTAAACCTTCTTTACCCAGGTCGACTCGGGTATGTGTTAAACACCGAACGGTAAAGTGTTTTAAACTTGATTAACTGTTTCCAATGCTCGTTTAACCAAGTCTTCCGCCATGATGCCAGACTGAAGTGTACTTTACCCGATATTACCCAGCTCTTGGGGTAGGGTGACATCAGGTTATACCCAAGCAAGCTGTCTCTTGTTAAAACGAACGCCAATCGAGTCAACGAGTGCGACTCGGATTGACTCGGGGGATGATACCGAACTGTATTGTATTGTATTGTAGTAGTGAAATGTATTAGCGTGTAATAATTACGATAAAGTTGGTTTAGACGTATTAGTAGTAGTATGTAGTATACGTAGTAGTGGAATGTATTAGCGTGTAATAATTACGATCAAGTTGGTTTAGACGTATTAGTAGTAGTATGTAGTAGACGTAGTAGTGGAATGTATTAGCCTGTGATAATTACGATAGGTTAATTTAGACGTATTAGTAGTAGTATGTAGTATACGTAGTAGTGGAATGTATTAGCGTGTACTAATTACGATAGGTTAATTTAGACGTATTAGTAGTAGTATGTAGTAGACTTAGTAGTGGAATGTATTAGCGTGTAATAATTACGATAAGTTTGGTTTTCTTGGATCACCGCTTACATATACATACACGTGTAACAATTACAATAAGTTTGGTTTAGACGTATTAGTAGTATTATGTAGTAGACGTAGTAGTGGAATGTATCAGCGTATACTAATTACGATAAGGTTGGTTTTCTTGGATCAGCGCTTAGATATACATACACGTGTAGTGATACGCCTAAGGTTTTTGTTTTGTTTTGTATCAGCGCTTATATATACATTCACGTGTAGTGATAAGCCTAAGGTTATTTTTTTGTTTTTTGGATCCCCGCTTATATATGCATGTACATATGTACACACATATACATGTTATAATAACGATAGGTTTGGTTTTCTTGGATCACCGTATATATATACACACACGTTTGGTTTTCTTGGAGCACCGCTTATATATTCACACGTGTATTAATTACGATACGGTTTGTTTTCTTGGAGCACCGCTTATATATACATACACACGTGCAATAATTACGATAAGTTTGGTTTTCTTGGATCACCGCTTATATATACATACACACGTGAAATAATTACGATAAGTTTGGTTTTCTTGGAGCACTGCTTATATAAACACACAAGTGTAATAATTACGATAAGTTTGGTTTTCTTGGATCACCGCTTATATATACATACACACGTGAAATAATTACGATAAGTTTGGTTTTCTTGGAGCACCGCTTATATAAACACACAAGTGTAATAATTACAATAAGTTTGGTTTTCTTGGATCACCGCTTATATATACATACACACGTGAAATAATTACGATAAGTTTGGTTTTCTTGGAGCACCGCTTATATAAACACACAAGTGTAATAATTACGATAAGTTTGGTTTTCTTGGATCACCGCTTATAAATACATACACACGTGAAATAATTACGATAAGTTTGGTTTTCTTGGAGCACCGCTTATATAAACACACACGTGTAATAATTACGATAAGGTTTTTTTTTTTGGATCACCGCTTATATATACATACACACGTGAAATAATTACGATAAGTTTGGTTTTCTTGGAGCACCGCTTATATAAACACATAAGTGTAATAATTACGATAAGATTGGTTTTCTTGGAGCACCGCTCATATACACACAGCGTTGTTTAAACCCATATGCAGCTGATGACTTGGGAAATGTGTAGGCCAAACTTTGGAAAGTATTTTTTAAAAAATGGTACAGTTTGTACTTTGTGACAAAATGAGAAATTGCTCTGAAGAGAATTTTATCCTTTTGCCACAATGTTTTTAAATATCTTCTGCGTGTGGCATTTGTAAATTTGACTATTGCACATTCAAGATATAATAAAGTTCTATTTTTATTTTCATATTTATGCCCTTTAACTCATTCCCACTTAAAATACATCTGCAGCAGGCAGGATTTGAAAATATTGAGGCAAAAGGAGAATATACTTTTTACCCTTCCCACGTAATTACCTAATACAACTGTAGATCATCAATAGCCATTGTCGTGAATATTAATTAGATTTTTATGACCTGCATATCTTTGAAGATATGACCCCTGCAGCGGTGCGAGCTTGTTAATTAGGCAATCACTCATGCAAGCGTGAAATCGATGTATACAAGCGGATTATACAATCGCCGACAGAGTAACACAGTATGAATTGAATAGTAAAATACACAGTTAGTTAGAGATTTCAATTAGCTTTCATAAACTATATTTCAAAGTACTGTACGATGTTAGTTGTTGAACATATTGGTAAAAAAGTAATACGAGGGTATGAATTTTTAACATTTCCAGACCGCGTATACGTTAGGGGTTCGTCAAGGAGAATTTTTATCTCCATTCCTATTTTCTATGTATTTAAATGATATAGAAGAATACTTTATGACTAAGAATTATCAAGGTATAGATTTGTAGACAAATTTACATATCTTGGAATTGTTTTTACACCAGGGGGTTCTTTTACTAACACGTTTGATACACTGTCTGGACAGGCTATGAAAGCTATATATAAACTTAGAAAATGTTTGTCTAAATTCCCAACGTTGTCTGTAAAACACAAACTAGATATTTTTGATAAACTTATATATCCTGTTTTAAGTTACGGCTCTGAAGTCTGGGGCCTTTTCAATAGTCCGCAATTAGAAAGAGTTCATTTAAATTTTTGTAAGGAGTTATTAGGGGTAAGAACGCAAACTCAAAACAATTTTGTTTATGGTGAGTTAGGTAGAACCTCGTTGTTTAGTAAACGTTCTGTAAATGTTATTAGATATTGGCTTAAAATAGTAAATATGCAAACTATAAAATATGTTAGAATTGTATATGATAAAATGTGTATAGAATTAGATAGAAACAATAATAACAACAAATCTTGTGTATATATGGTTAGAAACTTATTGCAAAGACTTGGTTTTAATGATGTATGGCTGAATCAAGGTGTTGGAAATATTGATTTATTTTTGCACTTATTTAAGCAGAGAGTCACAGATATATTTATACAAAACTGGAACGCAGAATTAACAGACTCTAGTAGAGCTAGAACATACGTGTTAATATCATCTTTCAAATTTCAATCTTACCTTACGGATGTTAATGTTGATAAATATAGAATTGCGTTATCTAGAATAAGAGTATCTGCACACAGATTACAGGTAGAGGCAGGTAGATGGCATAAGCCAGTGGCTATTCCTTATACAGAAAGAAAATGTCATCTATGTAATGTACTTGAAGATGAGTATCATTTTGTTCTTGAATGTACACTATATGCTGAGATTAGAAGAACATATATAGATAAGATATATTATTTACGACCAAATGTGGTAAAATTTGTAGAATTGTTAACCTCTCATAATCAAAATGTCAATAGAAAATTAGCAATGTACGTATTTAAGGCTATAGATGTAAGAAAAACATACTACAGTTATTATGGATAATTATGTGAACTCTCTCACGCTTCAAATTCTATATGTATTGTATTTGAACTGATAATTACAAAAACATGTATTAGTATTTGTATTAATTGATATTATGTATGATCTTTGACTATTGTAATATAAAGTGTTATATTGCTTGTGTACGCATGGGCATATTGCCTAATGTATTTGAAATAAACTCTATAAACTCTACATACGATAGTCACTGAAAAGGTGGGGATGCTACTATATGCCTTAAGAAGAATATGCAGCAGTTGACTTTCGAAAACATTGTGACAAGCAGAGGACGTTCGAAAACATTATGACAAGCAGAAGACGTTCGAAAGCATTATGACAAGCAGAGGACGTTCAAAAACATTGTGACAAAAGCAGAAATTTCTTATGATGAGCAATTTTTGAATGAAGCAATGTTTTCAATTTCTTTCAATTATAAATCATTTTTAGAGATATCAATTGATTTTGTCTAAATGTTGTTAAAGTCATCTGCTGCATACTATAAAGCCACACGTAACTCTGACTGAATGCCGTAACCTTCTTCCCCCTGGTGACAATATTTCTAAACAGATCGGATGAATTTTGGTCAAAATGTCGCCCAAGAAACATTAATTTTGTTTTAAAATGTTTTCACATCAAGCCAGTACTTGTGAACAGGATTTTTGATGAGGCAGCAACCCAAGTTCCTCATAGCATTCAATTATATTAACAATTTTGAAAGCAGCCCCACCTAAGGAAATTATTTTGAAATCTGTCCATTGGTGAGAGAAGTTGTTACTAGGAAATTGTTAACAGGCCATCGTGGGATGGCTGTGGAAACTTGTTGAAATCGATTTTAAGTTTAAACATAAATCCATCAATCCTTTAGCGACAATGTTTTAAATTAAACTTTAAAAAATAAGTAAAGTTGTATTTCTAGTTTATTCATTGTTGTTTTCGCGCGCCTCGCTGATTGCTTTGTCTATGTCCGCAATTTTGTCAAAAGGTAGTCCCCGGAAGGAGAATATTGAGTAACGTCCCTTGGCAATCAAGGGACGTTACCTAGTTATTGTAAAGAGCAATAATTAAGATATGGTTGGTTTTCATCAGGGACGTAGATCAGATCAATACACCTGAGCCGTGTCTGATAATAAAGGGTTTTTGTCGAGCAGTATTTGCAGCTGGAATTAGCCTGTTTAATATGTGGGCATTATATGTTTATCTATTTTCTAATCCGCAGAAAATTCGTTTGATTGATTGATTGATTAGGGGTTTAACGCCGTTTGCAATCATATCAACGCAGCAAGTTCACTTACCAATATATTAGCACAACAGTTTTCTATTTAAAACGATCTTACGAAGCTTTATTTGCTTTTCCATATTGACCATTAGACTATTGGTGGAAGTTAAATGACGCTCGTCGCATTGATTTTTTTTTTCAAACGCCCAAAATAATATTGGCCGAGCTGAGGCTCGAACTCACATCCCCTTGAACACAATAAGGCAAACTCTCTCTAAATGTAATTCTAATTATTGGAAAGTCTTGAATCTATGAAAACATGCGCAATATGCCACAAGTAAGTGTTGAATACCTGTAGGTCCATATATAGCGGCCACCATCTCATTCGGGTTCGATCCACAAAATTTCCACTGTTCTAGTGCCCTTCTAAAACACATGGTTTCATTGACGGCGGCATGGAAAAACCTCTCACCGGTCATATCCCTATACGTTCCGGCGGCTTTTGGGTCGTTTGTACATTTATCGACGTGCAACCAACAACCTGATGATTATACGTAAGTAGAATACAAGTACACATGTTATTCACTGCCATGAATTTTGACAAGAGCTATAAGATAAACACAATCGACCTGAATACAATTAAATATCCAGTAGCGGATCACTTTTAGAAAAACCAAAGCCCTGAAATAACTAGTGGGACGGTTGTGTTGGTATTCTCAAATTAAGATTAGACAGGCGGTTGTGTACTTTCAGTGCTTCGACCCACCAGTACTTTCAGTGAATTGATCACATCATCTGTTTGGCGTGAAAATTATTCCGCTTTGAACTATTTGTTTCGGCGGTGCGGCCTGTGTTATTAGGAACGTAATAACTCTGAAAGAACGTTTATAAATTGTGTCATTTGTTGTTCCTGGAACGGATGTCTGCCGACAACCATCCCCCCTAAAAAATCAAGCGAAAATTATTTTTATTTAGGAATATATCCTATATAACAGGTCGGGTTATTAAAAAGCATTACAAATGGTAGTTGAGGTTTCTCTCATTGGCGCTCAGGGTTGCATAGATATAATTACGACCGATACATCGGTATTAGAGTAACCGGTTTTATTGGTAGATGACACAGGAAACGCCTTGTTATAACTGAAATTCTGCTGAAAGCGGCGTAAAATATCATAGAAAAATATTAGCTTCGTAGTTAAATATGCTTTATGTTGCAATGAATGCTAAAAATATATAAGACAAAGGGCAACGGCCTATTTACAACCAAGTGACCAATAGCGGATTACAAAGAAAAAAATATTTAATTTAACTGATTCCAACATACATACGCTTTCTGACACCTCGACAGTAGAGGGTTTTGTAAACATTGTGGCAACAGGAGAAATTTCTCATAACCTTACTACAAATAGAACATACCCTCATCGAAAGTCTTGTGTATCGGTGTCTGTCCGGTTCCATCCGGAGTATATGACGGCATTGGTGACGTTTTGGCAGGTGCGTGGAAAGCTTCACAGTTACCGGTTGGTACAGATAATCGGACAGTTTTGTGAACTGCAGATAGCATAGTAGAGAGAAAGATGTTTGAAAACGCTATTCGCTTTATGTGCTGTACCACACGGAACCCGACATCCGGTTGCTTCGTTTTACCTCAATGTTTTCAACCTCATTCAAGTGTTATACAATCGGCTCGCCGTTAGCAGATACTTGTATATAGTTTCAGTGTAGGCCTATGTTGAAATACATTGTATCGGTATTTACATTAAGGATGATAATTGTTCTTCACAAGTATTTAAAGCAGATGGGATAAGTTGGCACTCAAACCCTATACTTTGGGTCCTCAAAAGAGTCTTTTCGATGAGACGACTCTTTTGATTACCCACACCAAACGGCATAAGAGAAATAATATAGGTGGGACAAGATCATATTACTCCTCATTTGCTAGTCTTCTGTTGACGGTATGAACATATAAGATTTAATTGATGTACAGTTCGATATTGGTTATTATTTTTCTCAAAAAGCTTCCGGGATGGAAGGAATATTATATAGACATGGTTTTTAACAAATATAAACGTAGATGCCTGTTGTGAAACGTGACCCACTCAATCAAAATACGTTTCTGATTCTCACCTAGTTTGCTGAAAGAAGGTCCGATATCAGATCTCGGTCCAACCTCGTTAGGGTTAAGGACCTGTTCGAAGTTGACTGTGTTTGCCCATGCAGCTGCTTGACATTTCAGCCTCAAGTCGCCAATGGATGGGTCGAAATGGTCCTCGGGTCCGAAGGACTGAAGGCAGAATATTAAGTGTTAGAAGAAACAAACGTGTCGCCTTCTATTAAGTAAGTACATGAACGCACGATGGACAGACAGACGGACGTATGATTGAGAAACGATAACTATGTATCACCCTGTCAAGGCACTAAACAAATTACAATTAGTGGTTCGTGGCAAAAAAGGTTGTACATGCACATGTGTATTTCCCCTTTGCATGCCTCTGTAACAGAAGGCATTTGAAAACATTGTGGCAAAATATTGAATTGCTCAAAATAAGCAATTTCTGCTTGATCCACAAAATTTCAACTCTGTTAAATAATAAAACTTTCATTTATTGAGATTTGTAAAATTTGTTTTGAAAGGGTTTAAGGACAATTCAAGTAGTTTAACCTTCTTCCAAATAAAGACATATGTTGACGCATCTTTAGCAGAAGACTTTTGAAAACATTGTGACAAAAGGAGAAATTGGTCACGAAATTGGTCACATTGGTTACAGTGAACAATTTCGTGTTTTGACAAAATGTTTTCAAAACTATGCAAAAATTAAACTATCGTTTTTAGAAAAAAAATCATAGTATTGCCAAGACTTCGCTGCATGGGAAAGGGTTAATACAAACTTCCTAGCTAACATTTCACGTAAACGATCACAAACGACTCTTGTGATTGCCGGTTTGTTCTTACCTGCAAAAGGCTTCACCAATTGCATTTCTCAATGCGGTTCTTCACAGTTATAAAATGCATACCAATTTTAAAACCATTCATTTCGCTAAAGAAAATACGTTTAAGGCCTTGGAAAAAATACTTGACAAGGCATAGGATAACCGTGTAAAACGTTTTGCCCAATCATTTTGAAATTTTAAAAATGCCCATGATGTTTAAAATGGTGGCCAATCAGATTACTCAATTTTTGAAACACCGCATTGAAACGAAAGTTGATGGGTGCTCATCGGTTCATTATTGTTGAAAGAGGAGAAAAACGATCCTAATTTTTGTCGAAACTGAAGGTTGTGTATACATTTAGCGCAGTCATATCGGACACAAGCATGTTTGCACGAACATCAACAGTCGCCGAAAAGAGACAAGACGAATTTTGATGCAAAGCATCAAAGACGCCGCGCATGATTTTGAAGGAAGCAGATGCAGTTCAGTACATTTAATTACAGACAGTATGTAAATATTTTAAACAAGAAGGCCAAATGTCCCTTCATTTTAAACAAGAAGGCAAAGCTGTGCTTTTATTGATCACCTGGCTACCATAGTCTATAATAAAAGGTTATCGAGAGCAGAAAGGGTAAATCTTGACGTAGGGATTAGACCTTTTATATGCTACGATCTATTTGATAGTCAGAATTTGAAGTTTAGTCTTGAAATAACAAGTTTAGTCTTGAAATAACAAGTTTAGTCCTGAAACCATTTGGTTTACAGTTTGCTTAACATTGACTGCAACTATAATGAGTCATACAAGCTGAAGGTTCTAAATGTTTACCAATAAACAGTTTTAAATCTGCTCTTGCTAGATCAATTAGATAACAAAAACATAGGTGCACATTCTTTTTTACAAAGAGGTGGTGACATAGTATGCACATAACTGGATGCAATTAAAAGAAGACCGTTGTATATTAATGAGATCTATATTGAGTACAATTATAATATCAAAGCATAAAGCGATCATCTGTTTTCACATTTTCTGTTCTTTTAAATTAAAAAATGGTGTAATTATTGTCTCGTCTTGTTTGAAAAATATTATATCATGGATTATTAACACATTCATTTTATTAACAAAGAAATAAAAACATTGTGCTGCTGTGTCTAACCTATAATAGAACTAACATGAAATGGACAGTGGATTGAGATTATTTTACAGTAAACTACTTCAATACAAACTAATCGTAGATGCGAATTTAGGGGTCCGTCTAGCATGGCTTTATAAATAGTCACAGCTGTCTCAAAACAACTGAACACGGTTTTTTTCCAATTAGTTTTCACACAAAAAATAGGTGAAAAAAATAAATGCAGTGCTATTATTTTTTTGTGAAATCTCAATGTTTGAATGAATAGTTTATATCATGTTATTCAAGTTTTATTAACTATAATCTCAGTTCATGTATACATGACAATATGAAAAAAATACGCACAGAATAATAATAATTATAAACGAGGCGTACAAAACACAAAATGTAGCATATTTAACAATACAATAAAGGCGGGAGAATTAAATAAACTACCTGAAAATTTAGATCTATAACATATTTATGATTGCCTTTATGAATGTACAAACTTGAGGATATTTCACAAAATTCGAATTATTGATATTCATAAGACTTTTGAGAACATGGATGTTCGGACGTTTGTAAACAATATTATTAAAAATCTTTTCCTCTCCGAACTAAACAAATTGCATTCTAATATCTAATAAGTAATGAAACTCGTCCCAAATTGAGTTATTAATATTACACGAAGGACATTGTTTAGATTATGTGTTATTTCTGTTCAAGCTTGATATTTGAACTGGTAATCGGTTATTTCTAGTTCGGAATTATATAATATATTTCAAAAATGTATGGGATATATTTATCAAATATGTTTCGAAAACCAAACGTGTTTTTGAATATTCTGTAATTTTGACATTTATTTAAGGTGTTCAATTGTGATGGCCATTCGTTAATGGACAAGTCAAAAAGTTTCTGCTTGACGTTTTGTTGGAGCCATTTATGGTTCGGAAACAAGTGACTTTCCCATATATTTATTTGTCCACATCTTACCTATTTAATCCACAAGTATTTAGATTTTCTTGACTCTGGCGAATTTAATTAATTTAAAGCAATATTATATATTAATGAAGGTAACTTATCGTTCGTTAGAATAACGAGTTTAGACCAGAACGTTATTATACGAGTATCTATATCAATTGATAAAGGTTTGATGCCGGTCCCACCGTACACAATGCAATTCGGCGTGCTGGATTTGAGGAATAGTATGTGTTTTAATTATTTAAGCTGAACCTTTTATAATACACTAATATTTCCTTCACCCCAGCATTCGCATACATATAGAAGGATAGGTTTAACCGCTTTTATCATAAAGTTGAATTTGTAAATATATTGGTAAAAGTATATTTTTTTTAATTAGCATAAGTTGCTTGGTTCGCTATATATGCGCTTTCGCTTTCGGGAATGACCTGCTTCTACTAAACAAAATGTCTTAGTATTTGTATTCGTCAACCGCATCTACAGGTTCGTTTTTGTATGTAAAATTAAAGTTCACTTGGCGACCACTGCTAAAAATTAAAACTTTTGTCTTCCATGTGTTAACTGTAAGGTTCAAAGTTTTGCAGTAGTCGTGATCAATCTGACTAAAGTACACGATCTGACCAAATGTAAGATCTGATGGCGATCAATTCGAATTCATCTTCTTGTTTCATCGGATTTCCAATTTCGCTATTTTTAGATCCACTTAGCTATTTTTATTTGAACCAATCAGAGGACTCGTTTCATCAAACGTTTGGCTTAACCTTCAAAATGGCGTCAATTGACGTAGTTGAGCAAATTTAAAATAGACCATTTAAAACAAGAGCAAAGAACACTTTTCGATGCTGTATGGTCAGGGAAAGACTGTATCGGTGTTTTGCCTCATTTCCGCATTTGTAGCCATGATGCGGTCGTCATAAGAACTCTACACGTGTGTAAATCACTATGCGAAAATTGGGATCCCATGATAAATATAGATTTTTTTGGTAAATATAGACTTTTACTTTCACTTTCAAAAACGTGAAAGCAGGGTTCTGATTGGCTGGCTGAAAGGTCGTCTGAACGTGACCCTCTATCGGTTGTCCTCAGATCCTATGCGTAGCGTTCATAGGAGATGATTTTAATGAGATTGTAGTCGTGATATACATTTAGAGAATTTTGTAAATCTTTAGGAAAGGATTTTTGAAATTCGGACAGTTGACTTGAACCATATGTTCCGTATATGTTATATCTTAATAAATTATCAACAATTTTTAATTATTATTATTTCATTAATTTGATTCTCAATTGGTATATATTTTATCACTGGAACTTTACTGTCTGTAAAGAAAAATAATGAGTGAGTCGGTATCGAAAAGCTGCTTCCAATCAATTCTCAGATATGTACATGTACTCCCATGAATTCGTCTGTTGATAGCGTAGAAATACAGTTTTGATTTTCAATTCTCTAATTCCAATATTTCAACAGCAAATTTCTTTGAACGTCCTTCTATTGCGTAAGTGATGTCAAATCAAATCAATTTTCCGGCTGATATTCCAAAATGTTACCGCAATTTATTTTTAAGACAGGGACTATTTTTCAGCGGTTCATTATAGGAGGGTTTTGAACAAGACTGGAAACAGTAAAATGTATAAATATTCCATCGATACATGGCTTTTCATTGACATTACATACAATCTACAACTATCAAAACATCTCTCTTAACCCGAAATGGTGTTTAGTAATAAAGAGATACTGTAGAAAGAGATATTTGAAGTAATTCATTGTCAATATTGTTATAAGACTTTAACAATAGGGACTTAGTCCAGTCTAGATTTTGATGATTTTCTTCAGAGACGAGCCTCTTCCTAAAAACTAAACTATTGGAAAAATAATATTTCATTGTATTCTTTGATGATTTTATATTTAAGACATATTTCAATGAAACAGAGCCACTTAAAACTTTAAGTTGCCTTATACAGCCTTATTAAAATCACACCAAAATACTTCAGTGCACGTATATTGGATCTGACGAAGTTGCATAACAGATCGTCTCGAACAGACCCTATAACCTTAAAGATTTATTAGCACGTGATCGGGGTTTTTGTCCAATGAAATCACACACTACAACCAACGCTTCCTTCTATACCATCTGAAAACTCGACAATCACCGCTTCTCTAAATCGTTTATTTATATGGGTTAACTAACTGGTTTTATACAGAACGATTTGAGAATCGAAAATTCGATTGGCTGACGGAAAGGTCAATCTTAGTCGACCTGTACGGGGCAGTCATCAGATATATATACGAGTCAGCGAAGGTTACGTCCAGCTGGTTATAATAAGATTGAGGATCATAGGGAGCTGAATACTTACAAATCCAGTCTCTGTAACGTTGAAGTATGACGAATCATATACCCAACCATTCATTCCAGAAATATATGGTTTTTTATCATTGTATATCAGATTCGTATGGATCTGATTACCTGAAAGTATGCATATTGATTGATAGATTGATATATTGCTTGATGGATGGATTAATTCAACTAATCCATACTATTTTGGCTTCGATAGATCATAGACCAATGTATGGCGTGTATATTAGCAATAGAACAGAACATACATTAAAGCTGCAGGAGACAACATTGAACAAGTCTAGGCAAATATTACGGAAACCGCTGCACAGCATAGAATAACCAGATGGAGATCAGCATTTTGAAATGGTGAAAATGTTGCATATATTGCTGATAGTGACAACAAAGTAAGTAATAAGTAGTTCAAAACTATTTTGGCAGTAAATGTAGAAAAACTGTCAATTGAAAGTCATGAACATTTTAAAAAAGTTGGCTTACTGGGTATGCTTACCCAGTGAAAATGAAGCATACTCGATCAATAGTTAGATGTTTATGGAAATGGAAAGTGAAATTATTACTCTGATTTTATCAAAGAATTATGATTCTAATATTTCAAGACAACTTTTGAATAGTTTTAAAACTTTGAATGTAATCTCTCTGTTCTGGAGTTCATAGCCTTTAAGGCAAAAGAAGAAGGTTGTGTAATGTTTTAGTTAAAGTTAACCTGAAATTGATCTCTACCCATACTATTATGATTTAACCGTATTTTAATAAAAAATACCCTTTGTGTTTCGTTTTATTAACCCTTTCCCACATGCAACAAATCAGCAGCAGACGACTTAGGAAACGTCTAGAAAAACATGAAGATTAAAAGTGTAATTGATGATTTTTTCGTTTTGTCAGTGTTTACAAAAGTGGTCGGCTGTAGATGCGTCAAAATGCGTCTGCAAGTTGGAACACACGTGGTGATGTAAATGATACACAGTTTCACATAAACATCATACTGGTAGGAGTTTCGTCTGGCGATCTTGGGTAGTATGTATATCCTCTTTGGCATCAATTAAGGTAAACTTGACGTAAAACTAGTCAGACTACAATCTCTTGTGTTTGTTTTATTATCACATATGCATTTAGATCTATAGAATATAAATGCGGACATTTTCAATGGAGGCTCTGGTGAGATCGTGCAAATGCTCACCTTAGTCTTTTCTGTTCGCATGCAGATTAATAGATTGATTGTTAAGTGTTTTACGCCGCTTTAAACAATCTTTCAGTTATATCACGGCGTTTCCTGGGTAAGTTACCACTACACCACTGAGGCGGTCGTACGCAGATGGAACAAAACATCTACTCGCCATAATTTTATATTTGCGCAATAATCTGGATCAGGTTACATCCTTTTACACATACAAGAAATCTGGTTGACGACTTTGAAAACATCGAGGCAAAAACACGGAAGATCTCTATAAATGAAGGTATAATTAATGTAAAAAGTTGAAATCATTGAAATCGTTTCGAGCAATTTCTACTTGTATCACAATGTTTTCAAATGTCGACTGTTGCAGAGGCCCCAGAAAGCGTTAAATTATCTAGTAGTACCTTCTGGCATTGTCATGTTATCGATATCACTTCTAGCCAACTGCGGGTATCGGGCCTTCCACAGGGTTCCATTATACGGCATCGCCTGTTTAGAAAAAAAAATGATAGGAATTGGTTTTATCTGTAGTCGTGTGTGCCTGTTGTTCAGTTATAAAAGCTGGTTTATTTGACACAACTTCATAATAATTGTTTTCTCATTTTACCTGAATCTTTTCACTTCAATTCAAAAAGTATACTTTCATTAAAATAGATGATTTCTAAGTCACCTGTTTTAGATTTTCTGTCTGTTGGAAATGAGTAAGGACGTAAGGGATCACATCATAATTGATTCGGCAGTGTAAGGACAAGCTTGAGAACCCAAGAGTTTGGTGGCAAAGATAAATAACAAAAAAAGCCTAACATATTGTTTAAACATCAGACCATATATACTGTTACGTACGAAATAAATCTACATTACACTGTATACTCTTTAAACAAGTCACGAAACAACTGGTACATGACGTGTTATTAAACGTTGATTAGAATAAAGAAGATGATAAAAGAGGTCATTTCCACGTGCTTTCAGAATGATGTAAAGCTGCTTTTGGTTGATCATTACTTAAGCATGTCTCAAAGAAAAACTCCGATTGGGCCGTTCAATTGCTATATAATCATATCCCAGACGAATTCAAATATGTCTAGAGGGAATAAGGATCATGTTGATAAGTAAAAATATAATTATTGATAATTGTTGAAAACTAGTGGCTATAACTCGAGAAACCACATTAACTGTTTGTACCCCATCCACATGTTCTAAACAACTTTCCATAAACTCATAGTTTCTTTCCCAGCACTTTTGCATGAACTCATTGTTGCTTCCCACCAACCTTAATATAATACTATGGTTATTTATACACACATTTTAGTTAACTCATTGTTGCTTCCCATTCACATGTATCTGAAGGCATGGCTTCTTACCACACATGAACCGTAACTCTTAAGTTATATAAACTCGTGGTTGCTTACCACACCCATGAACCGTAACACTTAAGTTATATAAACTTGTGGTTGCTTACCACACACATGAACCGTAACACTTAAGTTATATAAACTCGTGGTTGCTTACCACACACATGAACCGTAACACTTAAGTTATATAAACTCGTGGTTGCTTACCACACACATGAACCGTAACACTTAAGTTATATAAACTCGTGGTTGCTTACCACACCCATGAACCGTAACACTTAAGTTATATAAACTCGTGGTTGCTTACCACACACATGAACCGTAACACTTAAGTTATATAAACTCGTGGTTGCTTACCACACCCATGAACCGTAACACTTAAGTTATATAAACTCGTGGTTGCTTACCACACACATGAACCGTAACACTTAAGTTATATAAACTCGTGGTTGCTTACCACACACATGAACCGTAACACTTAAGTTATATAAACTCGTGGTTGCTTACCACACACATGAACCGTAACACTTAAGTTATATAAACTCGTGGTTGCTTACCACACACATGAACCGTAACACTTAAGTTATATAAACTCGTGGTTGCTTACCACACACATGAACCGTAACACTTAAGTTATATAAACTCGTGGTTGCTTACCACACACATGAACCGTAACAATTAAGTTATATAAACTCGTGGTTGCTTACCACACACATTTGCATAAACTCATGATTGCTTCCCACACACATTTGCATAAACTCATGATTGCTTACCACACACATTTACATAAACTCATGATTGCTTTTCACACATTTACATAAACCCATGTTTGCTTCCCACACACATTTATATAATTTCGATGTTGGGTTATAAAGTCATGTTGTTAACTATTATATTGGCTGCAACCAACTCAACTGAATGTGTACAAGATATCAATATGAATAAAGTCGTATTTACTAAATATTGATAAATCAGTACTAAGCTACGTATATACGGATAAGAAAGCACGAACGTACAGGCTTATCTCAGTCTACATGGTTCCCGATTGTATTGTAAAGTCATACATCGGATAAGGATTAAAATACTATTAGTTATGCTGGGAGAGTTGTTTAATCGAGCCACGATAGCTCAGTCGGTAGCGACGCGGGATGTAAATCCAGGGGTTGTGAGTTCGAACTCAACATTCTTTCTGACGTTTGACAAAAGTCACTGTGACATTAGTCTTTAAACAATGGGCTAACAGTGTATGTGGAAAAGCAGCCAGTTGTTTGTATAGTATGTTGTGTGGGGTACTGGTGTGAGAAAACCAGGAAACATATGAGTAGTTGAACTGGTCGCCGTGATGTGACTGAACAATTATTGAAAACGGTGTTAAACCCCAATCAATCAATATATGGATAATACACATTTTAAGTGCGTCCGCAGATGTTCATGCCCGAGAAAATGTGTATTTTCGCTATTATTGCATAAAATAAGAGCAAACATCCAACATTTAGTCCGCTGTAACGTTCAGTTGTACGATAACCGCCGATGAACATGACGCGATAACGATTGACACATGTGACGTCATAAAGTAAACAAGTTATGTTTTATATATCCACGAACAGGTCCTACATCAAAGTTGCCATTGCTGACTCGAAAGGTTTTGGATTATGTTATGCTCTTTAACTGTGAGTCTATTGCATGTTACCGATTATCGAGTTAAAGAAGCTGATGTTATTGTTAACCCAACAATTGCTCCTATTCTAGGGGAGATGGAGCGTCCATGTTTTGTTTACTAACGGTGCCCGGGTAATGCATATGTAAAACATCTAACCGGTCTGTAATGGCACGTACGCGCGAGAATCGCTTTGTTTATACACGTTTTCTCGCCGTTTACGCCCGGGTTTTGCAATGTTTCTGTATCCCTTAAGCGGGCGTAAAACATAGATTTTATGCAATAATCAATATTTAATGGAATCATATTCCAACTAAAGACATTTGAATAAGAAACGTAACTCACACGAAGGGCTTTCATGAGGTTGGAATTAGGGGGTTGAGGATTATTCCTCCCAACCACTCGCACGCTATATTTTGTAGCATTATACAAAATGTTCTGAGTTATTATGTTATCACGTCCGCCATCAACTAAAATATGAACCTCATTCTGAAGTAATAAATTAAATATAAAGTATTGAATCATGATAAAAACCCTTGGCTTGATGTTATCACGTCCGTTATCAAATAAAATATGAACCCAATTCTGAAATGGAAAATTAAATATAAAGCATTGAATGGTGATAAAAACAATTTGCTTGATGTTATCACGTCCGTCATCTCAACTAAAATGTGAACCTCAGTCTGAAATAATAAATTAAATATAAAGCATTGCATGATGATAGAAAACAATTGGCTTCATGTAAGCACATCCGTCATCAACTAAAATGTGAACCCAATTCTGAAATGGAAAATTGAATAATGATAAAACCAATTTGCTTGATGCCATAACGTACGTCATCAACTAAAATGTGAACCTCATTCTGAAACAGTGAATTTAATATGAAACATTGAATGATGATGTTATCACGTCCGTTATGAACTAAAATATGAACACGTTTTAAAATGGTAAATTTAATATAAAGCATTAAATGACGATAAAAAATCGTCCGTTATAAACTAAAATATGAACACAGTTCTTAAATGGTAAATTTAATATGAAGCATTGAATGATGATAAAAACAAATTGGCTTGATGTTATCACGTCCGTTATCAACTAAAATATGAACCCAATTGTGAAAGGAAACATTGAATGATGATAACAACTCAACAATTGGCCTGATCTTATCACATCTGTTATCAACTAAAATATTAACCTCATTCTGAAATGGTTAATTTGATATGAAGCATTGAATGATGATAAAAACAATTGTCTTGATGTTATCACGTCCGCTATCAACTGAAAAACGAACTTCATTCTGAAATAGTAAATTAAATATTAAGCATTGATGATGATAACAACAATTGGCTTAATGTTATAACGTCCGTCATCAACTAAAATGTGAACCTCAGTCTTAAGTAATGAATTGAATTTAAGAGTATTGAATGATGATAAAAGCAATTGGTTTAATGTAATCACTCCCGCGTGCAACTAGCAAATATACTTCATTCTGAAGTATTAATCTAACATGACGTTTTGATTGATGGCAAATACGATTGGTTGATGCTATCACGGCCGCCACTAACGAGAACAGATTGAGTTGGGCTTCCGTCTGAAGTATAAATATAATACTACGTATTGAATGATGGTAAACTATGATTTGGTTAATATTAAAACGAATGTCACCAAATAGAATATTGATTTTATTCTAGGGGCGGCCGTGTTAACATCAAACAAATCGTATTTTACCGTCAATTAATACGATTTGTTTTATGTTAACACGACCGCCCCTAGAAAATAGACTTTAATGGAAGTATACATTTATCATGAAGTATTGAATGACGGTAAAATACGATTGATTTGATGTTTTCACGGTTTCACCTAGAGAATAGACTTAATTCTGAAGTATAGATTTAACATGAAGTATTAAATGATGGTAAAATACGATTGAATTGATGTTTACACGGTTGCCCCTAGAGAATAGACTTAATTCGGAAGTATGAATTTAACATGAAGTATTGAATGATGGTAAAATACGATTGATTTGATGTTAACACGGCTGCCTCTAGAGAATAGACTTAATTTTGAAGCATAAATTTAACATGAAGTATTGAATGATGGTAAACTATGATTGGGTTAATATTAAAACTAATGTCAACAACTAGAATATTGACTTCATTCTGAAGTATAAATATAATAGTGCGTATTGAATACCGCTGAATTTTGATTGGCTTAATGTTATCACACGGCATCAAACTAGAACATGAACTTGGACATGAATATTCAATATGAAATATTGAATGACTATTAAAATACGATTTGTTTGATGTTTACACGGCCGCCCCTAGAGAATAGACTTAATTGGGAGTATAAACATAACATGAAGTATTGAATGACGGTAAAATACGATTGAATTGATGTTTACACGGTTGCCCCTAAAGAAAAGACTTAATTTTAAAGTATAAATTTAACATGAAGTATTGAATGATGGTTAAATACGATTGATTTGATGTTAACACGGATGCCCCTAGAGAATAGATTTCATTTTGAAGTATAAATTTAACATGAAGTATTGAATGATGGTGAACTACGATTGGCCTAATGTTAACCCAGAAGCCACCAACTAGAATATGGACTTTATTCTGAAGTGTTAATATGATATTACGTAGTATAGGGTTATCTACAGTAGGCAAGGTGTTTAGTGTCAATTCAACATAAATGTTTTGTAACAAGCATGAATCGTCCTCCCTGTACCAAAAACGCATTCTTCAATTTTGATCGAATTAGTTAATATTTGGTATTTGATATTTGTTTAAACCTTTTGCTTAATAAATATATCTGTGGTAAGTTCTCTCTTTTGGCAATCAGGTTTGCAGGAGTATCATTACAAATGATGGACTGACGTCAGAACCAGTCTACCAGCAGTTCATGTAGTAATTAAACATGGAAACGCGTTGAAATGACTTAAATACTGTTGAAGGTGGCGCAAAATAACATGCAAAAAAACAACAACTAAACAATATGTATGCGGTACTTACATCATATAGCACATTATGTGTAACTGTAGCAGAGGACAGTTGGTGGTTTAACATTATGCCATACACGCTGCTTCCAGGTGCATTTCTAAGTATGTCGTGGATATGATTGTAGCGTATCGTTACACCTCGCTGAAATAGATGGACAGTTGACATTTGCGTATATTGGGGTCGAAACATAGCCAACTACAAATGAGATCTGTTCTGCAAAAAAACAACCTTAAAATAATTTAATTATAACACATGTGAAAAGCAAACATCTTCCTGCGAATCCATGTTAAGGATCCAAGTTGATACTGCCTTACAGAAGTTTCTTTAAACCTTCTATGACTAATTGGCGAACAGCACCGAGCCAGATAATACCTGGCGGATTTGTATCTGTACCGGCAGCCTGTATGTTATGACAACCACTTGGGGAGCGGTGGGCAGCTGATGGTTCGAATCACACAGTCGATATTAGAGTTTGTTTTGATAATGTCGGTTGGTGAACTGGCAGCTTTAAAAATAATAAGTCATAAGAAATATTTCTTTTAATAGTGGTGTCATTAAAATATTTTTTTTACTTTACCAAGGTTTACGTATATTCATCTTTATACACATAATAAAGGCCCGATTGATAACTCATATGTTGTTATGTTTTATTCGGGTTTTCGCCGTTTTCAACATTATTCCAATTGTATCAGAGCTTGTTCACTTATGATTCCTATGTAAACAAACTAGTACGGGGCTAAGAAATAAGTCTTGTCAAATGGGCACTTCACCATGAGCACCGCAACTTGGGACCGAACTCGGGATGCACTTGTCCAAATCCTCGACGCTAACCACTGGACCAAGTCCGATTTCAATTGATACATTTACCTTGAGATGAGAGCTTATAATATTAGTAATAATAATAATATTTAATAAAGTGACATATTAAGATGTATTTTAATGTGCAACAAAATAATCTCATCTAGCATATGGCCTTAAACATATATGTAGTTATATTCATCCATTTACACACATAAAGAAACTCACCTTCATCCACACACATACCCATAACCATACATATACACATCCTTACACATGTATGCATACATACAAACTTGATACTTACGAAGGTCCAGTCATTATCACTGTAGATGGCGGAACAGTACGAAACATTTCCACACACGTGGTGAACATTATTGTATTCTATTGTATGATCGTTACCCTGCAAATAATGAAATATCGTCCATTTTATTTTATTGGTGAGAGTATCAATGAAATATCGTCCTCTTTTTTTTATTGGTGAGAGTATCAGTGAGATATCGTTAATTTTGATTTATTGGTGAGATTATCAATGAAATATCGTTCATCTTATTTTATTGGTCACAGTATCAGTTAAATATCGTTCATCTTATTTTATTGGTGTAAGTATCAGTGAAATATCGTTCATCTAATTTTATTGGTTTAAGTATCAGTGAAATATCATTAATCTTATTTTATTCCTGAGAATACCAGAGAAATATCGTTCATCTTATTCTATTGGTGACAGTATCAGTGAAATATCGTTAATCTTATTTTATTGTTGAGAGTATCAGTGAAATATGGTTCATCTCATTTTATTGGTCACAGTATCAGTTATATATCTTTCATTTTATTTTATTGGTGTAAGTATCAGTGAAATATCGTTCATCTTATTTTATTCGTGAGAATATCAGTAAAATTTCGTTCATCTTATTTTATTGGTGAAAGTATCAGTGAAATATCGTTCATCTTATTTTATTGGTGAGAATATCAGTGAATATCGTTCATCTTATTCTATCGGTGTAAGTATCGTCGAATTATTGTTCATATTATTTTATTGGTGAGAATATCAGTGAAATATTGTTCATCTTATTTTATTGGTGACAGTATCAGTGAAATATCGCTCATCTTATTTTATTGGTGAGAGTATCAATGAAATATCGTTCATCTTATTTTATTGGTGTGAGTATCAATGAAATATCGTTCATCTTATTTTATTGGTGTAAGTATCAATGCAATATCGTTAATCTTATTTTATTGGTGTAAGTATCAATGAAATATCGTTCATCTTATTTTGTTGGTGTGAGTATCATTGAGGTATCGTTCATCCTACTTTATTGGTGGTGAAAGTATCAATGAAATATCGCTCATCTTAATTTATTGGTGAGGGTATCAATGAAATATCGTTCATCTTATTCTATTGGTGACAGTATCAATGAAATATCGTTCATCTTATTTTATTGGTGTAAGTATCAATGAAATATCGTTCATCTTATTTTATTGGTGTAAGTATCAATGAAATATCGTTCATCTTATTTTATTGGTGTAAGTATCAATGCAATATCGTTAATCTTATTTTATTGGTGTAAGTATCAATGAAATATCGTTCATCTTATTTTGTTGGTGTGAGTATCATTGAGGTATCGTTCATCCTACTTTATTGGTGGTGAAAGTATCAGTGAAATATCGTTCATCTTATTGTATTGGTGAGAGTATCAATGAGATATCGTTCATCTTATTTAATTAATGAGAGTATCAGAGAAATATCGTTCATCTTATTTTATCGGTGAGAGTATCAGGTAAATATCGTTCATCTTTTTTATCAAATTGGTGAGAATATCAGTTAAACTTCTTTCATTTCATTGGTGAGAGTATCCGTGAAATTTCTTATATTTCATTGGTGAGAGTATCAGTGAAATATCGTTCATCTTACTTTACTGGTGTAAGTATCAGTGAAATATCGTTCTTGTTATTTAATTGGTGAGAATTACAGTGAAATATCGTTAATCTTATTGTATTGGTGAGAGCTTCTTATAGTATAACTTGAGACTTAAAAGATGTAATCAAATTATCATTACCAAGTGGTTTCAAAATTCAAGAGCATACCTTTTATTACACAGAACATTTTGTTAACGTTTGGCATTTTACTTACTTACCACAAGACACGAAGGAATGTTTATCTAAGATGACATAAGTGCAAAAGTATAAGTCGTTTATCAGTCTAACGGATGTAAGTTGTTGTTTAACCGATCGTTCTGCTTTAACCCTTTACAAACCATAAAAGCATTATAACGCATGCATCTTCAACAGACGACTTACAAAAGGAGAAATTGATTATTTGGCCACCCACACTGTTTTCTACTCTATTCAATAAATATACTTTCATTTTCAAGTTATCCATTGTGTTGCCTAGATATTTTTAAAAAAGTCGTCTGTTGCAGAGTTCTTATAAGCATGAAAGGTGTGATTTGTTTACGAAAAGAAACCATCTTGAGATTTTACACTGAAACAGACGTACTTGATAATATCCTTTTGTGTAAACAATACAATACAAGAGAAAGTTGATGCAAGACTTTCATTAGTTTTAACATAGACGTAATGTTTTCATCAAGAACTAATTCCAGGATTTTTGAAATTGCACATACAAATTTCAGGATTTCTTTTTGTCAGAATTTTGCAATTTTTGTATTTGTCAATAAAACCACAACAAAAACAGTTTTGGATTTAGATCTACATGCAATAAAAATATATTAAACCCTTACCATGGTTAAAGCAACATTGAAAACCTTTAAACGTTTAAAACATTGATAAAACGGTAAAATTGCTAAAGACATGAACTTTCTCCTTATTAATGATAATTATTTCACAGATGTTAACATGTATCCTCATATGTCATAAAAATTAGACCACACTTGAAATACCATATCAGCTCAATTGTTTATTTAAATCAGTGATGCATACACTTTATGTATGACGCAAGAAAAATGCCAGTTACGAGTCCTATGACAATTTAAAAGGTGGCAAGCATGAAATTAATTGGGTGCGAAAGAACCGATTTTCTTTATTTCTAAAATTATTGTTTATCAGAGTTTCAACTTTTCTTAATTTGTTCCTTCAAATAAACATTTTATATCACCTATATTTAATCATGTTAGTGTGAAATATTAGGTTTTTGAGCATGTTTTTAAATGCTCACCTCGTGTCAAGATCTAGTCGTCGTGCCATCGAAGAAATTGAATAAAAAATCAGGCAAACCTCTAATGCATGTTTTATTTCACTGCATTCGAGAAAAGAAAAAAAATATTATCTTTCATGTGAATAATATATTTTGTGTTAAATAAAATGATTAAAGTCTTTGTGGCGCATCAAAAGACTTCATAAGTAAAACATTTTCTATGTGAACTAACTAGCCAGTAAGAGAGCAAGTTGCTACCATACCCTTTTTTGATTAGTATACAAGAAACAGTCCATACATTCTACGTTATCTACGTTCCTGATACATTTTACTATTTAAGAGATTTATGCAATAACGTTTTATGCGAGCTACACAAATCAAGAAATATCTTTTAATTTGGAAAGAACGTTCAGTAATGTGGAACAACTAATAAAAAGAGAAAATGACTTTATTTAATGCTAATATTGTAATGACACTTTAGAATTAGCGTCTGGTGCACGTCTAATCGGGGGCGAATAAATAATCCTGAATAGCTTGGAATAAAATGAAATACGAAGTTAATCAAACACAAACTTATAATCATGGAAACATGAATTTCTTTTCAAATATACTATAACTTTAAACAATCACGCCCGGCGACTAATTAAAGTTTCAAACGGGAGCTCCTTAACGGAGAAATGTATGTACTGTGTTACTTTATTATTATTAAAACTGATCACATCTGAAAATCAGAAAGGAAATTTTAGACACCCAAAACAATTATGTCAGAAAATAAGTGTAGTAAAAAGGGCATAAACACATAGGCTGTAACGAGACTCATGACTAAATTGCAGGGTATACAATCTGTATTAGATAAGGGTCCAATTCCACAAACATTACAGTGTTAAGTAATACTTTAAAAATACTTTAAAAAAATATTCACCATTTCTTATCCTAATTATTTTAGAAAACATGAATTAAAAGTTGGACTGTATTTTTAAGTAGATGACTAAGTTGAAATAAATAGTTACCATGCTGCCATGTTACCATATCAATACTTGTTAAAATATGAAACATTTCGACATTTTTAGTACGGAAACAAATACGATGAAACATGCTTTTATGTATTTAAGTATTACTTAGAGATAGGCAAGGTTGGTGGAATTCGTCCCATATCTTAACCGTTTTGCAGGGATGTGCTGGACGCTGGTATGATAGCAAACATTAAAGATCATAATTAGACTGCGCGGGGGCACAGTCTGATCTGAAACTTCGCTGGTTGCCGAGACCCAATATTTGGTTTTCCTGAGTTTGGGTAATGGGGTTTTCCTGTGTGGTTTCTCACAAAATATCGTAAGGCCGATGACGACCCGTCCCGGATGGTGTTATAGCGCACGATGTTGCCATCTCCACTGAAATGTATGGCGTCTTTACCGATCGTAGAGACGCGGTTAAAGTTGTAAATCTCACAGTCTTCCACCACGTTCATACCACTTTCTAGTTTCACGCGGTTTCCACCTAAAAAAAGAACCAGACGTTAGCAATATTACGCTAGTGTGGAATAGAGTTTTTATATCCAGCGGTCTTGAATTGGAATGTTTAAACCTTTTTCCACATACAGCAAATCTGCAGCAGACGATTTATGAAAAAGATCCAGGCAAAATGATGAATAAAGTTGGAAATAGTGTGGCAAATGGAGAAATAGCTCATCATGAACATTTTCTCCATTTGTCAAAATGTTTTTCAAAAACATGTGCTGTAAAGGCGTCAAAAAGCGTCTGTAAGTGGGAACTCTGAACCTTATATGAATGATTTGCATAAACTTCAGAGGAGCAAAAACAAAAATGCGCGAATGCACATGCTGATCTCATTCAACATTGATAACAATGCTCTTATATTTGTTTTGATTTAGCTCGGCCGAATTACACGATTTCTGTCGTGTAAAAGCGTCCATTTCTTCTATTCTGGAGAGGACACAGGTCGGTCATTATCAAGATTGTAAAACGGTAATAGTTGCTGCACTCCTTGGTGCTTAGTTTTGCGACGGAATCCGCCGTGGCCGAGTGGTTAGCATGGTATATTTCGAAACTGGGGTCCCGGTTTCGAATAAAACTCGCAGCAGTAAGGGTGAAGCGCCTAAGGACTATGACGATTCCTAGCCTATTACTAGTTGGAACTGAAGTACTATGACATATAATTATCACTCGTACTGTCGTGATGTGACTGAAGTACTGTGACATTTAACTATTACCCGTAATGTCGTGATGTGACTGAAGTACTGTCACATGTTACTATCACCCGTAATGTTGTGATGTGACTGAAGTACTGTGACATGTAACTATCACCCGTAATGTCGGTAATGGTGAAGCGCCTAAGGACTATGACGATTCCTAGCCTATTACTAGTTGGAACTGAAGTACTATGACATATAACTATCACTCGTAATGTCGTGATGTGACTGAAGTACTGTGACATGTAACTATCATCCGTAATGTCGTGATGTGACTGAAGTACTGTGACATGTAACTATCACCCGTAATGTCGTGATGTGACTGAGGTAATGTTGAAAATGACGCAAGATACATTTCTAAAGATTACAAAACAGTCACGCACCCTGCATAGAAATCCCTCCATCACTGTCATGTATCACACTCTTTATAACAGAGCAGCTTCTGGAATCTCCGGCAATACTTATTGCGTAATCACCTATATAAAATAAACGGGTTTTGTAAATGCATCGCTGTAAAGGGGTATTGCAGTCTAACCTAAATAAAATGGACGGGTTTTCTAACTGTGTCGGACAAAGTGTGCATCGTTGTAAAAAGTGTAACGAGAACGGGGTATAGATATAAATATCACTTGTTCAGCCTTGCTGTGAAAGCCGGATTTTATAGCGACGTTGGTAGAGTGGTTGACCTTTTCTTAAAGTTAAGCAGCGTTCATCGCGGTTAGTGCGTTGATGGGTGACCCGCGATGGCTTAACTCCGGTACACGCTACAAATGGTTGCAGCGGTGGGATTTTGGGAATATATCACCATCATCGGTGGTTCCCAGTGTTACATAGACTCCGCTCTGGTGTACAGCTTGGGTTCAGTTGTGTGGCTTCGGGTTAAAGTCAAGAGAAAAGAGGGAGAAATGTAACGGGAACGGAGTATAAGTATATCCCTTATACATCCTTCCTTAGAAAGCCGGCTTTTATAGCGACATTGGTAGAGTGATTGACCTTTTCTAAAAGTTAAGCAACGTTCATCGCGGTTAGTGCCTGGATGGGTGACCCGCTCTGGTACATGTTACAAAGGTATTGCAGTTTAAGCAGCACTTATTAACTTTCCTTAAACGTTTTAAAAAAACATGGATGTCTCTTCTGTGGCTATGCCGATACTATGAACCGGTTATATGCAAAGGTTTTCATTTATTACTTGCCTGCATTTCACAATAAACAATTATATATAAATAGATTGTAAAGCTATAAATACATAATCGAATTTAGCCTCAATCACGTGATCACTCGAACGCGTCATTAACTCGAAGTAATTGATGGGTCCCGTTTGCATTCGAGATATCGCGAGTCCAATGTACAAGGAATAGAGACCAACCTGTATTTCTGACTTCCATGTTGATTAATTGAATATTCCTCCCGTTACTCACGTATACCGCCCTTTCTCTGCAGGTCTCAACTATGAAGTCGGACATGACCACGTTTCTTACACCACCATTAAACCTACAACAATACATTGAAAGTGATGCAAATCAGCCATTGTACTAAATAGGTCACAACACGGGGGGGGGGGGGGGGGGGGGGGGATACTGTAGTATGCAAGAAAGAATTCACCTGAGCGTTTTCGACTTGTTTACTCGCGTAACGAGAGTAACTGGAGTTGAAAGTCGAACGTATCGAGTAAGCGAACTGCGCATGCGCTTAATCTCTAATCTACTCGACTCGAACGACCCCCAATATTTGACGAGTAACACCAGATCAAAGATGGCGACGACTGGAAGTAATCCGCCATAAAAGATGATATAAACTAGTTTTGTTGCAAAATTGTGCTTTGTTATTGGATAATTGTTAAGGCGATATTTATATTTCTTAAATAAGAATCTAAACTGATAACTTTGATTATTTTTATTTATTTATAAGTTGAAATTAATTTTAGTCAATGTTATTTGTCTTTCCGATTTTCACTGCTGATGCACAGAAGGTCGCCATTTTGTAAACAACACAAGACTGGGGTTAGGCGTTCGTGAATGGTTACTCGGGTCGTGTACTGCGCATGTCCAGATTTTCTATTCGAGTTACTCGATAGCAAAAGCCGAAAACGCTCTATGGCTACCGTCGTTTTAGACGAATAGGGCTGGGAAGAAACCGGTTTTTTACATACTCTACTTTCACTTTCAAACAAGGTCAAAATACTTAAAATGACCAAATAATTATTTCCAGTGCATTTTATACATATTGACAATACATTTAAATCCAATGTCGTATATTGTATACATTCTGGTAGAGAATGCAGTCATTTCTCGCAAACAAAGTTTTTTTAGGGACTATTTGGCTCTATCGCCGCGGATGTATTTGGCGTAAGTTGACCTATACTGTATATACCCCGGACAATATAATGTTGTTGGTCGATTGTTGATCAATCAAGATAAAACACTTCTTCGCCGCGGTACCATCCAAAATTGAATCTCTCGAACTACCGATAGGTAGAACTATTTATTGCGGACGCTGCGAGTTCCATTCACAGAGTATTTTCTGTAATTGTTTTGATAAACACCCCGATGATTCATATACTTAGTTTACATACTATAAATCCATTTCGTTATCATGACTTGTTATTGTACTTTAATTTTGAACTTCATTATATTGGGTAGTAGCTGGTTGTCCAAGAAGTTGTGATTGTACCTCAAAATGTTCTGCACGGAGATAACTATAAGTATATAAGTAGTGAATGAGCCACGTCACGCTTTACATATGAACAGACTCATCAGTCCTTTTACTGCCATGAACAATTTCACCAGACTTTTTTCACTGTCATGAACAGTCTCGTCAGACTTTTAACTGTTATGAACAACCTCGCCAGATATTTTTGTTCACTATCATGAAGAGGCTGAATAGATATGTGACTGGCATAAACAGTCTCATCGTTGTTTAACTGTTATGAACAGTCTTACCAGCGCTTTCACTTTCATGAACAGTCTCACTAGCTCTTTCACTGTCATGAACAGTCTCAACCCTTTTAACTGTTATGAGCTGTCTGACCAGCTGTTTCACTATCATGGACGGGCTCACCAGCTCTGTCACTGTCATGAACAGTCTCACCAACTCGTTCACTGTCATGAACAGTCTCACCAGCTATTTCACTGTCTTGCACAGTTTCACCATTTTTGAACTGTTATGAGCAGACTCACCAACTGTTTCACTGTGATGAACTGGCTCACTTGCTCTTTCACTGTCATGAACAGTCTCACCAGCTCTTTCACTGTCATGAACAGTCTCACCAGCTATTTCACTGTCATGAACGGGCTCACCAGCTCTTTCGTTGCCAATAATGGTCTCACCAGGTCTTTCACTGTCATGAATAGACTCATCAGCTCTTTCCACTGTCGTGAACAGCCTCACAAATTCATTCACTGCTATGAACGGTCTCACTAGCTCTTTCACTGGCTTGAATAGTCTAGACAGCGCTTTCACTGTCATGAACATTCTAACCAGATATTTCACTGTCATGAATAGCCTCACCAGCTCTTTAATTGTCATGAACAGCCTTACCTGCTCTTCCACTGTTGTTAACGGTTTCACAAGCTTAGCTGTTTCGCTGTCTTGAACAGTCTAGACAACTCTTTCACTGCCATGAACATTCTCACCAGATCTTTCACTGTCATGAATAGTCTCGCCAGCTCTTCAACTGACATGAACAGTATCACCAGCTTACATATAGTATAAGCCTCGGTGAAACTTGTATAGCAAATACACCAGAAGTTTTAATGTGATACCAAAATGGAATATCCACACCAACGGTAGGCATGTTTCTTATGAAATCAACAATCTAGAGCTCACACGGATAGTACGCGAGAGTTATGTCGCCATGAAGCATATAATATCAAATAAACAACTCACCATATACAGGTCTTGATCAATGAGACTTGCATAACATTGGTTAAGGCAGGCATCCATACATACAAGTTACCAGTCTTTCTGTCCAGGTAATACTCTCCCTTAAAAATACGATCGACATCAGGAGATATTCTCCGGTCAGGCATCATGTTAAGATGATATGACGTATAACTAGTGGGGCTACACGTGTAGAGTTTCGTCAGAAAATGCATATACGTTTATGTTATCACACAATATCTAACAGGCTATGGTATCAGTAGTGATCCATAAAACTATTATTATATTTAAATGTATGTATATGAGCCGTTCCACGAGAAAACCAACATTATGAACTCTGCGTAATGTATCGACTCAGATCAGCCTGCGCAGTCGGCACAGGCTAACCAGTACAGTCACTTTTTGCCTCTTGTTTTTTCTGTTTCAGGAATCATTACTATTTGCCTCTATCCGCTTGAGACAGAATGTGTCTGCCCGGATTAGGCTGATCTTGGTAAATACATTACGCAGAGACCATAATGTTGGTTTTCTCGTTGAACGGCTCATATGATATTTCCTATCAACGTCATTGATTTTGTTGCCAAATGACGTTAATTAACAGTCCTGACGTTAATGTCATGTCCTCTTTTAATTTTACTAATTGTATTCTACTGATTAATGCGTAATGCTGAAACGTTATTGAAATATACATGTAAAATAGATACAACACGTATTTGTGTGATCATATTATGTATTGATATGTCTTTGTAACATATAGGCGGACAGTGAAGGCTCTGGTAAGACTGTGCTTATGCACAGGTTAACACAAATATTCATTACATACGCAGATGCGATAAAAACCTAAAATTGTTAATTAACTCTTTCCCATATACAACAAATCTTTGAAAAATATGGTTTTAACAATATTTTAACTAAAATAAATATTGAATACATTTGGAAGGGTGGGGGAAAAATAGAAATTGCTCAGTATGCTAAGGACGAGTCAAACTGCGTCTAGATGTATGAAAGGGAGGGTTAAACCAGGTACTAGTTGTTACAAATCCACAAACACATTCTGTTGGAGGATGTGATTATTAGTGTTTTTAACAGTGAATAAGAGAAGAATGGAATATAGAATAATATACTTCGAAAACTATCCTATTGCGGTTATGCGGATATATATACAAACAATAAGAATCAAAAGTAACTTAGTTCCATAATGTTCTTATTGAATCAGTGTCCAATTCCACCAACCTTACTTAGCGCTATAAGTTAAACTTAGATACTTAAAAAATCACTTTTCATCAGTTTTGATTTCCTTATAAAAACGCCAAAATATTTCATTTCTTAACCAGTATTGATAGTCAGAAAGTTAATATTTATATCAACTTACATGTAGTCCCTTAGTTAAATACATTCATGTTTCACTAAATATTATGGGGAAATGCCTTTTAAGTATTACTTAGTGCTTAGTAAGGATGTTGGAATTGGACCCTGATCATACGAATATATTATTACTCCTGAACACTAACGTTATAAACGCAGCCACGCTTACATACAAGTGTCTGAACATCACCAACATGTTAGCCAGAAATCAGATATGGTATGTTTGTTATCTGCATTGAAAACGTCTAACGTATCAAACTTAAGTGTTCTATTAATAGTTACTAACAGTTCATCAAGCGACGTTGTACAGTACAACATAAAAACACTGATAGCGATTCTGACGAAAATATGCAAATTACCGTCATGTCACTTTAATCTCTTGGGTATCTGATTGTCTTATTGGAATGTTTATCTTGCCTGCATACGTATGTACAAAAATGCATCAACATATATTGAAAAAAGGCTACGAGCGCATGTAATGTCATCATGTAATGTAAGTAGATTCGAAAATACCCGATTACTATATTTTAGCCAAATAGATACAATTTTAAAATAAGGAAAGAAGACAGAACTGACGTATGAGACACTCCTCTTACCGGTTGATCGAGTTCAGACAAGACGTTGATAAACCGGAAGTAGCCTCCTTGTTGACCGGATGTAGTACCCCAATGACCTTTTTGGATAGAAAATATTGTCTAGTTCGAAAGTTTGTAAATTCATACTATAGAAATGCACAAATAACATAACATTTATTATTGCTCCTAAGCTAAGAGTTTCAGATCATGAACAAGAATTATTTATCATAATACATGAGCCGTTCCACATAATGGACTCGTAATATTTCGCTCCAGATCAGCCTGCGCTTTTCGCGCAGGCTAATCCTGGCCAACACAATCCGTCTTAGGGGAGGAGGTGGAGGTATAGAGTAATGGTTCCTGAAGCAGACAATCCACATGAGGCGAAAAGTCTCTGGCCGGGTTAGCCTGTGCGGCATGCATACTCTGTCCTACATATGTAAGCTATGAATTTCAGAATAAGGAAATGTATTCGTTTATGATGAACCTGGAAATGCATTATTTATTATAAGCTAGGAGTGAAAATGCATAATTTGTCCTAAACTAGGAGTAGCAGTTTATAGAATTGCATTATTTATCATGAGTTGTGATGTTAAATCCATGGCAATGCATTATTCATCATGAGCTATGACTGTCTATTAAGAATAGTCAACTGAAAATTGAAAGAAAATCCTGTCAACACAAAAACTATCAGCAGTTTTTATTTGAACTATTATGAAAGTGTTTCCGTTCACGAACAGTTTATTTGCACTTCTCCGTTTAAAGACGATCGAGACAGTCTTGATTCTCACGCTAAATGTATATATTATTATAAGCGGTTGTCTGCTGCATATGCCTGTTAGAATAGGTTTCGAATACGGATGGTTCTGATCAACCTGCTCACATTGATCTACATAGATGCAGGACGCAAAGTCCCGGATGTCGACTTTCGTTTGATGTGCATCTATTTTAATGTAATCTGAATTGAATGTGGTTTCACTGACAGAGTTTAACTTACCATTTAGGACATCAATCAAATGTAATTGTGATTGAATGTGGTAAAACTGACGAAGGATGACTTATACGTTTGACCACGGATCAATTGTAATCCGGATTGAATATGGTATTACTGACGATGGTTAACTTAAACGTTTTAACACGGATCAAATGTAATCTGGATTGAATGGGATATTACTAACAGATGTTTACTTACCCGTTTGAACACCAATCACATGTAATCCGGATTGGTTGTGATTTTACTGACAGACGTATACTTATCTGTTTGAACGCCTATCATATGATATCCGGATTGAATGTGGTATTGCTGACGGAGGATTAATTATCCGTTTGAACACATATCAAATGCAATTGTGATTGAATGAGGTATTACTTACGAAAGTTTACTTATCCGTTCGAACACCGATCATATGTAATCTGGATTGAATGTGATATTACTAACAGATGTTTACGTACTCGTTTGAATACAGATCAAATGCAATTGTGATTGAATGTGGTATTACTAACGAAAGTTGACTTACCCGTTTAAACACCGATCATATGTTATCTGGATTGAATGTGATATTACTAACTGATGTTTACTTAACCGTTTGAACACCGATCATATGTAATCTGGATTGAATGTGGTATTACTGACGGAGGTTTTCTTACCCATTTGGCCACAGATCAAATGTAATCCGGATTAAATGTGATATTACTGACGGAGGTTTATCTACTGGTTTAAACACCAATAATATGTAACCCGGATTGTATGTGGAATTACTGACGGAGGTTCTCTAACCCGTTTTGAAACGGACCATATCCAATCCGGATTGAATGTGGTATTACTGGCGTAGGTTTACTTAACCGTTTGAACCCCAATCATATTTAATCCGGATCGAATATGGTATTACTGACGGAGGTTGTCTTACCCGTTTTAACACAGATCAAATGTAATCCAAATTGAATGTGGTATTACTGACGGAGGTTTTCTTTCCCGTTTTGAAACGAACCTTATCCAGTCCGGATTAAATGTGGTACTACTGACATAGGTTAAGTTACACGTTTGGACACCAATCATATGTAATCCGGATTGAATGTGGTATTACTGACGTAGGTTTAGTTACCCGTTTGAACACCAATCATATGTAATTCGGATTGAATGTGGTATAACTGATGGATGTTTACTTAACCGTGTGAACACCTATCATGTGTAATCCGGATTAAATGTGGTATTACCGACTGAGGTTTGCTTACCCATTTGAACACGATAATATGTTATTCGTATTGAATGTGGTATTACTGACGGATGTTTACTTAACCGTTTGAACACCGATCATATGTAATGCGGAGGTTTCCTTACCAGTTTTGAAACAGACCATATCCAATCCGGATTGAATGTGGTATTACTAACGTAGGTTTAGTTACCCGTTTGAACAGCAATCTTATTTAATCCGGATTAAATGTGATATTACTGACGGATGTTTACTTAAACGTTTGAACCCCGATCATATGTAATCCGGATTGAATGTGGTATAACTGACGGAGGTTTACTTACCCGTTTGAACACCGATCATGTGTAATCTGGATTGAATGTGGTATTACCGACAGAGGTTTACTTACTCATTTGAACAACGATCATATGTAGTCCGCATTGAATGTGGTATTACTGACGGATGATTACTTAACCGTTTTAACTCCGATCATATGTAATCCGGATTGAATGTGGTATTACCGACAGAGGTTTACTTACCCATTTGAACACCGATCATATGTAATCCGGATTGAATGTGATATTACTGACAGACGGTAACTTACCCGTGCGAATTCCAAGCAAACCAGTGGTACTGTTATCCATTGTAACTATCATAGTTTTGGTATCGATTGAAGCCATCTTTGCTGACTTATCAGCCCAGCCTCTTGACCTAATTAAAAAATATATCAAGATATATATCTTTATTACATATATTAGGTATATATTGTTTTGAATAAATGAATAAATGAAAAGGCAAACAAAAAAGAAGATATGATTATTGGTGACTTATCTGTGAATATACCATGGTATGTAGTTCATATATGTTTGTTTGTTTTATTTGGGTTGTACGCCGTTTTGAACATTATTACCGTTATATCACGGTGATAGTTCACATATTTATGATCCCTGGGTAAACAAAGAAGTTTTTGGCTTCGAAATGTGCCTTACCCAAGGACACTTCACCATTACTCAGATGCATAAGAAATAAGATAACAAAGAGTGAGGACATTTATGGTTGTAATATTTCAACTCATTGAAGTTACGATTGTTACATTGACCAATACATGTAAGATTTTGAAGTGTGTTGTGACCGTTCGTTGAATTATATTTTTGGTTAATAAGCAAAAATGTATAAAATCGTGTTCGAATGTATCATTTCATCTAGAACAATTCATCTTTGTTTAACAGAGGAATGTATAAAATCGTGTTCGAATGTATCATTTCATCTAAAATAATTGATTTTTGTTTAACAGAAGAACTTATGAAAACGTGTTCGATCATTTCATCTAGAATAATTATTCTTTGTTTTTATAGCAGAATTTATGAAAACGTTTTCGAATGTATCATTTGATCTAGAAAAATTCATCTTTGTTTAACACAAGAATGTATAAAATCGTGTTCGAATGTATCATTTCATCTAGAACAATTCATCTTTGTTTAACAGAAGAATGTATAAAATCGTGTTCGAATGTATCATTTCATCTAAAATAATTGATTTTTGTTTAACAGAAGAACTTATGAAAACGTGTTCGATCATTTCATCTAGAATAATTATTCTTTGTTTTTATAGCAGAATTTATGAAAACGTTTTCGAATGTATCATTTGATCTAGAAAAATTCATCTTTGTTTAACACAAGAATGTATAAAATCGTGTTCGAATGTATCATTTCATCTAGAACAATTCATCTTTGTTTAACAGAGGAATGTATAAAATCGTGTTCGAATGTATCATTTCATCTAAAATAATTGATTTTTGTTTAACAGAAGAACTTATGAAAACGTGTTCGATCATTTCATCTAGAATAATTATTCTTTGTTTTTATAGCAGAATTTTTGAAAACGTTTTCGAATGTATCATTTCATCTAGCATAATAGATTTTTGTTTAGCAGAAGAATTTATGAAAACGTGATTGATCATTTCATCTAGAATAATTCATCTTTGTTTAACAGAAGAAATTATAAAAACGTGTTCGATCATTTTATCTAGAATAATTCATTTTTGTTTAACTGAAGACTTTATGGAAACGTGTTCGAATGTATCATTTCATCTAGAATAATTCATATTTGTTTAACAGAATAATGTATAAAATCGTGTTCAAATGTATTTCATCTAGAATAATTCATCTTTGTTTAACAGAAGAGTTTATAAAAACATGTTCGAATGTATCATTTCATCTAGAACAATTCATCTTTGTTTAACAGAAGAACTTATGAAAACGTGTTCGATCATTTCATCTAGAATAATTCTTCTTTGTTTAATAGCAGAATTTATGAAAACGTTTTCGAATGTATCATTTGATCTAAAACAATTCATCTTTGTTTAACACAAGAATGTATAAAATCGTGTTCGAATGTATCATTTCATCTAGAATAATTGATCTAAGTTTAACAGAATAATGTATAAAATCGTGTTCGAATGAATCATTTCATCTAGAACAATTCATCTTTGTTTAACACAAGAATGTATAAAATCGTGTTCGAATGTATCATTTCATCTAGAATAATGGATTTTTGTTTAGCGGAAGAATTTATAAAAACGTGATCGATCATTTCATCTAGAATAATTCATCTTTGTTTAACAGAAGAAATTATGAAAACGTGTTCGATCATTTCATCTATAATAATTCATCTTTGTTTAACAGAAGACTTTATGGAAACGTGTTCGAATGTATCATTTCATCTAGAATAATTCATATTTGTTTAACAGAATAATGTATAAAATCGTGTTCGAATGTATTTCATTTAGAATAATTCATCTTTGTTTAACAGAAGAAATTATGAAAACGTGTTCGAATGTATCATTTGATCTAGAACAATTCATCTTTGTTTAACACAAGAATGTATAAAATCGCGTTCGAATATATCATTTTAGTTAGAATAATTGATCTTTGTTTAACAGAAGAATGTATAAAATCGTGTTCGAATGCATCATTTCATCTAGAATAATTCATCTTTGTTTAACAGTAGAATTTATAAAAACATGTTCGAATGTATCATTTCATCAAGAACAATTCATCTTTGTTTAACACAAGAATGTATAAAATCGTGTTTGAGTGTATCATTTCATCTGAATAATTGTTATTGTTCGATCATTTGATCTAGAATAATTCATTTTTGTTTAACAGAAGAATTTATGAAAACGTGTTCGAATGTATCATTTGATCTAGAATAATACTTCTTTGTTTAACAGAAGACTTTATAGAAACGTGTTCGAATGTATCATTTGATCTAGAATAATTCATCTTTGTTTAACAGAAGAATGTATAAAATCGTGTTCGAATGTATCATTTCATCTAGAATAATTTATCTTTGTTTGACAGAAGAATGTATAAAATCGTGTTCGAATGTTTCATTTCATCTAGAATAATTCATCTATGTTTAACAGAAGAATATATGAAAAATGTTCAAATGTATTATTTCATCTAGAATAATTCATCTTTGTTTAACAGAAGAATGTATAAAATCGTGTTTGAATGTGTCATTTCATCTAGAATAATTCATCTTTGATTAACAGAAGAATTTATGAAAACGTGTTCGAATGTATCATTTCATCTAGAACAATTGATCTTTGTTTAAAAATCGTGTTCGAATGTATCATTTCATCTAGAGTAATTCATCTTTGTTTAACAGAAGAATTGATGAAAACGTGTTCGAATGTATCATTTCATCTAGAATAATTCATCTTTGTTTAACAGGAGAATGTATAAAATCGTGTTCCAATGTTGGATTTCAACTTGACAAATTTTTCATTGTGAATAGAAAACAATAAACTCTTTAGAAAAACGTCATTTCAATGTATCATTTCAACTATCCGAATAGTTTTTTGTAAGACAAAAATAAACAAGAGCGCCTCGGTGCGAACGCCACCGCTCGTCTGGTTTATTTTTCTAATTCGTAAAGGGGCATAACTGAATAATTATTAAAGCCAGATATATGTGACTTAATACAGGCATGCGTATTGATCCTAGAAATATGTGTACAAAGTTTCATTTGAAAATGTTGATTGTTTTTTTAGTTATATGGAAAGTGGAAAAGTGTGTGACGACGCCAAGGGCCCTAATTGTATTTCTTCTAAAACAGACGACGTAAAAACATTATATAAACATCGTGTTGCATCTACAAACAGTGAAGAATGTCTTGTCGTAATCTTCACAGTGTGCCTATATGTATTTCCTAAATACGTATAACAATTTTAAGAGATACCAATCCGGAAACGGAACCAACCCCTCGCCGCACACAAATCGCCTAATCCGGCCCATATTAGTCGGTTTGCCCTTTGTCCATAAGTATAGTTGTAGTTGTTCTCGATCTCCTGTTTGTATCCGTCAAATGATGTTATGTGCTGTACAGGCGACTAGGGTTTATTCTTATAACCATTTCCCGCATACAGCAAATCAGCAGCAGACAACTTTGAAAACTTGAAATAGTACCCTCATAAATATAGAGCAAATAATAATAAAGGGAATAATGAAGTTGAAAACATTGTGGAAAATGGAGACATTTCTAGTTATAAGCAATTTGTCCATTTGCCACCATGTTTTCAAAAGTCGTCTGCTGCAGAGTCGTCTGAAATCGTCTTCAATGGTTACAGAAAAAGATAACACAGAAATGAAGAAATAATTTTACCAGAATCCATACAGCCAGATATCGTCTAGGTGACGCCAGGTGGACGGTCTGGTCGAGTTGTATTGCACTCTTAGCCCCTTCGAACCATCGGGTGTTCCCACGATGTTAGTATAACCCTGTAGACATGGACATTATCAATAGTATGATTATATGTAATCTCATTAAACCGCCATAACCTTCGCTACAGTAGCAAACGCTCGTATAGATCTGATAACTAGTCATAACATGTCGTCTCAGATTGACCTTTGCGTCGTCAGCCAATCAAATGTTCGCATGCTTAGACTGATCCGGGTCGATACTTTACGCAATGTCCACAATGTTGGTTTTATCGCGGGGACGGCTCATTTATTAAGAAATATCGCAGTAGCAGTTCTGATTGCGCGTTTCTACCCTGTTTTAAAAAGAAAGACCTGTTCGGGGAAATGGTTCTAGTATATATATATATATATATATATATATATATATATACACGATATATACGCATTTTCACATCTTCGAGTTATCACGAATCGACAATACCTTGTAATTTCAAACTACAGTCAAACCTGTGCTAAAGACCACCTTTGTATAGCAATTCCCTGTCCATAGCAACCATATTTTTAAATTTCCTAATTTATCAATTAAACACCACCTGTGAACACATACCATATTGTTCACTTCCCATGGGTGGTCTTTAAACTTTTAAACACATGTTGGACTGTATATGCAACATGACACATTATCTTTAAGTTATCTGGGTGTGACTACATATATATCTTCGGAACTGGATGGTCATATTTGATTGCAATCATTTCATTGTTCGCAATTACAGCGGTATTTTAGCTATTTTGCAATTAAAACTGGCTGACTTTTATGAAACACTTTCACCAAGACAGATCTTAATCTCTGAGTCACGTGATGGTTTATTGCATGTTCAGTTTAGGTAGATGTACATTTATGAACCTGGAAAGTTAGACACAAATTATGTCAATGAGCTAAAGTTGAAACGGTGACTTGCAAGCGTAAGAAAAAACCCTGATTTGCATATGTTTTAGTGTTTTCTTTATTGGAACATATGTGGTGCCCACCTGGTGCTAAGAACAAGATATATGCTGTCTCGGTGGAGTTGTGGTAGAGTGTCGAGGGTTCGATTCCCGGCCGGGTTATACCAAATACGGAAATGCCGTAATATAACTTAAAAAGTGTTTGAAGCGGTGTAAAACATAATACAAACAAACGAAACAACGATACAATCAGGTAAACTTACGTAGTTAGGCCATTGTGCCATTCTAAAGGATTGACTATTGTAAAACACTTCTAACGGAGCTGATCTAAAGGCATGGAATCCGTATTGTTGCATTGGTCCGTAGTCCGTGATGTTAAGTTTGGGTAGGTTGACAAACTTCACCTGTATAGAAAATATAAACATACAGACGTTAGTATCAGGTCAAGATCAGGTTAATATTATTAAGTAATACCAGTACAAATGTTCAAGAACGGGAACGGGTACGGGAGAAATATACGTACAAAACGCCTGGCCGCCTGGGGTAAAGCATTAAGAATGCCACCATCCGATACGGAGTGGAAGATGTTCAACGGTATACGACGACCTCCTGCCTGAAATCGAATACAAAAATGTACTAAACCCTTTCCAACTAATAGGCGCATTTTTGGCACAGCTGTAACAGACATTTTAAACACATTGCGATAGAAGAAAAAATCGCTCATCATGTTTTCAACTCGTTCCAATTTCTATATTCTTTCATTTATCATTATGCCGTGACGCCCGACTATTAAATACAAATAAAATAGGACGTGTCGACTTTAAACTACATTTATAATCAATAAAGATCAGGATAAGCATGCACACAAGTGCAGTCTAATATTGGTCTGTAATGTTCGACGCGTTATTAATCAATAGACTAGTCTAGTTCATAAATGTGAAGGACTTGTTAAAGTCAAAATATCAACAGGGAAGATAACCAATATAAATAAACGAGATATAGAGTCGGCGAAGACCGAGTGTTCCGGTTGTAATATAGTATCATCTTGATAGCAGAACCCGAGCGCTAGTGATATCGTACGACACAGGCACCTACCCATGACTATTTAAATGCTTAGGGTCAATTAGAGACGACCTTTTTATATGCGGTGTCAATGAAAATAAAACAGTTGAAGGAAGTCAGCGGGATGAGAGTTTAAGTTATCCCCCTAATTCATCCCGAATACTAACACTCGGATGGAGCCTACATAAAGACTAACAAATTATATTCCAAACTGCAAATCTGCCGACGACTTTAAAAACATCTTGGCAAAGCTATGTAATATATTGGTAAATAATAGTATAATAATCGAAAAGATTTGGAAACATTTTTGCAAAACGAGAAATTGTTCATTATGAGCAAAAGTGTTAAGAGAAGTGTTCCGTTACCGCGTCGGCTGGCGATTTAGACACACTCCTTTTCAGATGTGTGATTTCCGGTTAAAAATAGAAGTCATGCTTGTGGTGCGAAAATGACAGACAAATTCTTTTTCCATTTAATTTTGGGCTAATCTTGGTGATCCACGATGTAAGCACTATTATTTGCATTGATTATTGATAAATAATTTGAGCCGCGTTTCATTATTTCTTCATTTATATACATTTGACAGATTATTTGGTTGTTTTTGGCATTGAACTCGAATCGGAAAGTTGCAATCATCTGCTATTCTGAGTTTGAATTTTATTAGCATTTGCATAGGTAGTTGCATGCTGTTTTGATGTGTACAATGTTATTTTTATCAAGCATTTCTTATCAGGAAATATTTTTGGAATAATAATATCTTTGATAGTGACACATTTCAATTTTTGACCATGTCGTGGGTCTGTGGACTGGTACGAAGGGAAATAAGTCTTGCTTCTTTCATGCATTTACACTACTGGTAATTCAAGGTTGCCTCCCTTCGTAAATGTGAAATTTAGAAGCTGCTGCACTTATGTTTAGGTATTTGGTCTGATTTAACTTTCGTTACATTAACATTTTATTTCTTTTGTAGCCTTTCATCAATTAAAGCAGTGAACAGTCTCTCGACGTTTTTGGTTTTTCCTGCTACGGTTTAACTGTCTGCGTATAGGCAGAACAAGAAGAGTTTATGCCATTTATTTAAATTATACTATATGTATTACCTTACACATGTTAATTTTGTTGCAACAACATGTAAGATGTTATATGCAAATAATGAGAATTGAATTGAATTTATAAAAAGATGTTCGCCATCGGCGGATATTTACCACGTGGACTTCCTGCCCCTTGTATGATCGTATAGTGAGAAGTTTGCCATGATGTTGATTTATATATAAAGTTCTCTCCAATTCATGGTACCCTTGTAACAGTTCTATATACAAATCTAGAACAGAATAGAACATTGTTTATGTGGTTTGACTTGTACATAGTATATATAATTCGATAACAAAGTATTATTAAAATCATAATATCCATCATTAATCAAAGCGCACTTGTGGTAAGGTTTTTTAAGTTAGTCTGTCAAAATGTACTGGTGCTCCTCTTCCCATTTTGTTATGCAAAGGTTGACATTTTGACATTTCACGCCTGATTGAGCTCCACTGCTTCTTTTTTTGGTTTGATAACGCAATCAAACGCGAATTTAATCTATACAACGTAATACAATCACATACAAAAAACAAAATATACAAAACATCACGTGAAAACAGAACAGAAAAGACATATCCACCATTGGAAACGTTACACGGAAACCCGAAGGTTGGGTTTATATGGACCAGAGAAGATCCAAATCAGCCTGCGTCTCTGTTAAGAATTATAAGGATATTGTCCTGTTCGCCATCAAATAGAACAAGCATGATGAACCATTATAAGTAGTACAACAGCTACGATAAACAGTTATGTGTGGAAAGTGTTCAAGGAAACATTGAGCTGTAATAAATGACACGTTTTAAGACTCCGGAATACGGGTAGATAACACCTCAAGTTCAGACGAAATGGTATCGTGTCCACTTAACGGGTATTGTTGTGAATATAGTTCGTGTACAATTTTAATTTCACCGCAATACTCATGACTCTGCTTACTATAGGAGGACAGACAGTAAAACCCTTTCCGATTTGCAGACGTATTTTAACACATCTGCAGTTGTGGATTGTTGAACACATTGTGACAAAAGAAGAAATTGCTCATAATGAGCAATTTCCCCTTTAGCCAATATGTTTGCAACTTTATTCAATGAGTTAACTTTCATTTATATAGATTTTCCATATTTTAATTAGATGTTTTAAAAGTCGTCTGCATCAGATGTATTGTATGTGGTTAAGGGTAAAGGCTCATCAGTGACTTCATTGATCTTGTAACAGCACCTCCTTTTGAATGACGATGATTATATGCAAACGTGTACTTACTATCGGATGCTGTAAACGTTGATCTCGTAGCATAATAAATGGCCTTCTCGATCGTCTTCAGGGGAAGCTGAACAGTCGTCCTACGAAGATGATAAACTTTAGTTGTTATCAACACATTATCCGGTATACACGAATGTACATTTACAAATGAATCTGATCGTAACGTATACATGCATCTTACTGATAAGTATACAGTCCTAGTATTAACCAATGCTCGTAATGTTTCCATTTATCTAATTGATTAGTTTACAATCAATGTACGAACGATCGTAACGTTTCAATTTATGTAATTGATAATTGTACAGTCTTTATATAACTGGATGATCGTAACGTATATAATTATCGTAACTTGTCCCTGTATCTAATTGTTTAGTTTTACAGTCCTTATATTAACGAATGATCGTACTGTATCCATGTATCTAGTTGCTTATATTAACGAATGATCGTAACTTGTCCATTCTAATTGTTTAGTGTACAATCCCTGTATTAACGAATGATCGTAATGTATTCGTGTATCTAATTGTAAAGAGTACAATGCTTGTATTAACGAATGGTCGAAACGTTTCAATTTATCTAATTGCTTATATTAACGAATGATCATAACTTGGTCATGTATCTCATTGTTAAGTGTACAATCCTTGTATTAACGAATGATCATAACGTATCCATGTATCTCATTGTTTAGTGTACAATCCTTGTATTAACGAATGATCGTAACGTATCCATGTATCTAATTGTTTAGTGTACAATCCTTGTATTAACGAATGGTCGTAACGTTTCCATTTAACTTATGGCTTATATTAACGAATGGTCGTAACGTTTCCATTTATCTAATTGCTTATTATTAACGAATGATCGTAACTTGTCCATGTATCTAATTGTTTAGTTTACAATCCTTGTATTAACGAATGATCGTAACTTGTCCATGTATCTGATTGTTAAGTGTACAGTCCTTGTATTAACGAATGATCGTAACGTTTCCATTTATCTAATTGATTGGTTTATAAACCTTATACGTACAAATGATCGTTACGTTTCCATGTATCTAATTGATTAGTTTATAGTCCTTATATTAACGCATGATCGTTACGTTTCCATGTATCTAATTGATTAGTTTATAGTCCTTATATTAACGCATGCTCGTAACGTTTCCATGTCTCTAATTGATTAGTTTATAGTCCTTATATTAACGCATGCTCGTAACGTTTCCATGTCTCTAATTGATTAGTTTATAGTCCTTATAATAACGCATTATCGTAACGTTTCCATTTATCTAATTGATTGGTTTATAGTCCTTATAATAACGCATGATCGTAACGTTTCCATGTCTCTAATTGATTAGTTAATAGTCCTTATATTTACAAATGATTGCAAGGGATCAATGTATCTAATGGATTAGTTTAATGTCCTTGTATTAACGGATGATAGTTACTTTTCCATGTATCTAATTGTTTAGTTTACAGTCCTTATATTAATGAATGATCGTAATGTATCCATGTATCTAATTGCATATATTAACGATTATCGTAACTTGTCCACGTGTCTAATTGGTTATTTAAATATGCTTGTATTAACGGATGGTAGTTACTTGTCTATGTATCTAATTGTTTAGTTTACAGTCCTTATATTAACAAATGATCGTAATGTATCCATGTATCTAATTGCATATATTAACGAATTATCGTAACTTGTCCTCGTATCTAATTGGTTAGTGTACAGTCCTGGTATTAATGAATGATCGTAACGTATACATGAATCTAATTGTTTAGTGTACAATCTTTGTATTAACGAATGGTCGTTACTTGTCCATGTATCTATTTTTTTAGTTTACAATCCTTGTATTAACGAATCATCGTAACGTATCCATGTATCTAATTGTTTAGTATACAATCCTTGTATTAACGAATGTTCGTAATGTATTCATGTATCTAATTTTTTAGTGTACAGTCCTTGTATTAACGAATCATCGTAACGTTTCCATTTATCTAATTGATTGGTTTATAAACCTTATACGTACAAATGATCGTTACGTTTCCATGTATCTAATTGATTAGTTTATAGTCCTTATATTAACGCATGATCGTTACGTTTCCATGTATCTAATTGATTAGTTTATAGTCCTTATATTAACGCATGCTCGTAACGTTTCCATGTCTCTAATTGATTAGTTTATAGTCCTTATATTAACGCATGCTCGTAACGTTTCCATGTCTCTAATTGATTAGTTTATAGTCCTTATAATAACGCATTATCGTAACGTTTCCATTTATCTAATTGATTGGTTTATAGTCCTTATAATAACGCATGATCGTAACGTTTCCATGTCTCTAATTGATTAGTTAATAGTCCTTATATTTACAAATGATTGCAAGGGATCAATGTATCTAATGGATTAGTTTAATGTCCTTGTATTAACGGATGATAGTTACTTTTCCATGTATCTAATTGTTTAGTTTACAGTCCTTATATTAATGAATGATCGTAATGTATCCATGTATCTAATTGCATATATTAACGATTATCGTAACTTGTCCACGTGTCTAATTGGTTATTTAAATATGCTTGTATTAACGGATGGTAGTTACTTGTCTATGTATCTAATTGTTTAGTTTACAGTCCTTATATTAACAAATGATCGTAATGTATCCATGTATCTAATTGCATATATTAACGAATTATCGTAACTTGTCCTCGTATCTAATTGGTTAGTGTACAGTCCTGGTATTAATGAATGATCGTAACGTATACATGAATCTAATTGTTTAGTGTACAATCTTTGTATTAACGAATGGTCGTTACTTGTCCATGTATCTATTTTTTTAGTTTACAATCCTTGTATTAACGAATCATCGTAACGTATCCATGTATCTAATTGTTTAGTATACAATCCTTGTATTAACGAATGTTCGTAATGTATTCATGTATCTAATTTTTTAGTGTACAGTCCTTGTATTAACGAATCATCGTAACGTATCCATGTATCTAATTGTTTAGTATACAATCCTTGTATTAACGAATGGTCGTAATGTTTCCATAACTCTAATTTCTTATATTAACGAATGATCATAACTTGTCCATGTATCTAATTGTTTAGTGTACAATCCTTTTATTAACGAATGATCGTAATGTATTCATGTATCTAATTGTAAATAGTACAATCCTTGTATTAACGAATGATCGTAACATTTCTATAACTCTCATTGCTTATAATAACGAATGATCGTAACTTGTACATGTGTCTAATTGTTTAGTGTACAATCATTTTATTAACGAATGATCGTAACGTTTCCATGTATCTAATTGATTAGTTTACAGTCCTTGTATTAACGAATGATCGGAACGTTTCTATTTATCTAATTGATTGGTTTATAAACCTTATACTTACGAATGATCGTAACGTTTCCATGTATCTAATTGATTAGGTTACAGTCCTTATATTCATCCGATCGTAACGTTTCTATGTATCTAATTTATTAGTTAATAGTACTTATATTAACGCATGATCTTGAGGTTTCTATGTCTCGACTTGATTAGTTAATAGTCCTTATATTTACAAATGATTGTAAACTATCAATGTATCTAATTGATTAGTTTAATGTCCTTGTATTAACGGATAATAGTTACTTTTCCATGTATCTAATTGTTTAGTTTACAGTCCTTATATTAAGAAATGATATTAAATTTTTCATAAATTTTCCATTAATCAAATCATCACGTATGGGAGTTTTTCACGTTTTTGCTAATATGTTTGCAAAGTTGCCTGCTGTCGATTTGTTGTATGTGGGAAAAGGTTCATACCTGGTTAATCTGGATATATGCTTTTTCGCAAATGCCCTTTGGATCGTTTCCCTAAAACACAATTTAAAGTTATATGAATAAAAAAAAAATTCATACCCATTATTCGTGTCGGACCCAGTCGGACTAACATAAAAATGAACATCCGTGGCTGCAGATCCTCCAAACACAACACAGAAACAGAACAACACTGTCAACGCCATCTTGGCAGCACAATGTGACGGAGTACACTTGGACTCGTTTTATATCGGTGTCTCGAGTCAGGCGATTCGGGGTCTTGTTACGTCCCACTATAACCCTTTACCACACCACATACATATATTGACGCGTCAGACGGACTTTTGAAATTATTTTGAGAAAAGAAGCGATTGTCGATAATGAGCATTTTTTCCTCTTCTCACAACTTTTACGTCTGTAATCTAAGATTAAACTTTCTTCCACATACATTTTCCATGTTTTACTCACAATAGTTTCAAAGCCATATAAATATCATGTTCATTGTCGGACAGGGTTATTATCATAGCATTTACAGCAGTGGCATTGCAGGGAAACCCGCTAGTCTAAAATTCCAGATTTTCGGCATTGTTTTCATTTGTGGCTCATTTACTTGGCGGCAGACAGTGAGGGTTCTGACGTGACTGTGTGTATCAACACGCTCTCCTCGGCTTTCACTCTTCGTATGTGCAACGGTGTATTCCCGGAACGCCTACTAGACTTAAAGTGTATTAGGGAATTAGGCAGCTTTGTAAAGGGTAAATTATAGATTTATTTTGTATATGACTTTGGAACTCTTTATTATAAACTTGATAAAAAAAAGTGTTAAATATCTTTATTACAATCTTAGAGAGTACATTTTGTAAATAAAATTATCATGTTTTATGATCTTACAGTTTGATCCTCAATTTTGACCAGGTAGAGATTTAATAATCGAGTAGGCGTTCCGGGAACAAACCTGTGCAACGGGGCCCTTTTTCATCCAACGTGTCACATTTAAAGCCCTTTTCCAACTTGCAGACACATTTCGACGCATATGCAGTAGACGACTTGTTAAAACATTGTGGCAAATGGAGAAATTGCTCATAATGATCAATTAATCATTTTGTTACTATGTTTTCTACTTATTTCATTATCTATAATTTTATTTATAGAGATTTTCCATAGTTATGCCTAAATGTTTTCTGTGTCGTCTGCTATAAATGTGGTGTAAGTGGGAAAAGGTTAAATACCTTATCTCTCAGTTATGAAAGTCAGTGTAATTCATAACTAGCTTTAGGAATGATCCGAGTGCGACCTCTTTGTAAACATTTAGACGATGACCTATAAATAATCAAAGTGCTGGAAGCGCTAATGGTATAGGGGCATATGTAAGTTGAAAATATATGGCATAGATAATATGGACAAACATTGTTGAAACAATAAACAATGACCTTTAAAACAAACCAAACCAAAAATGTGTGAAGCAACACATACTGCCTGCCAATAACAAATACCTTATTTATCAAAGTTTGACCCTTTTCTTGTATAAAGAAAATAAATCAGGAAGGACAAAAGATGGACAAAAAAACGAGCAACGACCCTTAATTAAAATATTTCCAGTTCAGAAAGCACTAAAGATCCACAATGTATATTGTTATCATGCTGATAAATGAAGGACTATCGAAAGCATGCTAGAGTTATGTTTCTTTTTGCACTGTACATCTGTAGCTCTGAGTTCCCTATACACCAAGTCTTAAATTGATACATTGGACATCTATTGAGACAATAACCGAAGAAATTAAAAAATGAGTGAACACCTAAAAAACCAGATCAGATTTGTGTTCAAAATATTGTATCGATCTCCTAATCCCAATGTATACATGTGACGACTTTGAAATGGATCCGCGAAATAGAAACAAAGTTTTGACCCATTAATGCAAACCGTAACGAACAGACGGACGAATGGATGAACACAAAGACGGACAGACAATCAGTCGCTCCGGACAAAGTACACAGCGTTGGGAAGCAATCATTAACGAACATGGGCATTTCACGGAACGCATTTGTTGCATGCGAAAGTCATATTATAAGTGAGAACATGGAAAGACAAAAATATACACACTCCAAACGCAGCATGCTAAAGTTATGGTAATGGTGCACTGCAAATCTGTAGGTTCGAACAAGTTCGAAATGGATACATTGGAAATTAATTGAGACAATCGCTGAACTAAAATAAGGAAAAATGGAGATAACTAAAATAAACAGACCAGAGTTATGTACCTGGTACTTTGCCGTTCTCCTGATCGCACGGTATAAGTGTGACCACTTTGAAATAAATCTGCCATACAGTAACAACGTGTTGACCAATACATGCAATCAATGACGGACGGACGATTCATGTTTCAAAGCATTGTTTGGAAAGGAGGAATTGCTCATTGTCAGCAATTTCTCCGTTTGCAAATACACTTTCAACATTCGTATGTAACTAAGTAGCTATAACGGAAACGGTTCAACCCTTTCCCGCTTACAGTTGCTTGTTGACGCATGTGCAGTAGATGGCTGCAAAATCGTACTATCGTGACTCATTTCCTCATTTTCATCAAGGGTTTCAACTATATATTTTCCCCTTGATGTAAGGCAACATTGCTCGTGTTCATTCATCTCTTGCATGTTATTCAAAATGTATCGAGTAAAAGAATGTTCATAGTAAAACGTTCAAATATGAAAAGAATTAATTTGAAACGTAATTGAAAGCATTGTGTGAAAAGGAGGATTTTCTCATTGTCAGCAACAGCTCCATTTTCAACAATATTTTCAATATTCGAACTGTTATAGTATCACGGAAAGGGTTCCGCTTCCACGGGGAGGATTTAACCATTTTCCGCTTACAGATGTGCAGCAGACGACAATCGAAAACATTGTGACAAAAGGAGAAATCTCTTATCGTAGGCAATTTCTACTTTTGCCACAATGGTTTCAGCTCCTTTCAATAATTGTATTTACAGTGATTTGCACATTTCTCTATATAAGTCGACTGTTGTAAACTAATGGGGTCACAGCACGATCGACGTTACCTAACACCACTGACATTGAGGTCAATCATAGTTCAGAGTGTGTTTCACGCGTTGGAACTATTTTGTCTCATTAACTAATGCAAACGGAGGGTTTTTCGTGATTCGGTCGAACAAATGAAATCGTTGAAAAGGCAGATTATAACCAATCAAAACTCGATTTTGGCGTAAGAATTCAATTGGTGTGGACTGTGGTTGCAGCCGTAATCCGACTTTTCGAAAGCAGCCTGAGTATGGGATAGGTGCGAAACGCCGCTATCCCAAAAAATCGTTCTAGGCGACCTTATTATAATTCATATTGCATTCCACATATAGACGCTTTCTGAAGCTTATGCAACAGACGACCTTTAAAAGTGCTCATCATGAGCAATTCCTCCGTTTGCCAGAAAGTTCTCAACTCTATTTACTAATTATACTTACATTTAAAGATTTTTTCTATATTTTTACGGTTATGTTTTCAATGACGTCTGCTGCAGATTTGCTATATGTGAGTTAATACAACACATACTTGGTAAATGTCTACGTATTTGAGGTGGTAAATTCCGGCTATTCTGGAGAAACGTAAAGATTTCACAAAATCTACATTTCATCGCGAATATAAATTAGCTTATAAAAAACACACAGTGTCATCTACGCTAGGAGTTGACCATAGTGTATACTAATTTCAAATATTCATACCAGATGCGCGCGTATATGAGCCGTCCCGGGAGAAAACCAATAGTATGGCCTCTGTGTAATGTATCGACCTAGATCAGCCATAATCCGGGCCGACACATTCCGTCTCAGGGGGATAGAGGTATAGAGTAATGATTCCTGAAAAAGGAAATCAACAGAAGGCGAAAAGTGTTTGTCCGGGTGAGCCTGCACAGCATGCTTAGGCTGATCCGGGTCGATACTTTACGCACAGTCCACAATTTTGGTTTTCTCGCGGGACGGCTCATATGTTAATTTTGCTAGAGGGTCCAATATTGCAGAGAACGGAGTTGGGCGTTTGAAAGCATAAGAACAAAAATCGTGAGACATGGTAAAACGGGCTAGAGGAATAAGATTTACAAAACTTTAAAAAAACACTTTCCTACCTTCACGACCTACACCGACGTTGCAAAAGTTGCTAAGATCGGCGTGGGTCATGGCGATTACGCAAATTTCATAAAAAGAAAAACACGATCTACTCCGACAGAGTGTTAAGACTTTTCCACGACGGTCGTCCAACGATTTTGTAAAGTCGTGCGACTTTTCAAAGATCCAATAGGATGGTCGTGGTGAATCGTAACAAGGTCCTACGACACGTCAGGATCAATCAAGACTATGTTACGTACTACGACATGCTACGACGTTATTCCAGACCTCGTTACGACGTACTACGACATGCTACGACGTTATTCCCGACCTCGTTACGACGTACTACGACATGCTACGACGTTATTTCCGATCTCGTTACGACGTACTACGATATGCTACGACGTTATTCCCGACCTCGTTACGACGTACTACGACATGCTACGACGTTATTCCCGACCTCGTTACGACGTACTACGACTTGCTACGACGTTATTCCCGACCTCGTTACGACGTACTACGACATGCTACGACGTTATTCCCGACCTCGTTACGACGTACTACGACATGCTACGACGTTATTCCAGACCTCGTTACGACGTACTACGACATGCTACGACGTTATTCCAGACCTCGTTACGACGTACTACGACATGCTACGACGTTATTCCCGACCTCGTTACGACGTACTACGACATGCTACGACGTTATTCCCGACCTCGTTACGACGTACTACGACATGCTACGACGATATTCCCGACCTCGTTACGACGTACTACGACATGCTACGACGTTATTCCAGACCTCGTTACGACGAACTACGCCATGCTACGACGTTATTCCAGACCTCGTTATGACGTACTACGACATGCTACGACGTTATTCCATACTTCGTTACGACGTACTACGACATGCTACGACGTTATTCCAGACCTCGTTACGACGTACTACGACATGCTACGACGTTATTCCAGACCTCGTTACGAGGTACCTACGACCTACTTTTGTAAGATACATCAATAAAGGTTAAGGATGTACTGAACTGAAAAGTGGATTTTTTATAGTATTTAAATATTGTTGTAACATTTTTTTTTGAAATTTGGATATATGGATAATAAAAAAATCACAAAAAAATGCTATGCTTGTTTTGAGCAATTTCTCCTTTTGCAACAATGTTTTCAAAATCATCTGCTGCAAATGTGTCAGAATGCATCTACTGGTTAATTCACTAATAATGACATTTTTCAAAGTTGTCTGATATGAAATCCTCTTACAACTATAATATCTAGAATCTTCACCCTTTCCCTCATACGACCATTCTGCAGCAGACGACTTTGAACATATTTTGTTTTGAGCAATTTCTTCTTTTGTCACTATGTTTTCAAAAAGCCGTCTGCTGCAGCAAGTGCCATATAATAATTTCCATACAGGGTTGAAAAACATAGTGGGAAAAGATGAAACTGTTCTATAAATTATATTACTAGACTGTTATTCCCTTCCCACACACAATATATCTAAAGCAGACACTTCGAAAACCTCTAGGCAAAAATATGTAAACTACGTAAAAATCTCTGTTAATGAATATGTAATTAATTATTTTTTATAAAGAGTTGAAAACATTGTGGCAAAAGGGAAATCGCTTAGTATGACCAACGTTTCCTTTTGCCACAACGTTTTCAACGATAAACTGCAACAAATGCTTCATGGTGCAGTTGTAAAGCGTCAGGCTCCCGTGACAAAGTCCACAGGTTTGAGTCCCATAATGACCGAGTTCTGACTTGTGGATTATTCCACACGAACGGCGCGAGTACTGTATGAGTCTCCGAGTAGCAGACACCGAGTGTGATAAATTTAAGCTGAAAGCTTTTTTCGCAATCGATGTTAAAAAGATAAGTTTAAACTAAATGCTCCAAACAGTGTCCGCAAGTGGGACAGGCTTTGTGCGCAGGTGACCAACATAAAAAAACATAGAGTATCATTATAACGAACAGATCTTTGATGAAACATCAGCTCAACCAGTATTAACATTTTTCCAACCACAGGAGGTCACGGGTTCGATCCACCGGTCGGGTCATTGCAAATACTTTAGAATGGTAATAATGACTGCCCTTCTTGGCGATCAGGGAGGCGAGGTTAGCATAACGACTGACGCGCTGGTGTCAGGATAAAGGGACTAGTAGTACTGGTAACTTGCCCAGGAAACGCCGTGAAATAACTGAACAATTGTTGAAAGTGGCATAAAACGCCAAACAGTCACATTGTACTCTCAGGCATATGTAGTCTCACCAGTACCTTTATGAGATTAGTACTTCTGGCAAAGAACTTAACAATGATCCAGTGGTAGAGGTTGCAAGTGGTTCCTGTGGTTCAAAAATAAACCCCACTGTATTTGCGAAACAACGGTAAAGCAAGAAGATGAACTTGTAATGCTCTAGTCAGACAGTGTTAGGAAAATGCCTTCGAAATATGGCGATTTTGTGATGAAATGACAGACAGACTGAGAAAAGTATGATTAGTGGTTAGAGATATAGAGATAGTCATGATACCGCAAGCTATCACTGAAAGACTTAGTATGATTAGTGGTTAGAGATATAAAGATAGTCATGATACCGCAAGCTATCACTGAAAGACTTAGTATGATTAGTGGTTAGAGATATAGAGATAGTCATGATACCGCAAGCTATCACTGAAAGACTTAGTATGATTAGTGGTTAGAGATATAGAGATAGTCATGATACCGCAAGCTATCACTGAAATACTTAAGTTAAGTGTTGCATAGTAAAGTAAATAGAGTAAAGACTTGTTTAGTAAACTAGATATATTTCACAAGTGCATTATCATTGTTCTCTTTTAGAGATGTATTCAAAATGTTTTGTGATTTTAAATTTTGAGTTATGAGTAATCATGGATTCTAGTCATTATGATAGTTTTTCAAATGGACATATTGCATACAGCTCTATTACATTGTTCATCAATTTTGAACGTTGTTGTAATATCAAATTATGGTTTAAGATCCATTGTTTCCATTTGAGACAAAAGAAGAGATGTAGTGTCATAGCATCATTATATCTATAATACAAAATAACGACTGATCCCTATCTGCTTGTAAATAACAATTGGTCCCTATGCGAGGAGCGCATGCGTATTGATTATGTGTTGTGAGTGTTTGCGGTATTACAACTGTAATGGCATTTACGTTGTAGTCTTGTGTTAAACCTGGCGTTATCGACTTAAAAACATAACAACATGGAATGTTAATGTTTCTTTGTTAATGTATTGACACGTGACAAAGGAATGTTCGCTTGCCTTTAAATTAATCATTCATAACATAAGTAGGCTACGTATTTATGTAATTTCTTTTAAACCAGATGATTTAAATCAATTTCTGTTATTACCGACATGGAATAGTAACATTACAGTGTGTTTTCCCAGATATATTTATTGTTTTATATTTCTCATTAATTGGAAAAAGTTATACTTCTTAAACGTTTGAAAAGTTCGTTTGCTTCTGAAAAAAATACATTTCTCATCTATACTTTGTATGGACAAGACTAATCTTACTCTGACGTAAACACAATTTCCGAACGCGTAACTTGTTTTTTATTTATTGATAGAAAGCTATATGTAATACGGTAACATTATGAGTATCATATATTGCAAATGCAATATACTTTTCTTAAGTCAAGATTCACGTTAATATGTACCTTGTGAAAACAATAGTATGTGTCTCTTTCAGCGCTAATAGCAATGAGGTAACAGATTCATGTGAGTCAGCTAGTAGCGGGCTGTCTAACATGAATCTTTATTGTTTGCCTTTTAGTTACCAAAATATTCCTAACCAATTATTGCAGAACAAATGGATTCGCCTGATTTTGAACATGGAATAGTTAACTAACGGCAATCCGAGGCTAAAAGAGTTATTATGACTTGTTCGGAAAGGACATCTACTTAAAGTCTTCTGTATAGACACCATTTATCACATACATCAGCATGTATACCTGTATCGCGGTCTGATGGCACAACACGTTAACTCACTTATAAACTGATATTACAGTGTTATGCCTGATCGCATGTGTTTAAGTTCGAAGTAATACCGGACTACAACAGACGTGACAACGAATGAGTGAATATGTACGAAGATTGGCAAATAAAATATGACTTCCAACTTAAACACACGAGTTCTGAATATCAGGCAACACACTGTAATGTTTTTGTTTTATGGATTAAGTAGGTTTCGTTGTTGTGCAATCAGATCGTGGTACAGGTATACTTTATTTCTCACAGACGACTGCTTACCAAAGGCCGAGCTTGACTTTGATGATGTTAATTATACCGCAAGAGACGGGCGGGTAAACATGGTTTGGACGGAGACGTATGGTTATGTAGATATTGCTAATGACATGGCAATATTGGCGTGGGAGGTCTCTCCAATAAATATCTAAGTAGGTGTCAATTTTGTTTTAGCCCTTTCCCATATGTAGAAGCTTTCTGACTCCTCGGCAGCAGACGACTTTTGGAAACATTGGGATAATTTCTCCTTTTGTCACAATGTTCTCAACTCATAACACTAATACGCATCTTATTAAGAGATAATTCACATAGTTTCAAAGGGGTCTGCTGCAGATTTCCTGAATTTGGTTTAATTAACTATAACTTAGAATTGAGTTAAAAAATAATTTAAACTAGGAATATCTTATTTGTATTTGTATTATTAGTTGTTTTTCTGAGGTGCTTTCAGTGTTTTCGACTCAACTAGAGGTCCGTTCAAGGAAAATGTGCCTTGCGTGTGTCAATGCTATACGTTGAGTACGTTAAAGAACCAATGGGTCTTTTCGGAAAGAGCTTTTGTGTCACACCCGGACTCCCTTGTATCTAACTCTGTCTCTTGAATTGATCTGCACCTGTTACATGCTTGTAAACGATACCGTGTACACTATCAAATGGGCATATAGAAGCTAAAAAAGCTCATGCTCGCTCTGATCATATGACACTACTAGTTTGGTTTCCAGCCTAACGCTTAAATCTGTGTTACAACGCGGAAACCAAACTATGAAAATGACGTCATAACGGTAGTCACTTTGACGCCCAAACCGGTAAATTAGATGTAGAAATATGGTAAATGCCTCGAAATACGCCTCATCAATCACTTTATGTGATAAAGAGAATATCTTATTCGTGTTTATTTATTATCACTTGTAATAGACTCGTTAACTAAGCTGAATATTAAGCTCGCCAAGGCTCAAGGCATGTCATCCTATTGAACTCGTTTAATAAAAGTGATAATAAATAAACACTCATGAAATATCCTCTCTAGTTTTTTCTTTTCTTTCAGGCAATACATTCATATTGCATTTTGAATTCAGCACTCCTTATGAAGTATACACATACGGTAGGTGGACTATACTAATAAAGCATGTTCCTAAGATACGAAATCATGCCAGTGAAGGGTTGAGAAACAGGTCCATCCGAGGATTGGTGATCCTTTATAGAGCTTGTTTTCCTTTCAAAGGAATGTTCCATTGGTGATCCTTTATAGCGGTGGTGGGGATGTTTTCACTTATTCCGTTATTGCAAATTCCTTCTATTGTAAAAAGAAACACCTTAAATAACATTGGTGATAATAATGTAATATCCTGTACATATTTATCTTGTCTTAATGTGCACATAATAAACTGAGCAATCCAGGGCCTAACGGCCATCATGTTTCAAATACTTAAGTTGTAAGGAATTACATGGCTTCCTTTTCTTTGATGAAGCTTCTAAGCATTGAGTAAATAGTGTCGCCTAGTACGATCTCATCTGTGCTTGAATTCGGGTTTTGAAATTGAAGGCGGTCGTTCTAACCTTTACACAACTGAGGTTGATTTCAAAGTGATTACTTATGTTTTATAGATGCCCCAGAATGTCTAGTTGGTAGTTGCTTAGACGACGACTACACATACACTGTGGTTGATACTATCGCTATAACACTGGAATATGAAGTCACAGAAGAAGAAAACGACATCGTGAATGTATGGCTTACCTACAAGGACAGCACATTCTGGCTTCCTGGTACCGATACTACCGAAACTGTACATTTAGAATTAAGCGCAGAGTCGGTCTTTTATAGTGAACGTCACTTGAGGAACATTTTGGACACGTAGAAAGGAAAATACTTTAGAAGACATTGTGGAAAAGGGAGCATGTTCTCCAGTAGTCAAAACGATTTCAACTGTAATTACATTATCATATAAACGGATTTTCTATACTTGCAAAAATGTTTTAAAGTTCGTCTGCTTCGGATTCGCTGTATAGGGGAATCGGAACCATTACTCGAATGAAATGCGATGCCAAAAGGACATGGATTTTGAATGTCAATTATGAATAGCATCTGATTTGACCTATATTCAATTTGCCTCGAAATCATTATAACAATCATTCTGACTAATAGTCATCAATATAGAGTCAACTTTGAGACTTATCAACATGTGTTCTCTCTCTAAAATTAACCTTGACATCAATAAACCATGAGTACAAACATTCTGACACAGTCATTGCATAGAGTTGACAACATTTTGGGAAAGGAATTATAGCACAATCTCCTTTTGCCATTTTTTTTTTCAAAAGTCTTCTACTGCAGAGATTTATGTCACCAGTTTAACATAGAGATATATAGGGAATTTTGAAAACCTTGTCTGAAACAGAAAGGCCAAACACTAAGATATTTTTGTGTAGCATTGTCGGGTTGTTCTCTTCCAAGATTGTTCACGATTGCCCCAAGATTTTTTATATTTATACCTAGAAAAGTCTTCATCAGCAGATGGGTTATTTTGTATGAAACAGTGCATAAAAGAGAGAAATTGATCTTACGCTGATTTCAAAAGGTGTCGGCTGCAGTGGAGTCATCCTTTGTATCAGTGAGATTGTTAATATGAGCTTAATGGCCATACTTAGCAATCTTCTGTAATTGGGTTATTGTTGTATTTATAACTCCAAAAACAATTTTTATCCGAGAATCATTCTTCTGTAAATGGGTTACTGTTTGTATGTATGACTCCATAAACAACCTTTATCAGAGAATCAATGCTTAGAATGGTGTCATCTGTTGGTTGTAGTCAGGAGTCCATCGGAGGAAAATATGACGAGCCATGGCATCGGAGATTAGAAGTTGGCATGCATGCTATATATTAACTTTGATGTGTTAGTAATCTGAAACTGCCCCATGCCACCCGAGATTTTGCCCCATATGCTCAGAATTGGGTCAAAGGTCAACTGAGTGCATTTTTCTTATATGACACATTATATCTTTGTCAGTTTTTGGTTTAAAATAACCCAACTGGTATCAAAATGAAGCATAAGCATTGGCCTTCTATTGACACTTACTTCATGCAAATTTACTAATGTGCATACTCATGAATATTAATGAGAACGTCCAAAAAATGGCGAATTTTTTTTAAAAACTAACATTTACGGACAATAGTTTTGCCATATCTTCGTTATTTATTATTATTTAAAGAATCACACGGTACCAAATTAAAGGTGAGACAATCAGCTATCAGTATACATATACTTATTAATGTTCATATTATTATTTACGTGCACAATTAATGCTACAAGTGGATGGGGGTAAATTGACACCGAAATCTAAAAAAATCGAAATACTGTTAAATTAAACAGTTCACACGTATTTACCTTTTACATATTGTTTTATCATTTTGTATTTCAAGTATTGCTTTTTTACATGGATCGCTTACCATAAAGTAGGTCAAAGGTTATATAAGTGCAAACAAATGTAACTTTAAGTTAATTTTAAAAGTGTGTATTAATGTAAGAAAATGATACACATCACTATCAGACATATGTATTATGTTGTTCACTGTTGAACAAAACTTAAGTGAACAGTTAAGATTGTGTTATTTAACAGTTAAATAAAGCCTCTAATGTAGATATATTCGAACTCCTTATATAAACGTTTATAGTTCATATAATCAATCGTCCATTGGATTAGTGCAATTGACGCCATCAAAACCACATGCTGGTGTACATTTCAATAATGCTTTGAAGCATTTACAGCGGATAGATTTACACTTGGTTTTACATCAACAACGTGTAAGTTCAATGCAAGCATCAGGTACAGTTGATAACCGTTTCCAGACAACTTCTAATCCACCAGTACCATCTTACCATGCGTTTGTATCTACAGGCCTGACTTCTGTATCCATAATCGCTACATCAGCTCTGATACATATGCCTGCTTGATAATTTTCTCTTGCAATGTGTAGTTCAAGTGCATCAGTTGTTGGCGGGAGCATTTCAAGCGTTTTCTTAGCCTTGACAAATAGTGAATATATTGAGTCTTCATGGATCCCATACAGCAAGCATACAAACTTCTCTGCCTTATCTGACTGGCGGTTTCTTCCAACATCCGAAAGAAGGTCAGAGCATGTTACATACTTCTTCCAACATGTCTTCTTACTAATACTTCTAAAGGCGGCGGTTGTGTCACATCCTGTCAAAGCATGTAAAGGTGCTCTTTTCTGGGTATTTTCTGAGCGATACTATGCACAGGGTACAGTTTTGTTTCCTTGCAGGTCCCAGCCATCATCCATACTTCAATGTGTAAATGGCCAAGGTGGTATATCAGTAGAAGCAGTACATCAGTATCTTGACATTTGATAACTATTCTGTCTTAACCTTCTCTTGCATCAACTAATGCATGTAGAATGATCCTCGTATCTGTCTCTTCGTGGTTTGATGATAGATGAGGCACCTCACGTCTGTTGGAAGTAGTTTTCAGTGCATTCTGGTAACCTCTTCCTGTGACAAGCTCTTGCTCTCTCGGTACCGTTTCTGCCCTTGTTTGCAAATTTTCGGAAAGGAATCTAGCGATATCAGCTTTGTTCTTACACATTGTTAAGAAGTTATCCCATGATTGTGGCAGGAGTACATCTGGACCAGTAATCATTTTACGAATTGGTCGTCGTTTGCCGGATCGCTTGCTTCTTGCACTTGCCTTTATTTATGCTTTTCCTATGTATCTGTAGAATGCTACATCGATTCTTCGTGTAGATGTGTTGAAATATTTCAATACACACTGGACAAACACGTCTGCATACTCTCCAAAAGTAACGAAGCCATCTGGTTTACCTAATGCTTGAATCAATGCATGACCATCAATCACTATAGCCGTTGTCAAAGTAGCCAATGGAAGCTCTTCACGGACACGAACTGCATTGTCAGTAGTTAGAACTGCAAGCAGATCACATTTGGCTGTTGGTTTCATAATTGCGCTAACTTTTGCAAGCGACAGTGGTACGGGAGACAGCTCATGTTTTAAAACAGATGCTATTTCGACAGTTCTCCCAGCATTCGCAGCGTTGAAGAGTCGTTGCATCAATTATCTGTCAGCCTTTATTACCTTTATGGTTTGCTTTGGTTTTTTTTTTTAGTAATTTCGTATTATTCCTTTGATTCCATTGCTCAGCTTGAAGAGTTTATTAACCCACTCTGTGGCTTGGTCCGTTGGAATCTGGGTGATGTGATTGTTACTTAATATTCTATTGACAACGAAATTTCCATCCATGAACTCACTATTAACTTCTGGGTCTTTGTTCTCCAGAACTTTCATCTCAGCTAAATACACTGGTTTCAATCGTGCATAGTGTAGATTTAGCCCCGATTTACAAACGATAAAAACCGATAGTATTTCAGCATTTTTATCGATGAAAACATCCTTATCACCGATCCAACCCGTTTGAGTTGCTTTCGGTCACCTACCAGCAACCCATGAAATAACTGATTGAACACTTGTCCATCACCGATGGCCGTTTACACAGAGAACAAGAAATAATCACGCATGACAACCGATCAAAACAGCAAGTAAATTTAAAATAAAATGACCGATTGGGGACCGACCGTCTGTGTAACTGGGGCATAACTGGGGCATTAGTGGTCATACGCTGTCATCAAAGGCAACATGGCGGCGAATGCTTCAAGGAAAAGCTTCCAGTTCCCTTCTCTTTCCGCGCGGATAAACAAAAGCAGAATCTCAACCATATTCATATATGTTTTCCAAAACACATACTGTTTGTTGCCAAGGAACAGCGAGTCGAATTCTCTCATCTGGCCGATCAAATTAACATTATGAAAAGCTTCAGGTAACTTCGCAGCCTGATCCGGACACACGTACCGAAAAATAAGACTTCTGTCAGCATAATAGCGTACATTTATACTACAAGATATTTCAATGAATTGTGCAAGTGCATGATCTCTATCCTAGTTTACTTGATTACCATGGCAACATCCACAATTGCATTTGTCAAGCCTCTCTAATATACCAAAGTTTATATATTAAACTTCTTTACCATGTCATTTGTAATCATTCCAAACGCAAGTAATGCCAACTTAAAACATACTTTAAATGCTATATTTTCGGGTAATTGTCCTTGTTTGACCTTGCAAATACAGTGACCTTGACCTTAAATGACCTTAATGTTCAGTTTTATCGAAAGCTCCACATTCAAAGATATGATTTATTGCACATGAAAGAATATATTTGTTATTATTTAACAGTTAAAAGAAATGCAAAATAGTTGTCATGCATGTTGAAACTAGCTAACCGTAGCGTGTTGTCTAGATTACCATGGTAACCAACATAAATTTAAGTGCCCAATTTTGCTTAAAACAAAGCTTATACATGTGGTCGTTTTGTAACAACTTTACAAACCAATATGAACATGGAAAATGCTAAAAAAAAAGAAAACCCTTCATCAATTCTGAAATGATCAGGCATTTGTCACTGTGTGACCTTCAAATGACCTTGACCCTAGCTTAAAGTAACATTGATGGTCAGTTTGCTAAAAAGCTCTATATTTATAGATCATATATATCAAAACATTTAAGTTGATATATATTAGCGTTTTATAGTTATACTAAATAGAGTAAGACGGCTTGAGTTTCAATAAATTCTGCACCTACTTGACCTTTGACCTACTTTCTGACCTTCACAGACGGTGGTGCCGGTGGCATGGGGCAGAACAATAGACAACTGGTATTGGGCAACACGATTATGGTATTCAAACAATTTTACTCTCTCATGCCATGGACCGTCAAAAATAAGCGACTTTTTCCCTGATGGACTCCCCACTATTGGTTGATTTGTCAGTATGGCATACTGTACATTGTGGAAGGAACTAATACTGCAATATTTATTTCACCTGAGAACAAAAGTCTCAAAGTGATATTTAGTCAACATTCTGTGTCTGTGCGGAAACAATTTAATGAACTAACATTTCCTATGCTACTGGGTAAAAATGTAGTTCATTTTACAGGAACGCTCCCAAAGCAGTCCTCTACACAAATATTAAAATAATAATAATAATTCATGCCAAACTCTGATTGTAAATTGACACCCATAAAACCAGCCACTTAAAAAATTGGGGCACAACATGCGATATCTAGATGATCATAACATTTTTCGAAAATTTGGCGTAGTGGTCTAGTGCTTTACCCGACACGATCCATATTCAAACTGAGTTTTGAAATCATCAAGTAAAATAAACTGACAAAGTGTGATCCTATTGCAGTCAAAAATGGACGCGAACACATATGTCGTACGCGGATAGAGTAGATATTGAATATCAATGTTGACTCTTTCTGCATTTAAATTTATAAATAGGTAATTTCTGAGCGTAAAACTACTTAGATGTATTATTTCCTACAAAACTAGAACAGTAAGCCCTTCGATGCAATAAACAAAAGTGCATACGGTGTAGGAAGGGTTTAGCACATTAATATAGCCACTGATATGCTTTTCTCTCTGTAGATTTAAATGTGGACAGGATGCAAGCCGTATGACAATGCTGAATTTGAGGCAGCTTATGAAGAAGTCGTAAATTATGTGGCGTATAACAACGATAACCCTCCAAGGGCGTCATAAAATTGATCATTAGCTTTTCATGACCGAAGCGCATGTTCAGACGCCAATGACAACCACAATACTATAAAAACACAACGATATGGTTGTCGCCTTCATTTTTCTTTGCGTATGTGTTTTTAACTCCCTTTTATGTTTTTGAAATCAAGACCTTACAACTGCACATTAGAAATTCTCAAAATACTTTATCGATTTACATTGTGATATAATTTAATATTATAAATGCGTTTATATATCACAAAACTCCAATGGTAAATTGTCATGCAAGGTTGCTACTATGTTACTGGTATCACTCGACGTCAACTTTGACACGGACTTCATCACCGACAACGATATTGCCATAGTAACCCCTTAGGAACGCCTGTATCATCTTGATGTTCTTGTTTTCCTTTCGGGGTTATTATTTGTTTTTATGTACATATTTTTTTCCACTCAATCTATAACAGATATTCTTTCAATATTAATCATGTCTTAACTTTATATTAACCCTTTCCAACATACAACAAATCTGCAGTAGACGACTTTGAAAACCTCAAAAATCTCCATAAAAGATAGCTTAATTGTTAAATAAAGTTGAAAACATTGTGGCCAAAGGAGAAATTGTTGCTCGTCCTGATCAATTTCACCTTTGGGCACAATATTTTTGAAAGTCGTCTGTTGCTATTGCGTCAAAATGCGTCTGCAGCTGGATAAGGGTTAATATCCTGCCGACGTCTTTTGTCCATTTGATATTGCAAGAGCGGAAATTGTTCGGGATTGCCCTTATTCTTTAATTCTAATTAATAAGAACTTAACTTCAGAGTCACAATTGTGCTGAGTATATACATATTCAATAAATGTTGGAACGTTACAACTATCCAGTGTTATTGTATATTTATATCCAAAAGCTAACTTCTGGTATAAGTTGGATAACGAAATATATTGAAGAATAACCTCCACATGAGCTCCATCATTTCACAAACTTTTAACAGAGTAATATGTAATCCGGTTCTGCACTGTTGATAAAAGCCAACTTTCATCTGTTCCCGTGTTGCATCAAGGATATGCTACGTCTAAAGACGAGTCAAACTGATTTCCATACAATTTAACTGGTAAGTTTCCTTGTTATACTGGGCTGTTACGCTGTTTTCAACATTATTTCAGTTATATCAAGGCGACAGTTCACTTTTTGGTCCCTTTGTAAACAAACCAGTACTAGACTAGGAAATGTGCCTGGCACAAGGGCACTCCACCCTGATTGCCGCGATTGGAGTTCGATTCCGTGCCACCGGTTTCAAGTTCCCAACGCTAAGCACTCGGCCACGACGGATACCTCTAACTGGCAGATTCACGGGAAGACCAAAAAAAGGAATCGGCGGCTTGAACAAACTTAGAGAACTAGATAAGGCTAATAAAAACTTGCCCTTTCCAACCTATGTTTCTCATATGACTCGACCAAAGCTTATGCTTTAGCTTCTTAAAGGAATCATTTCACTGCGATACATTGAATATATTGTATCGATACAGAAAGCACTGGACACGTTTTAGGAATGCTCTTATTTAGTATGGTCTCCTCACTGAGATATATTGAATATATAGTTTAGGTACAGAAAAGACTCGTCACATTTAAGAATGCTCTTATTTAGTATGGTCGCCTCACTGAGATATATTGAATATATAGTATCGATACAGAAAGCACTGGTCACGTTTTAGGAATGCTCTTATTTAGTATGATCGCCTCATTGAAATATATTGAATATATAGTATCGGTATAGAAAACACTTGTAACGTTTTAAGAATGCTCTTATTTAGTATGCTCGCCTCACGTTGAAGACTCAACACTTATTCATCGAAGCATCTAAGCATTTGAAACAGTTTCAATCACCATCTCAGTTATCGACATGAAATACTTAATGCGCTGTGTTTAATGTGGGTATTTCACATTCAAATATTCTTATATGATATTCTTTTGAGTAAACACAATACAAGATTCGGTTGAGTCGTAGCAGAAATATTGGAGGAAAGGAAAAAGACCCGTTTACTCCCTTTTTTCTAGTCATCTGATACTCTAACAGATGAATGGAAATTCTTTAAGTTGTTCAGCTATGACATCAAATCAAAGGTTATCCCGCAGAGAATTTTACTTTCAATTTCAGAAAAACATGTTGTTCTGAAAATGGCTCTTACGGCTGTCAATATAGCTAAAAGCAAACACTGTTTTGGTTACAAATTAGCAGAGGGTATCCAACTTTATAAATAAACAACACTTTCAATTGACAACCAAATCATTATTGTCCAGTGGGAGACAACTTCAGTCGCATGGATTCATCTGACATTCACTCCAGAAAATTAAATTGTGTGCTCGTCGATCCAAATTTCTTCCTTTTGACGTGTAAGAGGTCGTCAAAACATGTGTATGCAGGCTGATATAAGTATTCACTGTATGCAGATTTAACGAAGCCAAGATGGCATTGAGATTAATGTGTGTTTAAATCTCAGTGCCATATATGCATTTATATCAACAGTTTTGTCACAGAATTTTAATTATAAGTATTGTTCCAATTTAATGAAAAACTATGATAAAAATGGTCTAATGAAATGATGTGAGAAACAACACTCACGGTTACACGTACTATATTTAAGAACACTAATTAACAAATATTACGGATAGGTAAACGATCTTGTAGTCGGGCGGAAGTGAGCTGTAACCGGATATCGGCTGTCAGATCCGCATGAGGTCCAGTAATCTTTTGCCCGACCGAAACAGGCTATTTGGTATTCATCTTAAATAAAACAGATATATACATGTATATACGTTGTCACACCCCTTCGTAGTCTTGTGTATAAACATACCTATATTCCATAGATTCTGAATCACATGCATGTGTTTATGAAAGTCCTGTATGTCACAGCAATTTTCAGTGAAAATCGACCGCGGGAAAAATAATGGGTTTTCGGGCATACTGTTACAATAACGTGTTTTTACCCTATCCCAAATACAACGACGGCTTTGATAAAATCGTTGCAAAATGTGGAAAATCCCAACCAAACAATGTTAAAACATTGTGGCAAACGGAGAAACAGATTATTTTTCTTTGATATATGCCGCGTCATACGCACAATCTCATTATAAGATACTTGAGAATCCAAAATAGAACATGGCTAATTGGCATGATATAATCGATATGTGTTTTGGATTGTTATTCGTGTGGGTGATTTTACTGAGCTTTGTGAATGCCAAGCATGTTTCAGTTTGTGATTCAGAAGATATCGGCATTTGACCCTTATTCACATACAGCAAACTTTGAAAATATCTAGAAAAACATATTGAATATAGTAAATGACCATTGTGACAAAAGGCGAAATTGCTTATACGAAAAAAAACCATGAATGGGTTTTTTCGCTTATAGTTAACAGGTGTGAGATTTTTTTTTATTTTTTTTTATTTTCAATAACCCATGAAGCTTTCTGAAATGAAACTGGAAAAATCCATGGGGGCCGCCATTTTGGATATGTATAAAAGGCAGACGTAAAACACAGATTGAAAATTATTGTCGTCTTTTTAATCATTTTATTTTTTAAATCGGTATTTTGGTTATGTATAAAATGAGCAGAAAAACACGGATTGAAAATTATTGTCGTCTTTTTAATCATTTTTTTTAAAATAGGTATTTTGGGTATGTATAAAATGAGCGGAAAAACACGGATTGAAAATTATTGTCGTCTTTTTAATCTTTTTTTTTTTAAATAGATATTTAATATCATTAAAATGCTGTGTTATGTGGGAATAAACATTTGTACGAAAAGTTAAAACTAAATGGAAATCTGTAAGAAATATGTTTTCCCGTTCGTAAAAAAACCGACAGCATTAGCCTTCTACGCCCGAACCTAAATTTTGACTGTATCGTAGCCAAAGAAGGACGTGACGTCATTTCCGTTACACTTCATCTTGGCGTAACGTCAATGGAGCGACATCGTTTCCCGCAAAAAAAGTGGTATCAACATGAAAGACCCCAAATTCCTATACATGAGCTATTGCCACACTCATTCAAAGTATAATTATTTATCAAACATTGTGGCAAAAGGATAACTTTCTCATAAGAAGCAATTGTTATTTTGGTGACAATCTTTTCCTAAATCGTCTGTTGCATAGGCCTCAGAAACTGTCTCTAATAGGGAAAGGGTTTAGCAGAAATGTGACCCCTTACATAATGTGTTCCAGTCATATTGACTGGTTGAAAAAGGTAGTCGCCAGATGGCATCAGAAAAGGGCTGATCTATTTGCTTCTTTACCATAATGCAGGTGATCGATTAAGGATAATCGTGGCCCTCATGTTTTAACCTCGTTCATTATAAATGTATTCCTTGATTTTCTGAAAGTTTTTACTTTATTATTTTCTGTTCGTAATAATAGACGACAGCAATACGAATTCCAAATATGTTTTGATAATGCAAGAAACATGACATTAACATTATTATTGTCTAGTCAATTACTTATAAATCCTTTTTGTATGGCCAAAGTATGTTCTTTAATTTTTGTTTATAATTATCTTGCGTTTTTTCGTAAATAGGTAGCACCTATAGATATATTATTGACCAATAAGGGAAGGTGACTAAACTAGTCGCCATTGTTGCTTCGTACTTATTTATTGCTACGGTACGCCGGATATCAGAATAGTTTACTACCTGAGTGACTGTTTGTGGCACCAAACGCGTCATAAAACATCGTGACAAGGGCGGGATTTTCTGGACACGATTTAGTTCCTATCCAACATCCAGCACCGGCCGTCCTTCTAGACCCTAAAAGATACATGTAAAAAAAGGACAAATTTTAAACTTTTACAATGGAATGTGAAAGTAAACTATTCTATTTAGTCGTCCATTATCCTCTCTTCCATATACAACAAACCTACAGCAGACGGTTTTTACCCATCACATAAACAACATATCTACGGCAGATGGCTTTAACCATTTCCCACAAAGAACGAAAATACAGCTTTGAAAATACATAAGACAAAATATGGAAAAACATCTTCAAAAAAAATTGAAATCATTGGACGGCGCAATTTCTCTTTTAGTCAAAGTGTTTTCAAAACCAAATTATGGAAAGTTCTTCTAAATGAAAGAATGAAATTTGAAACGAACTGAAAACTTATTGGCTTAAGTACAAAAGTCCTGTAGATGCGCCAAATACGTTTGCATTTGTAAAATGGTTAAAGTAGGTAGAATCAGAAATTAATTTCAATTAAGGCGCTCTTTCTTGTATATTTATTGTTGTATCTATATATAGTTTGACTGAATTTTAATTTTGTGATTTGTTTCAGTTAAAATATGGTTTGATAACCGATTTTACATTTAATTGAAAGACATGGATGTCTTAAAAGGTGACGGTCTTATTCTTAATAACTTACTTTTGAGCCCAGATCTGTGAAAATCAACCTAAACGTAAGTATTACAGTAGGTAGATTCAGAAATGTATTCCTATTTAATGTGTTCGCTGTTGTATCTATATGTTGACGCTCCCAAAGTTTGAGTGAATGTTACATTTATAAATTTTTTGAGTAAAAAAAGAATGGTGGATAAACGATTTTACATATGATTGAAAGACATGGATGTCTTAAAAGGTGACGGTCTTACTTTACAGCGGTGCTCTGTGAAAATCACCCTGAACACTTAAGACAAAATACTTGTCTGCTAAGGATCCAAATGGAAAGTGGTTTATATAAACATTCTATGACTAAATTGTGAACAATACAGAGCCAGACCAGAATGCACGGATGTGCTGGCTGATCTGGATCTACACTGATCAGAAATGCCTTTTAGTTTGCTTTCATAGAGCGCAGCTCATGTCTTTATTCTAATATTAATACCAGATCAACATCTTAACCCTTTCCCCCAGATTACAAATCATGTCTTTATTCCAATATCAATACCAGGTCAACATCTTAACCCTTTCCAACAGATTACAAATCTGAAGAAGAAGACTTTGAAACCATCACGGTAAGAATATAGATAATCTTCGTAAATGAAAGTATAACTAACTATGGAATGTATTTGAGGGCAAATGTGACAAAAAAGAAGAATTGCTCGTTTTGAGCAATTTCTCCTTTTGTCACAATGTTTTCGAAAGTCGTCTTCTGCAGAGGCACAAGAAAGCGTCTGTTTGTGGGAAATGTTTGAGGGTAATACGAACCGGTCGTGAGAAATATCGACGTCACTGTATGATTGGAATTGGCACCACACCACGTCCACACGTCTAGAGCACGTAGTAAACACCTCTCCTCGTCCAAAGAGGCGTTTCGATTTTTCTCCGCAGAAGTATCGTGATTCACCTTTACAAGATACATAATACACGCATCTTTATTATTGAGCTCTTCATTATCATTGCAAGATACAAGATACAGTCAAACCTGTGTTATAGACTCTATTAAGCAGCCAACTTGTATTAAGCAGCCACTTGAAGATTAACCAAAACAACATTGTCTTCTTTATTTGACTTGAATTAAACAACAACCTGTTTTCTGAAGCCACATTTTGACTTCCCTGAGTGACTGCTTAATACAAGTTTGACTTCCCTTGGTGACTGCTTATGACAAGTTTGACTTCCATGAGTGACTGTTTAATACAAGTTTGACTTCCTTGGGTGACTGCTTAATATAAGATTGACTGTACATGCATCTTTATAATTGAGCCCGACCATGGGAAAAGGAGCATCTTGACATTTCTGCTCAATCAAATCAGAATCTACGCAAGTTGACAGAAGTTTCTGACAGGACTTTGAATGTAATATATGGAACCAGAAGATCTTTATCAAACTGCGCTGGTGCACAGGCTGATCTGCATATTCACTGTTCACATGAATCAATTTGTTCATTTTCCCATGGACTTGCCCATTTAAGCCTGACTTTATACTATAATTGCTGACAACACAAAACTCAAATCAACCTACACACTCGTGTAGGAAAATATTGGCTTCATTCCTTTCCACATATTAATCAGAACTTAGTAGTCCGTAAATATGTATTGTTTGTCTGTTTGTTTGGTGTTTAGCGCTGCTTTCAGCAAGTGCTTAAGTTAACGTCTTTGCCTGGGTAAGTTACCAGTACTTCTAGTCTATTCGTCCTGATACCAGCGACTCAATCGCAACGTTAACCCCATAACCGTGATTGACAAAGAGGGAACGCCTTTACTACCATTTTAAAAGTCGTTGGTATGACCGGCCGGCGATCAAACCAGCCATCTCCTGCACCGAGGCAAACGTTCTACCATTACCCCACCGAGGTTGTCCCATAGTTATGTAAGAAACACATTTTCTTTAGTGTTTTGCTTTTGGTTGCCATGGAAACCAGAAATCTGCATGGGTAAAAAACTGTTGAATGAATTTTGCAGAGGACGTTCAAAGGATGTGAACCTGTGAAGTGTCATGTTAATTCGCCTAGTTGTTACAGAGAAGAAGGCGTTTGAAGCCAAACACTGACGCACGCACGGACGCAGGCACGAAGGACAATTTGCCATTACAAAATTCGACTGGCTTTCAGCCAATTGGACTTACAATTAATATTTAAAATAGTTTACAATAATTTGATAAATGTTGTATCCTTTAATTATAAGTTATATAAGAAAACAATTAACAGCTTCCAACATACTACAAATCTGCAAAAGATGATTTTCTAAATGCTCCAATCTAGAGCCAACGTCTTTTAAAACATCCAACTTGCTCATCGTCGGCAGTTTCTCCTTTCGTGACAATGTTTTAAAAAGTCGTCTGATGCAGATGCGTCAAAATGCACCTAAATGTCGGAATGTTGTTTAACATTTCACACATACAGATACTTTATGATGCCTCTGCATCCGACGGCGTTTGAAAACTTGACAAGTGGAGAAATTGCCCAAGAGGAGCAATTTCACATTTTACCAATTTTCAATTTTTTATACTTTCATCGAAAGAAATTTTCCCTATTTTATCAAAGTTGTTTTCACAGTCGTCTGCTGCAGATTTGTTGTATTTTGAGAACTGGAAAAGAGAAAGTTCACCCTGCCGGGAACGACATGGCCATCAGCCGGACCGCCATGTTTTGGACATCCATACCAGGATAATATGCATCCTTTACCGCCGTACGACATCGCTCCTAAAATAAATAACATGCCGTGATTCGGGAGATTGTATTCCTTGGTGACACCCCACCCCCTTTCGACATACAGCAAATCTGCAACAGACGACTTTGAAAACATCTAGGAACGCTTATAAAAAAATATCTATATATAACTGAAATTATAATCATTGTTGTTTAATCGTGCTTAAAACATTGATGGAGGGGGTGTGTGGTAGGGTGACATTGGGTTATCCCAAAGCAAGCTGTCTCTTAAAACGAACGCCAATCGAGGGCGACTCGAGTTGACTCGGGGGCTGATACCGAACGCGCTCTAATATACACTCAATGTCAAGATTCTTGACGAAACATGATAACTGTATTTTAATTGACTTAGTTGTCACTGATGTAAGCACTAACCTTTTACACTTGTGACAGGATCTTTTTCTAACTTTGCTAATCAAAGACAAAGCTCGAGCCTGTGACAGAGGTAAATGTAATAAACCGATAGTGTAAGAGAGTGTACGATAAGGTTGGTTTTCTTGGATCACCGATTAGATATACATACACGTGTAATTATTACGATCAGGTTGGTTTTCTTGGACCACCGCTAATATATACATACACGTGTAATAATTACGATAGGTTTGGTTTCCTTGGATCACCGTATATATATACACACACACACGTGTAATAATAACGATAAGTTTGGCTTTCTTGGAGCACCGCTTAGATATACATACACGTGTAGTGATAAGCCTAAGGTTGGTTTTATTGGACCACTGCTTATATATACATACACGTGTCATAATAACGATAAGGTTGGTTTTCTTGGATCACCGCTTATATACACATAAACGTGTTATAATAACGATAAGGTTGGTTTTCTTGGACCACCGCTTATATATACATACACGTGTTATAATAACGATAAGGTTGGTTTTCTTGGACCACCGCTTATATATACATACACGGTTAATTATTACGATCAGGTTGGTTTTCTTGGATCACCGCTTATATATACATACACGGTTAATTATTACGATAAGGTTGGTTTTCTTGGACCACCGCTTATACATACACATACACGTGTAATAATAACGATACGGTTGGTTTTCTTGGACCACCGCTTATATATACATACACGGTTAATTATTACGATCAGGTTGGTTTTATTGGATCACCGTATATATATATATATATATATACACACACGTGAAATAATAACGATAAGTTTGGCTTTCTCGGAGCACCGCTCATATACACATAGCATAATAATTAAGATATGGTTGGTTTTCACCAGGGACGTAGATACGATCTTATCTACATCTCTGGTTTTCATGGTGTACCAATACACCTGAGCCGTGTTTGAGAATAAAGGGTTTTGTCGAGCAGTATTTGCAGCTGGGATTAGCCTGTTTAATATGTGGTGATTATATGTTTATCTCTTTTCTAATCATCAGCGTGTATGCTAAAATACGTTTGCTGGATTGATTGATTGATTAGGGGTTTAACGCCGTTTTCAAAAAAAATCAATCATATCAACGCTGCCAGTTCACCTACCCATATATTATAACAAGAGTTTTCCATAAAAAAAAACAATCTTACGAAGCTTTAGTTGCTTTTCTATATTGACCATTAGACTATTGGTGAAAGTTAAATGACGCTTGTCGCATTGATTTTTTTTTCCAAATTACCAAAAGAATATTAGCCGATCTGAGGCTCGAACTCACATCCCCTTGATTAAAATAGGGCAAACTATCTCTAAATGTAATTCTAATTATTGGAAAGTCTTGAATCTATGAACACATGCGCAATATGCTAAAAGTAAGTGTTGAATACCTGTAGGTCCATATATAGCGGCCACCATCTCATTCGGGTTCGATCCACAAAATTTCCACTGTTCGAGCGCCCTTCTAAAACACATGGTTTCATTGTCGGCGGCATGGAAAAACCTCTCACCGGTCATATCCCTATACGTTCCGGCGGCTTTTGGGTCGTTTGTACATTTATCGACGTGCAACCAACAACCTGATGATTATACGTAAGTAGAATATAAGTACACATGGTTCTTATTAGCACGCATTATTTATTACGTGTCTACTTCTACTTTATTTCCAAAAGGGTTTTGAAAATTAGCTTTGCTTCAAGCCAAGTTATATAACAGACATACAAGTAGATCACTATTTCACAAAAATTAAATTAGCAAAGTTGTGAATAAAATGAAATAGATTTAACGAAAAATTAATACCAACTATTTCCACGACGCAAAAAGCATAAAGCATAAACATAATTAAGTATTATTTCTCATTTTTTTGGCAATATATATATATATATATATATATATGAATATCTGAATTATCTTCTTTGTTTTATATGATTGCATTTGCGAGGAATATTTCATCAATGTTGGCCTTTCTCAATAGAGTGGCTTGAAGTATTTCGCGTGCAATGTGGAACTTTTAGTGCAAACTAATAAAAAGCGATCTGATTAGCACATGTTATTCACTGCCATGAATGTTGACAAGAGCTATAAGATAAACACAACCGACCTGAATACAATTAAATATCCAGTAGCGGATCACTTTTAAAAAATCAAAGCACTGAAAGAACTAGTTGGACGGTTGTGTTGGTATTCGTAAATTAAGGTTAGACAGGCGGTTGTGTACTTTCAGTGCTTTGACCCACCAGTACTTACGGTGATTTGATCACATCATCTGTTTGGCATGAAAACTACTCGCTTTGAACTATTTGTTTCGGCGATGCTGCCTGTGTTATTAGGAACGTAGTAACTCCGAAAAAACGGTAGTTGAGGTTTCTCTTATTGGCGCTCAGGGTTGCATAGATATAATTACGACCGATACATTGGTATTAGAGTAACCGGTATTATTGGTAGATGACACAGGAAACGCCTTGTTATAACTGAAACCCTGCTGAAAGCGGCGTAAAAGATCATAAGAAAATATTAGCATCGTAGTTACATATGCTTTATGTTGCAATAAATGCTAAACATATATAAGACATAGGGTAACGGCCTATTTACAACCAAGTCACCAATAGCGGATTACAAAGAACAAAATATTTAATTTAAATGATTCCAACATGCATACGCTTTCTGACGTCTCGACAGCAGAGGACTTTTGGAAACATTGTGGCAAAACGAGAAATAATTTCTCAAATCGTTACTACAAATAGAACATACCCTCATCGAAAGTCTTGTGTATCGGTGTCTGTCCGGTTCCATCCGGAGTATATGACGGCATCGGTGACTTTTTGGCAGGTGCGTGGAAAGCTTCACACTTACTGGTTGGTACAGATAATCGGACAGTTTTGTGAACTGCAGATAGCAGAGCAGAGAAAAAGGTGTTTGAAAACGCTATTCGCTTTATGTGATATACCACACGGAACCCGACATCCGGTTGCTTCGTTTTACTACAATGTTTTCAACCTCATTCAAGTGTTATACAATCCGCTCGCTATTAGCAGATACTTGTATATAGTTTCAATGTAGGCCTATGTTGAAAGACATTGTATCGGTATTTACATTAAGGATGATAATTGTTCTTCACAAGTATTTCAAGCAGATGGGATAATTTGGAACTCAAACCCTATGCTTTGGGTCCTCAAAAGAGTCTTCTCGGTGAGTTGACTCTTTTGATTACCCACACCAAACGGCATAATAGAAATAATATAGGTGGGACAAGATCAGAATACTCCTTCTTTTCCAGTCCTCTGTTGATGGTATGAACATATAAAATTTAATAGGTGTACAGTTCGATATTGGTTATTGTTTTTCTCAAAAAGCTTCCGGGATGAAAGGAATATTATATAGATGCTGGAAAAATAGAATCTTGGTCTCTCTATACGTCATTATTATTATTATGTTATATGACTCATGCTATTTTTAGAATATAACATAAAACTATAATAAGAAACGGTTGTTAACAAATATAAACGTAGACGCCTGTTGTGAAACGTGACCCATTTAATAAAAAATACGTTACTGATTCTCACCTAGTTTGCTGAAAGAAGGTCCGATATCAGATCTCGATCCAACCTCGTTAGGGCTTAGGACCTGTTCGAAGTTGACTGTGTTTGCCCATGCAGCTGCATGACATTTTAGCCTCAAGTCGCCAATGGTGGGGTCGAAATGGTCCTCGGGACCAAAGGACTGAAGGCAGAATATTAAGTGTTAGAAGAAACACACGTGTCGCCTTCCATTAAGTCAGTACATGAACGCAAGATGGTCAGACAGACGGACGTATGATTGAGAAACGATTACTATGTGTCACCCTGTCAAGGCACTAAACAAATTACAATTAGTAGTTCATGGCAAAAAAGATGCACATGCACATGTGCATTTCCCTTTTTCATGCTTGTTTCACAAAATGTTTAACTCTGTTAAATAATAAAACTTTCATTTACTGAGTTTTGTAAAATTTGTTTTGAAAGGGTTTATATATTAAAAGGACAATTCAAGTAGTTTAACCTTCTTCCAAATAAAGACCTATGTTGACGCATCTTTAGCAGAAGACTTTTAAAAACATTTCGACAAAAGGAGAAATTGGTCACGAAACTGGTCACATTGGCTACGATGAACAATTTCGTGTTTTGACAAAATGTTTTAAATACTATGCAATAATTAAACTATCGTTTTTAGAAAAATATTCATAGTATTGCCAAGACGTCGCAGCATGGGAAAGGGTTAATACAAACTTCCTAGCTAACATTTCACGTAAACGATCACAGACGACTCTTGTGATTGACGGTTTGTTCTTACCTGCAAAAGGCTTCACCAATTGCATTTCTCAATGCGGTTCTTAACAGCTATGCAATGCCTACCAATTTTAAAACCATTCATTTCGCTAAAAAAAATATTACGATTTAGGCCCTGGATAAAATACTTGACAAGGCATAGGATAACCGTGTAAAACGATTTTCCCATTCATTTTGAAATTTTTAATTTGGCTTATGATGTTTAAAATGGTGGCCAATCAGATCGCTCAATTTTTGAAACACCGCAATGACCCAAAAGTTGATGGGTGCTCAACGGTTCATTATTGTTGAAAGAGAGAAACGATCCGAATTTTCGTCGAAACTGAAGGTTGTGTATACATTTAGGGTCAGTCATCGGACACAAGCATGTTTGCATGAACATCACAGTCGCCGAAAAGAGAAAAGACAAATTTTGATGCAAAGCATCGAAGACGCCGCGCATGATTTTGAAGGAAGCAGATGCAGTTCAGTACATTTAATTACCTGTGCAAATAGACAGGATGTCAATATTTTGAACAAGAAGGCCAAATATCCCTTTATTTTAAACAAGAAGGCAAGGCTGTGCCGTTTTTGCTCACCTGGCTACCATCGTCTATAATAAAAGGTTATCGAGAGCAGAAAGGGTCAATGTTGACGTAGGGATTAGACGTTTTATATACTACGATCTATGTGATATTCAGCATGTGAAGTTTAGTCGTGAAATGACAAGTTTAGTCCTGAAACCATTTGGTTTACAGTTTGCTTAACATTGACTGCAACTATAATGAGTCATTCAAGCTGAAGTTTCTAAATGTTTACCAATAAACGGTTTTAAATCTGTTCTTACTAGATTAATTAGATAAAGAATACATAGGTGCAGAAATATTAACATACATCAACTTAAGGTCTAATGCCTCTAGTTATGAATTAAGTGTGACACAAGCTTTGGAAGGAGAGGGGGGAAGTCTATTCTCCTTCCAGTTTAGCAGAAGTATGATAACAAAAACGGGAGTATATAAACAAAATAACAAATTAATTTTAACAACTTTAAAGATATTTATTATAAAAAATGAGCATTTATGAAATTAAAAGAAAAATTTCACATTTTTAGGCAATACATAGCAATAAAACAATGGGTCAGAATGAACAAACTGTATGGGTTGGGGGAACGTGTTAAGTTTAGAAATACAACTGAATTTTATAAATAGACAAAAACATCCCCCGAAACTGTTTTTCAGAGCTTTGATGAATGGGGTCGTCAGGGCCGTAAACCAAACAATTAAAAAAGCGTGGCCTAGGAAGTTGGGAGAAAAGTCAACTTTTTTTCTGAGCTTTGATGAATCGGGTCGTCAGGGCCGCAAACTAACCTATTAGAAAAGCGTAGCCTTAGAAGTTGGAGAAGTTATTGAATACAAATCAAATGTGTCTAAAGTTTTGTAATAACGTATTATGTATCTTGTTGTTTCTTAAATCAGTTAATACAATTTATTGATTCATAAAGATTTTTTTGTTCAAACATATAACAGTTTTTTCTTTACAATTATAATGTTGGTTGCTCCCTTTTCGATTACGTAACCCCATGGTACAAAATTGAAACCTATTTAATACTGACAACGCGCTTCCACGCGGCATTAAAAATGTCAAAGTGTGCTACAGTTCACTGCCATGTCTTTATACAGTAAGAAGAGAGAATCAACGCACTGAACGTGCTGCTAGCAAGAACCTAACTGCAGTTCACGGATTACATTTGGAAAAGGATTTACCGATCACAAAAGTTAATAAAATACACTTCACAATAGCACTTTGTTATGTCCTTATTTTGAATAATATTGGAGTTTAAAGCACAATGTTGTATTAACATACTAGGGGTCGGTCGCAATTACTTTTTTACCAAGAGGTGGTGACATAGTAAACACACAACTAGATGCAATTTAACACATAACATGCCTTATCAAAATTATTTAGGGAATATTTCTGTTCAAGCTTGATATTTGAACTGGTAATCGGTTATTACTAGTTCGGAATATATTTCAAACAAATTATGGTGTATATTTATCAAATATGTTTCAAAACCAAACGTGTTTTTGAATATTCTGTAATTTTGACATTTATTTAAAGTGTTCAATTGTGATAGCCATTCGTTAATGAACAAGTCAAAAAGTGTATGCTTGACGTTTAGTTGGAGCCGTTTATGGTTTGGAAGCAAGTGACTTTCCCATATATTTATATGTCCACATCTTACCTATTTAATCAACAAGTATTTTGAATTTCTGGCGGATTTAAATTATTTAAAGCAACATTATATATTAATGAAGGTAACTTATCGTTCGTTAGAATAACGAGTTTAGACCAGAACGTTATTATACGAGTATCTTTATCGATTGATAAAGGTTTAATGCCGGTCTCACCGTACACAATGCAATTCGGCGTGCTGGATTTGAGACCTAGTATGTGTTTTAATTAATTAAGCTGAACCTTTTATAATACATTAATATTTCCTTCACCCCGGCATTCGCATCCATATAGAAGGATAGTTTTAACCGTTTTTTTCATAAAGATGAATTTGTAAATATATTGATAAAAGTATTTTTTTTAAATTAGCATGGGTTGCTTGGTTTGCTATATATGCGCTTTCGCAGTTTCAAGGATGTTTGAAATTCCGACACTTGACTTAAACCATATGTTCCGTATATGTTATATCTTAATAAATGATCAACTATTTTTTTTAATTATTATCATTTCATTAATTTGATTCTCAATTGGTATATATTTTATCACTGGAACTTTACTGTCTGTAAAAAATAATAATAAGTTAGTCGAAAAGCTGCTTCCAATCGATTATCAGATATGTACATGTACTCCCATCAATTCGTCTGTTGACAGCGTAGAAATACAGTTTTGATTTTCAATTCTCTAATTCCAATATTTCAAGAGCAAATTTCTTTGGAATTCCTTCTAATGCGTAAGTGCCGAGCCCCGGTAGCTCTGTCGGTAGCGACTCGGGCTGTCAATCCATGGGTTGTGAGTTCGAATCCCGGCTCGGCCAACTTTCTTTCCGACGATTGACAAAAGTCAATGCGACATGCGTCATTCCTCTTCCACCAATGGGCTAAGTCTATGTAGAAAAGCAGCCAGTTGCTTGGGAAGATTGTTGTGTGGAGTACTGGTGTGAGAAAACTAGGAAATGCATGAGTAGGTGAACTGGCCGCCGTGATATAACTGAGAAATTGTTAAAAACGGCGTTAAACCCCAATCAATAAATCTATTGCGTAAGTGATGTCAAATCAAATCAATTTTCCTGCAGATATTCCAAAATGTTACTGCAATTTATTTATTAGACAGGGACTATTTTGGCGGTTCATTATAGGAGTGCTTTGAACAAGTCTGGAAACATTAAACTATATAAATATTCCATCCATACATGGCTTTTCATTGACATCTACAACTATCAAAACATCTCTCTTAACCCGAAATGATGTTCAGTAATAAAGAAATACTGTAGAAAGCGATATTTGAAGTAATTCATTGCCAATATTGTAATAAGACTTTAAGAATAGGGACTTGGTCCAGTTTAGATTTCGACGAGTTTCTTCGGAGACGAGCTTCTTCCTTAAACTTAACTATTGGAAAAATAAGATTTCATTGTATTCTTTGATGATTTTATATTTAAGACATATATTTCAATGAAACATAACCACTAAAAACTTTAGATTGCCTTATACAGCATTATTAAAATCACACCAAAATACTTCAGTGCATGTATATTGGATTTGACGAAGTGGCATAACAGATCGTCTCGAACAGACCCTATAACCTTAACAATGTATTAGCACGTGATCGGGGTTTTTGTCCAATGAAATCAATCACTACAACCAACGCTTCCTTCTATAAAATCTGAAAAATCGACAATCACCGCTTCTCTAAATCGTTTATTTATATAGGTTATCTAATTTGTTTTATACAGAACGATTTGAGAATCGAAAATTTGATTGGCTGACGAAAAGGTTAATCTTAGTCGACTTGTACGGGGCAGTCATCATATCTATATACGAGTCAGCGAAGGTTACGTCCAGCTGGTAATAATGAGATTGGGGATCATAGAGAAGTGAATACTTACAAATCCAGTCTCTGTAACGTTGAAGTATGCCGAATCATATACCCAGCCATTCATTCCAGAAATATATGGTTTGTTATCGTCATTGAATATCAGATTCGTATGGATCTGATTACCTGAAAGTATGCATGTTGATTGATAGATTGATATATTGCTTGATGGATGGATTAATTCAACTAATCCATAATATTTGGCTTCGATAGATCATAGACCAATATATGGCGTGTATATTAGGAATAGAACAGAACATACATTAAATCTGCAGGACACAACATTGAACAAGTCTAGGCAAATATTACGGACACACAAAAGCTAAAATGCTTATAATAAGCAATTTTTTATCTGTTGGACACAGCGCTTTCAAAAATCGTTTGCTGCATATGTGGCAAAATGTTTCTGCTTAAAGAGCTTAAAGGTGCCGAACTCCAGATGGAGATCAGCATTTTGAAATGGTGAAAATACTGCATATATTGCTGATAGTGACAACAAATTAAGTAATAAGTAGTTCAAAACTATTTTAGTAGTAAATGTAGAAAAACTGTCAATTGAAAGTCATGACAATTTTAAAAAAGTTGGCTTACTGGGTATGCTAACCCAGTGAAAATGAAGCATACACGATCAATAGTTAGATGTTTATGGCACTGGAAAGTGAAATAATTACTCTGATTTTATCACAGAATTATGATTCTAATATTTCAAGTTAACTTTTGAATAGTTTTAAAATTGTTAATGTAATCTCTCTGTTCTGGAGCTCATCAACTTTAAGTTAAACACAAGAAGAAGGTTGTGTAATATTGTAGTTAAAGTTGACCTGAAATTGATCTCTACCCATACTATTATGATGTAGCCGTATTTTCATAAAAATACCCTTTGTGTTTCGTTTGATGAACCCTTTTCCACATGCATCAAATCAGCATCAGACGACTTAGGAAACGTCAAGAAATACATGAAGAATAAAAGTGTAATTTTTCGTTTTGTCACAGTGTTTTCAAAAGTGGTCTGCTGCAGACGCGTCAAAATGCGTTTGCAAGTTGGAACACACGTGATGATGTAAATTATACACAGTTTCACATAAACATCATACTGGTAGGAGTTTCGGCTGGTGATTTTGGGTAGTACTGTCTCTCCTCTTTGGCATCAATTAAGGTAAACTTGACGAGAAACTAGTCAGACTACAATTCTTGTGTTTGTTTTATTATCACATATGCATTTAGATCTATAGAATAAACATTCGGACACTACAATGGTGGCTCTGATGAGATCGTGCATGCTCACCTTAGTCTTTTCTATTCGCACACAGATTAATAGATTGATTGTTTAGTGTTTTACGCCGCTTTAAACAATCTTTCAGTTATATCACGGCGTTTCCTGGGTAAGTTACCACTACACCACTGAGGCTGTCGTACGCAGATAGAACAAGACCAGTACTCGCCATAATTATATATTTGCGCAATGATCTGGATCAGGTTACATCCTTTCACACATACAAGAAATCTGGTTCACGACTTTGAAAACATCTAGGCAAAAACACGGAAGATCTCTATAAATGAAGGTATAATTAATGCATACAGTTGAAATCATTGAAATCGTTTCGAGCAATTTCTACTTTTATCGCAATGTTTCCAAATGTCCAGAAAGCGTTAAATTATCTAGTAGTACCTTCTGGCATTGTCATGTTGTCGATATCACTTCTAGCCAACTGCGGGTATCGGGCCTTCCACAGGGTTCCATTATAAGGCATCGCCTGTTTATTAAAAAAAGGATAGGAATGGTTTTATCTGTACTCGTGTGTGCATGTTGTTCAGTTATAAAAGCTGGTTTATTTGACACAACTTCATAATTATTGTTTTCTCATTTTTACCTGAATCTGTTCACTTCAATTCAAAAAGTATACTTTGATTAAAATAGATTATTTATAAGTCACTTGCTTTAGATGTGCTGTCTGTTTGGAATGAGTTAGGACGTAAGGGATCACATAATAATTGATTTTGCAGTGTAAGGATAAACTTGAGAACCCAACAGTCTGGTGGCAAAGATAAATAACAAAAAAAGCCTAACATATTGTTTAAACATCAGCCCATATATACTGTTACGTTCGAAATTAATATACATTACAGTGTATACTCTTTAAACAAGTCACAAAACAACTGGTACATGAGTTGTTATTAAACGTTGAATAGAATAAAAAAGATGATACATTTCCACGCGCTTTCAGAATGATGTAAAGCTGCCTTTGATTGATCATTACTTAAGCATGTCTCAAAGAAAAACTCCCGATTGGGCCGTTCAATTGTTATATAATCATTTGTCAGACGAATTCGAATAGGTCTAGAGGGAATAAGGATCATTTAGATAAGTAAAAATTTAATGATTGATAATTGTTGAAAACTATAACTCGAGAAACCACATTAACTGTTTGTACCCTATCCACTAGTTCTAAACTCATGGTTGCTTCCCATTCATATAAATACAAACTCATAGTTGCTTCCCACCAACAAAACCATAAACATTTGCATGAACATTTGCACCCACATTTACATTAACTCAAGGTTGCTTATCACACACACGTTTACATTAACTCAAGGTTGCTTATCACACACACGTTTACATTAACTCATGGTTTCTCCCCCATACCCATTGAAATTAACGCACGATTGCTTCCCCATACACATTTACATAAACTCATGGTTGATTCCCACACACGTTAACACAAACTCTTGGTTGCTTCCCAAACACACTGACATCCACTCATGGTTGCTCCACACCCACATCATATAAATTGTGGTTGCTTCCCAAACACTTTTACATAGACCCATGATTGTTTTCCATTCACATCAATATAACTCATGGTTGCTCCCCAGCCCCACATTAACATAAACTCATGGTTGCTTCTCACACTCATTTACATTAAATCGTGGTTGCTTCCCACACACATTTACCTAAACTCATGAACGCTCCCCAACACCCATTTACATAAACGCAGGGTTGCTTCCCCCACACACATTTACCTAACTAAACTCATGATTACTCCCCAACACACATTTACATAAACGCAGGGTTGCTTCCCCTACACACATTTACCTAAAATCATGGTTGCTTCCCGAACACATTTAAATAAACTCATGGTTAATTTCCCTCCCCCAATATATTTACGTGAACTCATGGTTGCTTCCCACACACATTTACATAAACTCATGGCTGATTCCAGAACACATTTACATGAACTCATGGTTTCTTCCCCCAGCCCTTTTGCAAGAACTCAATGTTGCTTCCCACCAACCTTAACATAATACTATGGTTTTGTCTACACTCATTTTAGTTAACTCATTGTTGTTTCCCATTCACATGTATCTAAAGGCTTGGCTGCTTTCCACACACATTGGCATGAATTCATAGTTGATTCCATACAACCTTAACACTCAAAGTTGTATTAACTCATAATTGCTTCACACACACAGATATCAACCGTAACACATGAAGTTATATATATTTACAACGACTCATAGTTGCTACAAAAACACATTGATATAAACTCACGAATTCTTTCCACTCAAATTAATTTAAGCTAATGGCAACTTCCCAACAACCTTAACATAAACTCATGGTTGCTTTCTACACACATTTGAAATAATTCATGGTTACTTCTCACACACATTGACTTAAACTTATGGTTGCTTCCTATACACATTTTTGTGATTGCTAACATCCAAATTTACATAACCTCATGGTTGCTTCCAAACCACATTTGCATGAATTCATAGTAGCCTCCCACCAACCTTTACATAAAACTATGGTTATTTCTAGACACATTTCCTTAAACCCAGCACTTTTGCATGAACTCAGTGTTGCTTCCCATCAACCTTAATATAATAGTATGGTTATTTATACACACATTTTCGTTAACTCAGTATTGCTTCCCATTCACATGTATCTAAACGCATGGCTGCTTACCACACACATGAACCGTAACACTTAAGTTATAAAAACTCGTGGTTTCTTCCCACACACATTTGCATAAACACATGTTTGCTTCCCACACACATTTACATAAACCCATGTTTGCTTCCCACACACATTTACATAAACCCATGTTTGCTTCCCACACACATTTACATAAACCCATGTTTGCTTCCCACACACATTTACATACTTTTGTTGTTGGGTTATAAAGTCACGTTGTTAACTAGTATATTGGCTGCAACCAACTCAACTGAATATGTACAAGATATCATTATGAATAAAGTCGTATTTACTAAATATTGATAAATCAGTACTAAGCTACGTAGATACGGATAAGAAAGCACGAACGTGCAGGCTTGTCTCAGTCTACATTATTCCCGATTGTATTGTTAAGTCATACATCGGATTAAGATACTATTAGTTATGCTGGGATAGTTGTTTAATAGAGCCGCGGTAGCTCAGTCGGTAGCGACGCGGGATGTCAATCGAGGGATTGTGAGTTCCAACCCAACATTCTTTCTGACGTTTGACAAAAGTCACTGTGACATTAGTCTTTAAACAATGGGCTAACAGTTTATATGGAAAAGCTGCCAGTTGCTTGGAGAGTACGTTGTGTGGGGTACTGGTGTGAAGGAACCAGGAAACATATGAGTAGGTGAACTGGTCGCCGTGATGTGACTGAAAAATTATTGAAACCGGTGTTAAACCCCAATCAATCAATAAATCAATGTTTAATCGAATCATGTTCGAATTAAAGACACTTGAATAAGAAACGTAACTCACACGAAGGGCATTCATATGGTGGGAATTAGGGGGTTGATGATGATTCCTTCCAACAACTCGCACGCTGTATTTTGTAGCATTATACAAAATGTTCTGAGTTATAATGTTATCACGTCCCCCATCAACTAAAATATGAACCTCATTCTGAAGTTATAAATTAGATATAAAGTATTGAATGATGATAAAATACTTGGCTTGATGTTATCACGTCCGTTATCAACTAAAATATGAACCCAATTCGGAAATGGAAAATTAAATATAAAGCATTGAATGATGATAAAAACAATTTGCTTGATGTTATCACGTCTGTCATCTCAACTAAAATGTGAACCTTAGTCTGAAATATTAAATTAAATATGATGCATTGAATGATAACAACTTGATTGATGTTATCACGTCCATTATGAACTAAAATATGAACACAATTCTTAAATGGTAAATTTAATATGAAGCATTGAATGATGATAAAAACAATTTGCTTGATGCCATAACGTACGTCATCAACTAAAATGTGAACCTTATTCTGAAATAGTAAATGTAATATGAAGCATTGAATGATGATAAAAACAATTGGCTTGATGTAAGCACATCCGTCATCAACTAAAACAAGAACGACAGTCCAAAATAGTAAATTTAATATGAAGCATTGACTGATGATAAAAACAATCACATCCGTTATCAAGTGCAATATGAACACATTCTGAAATGGAAAATTAAATATAAAGCATTGAATGATGATAAAAACAATTGGCTTGATGTTATCACGTCCGTTATGACCTCAGTCTGAAATTGTAAATTTAAAATAAAGTATTGATGATTATAAAAACAATTGACTTGATGTTATCACGTCCGTTATGAACTAAAATATGAACACAATTCTTAAATGGTAAATTTAATATGAAGCATTGAATGATGATAAAAACAATTGGCTCGATGTTATCACGTCCGTTATCAACTAAAATTTGAACCCAATTCTGAAATATAAAGCATTGAATGATGATAACAACAATTGGCTTGATGTTATCACATCTGTTATCAACTAAAATATGAACCCAATTCTGAAATAGAAAATTAAATATAAAGCATTGAATGATGATAAAAACAATTCGCTTAATGATATCACGTCCGTCATCAACTAAAATATGAACCTCAGTCTGAAATCGTAAATTTATAATAAAATATTGATGATGATAAAAATAATTGACTTTATGTTATCACGTCCGTTATGAACTAAAATATTAACACAATTTTTAAATGGTAAATTTAAAATGAAGCATTGAATGATGATAAAAACGATTGGCTTGATGTTATCAAGTCCGTTATGAACTAAAATATAAACCCAGTTCTGAAATGGTAGATTTAATAGGAAGCATTGAATGATGATAACAACAATTGGCTTGATGTTATCACATCTGTTATCAACTAAAATATGAACCTCATTCTGAAAAGGTTAATTTGATATGAAGCATTGGAGATGATAAAAACAATTTGCTTGATGTTATCACGTCCGCTATCAACTAAAAAACGAACTTAATTCTGAAATAGTAAATTAAATATAAAGCACTGATGATGTTAAAAACAATTGGCTTAATGTTATAACGTCCGTCATCATATTTACTGACTGATGTACAACAATATATGCACACTATTAATATTGCGGAGATTTTTCGTTATTTTGCATTGTAAAATCTACTGGGTTAGTAACCCAATAAATCTAAAAATATCGCTGTATATTTATCACGTTATCACTACAACCGAATTGACGATCTCCTTCCCAGAGTTGTTGTTCCTTACACTCACGCATACATGAATGTAACGAGTCGATAGTGTTAGAGAATGAACACAAAGAAAGCCACAAATTCAAATGAGCAAGAGGAAATTCCACGGTATTTTTAAACGGGAAAACACGGAGCGGACGTTTTCTTAACTGCTTATTTCCTATGAAATAATGAAAAACAAGACTTGTACGACCTTCTACAACATTCTGTCACATATATATATAGACGTATTTTGGATTAATTTGAATAAGTATAAAATATAACGATTTTGGACCATTATGGTGTTCAGTCCCTTTAACATGACATTTTGATTGATGGCAAATACGATTGGTTTGATGCTATCACGGCCGCCTCTAACGAAAACAGAATGAGTTGGGCTTCCGTCTGAAGTATAACTATAATATTACGTATTGAATGATGGTAATCTATGATTGGGTTATTATTAAAACGAATGTTACCAAATAGAATATTAACTTTACTCTAAAGTATAGATATAATATTACGTATTGAATGATGGTAAACTATGATTGGGTTAATATTAAAACGAATGTCACCAAATAGAATATTGACTTTATTCTAGGGACGGCCGTGTTAACATCAAACACATCGTATTTCACCGTCAATTAATACGATTTGTTTGATGTTAACATGCCGTCCCTAGATAATAGACTTAAATGGAAGTATAAATTTATCATGAAGTATTGAATGACGGTAAAATACGATTGATTGGATGTTTTCACGGTTTCACCTAGAGAATAGACTTAATTCTGAAGTATAAATTTAACATGAAGTATTGAATGATGGTAAAATACGATTGATTTTATGTTTACACGGTTGCCCCTAGAGAATAGACTTAATTCTGAAGTATAAATTTAACATGATGTATTGAATGATTGTTAACTATGCTATGATTGGGTTAATATTAAAACGAATGTCACCAAATTGAATATTGACTTTATTCTGAAGTATAAATATAATAGTGCGTATTGAATACTGCGGAACTTTGATTGGCTTAATGTTATGACACGGCATCAAACTAGAACAATAACTTGGACATGAATATTTAACATGAAGTATTGAATGAAAATTGAAATACGATTTGTTTGATGTTTACACGGCCGCCCCTAGAGGATAGACTTAATTGGAAGTATAAACTTAACATGAAGTATTGAATGATGGTAAAATACGATTGATTTGACGTTAACACGACTGCCCCTAGAGAAAAGACTTAATTTTGAAATATAAATTTAACATGAAGTATTAAATGATGGTAAAAAACGATTTATTTGATATTAACACGGATGCCCCTAGAGAATAGACTTAATTTGAAGTATAAATTTAACATGAAGTATTGAATGATGGTGAACTACGATTGGCCTAGTGTTAACCCAGACGCCACCAACTAGAATATGGACTTTATTCTGAAGTGTTAATATAATATTACTTAGTAAAGGGTTATCTGCAGTAGGCAAGGTGTTTAGTGATAATCGGTAATTTAGTGAATCGTCCTCCCTGTACCAACCCGGCCGGGTAGCTCAATTGGTAGCGTATCTGACTCGTGATCTGGAGGTCACGGGTTCGATACCCGGTTGCGGCGACATTCTTTCGGGCGATGTTTTCCATTGTCTCTCACCTCTGATCTATGTGAGAAAGTAGTCAGTGGCTTCGAAAGAATGTTGTGTAAGTACTGGTGTTGGAAAGCCAGGAAAACATGGGTAGGTGCACTGACCGCCGTGATATGACCAAAGCTGTTGAAAGCGGCGTTAAACTCCAAACAAACAAACAAATCCCTGTACCAAAAACGCATTCTTCAATTTTGATCGACTCAGTTAATATTTGGTATTTGATATTTGTTTAAACCTTTTACTTAATCAATATTTCTGTGTTAAGTCAAACAAACACATGGAAATATATATAAATAAAATATGTTCTCTCTTTTGGCGATCAGTGTTGCAGGGGTATCATTACAAATGATGGACTGGCGTCAGAACCAGTCTACCAGAAGTTCAGGTAGTAACTAAACATGGAAACGCATTGAAATGACTTAAATACTGTTGAAAGTGGCGCAAAATAATATGCATAAAAACAACAACTAAACAATATGTATGCGGTACTTACATCATATAGCACATTATGTGTAACTGTAGCAGAGGACAGTTGTAGGTTTAACATTATGCCATACACGCTGCTTCCAGGTGCATTTCTAAGTATGTCATGGATATGATTGTAGCGTATCGTTACACCTCGCTGAAATAGATGGACAGTTGACATTTACGTATATTGGGGTCGAAACATAGCCAACTACAAACGAGATCTGTTCTGCAAAAACCAACCTTAAAATAATTTAATTATAACACATGTGAAAAGCAAACATCTTCCTGCGCATCCATGTTAAGGATCCAAGTGGATACTACCTTACAGAAGTTTCTTTAAACCTTCTGTGACTAATTGGTGAACAGCACCGAGCCAGATAAGACCTCTCGGATTTGTATATGTCCCGACAGCCTGTATGTTATGACAACCACTTGGGGAGCGGTGGGCAGCTGATGGTTCGAATCACTCGATATTAGAGTTTGTTTTGATAGTGTCGGTTGGTGAACTGGCAGCTATAATAATAATAATTCAGAAGAAATATTTCTTTCAATAGAGGTGTCATTAAAATAAACGTTGTTTTACTTTACTTTGGTTTACGTATATTCATCTTTATAAACATAATAAAGGCCCGATTGATAACTCATATGTTGTTATTTTTTTATTCGGGTTTTCGCGGTTTTCAACATTATTCCAATTTTATCAGGGCTTGTTCACTGATGATCCCTATGTAAACAATCTAGTACTGGACTAAGAAATAAGCCTTGTCCATGGGCACTTCACCATGAGCAACGCGACTTAGGATCGAACTCGGGATGCCCTTGTCCAAATCATCGACGCTAACCACTGGACCAAGTCCGATTTCGATTGATACATTTACCTTGAGATGAGAGCTTATAATATTAGTAATAATAATAATAATAATAATAATAATAATAATAGCAACAAAATAATCTCATCTAGCATATGGCCTTAAACATATATACACATATATACACATCCTTACACATGTATGCATACATACAAGCTAGATACTTACGTAGGTCCAGTCATTATCACTGTAGATGGCGGCACAGTACGAAACATTTACACACACGTGGTGAATATTATTGTATTCTATTGTATGATCGTTACCCTGCAAATAATGAAATATCGTCCATTTTATTTTATTGGTGATAGTATCAGTGATATATCGGTCATATTATGTAATTGGTCACAGTATCAGTGAAATATGGTTCATCTCATTTTATTGGTCACAGTATCAGTTAAATATCGTTCATCCTATTTTATTGGTGTAAGTATCAGTGAAATATCGTTCATCTTATTTTATTGGTGAGAATATCAATGAAATATCCATCATATTATTTAAAGGTGAGAGTATCAATGAAATATCGCTCATCTTACTTTATTGGTGAAATATCGTTCATCTTACTTTATTGGTGAAAGTGAAATTTTATTTTATTGGTGTAATCGTTCATCTTCTTTTATAGGTGAGATTATCAATGAAATATCCTTCATCTTATTTTATTCGTGAGAGTATCGGTGAGATATCGTTCATCTTAATTTATTGGTGAGAGTATCAATGAAATATCGTTCGTCTTATTTTATTGGTGAGATTATCAGTGAGATATCGTTCATCTTAATTTATTGGTGAGAGTATAAATGAAATATCGTTCATATTATTTTATTGATAAGAGTATCAATGAAATATCGTTCATCTTATTTTATTGGTGAGAGTATCAGTGAGATATCGTTTATTTGATTTTTGCAATTTGGTGAGAATATCACTTAAACTTCTTTCATTTCATTGGAGAGAGTATCAGTGAAATTTCTCTCATTTCATTGGTGAGAGTATTGGTGAAATTTCTTATTTTAATGGTGTAAGTATCAGTGAAATATCGTTCATGTTATTTTATTGGTGAGAATATCAGTGAAATATCGTTCATCCTATTGTATTCGAGAGAGTTTCTTATACTATAACTTGAGACTTAAAAGATGTAATCAAATCATAATTACCAAGTGGTTTCAAAATTCAAGAGCATACCTTTTATTACACAGAAACATTTTGTTAACTTTTGGCATTTTACTTACTTACCGCAAGACAAGAAGGAATGTTTACTGAAGATGACATAAGTGCGAAAGTATAAGTCGTTTTTCAAACTAACGGTTGGAAGTTATTGTTTAACCGTTACGTTCTGCTTTAACACTTTACCAACCATAGACGCATTATAATGCATCTTCAACAACAGACGACAAAAGGAGAAATTAATAATGTGGCCACACCAGGGACGTAGATAAGTCTATGTCCCTGGCCACACACACTGTTTTCTACCCTATTCAATAAATATACTTTCATTTTCAAGTTATCCATTGTTTTGCGAAGATGTTTTAAAAGTCGTCTGTTGCAGAGTTCGTATAAGCATGAAAGGTGTGATTTGTTTACGCTTGAGATGTTTACACTGAAATAGACGTACTTGATAATACCCTTGTGTGTAAACAATACAATGCAAGAGAAAGTTGATGCAAGACTTTCATTAGTCTTAACATGGACATAATGTATTCATCAAGAACTAATTCCAGGATTTTTGAAATTCCACATACAAATTTCAGGATTTCTTTTTCTCATAATTTTGCAATTTTTGTATTTGTCAATAAAACCACAATAAAAACAGTTTGGGATTTAGATCTACATGAAACAAAAATATATTTAACCCTTTCCATGTTTAAAGCAACATTGAACATCTTTGAACGTTTAAAACATTGATAAAACGGTTAAATTGCTAAAGACATGAACTTTCTCCTTATGAATCATAATTATTTCACAGATGTTAAAATGTATCCTCATATGTCATAAAGATTAGACACACTTGAAATACTTTATTTAAATCATTGATGTATACACTTTATGTATGGCGCAAGACAAATGCCAAGTACGAGTCCTATGACAATTTAAAAAGTGGCAAGCATGACATTAATTTGGTGCGAAAGAACCGATTTTTTTTATTTCTAAAACTATTGTTTATCAGAGTTTGAACTTTTCTTAATTTGTTTCAAGTCAAACATTTTATATCACCTATATTTAATCATGTTAGTGTGCAATATTAGGTTTTTGAGCATTTTTTGAAATGTTCACCTCGTGTCAAGATCGAGTCGTCGTGACATCGAAGAAATTGAATAAAAAATCAGGCAAAACTCGAGTGCATGTTTTATTCCACTGCATTCGAGAGAAAAAAAGCATTCTTTATTATCTTTCATGTGAATAATATAGTTTGTGTTAAATAAAATGATGGCGCATCAAAAGACTTCCTAAGTAAAACATTTTCTATGTGAACTAACTAGCCAGTAAGAGAAGAAGCTGCTACCACACCCTTTTTTTATTAGTATACAAGAAACAGTCCATACATTCAGGGACGTAGATAAGATCTACGTCCCCGATACTGTTTACTATTTAAGAGATTTATGCAATAACGTTTTATGCGAACTACACACATCAAGAAATATTTTTTAATTTGAAAAGAACGTTCAGTAATGTGGAACAACTACTAATGAGAAAATGACTTTATTTAATGCTGATAGTGTAATGACTCTTTAGCATTAGCGTCTGGTGCACGTCTAATCGGAGGCGAATAATATTAATCCCGAATAGCTTGAAATAAGATGAAATACGAGGTTAATCAAACACAAACTTATAATCTTGGAACCATGAATTTCTTTTCAAAAATATTATAACTTCAAACAATCACGCCCGGCAACTAATTAAAGTTGAAAACGGGAGCTTCTTAACGGAGAAATGTATGTACTGTGTAACTTTATTATTATTAAAACTGATCACATCTTACATCGGAAAGAAAATTTTAGACACCCATAACAATTATGACCGAAAATAAGTGTGGTCAAAAGGGATTAGACAAAGGGCACAAACACATAGGCTGTAATGAGACTCACGACTAAATTGCATAGTATATAATCTGTATTAGATAAGGGTCCAATTCCACAAACATAACAGTGTTAAGTAATACTTTAAAAATATGCACCATTTCTTATCCTAAATATTTTTGAAAACATTAATTAAATGTTGGACTGTATTTTTAAGTAGATGACTAAGTTGAAATAAATAGTGACCATGCTGACTAACAATACTTGTTAAATCAAAGTACTGTAGGTAAAATTGCTGTGTTATGTGATGAAGGAAAACTGAATAACTAAAGTGCATATAAAATATTTAATTAAAATAATTCAGCATGACAGATAGACAAATATGCAATATAAAGCCAGAATAAATTATCCTTGATCACACATTCTTCTTGGTGGTGTTAATATGTATTAGCCCATCATGATACATGATACAATGCAAACATAACCTAAACTTATTCATGCCAAAACAGTTTCTTAAAAGTTAATTAAGTGTAGAGCAAATGATTCATTTCAGTGATCAGTTAATAAACATTAATAACATATATTTAGTATCTTGACTACTGAAGTTTAATGTAGCCAAAAAAATGTGCCAGCATTATACTTCTTGTGCATGAAAATGATATTACAAGCCTTTGTTTGAAAAAAATAATTGGATGAAAATGTACAGATTAATTTATTAAGGCCTTATGGAAAGCAATATTTGAAGTGTACACAACAATTAGATTGTGTAACCTTATTAGTCCAAGAACAAGTTTTTGACATTTACAAGCTAATTAACCCTTTCCGCCATATGAAAATTCTGCAGCAGACGACTTTGAACATATTTTGTCTGAAAAATAGAACATATCCATAATTGAATGGATAACCTATGACTAAAAGTGTAAAACATTGTGGCAAAAGGAAAAATTGCTCGTTTTGAGCAATTTCTTCTTTTGTCACTATGTTTTCAAAAAGCTGTCTGCTGCAGAGGCGTCAGAAATCGTCTATATAAGGGAAAGAGTTAAGTATCATTTTTTGTGTATCTTCTGCTTGAAAAAAACAGTACAGGAAGCTTCAAACTGCTCATTACGTGCAATTTGAAATTTGTTTGGAAACAGTTTAGGAAGCATCCGACTGCTCATTACCAGCAATATTTATATTGCTTGGAAAAAGTACAGGAAACTTCTGACTGCTCTTTACGAGCCTGTTGATCTTACAAGCTCAATATACTGGATAAATGGAAATATATAGAAAATTATTAACATAGATTTGTTTTCATCAAAATTAGGATAGTGTGCGAAGAGTTATAATAAATATTCCTGCTTTTTAAAAAAAAATTGTACCAAAGTACGCTTAAGGACAATATTTTGGATATATTTGCCTTTTACTTACTTTCTGATGCTGTAGCAGCAATCAAAATTAGGAATATGTTTCATAATACTTTGAACAATTTGGACAGAAACAATTCTAAGAAGTTTGGCAAATGCAAAAACATAATACTTTCGCAAGTAACAGTTTAGCATATCAAACAAGAGGGCCATGAGGCCCAGGATCGCCCACCTGAGAATGGGCTATTTATGACTTAACTCTTTCTGCGCCAATAGCAATAGCATCAAGACAAACTGTCAAACAGTGTTAAATTTACCCTCCCAAGCATATCCAATCTAATTGAGGCCTATAAAGTACATGACTTTCACAAACATATTAAACAAATAAAGAAACTGCTCTTTTTGAGAACATAGTGACAAAAGTCACAATGTTTTCCAATTTCAGTCATATGTTATCCATTCAATTATAGAGATGTTCTATATTTTTTTAACAAAATATGTTCACAGTCTTTACGAGCCTTCTGATCTTACAAGCTCAATATACTGGATAAATGGAAATATATAGAAAATTGTTAACATAGATTTGTTTTCATCAAAATTATGGTAGTGTGCGAAGAGTTATAATAAATATTCCTGCTTTTTAAATTGTTTTTTTGTACCAAAGTACGCTTAAGGACAATATTTTGGATATATTTTCCTTTTACTTACTTTCTGATGCTGTAGCAGCAATCAAAATTAGGAATATGTTTCATAATACTTTGAACAATTTGGACAGAAACAATTCTAAGAAGTTTGGCAAATGCAAAAACATAATACCTTTGCAAGTAACAGTTTAGCATATCAAACAAGAGGGCCATGAGGCCAAGGATCGCCATCCTGAGAATGGGCTATTTATGACTTAACGCTTTCTGCGTCAATGGCAATAGCATCAAGACAAACTGTCAAACAGTGTTAAATTTACCCTCCCAAGCATATCCAATCTAATTGAGGCCTATAAAGTACATGACTTTCACATATTATAATAATAAAGAAACTGCTCTTTTTGAGAACATAGTGACAAAAGTCACAATGTTTTCCAATTTCAGTCATATGTTATCCATTCAATTATAGAGATGTTCTATTTTTTTTAACAAAATATGTTCAAAGTCGTCTGCTGCAGAATTGTCGTGTGAGGGAAAGGGTTAATGAGAAATTATTCTTTTTATCTGGTTTCAAATTAACTTTCACTTTTGTAAACATGTGTTTACCTGATTATGTCCTAGAATGTAATATGTTGGAAAGGTTGAACTTTCATTTCATTATCTTTTTCTAAGACTCTACCATGGCAAATTAACAACTTTAATAATGAATGATAACAATGTACTGACAGGGAAAAGAAATGTATGAAATAAACCCTTTCCCACATACAACAAATCTGCAGCAGACCACTTTGAAAATAGTGACAAAAACCTGAAAAATCTCCATAAAGGATCATTTTACCTTTGGTCATAAGGCTTTGAAAGTCATCTTCTGCTATTGCATTTGATGTTTGCAGGTGGGAATTGGTTAAATATCAAAGGAATTATCAAAATGTTATATTTAAATTTGTTGCTTTTGTATCAACACATCTGTTGCCTTCTTCTATTGACATGTAGTATCAATAATATTAGGTGTCCATGGCTATTGCAATAACCTCACCTCCTTGTTTTGTTCCATGAACTTTTCTCTCACACATCTCAAACAAAAAATCTATGTCAATTTCATCTGTGAGAAGTGGTATTTACAAATCTTCAGACACAGAGCAATAATTGCCTGTGTCATTCAACAGTTAGACCTTTTTTATCGTCCACACTGACCTACAACTGTCATGGTCATATTTTTTCCGTAGGCATATGTTTTTTCTAAAACACAAAGTAAATTAATTACTTATTTAAATTTTCATTTTAGAACATTAACTCTTATCAACTTGCAGTTCAATTTGATACATCTGATCAGCAGATTATATCTTTTGAAGACATAGTTGCTAACACAGAACTTGCTTTCAATTCAATTCAATCATATTACTTTAAAACAATCATCTGCTTCAGATGTATTGTATTTGAGAGTGGTACAGTTAAGTGAAATGAGTCTGAACGTTTAATTCTTCCATAAATTGATATATACTGCATTTATTATTTATTATTGGTGCTTTTCAAACATCAAGTGAAGTTTCAAAATGTTGTCTAGTTGTTTTCGATATCATCTTCTGAACATATGTCGTATTTGTGAATGCATAATATTCCCAACATGAGCATATTATGTTTGCATTATATAAATTTAAAACAATAATCAAAGCACAATGTTCTACGTGTACAGACAGTGTCCTTGACTTGATCAACCTTTGATTGAATTAACAACAACAGCAAACAGCCAAACTACAGAAAGTCAATGATTGCAATAAATCAACATCAGCCGTCCTGTTCCATATGGGTGACATATAAAAAAAACCTGTTCAGGTTTCAATATAAAATGTTCATTGAATCGAGTGTTATTTTACCCTTTCCAATATACAATGTTATCTGCATTAGATGACTTTACTAATACTATACATCTAGGAAAAAACACAGTAAATACCCACATGAGTACGGACTCTCTCATATAACAAAATGTACATTTAATGAGCATCATTGATAGCAATTTTCAAAATGAAACACTGATAGACCAATATCAACTCAAATAGGTTCCAGAATAATTGACTACTTTGTAAATCAACAGTATTTACCAAACGAAAGGTGGATATTAATGTATATATACCAAAAGAAAACTAAAAATGAAGGATCTCTGAAGCATGTTTAAGAATATCGAACTCACAGATCCTTCAACGAAGAAAGGCACCATATATTGATTATCATTCGAGTTAGTTTGATGGATACTTCTAATAATTTTTTCAAAAGAACTACACACCGATTGAAACGAGCAATCTTTATAAACAGTAAGACTTGAAAAAATATAATAAATAAATATTACTATATACTTACCACGGGCTGCTCTGGGTTGAATTTTTCTTTCGCCACCATAAGTGATGTATAATTAAAACCCGATTTCATAGATTTAAAGTTCAGTTTACGAGTTTGTCTACCCTCGTAGCCATTTACGGAAAATCCAGAATCTATTAATAGACACTCGCACTGACTGAATTGAGTGTGCTTTGTTATCGCAGTTAATAATTTGCTGCGTTCTCATTGGCTTAAAAACAACGCGTACTGACCGACTGCTTCCCTATCAATTAATTGTATCGTATAGCACAAACACCGAGAAAAGTAAGGTTATTTTCGGATTTCTGTCATTATGAATCTTATTAGTCGCCGGGCAGGAGCCCGCGACTTTTATTTTTAATAGGTTTTCTGAAATCACATGGGAGGGGGGATTATTATTAGAAAGAAACACATTTAGATGTCTTGAACATATTACAATTGTGTTTGTTTAAAAACACTAAGTAATGACACATCTAAAATGAAATAAATATTCCGATGTTTTAGGTATTTTCAGTTTCTTTATTTTGACTCGCATTTATGTTTTTTTGTTTTATTTACGAAGACAAAACAGTCCCTATTATCTAGACTGCTATACTTTATTTTACACTATATACTACATGTAATCAAAAGTCGATAACTACAAACCTTTACGTCGCAGTCTAATTTGTTTACTTACGCGCACCTGCGTGACTCGCGAATACCAACTGCGTAGATCAATCTCCTTTGCAGAGAGCCGCTCTTTACACTCACTTACAAATAGTAAATTATAGGGGATTTAAAATGTTTATTTGGTTCGAAACAAATGAAGAAAAGAATAAACCGAGATAAAACTAGTTTTAATGGAAAAATGACCTTGAACGAACACTCTCTGCCTATAAAGAGAGTTTCAAGAACGACACCTCTGCGAAAAAGAAAGAATCGGGTCTTTCGTACAAAATTATTTCGTTCTTGACAATTTTAAATGTGTCATTTAATTCCCTAAAGGCATATTGCTTCCGATCTGCATATTGTTATGCATCATCGTCACAAGGGCGCTCATCATAATATAATTTTAAAACATGAGTAGTTTGTTATTTTCATTATAAAAAAGGAAGGAAATAATTGAAATAAATTAACATGTTGTAGGGCTAAGTTTATGTTCGAAATTAAGTTTAAATTATACAACAATTTCAATGAGATTTAACTGTTTAGTTGATATTATATTTCGAAGGTGGTCTAATTTATAAATATTGGACTACATTTCAACATTTGTTAAAGTATGATATATATAATTAGGATGCTAAGCTAATATCATTTTGAGAAAAAGAGAAAACTTATGTCTTCAGCGATTTAACCCTTATCTCATTGTTTTAAAAGTAGATTGCTGCAAAGGTGTCCATTGTTGACTTTAAAAGAGGAAAGGTAAAATGACGTGCTACTGCATGCAAATCCTAAATTGTCTGTTTTGTGGTTTTATTGAAAAAGAATAAAATTCAAATATTCTGACAAACATCTTGAAAAGTGTATGTGGAATTCACAAATCTTATAATTATTCCTTAATGAAAGCACTGTATACATACTAAGACTAATGATTGGCAAGATTACTCATTTCCATTACTGTTTATGATCAATAATTAGTTGGTTGTGTGTATGGTCAACCTACTTTGGAATGGAGATTGATCATAAACAATGAAAGGCTTCAATTATCATTCACTTCGTTGACAAAACAATGCAAGTTATGATACATTTTCACTTGACCCCACCCCTGATGTTCCAATATGACCCTCAGTTGATAACTGTTTATTCAACTACTATAATGTTAGTGTTATGCATAACTGCACTGTGGATATCCGGCGACATTGATGCGTTGCATAAATTTTCTCTTGTTTCCGATTTTGTTTTCGACGGATAAAAAATAAAAATAATAATTGGCTTGATTTCCGACAAACAGCAATAAAATAAGTGTGAAATTTTATTTCCAAGCTGCAATGAGATATGGACGCTATCACAAGGTAATTTCAGGTGAAACTCTGTTGTTTCTCCGGCTGATCAGTGTACCAGTATATGTATATGTCCACATCCAGGCAAATAAAATAACTAAAATAACTTTCCAGGGCCAACCATAAATAATGAATATTCATAAAGTCTGCTCTTTCAAAGCGGAACAAGGCCGCAATGTCAGATAAACAAACCCTTCCTTTAACGTGGCTTCTAACTGAATTACAGCAGTTTTTGCATCAAAATAGGGTCGTAAATCTTTATGCGAGTCTAGCAGAACGTTTACGTGCAGTTACATATGTTTATCAAGGATATGACATTCGTATTGTTAGACCATTCATTACGTTCTCAACAATTGTCCGAGTCAAACAAACGGTTATGCGTTGAAGAAAGGGTTCTAACTTGATAATGTAAACAGGGTGTGGTGAGATTTTAGGTTGATTTGCATAAGAATATTCAAATATAATATACATTCAAATATGATATTTACACATTATAAGACTTGTTATTTTATATGACAAGCTTGAATAATCGGATATTGTTTTAATTATTCCATGTTTGCTTTTGTTAGCATTCGTAAATTATTCAAACAAATTTGCACTTAATTGTTCTGGGGGCATTTACATCACGTGACTTCAAAATTCAACCTGTAACAATGGTCTCGTTTGCGCAACCGCAACTCTACCAGAAAAGAAACATTTTGGCATTTTTAGTTCGGAAACAAATACGATGAAACATGCTTTTATGTATTTAAGTATTACTTAAGCTAGGTAAGGTTGGGGGAATTCGTCCCATATCTTAACCGTTCTGCAGGAATGTGCGGGACGCTGGTATGATAGCAAACAGGAAATATCCTGATTAGACTGCGCGGGGGCACAGTCTGATCTGAAACTTCGCTGGTTGCCGAGACACAATACTTGGTTTTCCTGAGTTTGGGTAATGGTTTTTTTTTCTGTGTGGTTTCTCACATAATATCGTAAGGCCGATGACGACCCGTCCCGGATGGTGTTATAGCGCGCGATGTTGCCATCTCCATTGAAATGTATGGCGTCTTTACCGATCGTAGAGGCGCGGTTATAGTTGTAAATTTCACAGTCTTCCACCACGTTCATACCACTTTCTAGTTTCACGCGGTTTCCACCTAAAAAAAGAACCAGACGGTAGCAATATTAGGTTAGTGTGGAATAGAGTTTTTATATCCAGCAGGCTTGAATTGGAATGTTTTAACCCTTTTCCACTTACAGCAAATCTGCAGCAGACGTTTTATGAAAAAGATCCAGGAAAATTTTGAATAAAGTTGGAAATATTGTTGCAAATGGAGAAATAGGTCATCATGAATATTTTCTCCATTTGTCACAAGGTTTTTCATAGTCATGTGCTGTACATGCGTCATAAAGCGTCTGTTAGTGGGAACTCTGAACCTTATATGAATGATTTGCTAAAACTGCAGAGGAACAAAAACAAAAATGCGCGAATGCACATGCTGATCTCATTCAGCATGGATAACAATGCTCTTATATCTGTTTTGATTTAGCTCGGCCGAATTACACGATTTCTGTCGTGTAAAAGCGTCCACCTCTTCTGGAGAGGACCCAGGTCGGTCATTATCAAGATTGTAAAACGGTAATAGTTACTGCACTCCTTAGTGCTTAGTTTTGCGAAGGAATCCGCCGTGGCCGAGTGGTTAGCATGGTATATTTCGAAACTGGGGTCCCGGGTTCGATCCAAACTCGCGGCGGTAATGGTGAAGCGCCTAAGGACTATGACGATTCCTAAGTAGTTGGTTTACCCAGGGTAAATACGGTCAATAAGTTAGCTCTCAGCGAGATATGAGATAAATGCTGTTGAAAGTGACATAAAACACCAATGCAATCAGGTTTCAGTTCGGGTATCACGCTCGATCCATCGGTGTCAGGATAATTCCAACTGAAGTTCTGTCACATGTTACTATCACCCGTTATGCTGTGATGTGCCTGAAGTACTGTGACATGTAACTATCACCCGTAATGTCGTGATGTGCCTGAAGTACTATGACATGTAATTATTACCCGTACTGTCGTGATGTGACAGAAGTACTGTGACATGTAACTATCACCCGTAATGTCGTGATGTGACTGAGGTAATGTTGAAAATGACGCAAGATACATTTATAAAGATTACAAAACAGTCACACACCCTGCATAGAAATCCCTCCATCACTGTCATGTATCACACTCTTTATAACAGAGCAGCTTCTGGAATCTCCGGCAATACATATTGCGTAATCACCTATAAAAAATAAACGGGTTTTGTAAATGTGTCAGTTAAAGTTTGCATCGCTGTAAAGGGGTATTGCAGTATAACCTAAATAAAATGGACGGGTTTTCTAACTGTGTCGGACAAAGTGTGCATCGCTGTAAAAAGTGTAACGGGAACGGGGTATAGATATAAATATCACTTTTTCAGCCTTGCTGTGAAAGCCGGCTTTTATAGCGACGTTGATAGAGTGGTTGACCTTTTCTTAAAGTTAAGCTTTTGTTTGTTTGTTTGTTTGTTTGGAGTTTAACGCCGCTTTCAACAGCTTTGGTCATATCACGGCGGTCAGTGCACCTACCCATGTTTTCCTGGCTTTCCCACACCAGTACTTACACAACATTCTTTCGAAGCCACCGACTACTTTCTCACATAGATCAGAGGTGAGAGGCAATGGAAAACATCGCCCGAAAGAATGTCGCCGCAACCGGGTATCGAACCCGTGACCTCCAGATCACGAGTCAGATACGCTACCAATTGAGCTACCCGGCCGGGTCTAAAGTTAAGCAACGTTCATCTCGGTTAGTGCGTGGATGGGTGACCCGCGATGGCTTAACTCCGGTACACGTTACAAATGGTTGCAGCGGTGGGATTTTGGGAACATATCACCATCATCGGTGGTTTCCAGTGATGTTACATAGACTCCACTCCGGTGTACAGCTTGGGTTCAGTTGTGTGGCTTCGGGTTGAAGTCAAGAGAAAAGAGGGAGAAATGTAACGCGAACGGAGTATACTTATATCACTTAAACATCCTTCCTTTGAAAGCCGGCTTTTATAGCGACATTTGTAGAGTGGCTGACCTTTTTTAAAAGTTAAGCAACGTTCATCGCGGTTAGTGATGGGTGACCCGCGATGGCTTAACTCTGGTACATGTTACAAAGGTATTGCAGTTTAATCAGCACTTATTAGCATACCTTAAACGTTAAATACATGGATGTCTCTTCTGTGGCTATGCCGATACGATGAACCTGTTCTATGCAAAGGTTTTCATTTATTACTTTCCTGCTTTTCATCATAAACAATTATATATAAATAGATTGTAAAGCTATAAATACATAATCGAATTTAGCCTCAATCACAACGCGTCACTCGAAGTAATTGATGGGTCCCGTTTGCATTCGAGATACCGCGAGTCCACTGTACAAGGAATGGAGACCAACCTGTATTTCTGACTTCCATGTTGATTAATTGAATATTCCTCCCGTTACTCACGTATACCGCCCTTTCTCTGCAGGTCTCAACTATGAAGTCGGACATGACCACGTTTCTTACACCACCATTAAACCTACAACAATACATTGAAAGTGATGCAGATCAGTCATTGTACTAAATAGGTCACACAATGGGGGGGGGAGGGGGGGGGGGGGGGCAGGGGGGGGGGGGGAAATCATGTAGTATACAAGAAACACCTCGTAACTTTGAGCGTTTTCGACTTGTTTACTCGCGTAACATGAGTAACTGGAGTTGAAAGTCGAACGTATCGAGTAAGCGAACTGCGCATGCGCTTAATCTCTAATCTACTCGAATCGAACGACCCCCAATATTTGACGGGTAACACAAGATCAAAGATGGCGACGACTGGAAGGAATCCGCGGTAAGAGATGATATAAACTAGTTTTGTTGCAAAATTGTGCTTTGTTATTGGATAATTGTTAAGGGGATATTTATATTTCTTAAATAAGAATCTAAACTGATAACTTTGATTATTTTTATTTATTTATAAGTTGAAATTAATTTTAGTCAATGTTATTTGTTTTTCCGATTTTCACTGCTGATGCACAGAAGGTCGCCATTTTGTAAACAACACAAGACTGGGGTTAGACGTTCGTGAATGGTTACTCGTGTCGTGTACTGCGCATGTCCAGATTTTCTATTCGAGTTACTCGATAGCAAAAGCCGAAAACGCTCTATGGTTACCGTCGTTTTAGACGAATAGGCCTGGGACGAAACCGGTTTTTCACATACTCTACTTTCACTTTCAAACAAGGTCAAAATACTTAAAATGACCAAATAATTATTTCCAGTGCATTTTATTCACATTGACAATAAATTTAATTTCAATGTCGTATATTTCATACATTCTGGTGGAGAATGCAGTCATTTCTCGCAAACAAAGTTTTTTTAGGGACTATTTGGCTCTATCGCCGCGGATGTATTTGGCGTAAGTTGACCTATACTGTATATACCCCGGACAATATAATGTTGCTGGTCGATTGTTGATCAAGATAAAACACTTCTTCGCCACGGTACCATCCAAAATTGAATCTCTCGAACTACCGAGAGTTAGAACTATTTATTGCGGGCGCTGCGATTTCCATTCACAGCGTATTTACTGTACTTGTTTTGAAAAACACCCCGATGATTCATATAATTAATTTACATACTATAAATCCATTTCGTTATCATGACTTGTTATTGTTTTTTAGTTTTGAACTTCATTATATTGGGTAGTAGCTGGTTGTCCAAGAAGTTGTGATTGTACCTCAAAATGTTCTGCACGGAGATAACTATAAGTAGTGAATGAGCCACGTCACGCTTTACATATGAACAGACTTATCAGTCCTTCTACTGCCATGAACAATTTCACCAGACTTTTTTCACTGTCATGAACAGTCTCGTCAGACTTTTAACTGTTATGAACAACCTCGCCAGATCTTTTTGTTCACTATCATGAAGAGGCTGAATAGATATGTGACTGGCATAAACAGTCTCATCATTGTTTAACTGTTATGAACAGTCTCACCAGCGCTTTCACTTTCATGAACAGTCTCACTAGCTCTTTCACTGTCATGAACAGTCTCACCCCTTTTAACTGTTATGAGCTGTCTGACCAGCTGTTTCACTATCATAGACGGGCTCACAAGCTCTTTCACTGTCATGAACAGTCTCACCAGCTCGTTCACTGTCATGAACAGTCTCACCAGCTATTTCACTGTCTTGCACAGTTTCACCATTTTTAAACTGTTTTGAGCAGACTCACCAACTGTTTCACTGTGATGAACTGGCTCACTCGCTCTTTCACTGTCATGAACAGTCTCACCAGCTCTTTCACTGTCATGAACAGTCTCACCAGCTATTTCACTGTCATGAACGGGCTCACCAGCTCTTTCGTTGCCAATAATGGTCTCACCAGGTTTTTCACTGTCATGAATAGACTCATCAGCTCGTTCCACTGTCGTAAACAGCCTCACAAATTCATTCACTGTCATGAACGGTCTCACTAGCTCTCTCACTCTCTTGAATAGTCTAGACAGCTCTTTCACTGTCATGAACATTCTAACTAGATATTTCACTGTCACGAATAGCCTCACCAGCTCTTGAATTGTCATGAACAGCCTTACCAGCTCTTCCACTGTTGTTAACGGTTTCATAAGCTTAGCTGTTTCGCTGTCTTGAACAGTCTAGACAGCTCTTTCACTGCTATGAACATTCTCACCAGATCTTTCACTGTCATGAATAGTCTCACCAGCTCTTCAACTGTCATGAACAGTATCACCAGCTTACATATAGTATAAGCCTCGATGAAACTTGTATAGCAAATACACCAGAAGTTTTAATGTGATACCAAAATGGAATATCCACACCAACGGCAGGCATGGTTCATATGAAATCAACAATCTAGAGCTCACACGGATAGTACGCGAGAGTTATGTCGCCATGAAGCATATAATATCAAATAAACAACTCACCATATACAGGTCTTGATCAATGAGACTTGCATAACATTGGTTAAGGCAGGCATCCATACATACAAGTTACCAGTCTGTCTGTCCAGGTAATACTCTCCCTTAAATATACGATCGACATCAGGAGATATTCTCCGGTCAGGCATCATGTTAAGATGATATTTTGATCACACAGTATCTAACAGGCTATGGTATCAGTAGTGATCCATAAAACTATTATTATATTTACATGTATGTATATGAGCCGTTCCACGAGAAAACCTACATTATAAACTCTTCGTAATGTATCGACCCAGATCAGCCTGCGCAGTCGGCACAGGCTAACCAGTACGGACACGTGTTGCCTCTTGTGGATTTTCTGTTTTAGGAATCATTACTATATGCCTCTATCCCCTTGAGACAGAATGTGTCTGCCCGGATAGGCTGATCTTGGTCGATATATTACGCAGAGACCATAACGTCGGTTTTCTCGTGGAACGGCTCATATCATATTTCCTATCAACGTCATTGATTTTGTTGCCAGTTCTGACATTAACGTCATGTCCTCTTTTAATTTTATTAATTGTATACTACTGATGAATGCGTAATGCTGAAACGTTTTTGAAGTAATCATTTATAATAGATACAACACGTATTTGTTTGATTATATAATGTATTGATATGTCTTTGTAACATATAGGCGGACAGTGAAGGCTCCGGTAAGACTGTGCTTATGTACAGGTTCACACTATATGTCAAACTTAGATAATTAAGAAAAGCACTTTTCATCAGTTTTGATTTCCTTATAAAAATGCCAAAATACTTCATTTCTTAACCGGTATTGATAGTCAGAAAGTTAACTATTATATCAACTTAGTCCCTTACTTAAATACATTCATGTGTCACTAAATATTAGGGGGAAATGCTTTTTAAGTATTACTTAGTGCTTAGTAAGGATGTTGGAATTGGACCCTGATCATACAAATATATTATTACTCCAGAACACTAACGTTATAAACGCAGCCACGCTTACATACAAGTGTTTGAACATCACCAACTTGTTTACCAGAAATCAGATATGGTATGTTTGTTATCTGCATTGAAAACGTCTAACATATCAAACTTAAGTGTTCTATAAATAGTTACTACTAGTTCATCAAGCGACGTTGTACAGTACAGCATAAACACACTGATAGTGATTCTGACGAAAATATGCAAATTACCGTCATGTCACTTTAATCTCTTGGTATGATTGTATTATTGGAATGTTTATCTTGCATGCATGCGTACGTATGTCCAAAAATGCATCAACATATATTGAAAAATGGCTGCGAGCGCATGTTAGTAAATACCCGATTACTATATTTTAGCCAAATAGATACAATTTTAAAATAAAGAAAGAAGACAGAACTGACGTATGAGACACTCCTCTTACCGGTTGATCGAGTTCGGACAAGACGTTGATAAACCGGAAATAGCCTCCTTCTTGACCGGATGTAGTACCCCAATGACCTTTTTGGATAGAAAATATTGTCTAGTTCGAAAGTTTGTGAATTCATACTATAGAAATGCACATATAACATAAACTTTTAGTTTCAGACTATGAAAATGTATTATTGCTCCTAAGCTAAGAGTTTCAGATCATGAACAGGAATTATTTATCATAATACAATAGCCGTTCCACGAGAAAACCAACATAATGGACTCTGCGTAATATTTCGCCCAGATCAAGCGCAGGCTTATCCCCCAACACGTTCCGTTTCAGGGGTGGGGGGGGGGGGGGGGGGGGGTATGGGGGAGGTATAGAGTAATAGTTCATGAAGCAGACAATCCACATGAGGCGAAAAGTCTCTGGCCGGGTTAGCCTGTGCAGCATGCTTAGGCTGATACGGGTCGATTCTCTACGCAGAGTCCAGTGTTGGTTTTCTCGTTATTTGAATGTGGTAATACTGACGAAGGATGACTTACACGTTTGATCACGGATCAATTGTAATCCGGATTGAATGTGGTATTACTTACGATGGTTGACTTAAACGTTTGAACACGAATCAATTGTAATCCGGATTGAATGGGATATTACTAACGGATTGAATGTGGTATTACTTACGATGGTTGACTTAAACGTTTGATCACGGATCAATTGTAATCCGGATTGAATGTGGTATTACTTACGATGGTTGACTTAAACGTTTGAACACGGATCAATTGTAATCCGGATTGAATGGGATATTACTAACAGATGTTTACTTACCCGTTTGAACACCAATCACATGTAATTCGGATTGGTTGTGATATAACTAACATACGTATACTTATCCGTTTGAACGCCTATCATATGATATCCGGATTGAATGTGGTATTGCTGACGGAGGATTAATTATCCATTTGAACACATATCAAATGCAATTGTGATTGAATGTGGTATTACTGACGAAGGTTTACTGACCCGTTTGAACACAGATCATATATATATATATATTTTATTATGCAAAAAAGATGTATAATCCATCAGCATACATGTATGAATGCATTTGACAATTTAACAATTTAACAATTTCCGGCCGAATAACAGAATAAACCAGAGAGAATGGCCATCCATAACCCTCACACTACTGCCTGCTGAAAACAGAGGTTTTGAACAAAGCAGTATTTATCTAGATGGGACCGCTCGTGATGACCTGTCGTTTCTGAGCTTGCATCGCCTTACACCCCACTAGTGTACATGAAATATCCCAACATGTGTAGCATGAGGGTCCACTGGTAAGGCTCGGCAATGTAAAGGTTAATTTCCTGATCAGCCTCTCCCTTCGATATATAGTATACAGCATGTGTATGCGTGTATATACAATACTGTTACAATATGTTAGGTTATTACATACACATATAAGTACGAACTACACAATATGTTGATTATTATAATAAACCAGCAAGAGAAAGAGATGAATTATTAATGAAGTCTAAATGTGCTATAAAAAAATTACAAACAGAGATTAAAGTATAGATAGAGTATTATTAGCACTTATATTACCTATCGTAATAGGTATTTTCTCTTTTAATGAAGCTATGGTATGTGAATCTGGCAAGATTATTGACGATTTTTGTGTTATCTGACATGAGTAATTCTGTAAATTTGTGCATATTTGGTCTTTTCCAGTAATATTTACTTAAGAGTTGTGATCTTATTTCATATGCAATCTGGATTGAATGTGATATTACTAACGATGTTTACTTACCCGTTTGAACAGAGATCATATGTATTCTGGATTGAATATGATATTACTAACAGATGTTTACTTAACCGTTTGAACCCTGATCATATTTAATCCGGATCGAATGTTGTATTACTAACGGAGGTTGTCTTACTCGTTTTAACACAGATCAAATGTAATCCGGATTGAATGTGGTATTACTGACGGAGGTTTATTTACTGGTTTGAACACCAATAATATGTAATCTGGATTGAATGTGGTATTACTGACGGAGGTTTTCTTACCCGTTTTAAAACGAACCTTACCCAGTCCATATTGAATGTGGTACTACTGACATAGGTTTAGTTACCCGTTTGGACACCAATCATATGTCATCCAGATTGAATGTGGTATTACTGACGTAGGTGTAGTTACCCGTTTGAACACCAATCATATGTAATTCGGATTGAATGTGTTATTACTGATTGATGTTTACTTAACCGTTTGAACACAGATAATGTGTAATCCGGATTAAATGTGGTATTACCGACTGAGGTTTGCAGACCCATTTGAACACGATCATATGTTATCCGGATTGAATGTGGTTTTACTGACGTATGTTTACTTAACCGTTTGAATATCGATCATATGTAATGCGGAGGTTTCCTTACCCGTTTTGAAACAGACCATATCCAATCCGGATTGAATGTGGTATTACTCACGTAGGTTTAGTTATCCGTTTGAACACCAATCTTATTTAATCCGGATAGAATGTGGTATTACTGACGGATCTTTACTTAAACGTTTGAAAACCGATCATATGTAATCCGGATTGAATGTGGTATAACTGACGGAGGTTTACTAACCCGTTTGAACACCGATCATGTGTAATCCGGATTGAATGTGGTATTACCGACAGAGGTTTACTTACCTATTTGAACAACGATCATATGTAGTCTGTATTGAATGTGGTATTACTGACGGATGTTTACTTTACCGTTTGAACTCCGATCATATGTAATCCGGTTTGAATGTGGTATTACCGACAGAGGTTTACTTACCCATTTGAACACCGATCATATGTAATCCGGATTGAATGTGGTATTACTAACAGATGGTTACTTACCCGTGCGAATTCCAAGCAAACCAGTGGTACTGTTATCCATTGTAACTATCATAGTTTTGGTATCGATTGAAGCCATCTTTGCTGACTTATCAGCCCAGGCTTTTGACCTAATTAAAAAATATATCAAGATATATATCTCTTTTACATATATTAGGTATATATTGTTTTGAATAAATGAATTAATGAAAAGGCAAACAAAAAAGAAGATATGATTATTGGTGACTTATCTGTGAATATACCATGGTATGTAGTTCATATATGTTTGTTTGTTTTATTTGGGTTGTACGCCGTTTTGAACATTATTACCGTTATATCACGGTGATAGTTCACATATTTATGATCCCTGGGTAAACAAAGACGTTTTTGGCTTCGAAATGTGCCTTACCCAAGGACACTTCACCATGACTCAGATGCAGAAGAAATAAGATAACAAAGAGTGAGGACATTTATGGTTGTAATATTTCAACTCATTGAAGTTACGATTGTTACATTGACCAATACATGTAAGATTTTGAAGTGTGTTGTGACCGTTCGTTGAATTATTTTTTTGGTTAATAAGCAAAAATGTTGAAATCGTGTTCGAATGTATCATTTCATCTAGAACAATTCATCTTTGTTTAACAGAAGAATGTATAAAATCGTGTTCGAATGTATCATTTCATCTAGAATAATTGATTTTTGATTAACAGAAGAACTTATGAAAACGTGTTCGATCATTTCATCTAGAATAATTCTTCTTTGTTTTAATAGCAGATTTTTTGAAAACGTTTTCGAATGCACAAGAATGTATAAACTCGTGTTCGAATGTATCATCTCATCTAGAATAATTGATCTTTGTTTAACAGAAGAATGTATAAAATCGTGTTCGAATGAATCATTTCAACTAGAATAAGTCATCTTTGTTTAACAGAAGAATTTATAAAAACATGTTCGAATGTATCATTTCATCTAGAACAATTCATCTTTGTTTAACACAAGAATGTATAAAATCGTGTTCGAATGTATCATTTCATCTAGAATAATGGATTTTTGTTTAGCAGAAGAATTTATGAAAACGTGATCGATCATTTCATCTAGAATAATTCATCTTTGTTTAACAGAAGACTTTATGGAAACGTGTTCGAATGTATCATTTCATCTAGAATAATTCATATTTGTTTAACAGAATAATGTATAAAATCGTGTTCGAATGTATTTCATCTAGAATAATTCATCTTTGTTTAACAGAAGAGTTTATAAAACCATGTTCGAATGTATCATTTCATCTAGAACAATTCATCTTTGTTTAACAGAAGAACTTATGAAAACGTGTTCGATCATTTCATCTAGAATAATTCTTCTTTGTTTAATAGCAGAATTTATGAAAATGTTTCCGAATGTATCATTTGATCTAGAACAATTCATCTTTGTTTAACACAAGAATGTATAAAATCGTGTTCGAATGTATCATTTCTTCTAGAATAATTGATCTTTGTTTAACAGAAGAATGTATAAAATCGTGTTCGAATGAATCATTTCATCTAGAATAGTTCATCTTTGTTAAACAGAAGAATTTATAAAAACATGTTCGAATGTATCATTTCATCTAGAACAATTCATCTTTGTTTAACACAAGAATGTATAAAATCGTGTTCGAAGTTATCATTTCATCTAGAATAATGGATTTTTGTTTAGCAGAAGAATTTATAAAAACGTTATCGATCATTTCATCTAGAATAATTCATATTTGTTTAACAGAAGAAATTATGAAAACGTGTTCGATCATTTCATCTAGAATATTTCATCTTTGTTTAACAGAAGACTTTATGGAAACGTGTTCGAATGTGTCATTTCATCTAGAATAATTCATATTTGTTTAACAGAATAATGTATAAAATCGTGTTCGAATGTATTTCATCTAGAATAATTCATCTTTGTTTAACAGAAGAAATTATGAAAACGTGTTCGAATGTATCATTTGATCTAGAATAATTCATCTTTGTTTAACACAAGAATGTATAATATTGTGTTCGAATGTATCATTTCATTTAGAATAATTGATCTTTGTTTAACAGAAGAATGTATAAAATCGTGTTCGAATGCATCATTTCATCTAGAATAATTCTTCTTTGTTTAACAGAAGAATTTATAAAAACATGTTCGAATGTTTATTTCATCAAGAACAATTCATCTTTGTTTAACACAAGAATGTATAAAATCGTGTTCGAGTGTATCATTTCATCTGAATAATTGTTATTTGTTTAGCAGAAGAATTTATGAAAACGTGTTCGATCATTTGATCTAGAATAATTCATTTTTGTTTAACAGAAGAATTTATGAAAACGTGTTCGAATGTATCATTTGATCTAGAACAATTCATCTTTGTTTAACAGAAGACTTTATAGAAACGTGTTCGAATGTATCATTTCATCTAGAATAATTTATCTTTGTTTAACAGAAGAATGTATAAAATCGTGTTCGAATGTTTCATTTCATCTAGAATAATTCATCTATGTTTAACAGAAAAATATATGAAAAGTGTTCAAATGTATTATTTCATCTAGAATAATTCATCTTTGTTTAACAGAAGAATGTATAAAATCGTGTTTGAATGTGTCATTTCATCTAGAATAATTCATCTTTGATTAACAGAAGAATTTATGAAAACGTGTTCGAATGTATCATTTCATCTAGAACAATTGATCTTTGTTTAAAAATCGTGTTCGAATGTATCATTTCATCTAGAATAATTCATCTTTGTTTAACAGAAGAATTGATGAAAACGTGTTCGAATGTATCATTTCATCTAGAATAATTCATCTTTGTTTAACAGGAGAATGTATAAAATCGTGTTTCAATGTTGGATTTCAACTTGACAAATTTTTCATTGTGAATAGAAAACAATTAACTCTATAGAAAAACGTCATTTCAATGTATCATTTCAACTATCCGAATAGTTTTTTGTAAGACAAAAATAAACAAGAGCTCCTCGGTGCGAACGCCACCGCTCGTCTGGTTTATTTTTCTAATTCGTAAAGGGGCATAACTGAATAATTATTATGTGACTTGATACAGGCATGCGTATTGTTCCTAGAAATATGTGTACAAAGTTTCATTTGAAAATGTTGATCGCCCTAATTGTATTTTTTCTAAAACAGACGACGTAAAAACATCATATAAACATCGTGTTGCATCTACAAACAGTGAAGAATGTCTTGTAGTAATCTTCACAGTGTGCCTATATGTATTTGTTAAATACTTTTATCACTTTTAAGAGATATCAATCCGGAAACGGAACCAGCCCCCACCCACAAATCGCCTAATCCGGGCCATATTAGTCGGTTTGCCCTTTGTCCATAAGTATAGTTGTAGTTGTTCCCGATCTCCTGTTTGTATCCGTCAAATGTTGTTATGTGCTGTACAGGCGATTAGGGTTTATTGTAATAACCATTTCCCGCATACAACAAATCAGCAGCAGACGACTTTGAAAATTGAAAAAGTACCCTCATAAATATAGAGTAAATAATAATAAAGGGAAGAATGAAGTTGAAAACATTGTGGAGACATTTCTAGTTATAAGCAATTTGTCCATTTGCCACCATGTTTTCAAAAGTCGTCTGCTGAAATCGTCTTCAATGGTTAAAGAAAAAGATAACACAGAAATGAAGAAATAATTTTACCAGAATCCATACAGCCAGATATCGTCTAGGTGACGCCAGGTGGACGGTCTGGTCGAGTTGTATTGCACTTTTAGCCCCTTCGAACCATCGGGTGTTCCCACGATGTTAGTATAACCCTGTAGACATGGACATTATCAATAGTATGATTATATGTAATCTCATTAAAGCCGCCATAATCTTCGCTGCAGTAGCAAAGACTCGTATAGATCTGATGATTGGTCGTCTCAGATTGACCTTTGCGTCGTCAGCCAATTGAATTTTCGTCTCAGATTGACCTTTGCCTCGACAGCCAATCAAAGTGACTTCTCAGATAGACCTTTGCGTCGTCAGCCAATCAAATTGTCGCATATAAAATCGTTAGGTATCAACATTGGAAACAACCAATATTAATTAGATAGAGAATGGGTGATAGCCGTGTGTTCCATTTGTATAGTCGGTTGTATTGTGCGATTTAATTGGACAGAAAAGGGGGACTTGCACATAAATACTTAATTGTAAAGGGGCAATTCGAGTCGACCTTTTATGAGGTTTGATCAGATCTTAGTTTAGGGTCAATTTTTGACACCTTTGTAAACAATGCAAGTGTATGTGCAATTGCTCAGAACTAGCGCGACATAAACTAATCAAGGACGAGAATTTATCACATTTATTAATGTAGAGATTACGCGAGGCTCCAAAGAGGTGTATTATGTAACAAAGTATAAGTTTCAATTGACATATAACTGAAAACTTATCATGTTTCAAAAATTATTCATATTTTGCTCTTAGATATTACATTTCATACGTTTTTCACTGATTTTTTTCACTGAAATTTATTTCTTAAGGAAAACAATTAACGGTTATTATGCAGAACATTTCATTTAAAGTTTTCACCTCATTGGTACCTCTCGTAGGATCGCCAACTTATGAACCAATCAAAACGTTTCATTTCCTTTATTTTTTCGACCTTATTCATTAAATACAACATTTGATTGGTCTACAATCTAGAACACTTGTTTAAAATCTAGGTCAAAACTGAGGTTAGTCGCCTCTCGCCGAAAAAATACCAATTTAAGTTACAACCGTTCCACACCAAGCCCTCTATATCTACCAATCACTTGGATACGTGTGGCAATTATTAATCAGAGACGTCTGCATATCAAAGCCATTTGAGCAAAACAAACAAATGAGACCAGCCGCATCCAAATATCTACTGTGACAAAGTGTAGCATAGCAAAGAGCAAAATAAAACGTTGAGGATAACCAGGTTGGTCTTGAATTATACTGTCCGCAAATACACACTCGTTTGTTTTCCTACAACTCGGACCAATCAGTTAATTTATTGTTTCATTTTATTGATTATTATAATCTTCAAAGACATGCATGTAAGTTATATGTGACTAATAAGTTTAGGTGGATGTATCCGAACACTACAGAGATGGTAATATGAAGGTAACTACGGTATACTCGAGTTATTGCTGGATTTATGCTTATATAAATGTTATATTGTTAGCTTCGTTAGTATTTTAATACGTAAGTGAATATTATGAAGAACAAGCAAGTGATAACATAAAATGAGCCGTCCTGCGAGAAAACCAACGTTATGGCCTCTGCGTAATGTATCGACCCAGATCAGCCTGCGCAGGAGGATAGAGGTTTGACTATAGAGTAATTATTCCTGAAACAGAAAATCCAAAGGAGGCGAAAAGTGTATATTCGGGTAAGCCTGCGCGTCATGCTTAGGCTGATCCGGGTCGATACTTTACGCAAAGTCCACAATGTTGGTTTTATCGCGGGAACGGCTCAATTATTAAGAAATATCGCAGTAGCAGTTCTGATTGCGCGTTTCTACCCTGTTTTAAAAAGACAGACCCGTTCGGGGAAATGGTTCTAGTATATATATATATATATACGATATATACGAATTTTCACATCTTCGAGTTATCACGAATCGACAATACCTTGTAGTTTTCAAACTACAGTCAAACCTGTGCTAAAGACCACCTTTGTATAGCAATTTCCTGTCTATAGCAGCCATATTTTCAAATTTCCCAATTTATCAATTAAAGACCACCTGTGAACAAATACCATATTGTTCACTTCCCATGGGTGGTCTTTAAACTTTTAAACACATGTTGGACTGAATATACAGCATGACAAGTTATCTTGATGTGACTACATATATATCTTCTGAACTGGATGGTCATATTTGATTGCAATCATTTCATTGTTCGCAATTACAGCGGTATTTTAGCTATTTTGCAATTAAAACTGGCTGACTTTTATGAAACACTTTCACCAAGACAGATCTTAATCTCTGAGTCACGTGATGGTTTATTGCATGTTCAGTTTAGGTAGATGTACATTTATGATCCTGGAAAGTTAGACACAAATTATGTCAATGAGCTAAAGTTGGAACGGTGACTTGCAAGCGTAAGAAAAAACCCTGATTTGCATATGTTTTAGTGTTTTCTTTATTGGAAAATATGTGGTGCCCACCTGGTGCTAAGAAAAGGATATATGCTGTCTCGGTGGAGTTGTGGTAGAGTGTCGAGGGTTCGATTACCGGCCGGGTTATACCAAATACTTTAAAAATGTTGGTAATGACTTTCCCTCCTTGATGCTCAGAATCGTGGGGTTAGCATTACAACTGTCTCGCTGGCTGGTGTCAGGATTAATGGATCAGTAGAATTGGTAACTTACCCAGGAAATGCCGTGATATAACTTAAAAAGTGTTTGAAGCGGTGTAAAACACAATACAAACAAACGAAACAACGATACAATCAGGTAAACTTACGTAGTTAGGCCATTGTGCCATTCTAAAGGATTGACTATTGTAAAACACTTCTAACGGAGCTGATCTAAAGGCATGGAATCCGTATTGTTGCATTGGTCCGTAGTCCGTAATGTTAAGTTTGGGTAGGTTGACAAACTTCACCTGTATAGAAAATATAAACATACAGACGTTAGTATCAGGTCAAGATCAGGTTAATATTATTAAGTAATACCAGTACAAATGTTCAAGAACGGGTACGGGTACGGGAGAAATATACGTACAAAACGCCTGGCCGCCTGGGGTAAAGCATTAAGAATGCCACCATCCGATACGGAGTGGAAGATGTTCATCGGTATACGGCGACCTCCTGCCTGAAATCGAATACAAAAATGTACTAAACCCTTTCCAACTAATAGGCGCACTTTTGGCACAGCTGTAACAGACATTTTAAACACATTGCGATAGAAGGAAAAATCGCTCATCATGTTTTCAACTCGTTCCAATTTCTATATTCTTTCATTTATCATTATGCCGTGACGCCCGACTATTAAATACAAATAAAATAGGACGTGTCGACTTTAAACTACATTTATAATCAATAAAGATCAGGATAAGCCTGCACACAAGTGCATTCTAATATTGGTCTGTAATGTTCGACGCGTTATTAATCAATAGACTAGTCTAGTTCATAAATGTGAAGGACTTGTTGAAGTCAAAATATCAACAGGGAAGATAACCAATATAAATAAACGAGATATAGAGTCGGCGAAGACCGAGTGTTCCGGTTGTAATATAGTATCATCTTGATAGCAGAACCGAGCGCTAGTGATATCGTGCGACACAGGCACCTATCCATGACTATTTAAATGCTTAGGGTCAATTCGAGACGACCTTTTTATATGCGGTGTCAATGAAAATAAAACAGTTGAAGGAAGTCAGCGGGATGAGAGTTTAAGTTATCCCCCTAATTCATCGCGAATACTAACACTCGGATGGAGCCTACATAAAGACTAACAAATTATATTCCAAACTGCAAATCTGCCGACGACTTTAAAAACATCTTGGCAAAGCTATGTAATATATCGGTAAATAGTAGTATAATAATCGAAAAGATTTGGAAACATTTTTGCAAAACAAAAAATTGTTCATTATGAGCAAAGTGTTAAGAGAAGATTTAGACACAATCCTTTTCAGATGTGTGATTTCCGGTTAAAAATAGAAGTCATGCTTGTGGTGCGAAAATGACAGACAAATCCTTTTTCCATTTAATTTTCGGCTTATCTTGGTGATCCACGATGTAAGCACTATTATTTGCATTGATTATTGATAAATAATTTGAGCCGCATTTCATTATTTCTTCATTTATATACATTTGACAGATTATTTGGTTGTTTTTGGCATTGAACTCGAATCGGAAAGTTGCAATCATCTGCTATTCTGAGTTTGAATTTTATTAGCATGTGCATAGGTAGTTGCATGCTGTTTTGATGTGTACAATGTTATTTTTATCAAGCATTTCTTATCAGGAAATATTTTTGGAATAATAATATCTTTGATAGTGACACATTTCAATTTATGACCATGTCATGGGTCTGTGGACTGGTACGAAGGGAAATAAGTCTTGCTTCTTTCATGCATTTACACTACTGGTAATTCATGGTTGCCTCCCTTCGTAAATGTGCAATTTAGAAGTTGCTGCACTTATGTTTAGGTATTTGGTCTGATTTAACTTTCGTTACATTAGCATTTTATTTCTTTTGTAGCCTTTCACCAATTAAAGCAGTGAACAGTCTCTCGACGTTTTTGTTTTTTCCTGCTACGGTTTAACTGTCTGCGTATAGGCAGAACAAGAAGTGTTTATGCCATTTATTTTAATTATACTGTATGTATTACCTTACACATGTTAATTGTGTTGCAACAACATGTAAGATGTTATATGCAAATAATGAGAATTGAATTGAATTTATAAAAGATGTTCGCCATCGGCGGATATTTACCACGTGGACTTCCTGCCCCTTGTATGATCGTATAGTGAGAAGTTTGCCATGATGTTGATTTATATATAAAGTTCTCTCCAATTCATGGTACCCTTGTAACAGTTCTATATACAAATCTAGAACAGAATAGAACATTGTTTATGTGGTTTGACTTGTACATAGTACATATAATTCGATAACAAAGTATTATTAAAATCATAATATCCATCATTAATCAAAGCGCACTTGTGGTAAGGTTTTTTAAGTTAGTCTGTCAAAATGTACTGGAGCTCCTCTTCCCATTTTGTTATGCAAAGGTTGACATTTTGACATTTCACGCCTGATTGAGCTCCACTGATTCTTTGTATGGTTTGATAACGCAATCAAACGCGAATTTAATCTATACAATGTAATACAATCACATACAAAAAACAAAATATACAAAACATCACGTGAAAACAGAAAGACATATCCACCATTGGAAACGTTACACGGAAACCCGAAGGTTGGGTTTATACGGACCAGAGAAGATCCAAATCAGCCTGCGTCTCTGTTAAGAATCATAAGGATATTGTCCTGTTATCCATCACATAGAACAAGCATGATGAACCATTATAAGTAGTACAACAGCTACGATAAACAGTTATGTGTGGAAAGTGTTCAAGGAAACATTGAGCTGTAATAAATGACACGTTTTAAGACTCCGGAATACGGGTAGATAACACCTCAAGTTCAGACGAAATGGTATCTTGTCCACTTAACGGGTATTGTTGTGAATATAGTTCGTGTACAATTTTAATTTCACCGCAATAGTCATGACTCTGCTTACTATAGGAGGACAGACAGTTAAACCCTTTCCGATTTGCAGACGTATTTTAACACATCTGCAGCTGTGGATTGTTGAACACATTGTGACAAAAGAAGAAATTTCTCATAATGAGCAATTCTTCCTTTAGCCAATATGTTTGCAACTCCATTCAATGATTTGACTTTCATTTATATAGATTTTCCATATTTTTATTAGATGTTTTCAAAGTCGTCTGCTGCAGATTTATTGTATGTGGTAAAAGGTAAAGGCTCATCAGTGACTTCATTGATCGTGTAACAGCACCTCCTTTTGAATGACGATGATTATATGCAAACGTGTACTTACTATCGGAGGCTGTAAACGTTGATCTCGTAGCATAATAAATGGCCTTCTCGATCGTCTTCAGGGCAAGCTGAACAGTCGTCCTACGAAGATGATAAACTTTAGTTGTTATCAACACATTATCCGGTATACACGAATGTACATTTAGAAATGAATCTGATCGTAACGTATCCATGCATCTTACTTACTCTCCTACCATGTACGCATGATCGTAACGTTTCAATTTATCTAATTGATAATTGTACAGTCCTTATATAACTGGATGATCGTAACGTATCCATGTATCTAATTGTTTAGTTTACAGTCCTTATATTAACGAATGATCGTAACGTATCCATGTATCTAATTGATTAGTTTACAATCCATGTACGCATGATCGTAACGTTTCAATTTATCTAATTGATAATTGTACAGTCCTTATATAACTGGATGATCGTAACGTATCCATGTATCTAATTGTTTAGTTTACAGTTCTTATATTAACGAATGATCGTAACGTATCCATGTATCTAATTGATTAGTTTACAATCATTGTATCAACGAATTATCGTAACTTGTCCATGTATCTAATTGTTTAGTTTACAGTCCTTATATTAACGAATGATCGTAATGTATACATGTATTTAATTGCTTATATTAACGAATGATCGGAACTTGTCCATGTATCTAATTGTGTAGTGTAAAATCCTTGTATTAACGAATGATCGTAACGTATCCATGTATCTAATTGTTTAGTTTACAATCCTTGTATTAACGAATGATCGTAACGTAACTAATTGTTAAGTATACAATGCTTGTATTAACGAATGGTCGTAACGTTTCCATTTATCTAATTGCTTATATTAACGAATGATCGTAATTTGTCCATGTATCTAATTGTTTAGTGTACAATCCTTGTATTAACGAATGATCGTAACGTATCCATGTATCTAATTGTGTAGTGTAAAACCCGTGTATTAACGAATGGTCGTAACGTTTCCCTTTAACTAATTGCTTATATTAATGAATTAACGTAACTTGTCCATGTATCTAATTGTGTAGTGTAAAACCCTTGTATTAACGAATAGTCGGAACGTTTCCCTTAAACTAATTGCTTATATTATTGAATGATCGTAACTTGTCCATGTATCTAATTGTTTAGTGTACAATCCTTGTATTAACGAATAATCGTAATGTATCGATGTATCTAATTGTTTAGTGTACAATCCTTGTATTAACGAATGATCGTAACTTGTCCATGTATCTAATTGTGTAGTGTACAATCCTTGTATTAACGAATGATCGTAATGCATCCATGTATCTAATTGTTTAGTGTACAATCCTTGTATTAACGAATGATCGTAACTTGTCCATGTATCTAATTGTGTAGTGTAAAACCCTTGTATTAACGAATGGTCGGAACGTTTCCCTTGAACTAATTGATTATATTAATGAATGATCGTACCTTGTCCATGTATCTAATTGTGTAGTGTACAATCCTTGTATTAACGAATGATCGTAATGAATCCATGTATATTATTGCTTATATTGACGAATGATCGTAACGTTTCCATGTATCTAATTGTTTAGTGTAAACTCCTTGTATTAACGAATGATCGTAATGCATCCATGTATCTAATTGTTTAGTGTACAATCCTTGTATTAACGAATTATCGTAACTTGTCCATGTATCTAATTGTGTAGTGTAAAACCCTTGTATTAACGAATAATCGGAACGTTTCCCTTGAACTAATTGCTTATATTAATGAATCATCGTAATTTGTCCATGTATCTAATTGTTTAGTGTAAAATCCTTGTATTAACGAATGATCGGAACGTTTCACTTGAACTAATTGCTTATATTATTGAATGATCGTAACTTGTCCATGTATCTAATTGTTTAGTGTACAATCCTTGTATTAACGAATAATCGTAATGTATCGATGTATCTAATTGTTTAGTGTACAATCCTTGTATTAACGAATGATCGTAACTTGTCCATGTATCTAATTGTGTAGTGTACAATCCTTGTATTAACGAATGATCGTAATGCATCCATGTATCTAATTGTTTAGTGTACAATCCTTGTATTAACGAATGATCGTAACTTGTCCATGTATCTAATTGTGTAGTGTAAAACCCTTGTATTAACGAATGGTCGGAACGTTTCCCTTGAACTAATTGATTATATTAATGAATGATCGTACCTTGTCCATGTATCTAATTGTGTAGTGTACAATCCTTGTATTAACGAATGATCGTAATGAATCCATGTATATTATTGCTTATATTGACGAATGATCGTAACGTTTCCATGTATCTAATTGTTTAGTGTAAACTCCTTGTATTAACGAATGATCGTAATGCATCCATGTATCTAATTGTTTAGTGTACAATCCTTGTATTAACGAATTATCGTAACTTGTCCATGTATCTAATTGTGTAGTGTAAAACCCTTGTATTAACGAATAATCGGAACGTTTCCCTTGAACTAATTGCTTATATTAATGAATCATCGTAATTTGTCCATGTATCTAATTGTTTAGTGTAAAATCCTTGTATTAACGAATGATCGGAACGTTTCACTTGAACTAATTGCTTATATTAGTGAATCATCGTAACTTGTCCATGTATCTAATTGTTTAGTGTACAATCCTTTTATTAACGAATGATCGTAACGCTACCATGTATCTAATTGTTTAGTGTAAAATCCTTGTATTAACGAATGATCGTAATGTATCCATGTATCTAATTGTTTAGTGTACCATCCTTGTATTAACGATTGATCGTAACTTGTCCATGTATCTAATTGTGTAGTGTAAAACCCTTGTATTAACGAATGGTCGGAACGTTTCCCTTAAACTAATTGCTTATATTAACGAATGATCGTACCTTGTCCATGTATCTAATTGTTTAGTGTACAATCCTTGTATCAACGAACGTTTCCATGTATCTAATTGATAAGTTTATAGTCCTTATATTAACACATGATCGTAACGTTTCTATGTCTCTAATTGATTAGTTAATAGTATTTATATTAACGCATGATCGTAACGTTTTTATGTCTTTAATTGATTAGTTAATAGTCCTTATATTTACAAATGATTGCAAGGTACCAATGTATCTAAATTATTAGTTTAAAGTCCTTGTATTAACAGATGATAGTTACTTGTAACGTATCCATGTATCGAATTGTTAAGTGTACAATCCTTGTATTAACGAATGGTCGTAACGTTTCCATTTATCTAATTGCTTATATTAACGAATGGTCGTAACTTGTCCATCTAGCTAATTGTTTAGTGTACACTCCTTGTATTAACGAATGATTGTAACGTTTCCATGTATCTAATTGATTAGTTTACAGTCCTTGTATTAACGAATGATCGGAACGTTTCCATTTATCTAATTGATTGATTTATAAACCTTATACTTACGAATGATCGTAACGTTTCCATGTATCTAATTGATTAGTTTACTGTCTTTATATTAATCCATGGTTGTAACGTTCCTATGTCTCTAATTGATCAGTTAATAGTCCTTATATTAACGCGTTATCGTAACGTTTCCATGTCTCTAATTGATTAGTTAATAGTCCTTATATTTACAAATGATTGTAACGTATTAATGTATCTAATTGATTAGTTTAAAGTCGTTGTATTAACAGATGATAGTTACTTGTCCATCTAATTGTTTAGTTTACAGTTCTTATATTTACGAATGATCTTAATGTATCCATGTATCTTATTGCTTGAATTAACGAATGATCGTAACGTTTTCATGTATCGACTTGCTTAGTTTACAGTCCTTATATTAACGCATGATCGTAACGTTTCTATGTCTCTACTTGATAAGTTAATAGTCCTTATATTAACGAATGATCGTAATGTTTCGATTTAACTAATTGCTGATATTAACGAATGATCGTAACTTGTCCATGTATCTAATTGTTAGGTGTACAATCCTTGTATTAACGAATGATGGTAATGTATCCATGTATCTAATTATTTAGTTTACAGTCCTTGTATTAACGAATTATCGTAACGTTTCCATTTATATAAAACCTTATACTTACGAATGATCGTAACTTGTCCATGTATCTAATTGTTTAGTGTACACTCCTTGTATTTACGAATGATCGTAACGTATCCATGTATCTAATTGTTTAGTGTACAATCCTTGTATTAAGGAATGATCGTAACGTATCCATATATCTTATTGATTAGTTTACAGTCCTTGTATTAACGAATGATCGTAACGTTTCCATTTATCTAATTTATTAGTTTACAGTCCTTGTATTAACGAATGATCGTAACATTTACATGTATATAATTGATTAGTTTATAATCCTTATACATACAAATGATCGTAACATATCCATGTATCTGATTGAATAGTTTATAATCCTTATACTTACGAATGATCGTAACGCTTCCATGTATCTAATTGTGTAGTGTAAAACCCTTGTATTAACGAATGATCGTAATGTATCCATGTATCTATTTGCTTATATTAACGAATGATCGTAACAGTTCCATGTATCTAATCGTTTAGTTTACAGTCCTTGTATTAACGAATGATCGTAACGTTTACATGTATATAATTGATTAGTTTATAATCCTTATACATACAAATGATCGTAACATGTCCATGTATCTGATTGATTAGTTTATAATCCTTATACTTACGAATGATCGTAACGCTTCCATGTATCTAATTGATTACTTTATAGTCCATATATTAACGTATGATCGTAACGTTTCTTTGTCTTTAATTGATTAGTTTACAATCCTTATATTAACGCATGATCGTAACGTTTCTATGTCTCTAATTGATTAGTTAATGGTCCTTATATTGACGCATTACCGTAACGTTTCCATGTCTCTAATTGATTAGTTAATGGTCCTTATATTGACGCATTACCGTAACGTTTCCATGTCTCTAATTGATTAGTTAATGGTCCTTATATATACAAATGATTACAAGGTATCAATGTATCTAATTGATTAGTTTACAGTCCTTATATTAACGCATGATAGTAACTTTTCTATGTCTCTAATTGATTAGTGAAAAGTCCTTATATTAACGCATGATCGTAACGTTTCCATGTCTCTAATTGATTAGTTTAATGTCCTTGTATTTACGGATGATAGTAACTTTTCTATGTATCTGATTGATTAGTTTACAAGCCTTATATTAACGATATGTGTATTGCTAATATGTTTGCAAAGTTGTCTGATGTCGATTTGTTGTGTGTGGGAAAAGGTTCAAACCTGGTTGATCTGGATCTATGCTACTCGCAAATGCCATATGGATCGTTTCCCTAGAACGCAGTTAAAAGTTATATGAATAAAAAACAAAATACATACCCATTATTCGTGTCGGACCCAGTCGGACTAACATAAAAATGAAAATCCGTCGCTGCAGATCTTCCAAACACAACACAGAAACAGAACAACACTGTCAACGCCATCTTGGCAGCACAATGTGGCGGAGTACACTTGGACTCGTTTTATATCTGTGTCTCGAGTCAGGCGATTCGTGGTCTTGTTACGTCCCACTATAACCCTTTACCACACCACATACATATATTGACGCGTCAGACGGACTTTTGAAATTATTTTGAGAAAATAAGCGATTGTTGATAATGAGCATTTTTTATTCTTCTCACAACGTTTACGTTTGTAATCTAAGGTTAAACTTTCTTCCACGTACATTGTTCCATGTTTTACTCACGATCATTTCAAAGTCATATGAAAATCATGTTCATTGTCGGCCAGGGTTAATATAGCATTTCTAACAGTGTCATTGCAGGAAAACCCGTGAGGCTAAAATTCCAGATTTTCGGCATTGGTTTTATATGTGGCTCATTTACTTGGTGGCTTACAGTGAGGGTTCTGACGTGACTTTGTGTATCCACACGCTCTCCTCGGCTTTCACTCTTCGTATGTGCAACGGTGTGTTCCCGGAACGCCTACTCGAATTAAAGTGTATAAGGAAATTATGGAGCCTTGTAAAGGGTAAATTATAGATCTATTTTGTAGATGACTTTGGAACTCTTTATTATAAACTTGATAAATAAAAAAGTGTTTAATATCTTTATTACAATCTTAGAGAGTAAATTTTGTAAATAAAATTATCATGTTTTATGTTCTTACAGTTTGATCCTAAATTTTGACCAGGTAGAGATTTTCCGGGAACAAACTTGTGCAACGGGGCCCTTTTTCATCCAACGTATCACATTTAACCCCCCTTTCCAACTTGCAGACAGATTTCGACGCATATGCAGTAGACGACTTATTAAAACATTCTGGCAAATGGAGAAATTGCTCATAATGAGCAATTAATCCTTTTGTTACTACGTTTTCTAATTATTTCAGTATCCATAATTTTGTTTATAGAGATTTTCCATAGTTATGCCTAAATGTTTTCTGTGTCGTCTGCTATAAATGTGCTGTAAATGGGAAAAGGTTAAATACCTTATCTCTCAGTTATGAAAGTCAGTGTAATTCATAACTAGCTTTAGGAATGACCCGAGTGCGACCTATTTTTAAACATTTAGACGATGACCTATAAATAAAATTCGTTCTAGGTGACCTTATTATAATTCACTTTGCTTTCCACATATAGACGCTTTCTGAAGCTTATGCAACACCTTTAAAAGTTCTCATCGTGAGCATTTCCTCCGTTTGCCAGAATGTTTTCCACTCTATTTACTTATTATACGTTCATTTAAAGAATATTTCTATATTTTTACGCTTATATTTTCAATGAAGTCTGCTGCAGATTTGCTATATGTGGGTAAATACACACTTGGTAAATGCCTACGTATTTCAGGTGGTAAATTCCGGCGAATTTCATCGAGAATATAAATTAGCTTATAAAAACACACAGTGTCATATACGCTAGGAGTTGACCATTGACCCTGTGTATACTGATTTCAAATATTCATACCAGATGCGCGCGTTTATGAGCCGTCCCGCGAAAAAGCCAACATTATGGCCTCTGCGTAAAGTATCGACCCAGATCAGCCTGTCTATAGCAGCCATATTTTTAAATTTCCCAGTTTATCAAAGACCACCTGTGAGTTAGCATGCTTAGGCCGATCCGGGTCGATACTTTACGCACAGTCCACACTTTTGGTTTTCTCGCGTGACGGCTCATATGTTAATTTTACTAGAGGGTCCAATATTTCAGAGAACGGAGTTAGGCGTTTGAAAGCATAAGAACAAAAATCGTGAGACATGGTAAAACGTAGCCTGGCACAAGGCTCTATGTTTATTATTATATGGCCGCATTTCAACTGGTGTCCGAAACATAGATCAGGTCCTAAGGACGATAATCAGAGGCATGCATATTTTGTCTATTAGAGTTCTCCCCAATTGTAACATTGAAAAATAACCATAAGGACTGTTGCCAGTCTAGGTAAAACGGGCTAGAGGGATAAGATTTACAAAACTCTCCCGTCTTCACGACCTACACCGACGTTGCAAAGTTGCTAAGACCGGCGTTGGTCGTGGCGATTATGCAAAGTTCATAAAAAAGAAAAACACGATCTACTCCGTCAGAGTGTTAAGACTTTTCCACGACGGCCGTCCAACCATTTTGTAAAGTGCGACTTTTCAACGATCCAATAGGATGGTCGTGGTGAATCGTAACAAGGTCCTACGACACGTCAGGATCAATCAAGACTATGTTACGTACTACGACATGCAACGACGTTATTCCCGACCTCGTCACGACGTACTACGACATGCTACGACGTTATTCCCGACCTCGTTACGACGTACTACGACATGCTACGACGTTATTCCCGACCTCGTTACGACGTACTACGACATGCTACGACGTTATTCCAGACCTCGTTACGACGAAATACGCCATGCTACGACGTTATTCCAGACCTCGTTATGACGTACTACGACATGCTACGACGTTATTCCAGACCTCGTTACGACGTACGTACGACCTACTTTGGTAAGATACATACATATAGGTTAAGGATGTACTGAACTGAAAAGTGGATTTTTTATAGTATTTAAATTTTGTTGTAACATTTTTTTTTGAAATTTGGATATATGGATAATAAAAAAATCAGAAAAAAATGCTATGCTTGTTTTGAGCAATTTCTCCTTTTGCAACAATGTTTTCAAAATCATCTGCTGCAAATGTGTCAGAATGCATCTACTGGTTAATTCACTAACAATGACATTTTTCAAAGTTGTCTGATATGAAATCCTCTTACAACTATAATATCTAGAATCTTCACCCTTTCCCTCATACGACAATTCTGCAGCAGACGACTTTGAACATATTTTGTCAAAAAATAGAAAATCTCTATAATTGAATGGATAACCTATGACTAAAAGTGGAAAACATTGTGGCCAAAGGAGAAATTGCTCGTTTTGAGCAATTTCTTCTTTTGTCACTATGTTTTCAAAAAGCCGTCTGCTGCAGCAAGTGCCATATAATAATTTCCATACAGGGTTGAAAAACATAGTGGGAAAAGATGAAACTGTTCTATAAATTATATTACTAGACTGTTATTCCCTTCCCACACACGACATATCTAAAGCAGACACTTCGAAAACCTCTAGGCAAAAATATGTAAACTATGTAAAAATCTCTCTTAATGAATATGTAATTAATTAATTGTTATAAAGAGTTGAAAACATTGTGGCAAAAGGGAAATCGCTTAGTATGACCAACGTTTCCTTTTGCCACAACGTTTTCAACGATAAACTGCAACACATGCTTCATGGTGCAGTTGTAAAGCGTCAGGCTCCCGTAACAAAGTTCACAGGTTTGAGTCCCATAATGACCGAGTTCTGACTTGTGGATTATTCCACACGAACGGCGCGAGTACTGTATGAGTCTCCGAGTAGCAGACACCGAGTGTGATCAATTTAAGCTGAAAGCTTTTTTCGCAATCGATGTTAAAAAAATGAGTTTAAACTAAATGCTCCAAACAGTGTCCGCAAGTGGGACAGGCTTTGTGCGCAGGTGACCAACATTAAAAAACATAGAGTATCATTATAACGAACAGATCTTTGATGAAACATCAGCTCACCAGTATTAACATTTTTTCCAACCACAGGAGGTCACGGGTTCGATCCACCGGTCGGGTCATTGCAAATACTTTAGAATGGTAATAATGACTGCCTTCCTTGGCGATCAGGGTTGCGAGATTAGCATTACGACTGACGCGCTGGTGTTAGGATAAAGGGACCAGTAGTACTGGTAACTTGCCCAGAAAACGCCGTGATATAACTGACAATTGTTGAAAGTGGCATAAAACACCAAACAATCACCTTGTACACTCAGGCATATGTAGTCTCACCAGTACCTTTACAGTATAATTGCATGTAATTAATCCTTGTCCACATATAAATGCAGTTTGACGTATCTGAAACCAAATACCAGAACTTGTACAGTCTTCTTGCATGTAATTAATCATTTTGAACATATATATGCAGTTTGACGTATATGCAGCCAAATACTTTTAAAAAACACCTCGGCACAAGGAGAAATTACTCATAATGAGAAACTTCTCCTTTTGCAACATTGTTTTCAACTCTTTTGAATTATCATTAATTCAATAATACAGATTTCCATTTTTGTCCCTAGATCTTTTTAAAGTTCTCTGTTGCAGATGTTTTGGGTACCCACATAATTGCCTTAATCGGACCATACTTTTGAGTAGCCATAATCGGAAGGCTTAAGCTGTGAAATTGTCCGTTCGAGACAGAGTTTTTGTGAAGCAACTAGCCTTTGAGGGAAAACATAAAATCAAAGATTGTTCATCGTGACCAATTTCTCCTTTTGTCACAATGTTTTCAAAAGTCTTCTGCTACAGATGCGTCAAAATATGTCTTTAATTTGGTAGAAGGTTAAACTACTTGAACCGTCCTTTTACTAGATTAACGTCCACATTAACACTTTCCCACACATAATCTACAGCAGGCAACTTTGAAAATATATAGGTAAAGATTTGACAAATCGCAATAAATGAAAGTTTAATTATTGAACAGAGTTGAACATATTGTGGACAAAGCAGAAATTGCTTATTTTGATCAATTTAATCTTTTGTCGCAATGTTTTTCATAAATTGTCTGCTACTGAGGCGTGAAATAGGGGAAATGCACATGAACATGTACATCTTTTTTGCCACGAACTTCTTATTGTAGTTTTGTAAATGCCTTGACAGGGTGACACATAGTGGTCGTTTCTCAATCATGCGTCCGTCTGTATGTCCATCGTGCGTTCATGTACCGACTTAATGGAAGGCGACACGTGTATTACTTCGAGCACTTTATATTCTACCTTCAGTCCTTCGGACCCCACCATTGGCGACTTGAGGCTGAACTGTCAAGCAGCTGCATGGGCAAACACAGTCAACTTCGAACAGGTCCTAAGCCCTATAACGAGGTTGGACCGCGATCTGATATCGGACCTTCTTTCAGCAAACTAGGTGAGAATCACGTATTTTGATTGAATGGATCACGTTTCATCACAGGCGTCTAAGTTTATATTGGTTAAAACCCGTTTCTAGTTATAGTATTATGCCATATACCGTAATAATAATAATGACGTATAGGGAGGCTATTTATAGTAACACGGTCTAATTGGGGGTTTTTCTCACACGAAATCAGATCTTCGGAAGTTTGCGATCATCGAATCAGAACATCAATTTTCTCTTCTAGGTCTCTGAGGGTTTGAGTGACACATTATCACAACTGTTTTAAATACTTGTGAAGAACAATTATCATCCTTAATGTAAATACCGATACACTGTCTTTCAACATAGGCCTACATTGAAACTATATACAAGTATCTGCTAATGGCGAGCCGATTATATATTACTTGAATGAGGTTGAAAACAATGTAGTTAAACGAAGCAACCAGATGTCGGGTTCGATGTGGTACAGCACATAAAGCGAATAGCGTTTTTTCAAACATCTTTCTCTCTACTATGCTATCTGCAGTTCACAAAACTGTCCGATTATCTGTACCAACCGGTAAATGTGATTCCACGCACGTGCCAAAACGTCACCAATGCCGTCATATACTCCGGATGGAACCGGACAGACACCGATACACAAGATTTTCGATGAGGGTTCTAAAATGTTATATTTGTAGTACCTTTATGAGAAAGTTCTCCTTTTGACACACTGTTTTCAAAGGTCGTCTGCTGACGAGGCGTCAGAAAGCTGTATAATGAGCAATTTCTGCTTTTGCCACAATGTTTTAACCACGATTCAATAACAATGATTATACTTTCAGTTATATATAGATACTTGTAATATGTGTTCCTAGATGCTTTCAATGTCGTCTGCTGCAGAGTTGGTGTATGTGGAAAACGGGGGTCACCAAGGCATATAATCGCCCGAACCATGGCATGTTATTTGTTTTAGGAGCGATGTCGTACGGCTGTAAGGGATGCCATATATCCTGGTATGGATGACCAAAACATAGCGGTTCGGCTAATGGTCATGTCATTCCCGGGAGGGTGATGTTTCTCTTTACCAACGGGTCAAAATTTTGCTGCAGAAAACAGGTTGCTGTTTGATTTAAGAAGAAAATGTTGTTTGGGTTAATCTTCAAGTGGCTGCTTAATTCAAGTTGGCTGCTTGATAGAGATGAACGCTAGCACAGGTTTGACTGAATCTTGTATCTTGCAATGACAACAACGGGCTCAATAATAAAGATAAGAGCATTCTTAGAACGTAACCAGTGCTTTCTTTACCAAAACTATATATTCAATATATCTCAGTGAGGCGACCATACTAAATAAGAGCATTCTTAGAACGTAACCAGTGCTTTCTGTACCGATACAATCTATTCAATATATCTACATGAGACGATTCCTTTAAGTACCCACAACATAAGCGTTGGTGGAGTCATATGAGAAACATAGGTGGGAAATGCAGGTTTAATAGCCTAATCTAGTTCTCTGAAATTTGTTTAAGACGCCGATTCCTTTTTTGGTCTTCCCATTCATCTACCAGTTAGAGATATCCGTCGTGGCCGAGTGCTTAGCGTTGGGGACTTGAAACCGGGTGGCCCGGAATCGAACTCCAATCGCGGCGGCGGTCCGTGTGGAGTGTATTGTGTCAGGCACATTTCCTAGTCTAGAACTGGTTTGTTTACAAAGGGATCATTAAAAGTGAACTGTCGTCGTGATATAACTGAAATAATGTTGGAAACCGCGTATATCCCAGTATAACGAGGAAACTTACCAGTTCAATTGTATGAAAATCAGTTTGAATCGACCTTAGACGTAGCATGTTAATGAATGCAAAAAGGGAACAGATGAAAGTTAGCTTTTATGAACAGTGCAGATCCGGATAACATATAACTCCGTTATAAACTTATGTCAATAAGTGTAGATTTTGAAATGATGGAGGCGGCTGTTCTGAACCTACACTGATCAGAAATGCCAACTTTTACCTCATCTCATGGACAGTCTCATATAGTGTTTGGAAGAATATACCAGCCTTCAATATATTTATTTATCAAACTTATACCAGAAGTTAGCTTTTGGACATAAATATACAATAACACTTGATAGTTGTAACATTCCAACATGTATTGAAGATGTATATACTTAGCACAATAGTAAAGAATTATGACTCTGATGTCAAGTCCTTATTAATTAGAATTTAAGAATAATGTCAATCCCGAACGATTTCCGCACTTGCAATACAGTGAACTCGACAGTTCCGGGTCAGTACTCAATTAACGAATCTTGTCTCTTTGAAAGGAAAGTTGAGAGAAACAAAACTACATAAAATGCTCAACAAATACTTCCTCCACACCATGATATAATTCAACAATTATATGTATTTGTTAAAATGTTTCTTTAGTGTCTGCAATTGTAAATTTGACAGTTTCGGGTCGAATTTGCCATTTCCGGGTCACGTGACTAATGTTTGCTTCTTTTAGCAGGGCTAATCTCAAACAATGTTATGTTCAACAAAACAAAACAGCTGTTTTTAAATAACAAGATATTTATTTCACATTTTCATCAAACAAATTCGTTCATGTACGAACACTGTTGCATTTCAACTAATAAGTCATATTTGACAAAAAAATGTAAATTTTTACAACAAGTTTTTAACATCGATTTATTACCATAAGCATTAAATTATTCTTAAAAAGTTACCAAAAGAATTTACTAAAAAATTGATAATTTTGAAAAATTCCCTTCGGCTGACCCGAAAGTGTCGTATGTGAACTAGGTCAACTCATCAGCTACCTTTGACAATTCAGTGCATATTATACATCTTGTTCAGTGGTAAATAACCTACACATTTATGTGCAAAACATACCTGTATTACTAAAGTTATGCCAACAATCAGCAATTTTTGCTGTAACAGATAAACAAAAGTATTGAGATTTTGCTATAACGGGAATCGATGCAGTCAAGCGTTTCGAGATGACGACATCCGTTCTTGAAATGACAACGTCCGAAATCGAAGTGAAACTATCCAAGGTAATGGGAAGTATGACTTGATAATCAAATTGTCAAAATACTGTATCATTTTCGAATACTAAACATTTTTTTCCAAATGTGACCCGGAATTGTCGATGACCCGGAACTGTCGTTGAACTTGAAGTCGAGTGATACCAATAACATAGTAGCAACCTTGCATGAAATTCTACGAATGAAGTTTTGTGATATATAAACTCACTCATAAATTTAAATTCTATCACAATGTAAATCGATAAAGTTTTTTGAGAATTTCTGATGTACAGTTGTAAGATCTTGATTTCAAAAACATAAAAGGGAGTTAAAAAGACATATGCAAAGAAAAGTGAAGGCGACAACCATACCGTTGTGTTTTAATTAGTGCTTTGGTTATCATTAACGAGTGAGTGACCATGCACTTCGGTCATGAAAAGATAATGGTTAGTTTCAATGTCAAGGGTCACTGCTGTTAATTCAATCAGTCTGTGATCTCTGACTCTCCATAAGCTCTCTCAAATACATTATCTCCATAGGCTTGCATCCTGTCCACATTTCAATCTACAGATAGAAAATCATTTCAGTGGCTATATTAACGTGCTTAACCCTTTCCCACACACAGCAATTCTGCAGCAGTCGACTTTTAAATCATCTAGACAAAAATATGATCTCTGCAAATAAATGTAGAATTTCAAACATTGTGGCAACATGAGAAATAACTCACTTTAAGGAATTACACTTTTTGTCAGAATGTTTTCAAAAGTCGTCTGCTGCAGAGACGTCAGAAAGCGTGGATATATATATTGCAAAACATAATCAAACGCGGAAGCGATTAGAAAAATCATTAGTCGATAATTTATGATGAATTGCCTTTTAAATTAATATTCCATGTACACTGCCTAAACATTTATTCAACATTTCACATTATGTGTTATATTATTTGCTCGGGTATTCTTCTACAATAACATGATGGAAAAAATTAAACAGACGGTTCGGTATATCTTCTTCGTCTTAGGCGCATATAGGTTGATACAGTTCATCATTCTTTTTGTAGCAGGAACTGCGGGCTTTTATTTCAAGAACATGCGTTTCTATCTGTTATAAACTGTTCAAAATATCGAAATTCAGGCAAAACATACCCTTGGGGAAGGGAAGTCGCGATTTGATTGAGCTTGTATTAACCACTAACTCCTTAAGGGATTATACAGAATATACGAAGCTCATTTAAATGCAGATTCAGTCTTTCGAGTGTTTGGTGTTGAACGCCGTTTTCAACAATTGTTCAGTTATAACACGGCATTTCCAGGGTAAGTTACAAATACTACTGGTCCATTCACCCTGACACCAGTCATTGGGTCGTAATGCTAACTCTGCAATCTTGAGCGCCAAAGAAGGCAGACACAACTACCAATTTTAAAGTACATCCCTCAATACAGGCGTTAAATAACCCATTTTCAGTCTCATATAGTTTGTGAGTCAGGGAAATAAGCATCATAAAGAACATCCCTCAATACAGGCGTTAAATAACCCCTTTTCAGTTTCATATAGTTTGTGAGTCAGGGAAATAGCCATCATAAAGAACATTGTGGAAGACAGTGGTGCAGAGGTAGAGCGTCGGCCTCTCACATCAAAGGTCCCTGGTTCGAGTCCCGTGATGAGCGGGTCCTGACTTTGGGATTTCTCCACACAATCGGCGCGAGTACTGGTTAAGTATCCAGGAAGCAAACATCGAGCGTGATTAATATAAGCTTAAAGCTTGTTTCGCAATCGATTTAAAATAAATAAGTTTAAACTAAAGAACATCCCTCAATACAGGCGATAAATAACTGATAATTAGGGATGTTCTTTATGATGTCTATTTCCCTGACTCACAAACTATATCAGACTGGGAAATGGGTTCTAACACCTGGAATAAATGATGTCCTTATGTGACTGGGAAATGGGTTCTAACGCCTGGAATAAATGATGTCCTTATGTGACTGGGAAATGGGTTCTAACACCTGGAATAAATGATGTCCTTATGTGACTGGGAAATGGGTTCTAACGCCTGGAATAAATGATGTCCTTATGTGACTGGGAAATGGGTTCTAACGCCTGGAATAAATGATGTACTTATATGACTGGGAAATCGGTTCTTTAACGCTTTCAATAAAGGATGTTAAAGAACCGATTTCCCAGTCACATATAGCTTGTAAGTAAGTCCGGGAAATGTTCAACATAAAGGTCATCCTTTAGTCCAAGTGTTTGAGAACCCATATCCCAGTCACATGGAGTTTGTAAGTAAGTCAGGGAAATGTCCAACGTAAAGGTCATTCTTTAGTCCAAGTGTTTAAGAACCCATATCCCAGTCACATGTATTTTGTAAGTAAGTCGGGGAAATGTCCAACGTAAAGGTCATCCTTTAGTCCAAGTGTTTAAGAACCCATATCCCAGTCACATGTATTTTGTAAGTAAGTCAGAGAAATGTCCAACGTAAAAGTCATCCTTTAGTCGAAGTGTTTAAGAACCCATATTCCAGTCACATGTATTGTGTAGGTAAGTCAGGGAAATGTCCAACGTAAAGGTCATCCTTTAGTCCAAGTGTTAAATAACCCATATCCCAGTCACATGTATTTTGTAAGTAAGTCAGAGAAATGTCCAACATAAAGGTCATCCTTTATTCCAGGTGTTAAAAGAACCCATTTTCCAGTCATATATAGTGTGTAAGTAACTTAGGGAAATGTCCACCATAAAGTACATAATTTATTTCAGGTATTAAAGAACCCATTGCCCAGTGCCAAATGGTGTGTAAGTAAGTCAGGCAAATGTTCACTATAAAGGACATCCCTCATTCGAGGTGTTAAAGAACCCGGTCCCGACCTACATAGTTTGTGAGTTGGTCTGAACAATTTCCAACATGATGGACATTCTTCTTCCAAGTGTTAAGGAACATCTTTGGCCTTTTTAATTTTCCCTTAAATAACCCAGATGTTTTATCCAAAATCCTACATGCGTAGAGAACAAAATTTGTGTTCTAAACTCAGAAATAAACAAAAATGCCAGCTGAAATTAAAAGAACGGCAATGCCTCATGTTTGATAGAGGTATGAAAATAATTATCAGTTATGCCAGCCGAAATGAGAAGAGCGGCAATGCCTTCCTGTGTGAGAGAGGTATGAAAATAATCATCAGTTCTGCCAGTTGAAATAAAAAGAGCAGCAATGCCTCCTGTTTGAGAGAGGTATTATCAATGTTATGGGTGTGTTTCTAAAGTTGGATTATCTTCACATTCTGACAAGCCATGTGCATATAACTCCATTTTTACAATACGGCTAAGACACGTAATCAACTAAATACTTTTACACATATAGACGCTTTCTGCAGCATACGACTTTTAAAAATATTGTTTCATTTTAAGGAGAAATTGCTGATGATGAGTAATTTCTCCCTTTACCACAAGCTTTCATCCCTTATCAATAATGTTACGTTCATAATATAGAGATTTTACATTATATGTATTCTAGATGTGTCCAGTGTCGTCTGATGCAAATTTATTGTATGAAGGAGAGTTTCAATGTTGACCTTCAATCCTGGTTAAACTGCATGTAAGGAGATGTAAATCCTCAAGATGAGCTTCATACTTCTTCTCTCACAATGTTTTCAAATGTTGTCAGCTAAAATGCGTCAAATGTCATCTGTATCTATACATATCACGATGGCTTGACAATGTCCGTTCCATTTAATGTTATATAGAATACACAAGCCAAAAGGGGATCGCTTTTATATATCAAACGTATAAAATATGAACTTATTCAGGCCAAAGAGGAAATTATTCATTATGAGCTATTTCTCATTTTGTCATATTTGCTAAAGTCGGCTGCTGTAGAGGTGTCCAAATGCGTCTGAATGTGTAAAAGTGTTTATCCACAAACAAAAAGACAAAAGTCTGGACAAGATAGAAGGTTCATCAGTTCAGCATGGTTCAAATCGAGACACGCTCATTTGACCTTATTTTATTTGTATCCCTTTCCAACTTGTATACGCATTCTGGCGCACCTGCAGCAGACGATTTTGTATTCATTGTATCAAAATTAGATAATTATATCGGCATTTATAGAGATTTAAAGAAATGAACCTATATGGTTTCAAAGTCGTCTGCATAAGATTTGTTTGTGTGGGAAAGGTATGCTGTGTGCAATTGGCGAGAAGAAAACGTGCAACTTTCAACAAGGATAAGTTACTTGGACGGAAACTGCTATCGTCCGTGATTTCGATAAAACAGATAGGGCGCTATTTTTTCCAACCTATTTTTCAGTAATTATACGTTTATTTATTGACATCTTTCTAATTTTTCCTAGATGTTTTCAAAGTTGTCTGCTGCAGACTTGATGTATTGTGAAAAAGGGTTAATATTGATTATCGTTATGAATTACTGCAGGAAGTTATCGACCTCGATTGATGTGTCGTGCAGCGCTTAGATTGATTGGTGAATGGACCCTTTATTCCACATCGAAAATGAGTTTTGATACTTCTGCATGGAGGTTTGCCGAGAATAGTTCCATTGCGAATCGTCAAAACGAGAAATGGAATACATTCAAGATAATGCATCTATCAACTTCTAAACAAACACTTACCTTCCAGAGGAGGTTGATGATACCCTTTCCATATAGTGCGCTAGTAGACTGTATCATATTTGAAGTCCAAAATAGGAACTGTTAGGGTGATCTATGAATAAATATCATGGATTAAAAATCGAATTATTGCAATAGAGTAATTATTTTGTAGCCGCTTTCAACAATGTTAAGTTATATCACGGCGTTTCCTTGGTAAGTTACCACTACTACTGGTTCATTTATCCTGACATCAATGCTAATCCCAGTTCTGATCGTCAATGAGGGAAACCCATTACAACCGTTATTAAAGTCTTGGTATGACCCGGCTGGTGATGGAACCCGCGATCTGTCGTACCCGATGTACACGTTTTGGTATACAAATGCATCGATTGTCAAACACGAGGAACATGATAGTCCTGTATCGCTCATCCGTTCTAAGCGAACTTAAATAGAAATAATTTGAGATATGAATGAATGTCGTTGGCAAGTCAATAGTTACCTGGTGCAGTTAAGTCATGGCGTTATGGCGTTATGGCGTGGTTTGTATTGATTCCCTGTGGCTACATCGGGACATAAATAGAAGTATATATATATATATATATATGTGTGTGTGTGTGTGTCTGTCTGCATTCACTATATACACATAACATGTATACATATTTGCCGGCCCCCGAGGTGGATCGTGAGTGTGTTTGTGTGGCCCGGGGAGAGAAAGAGAGAAAACGGTAAGTGACTAAAATTTCGATTTTTGAATTTGTTTTCATAATATTTACACGCACATTTATATAACTTGTAAATGGTCCATATGTTTGACTGAACTGTTTTCAAAGTCGTCTGCTGCATGTGAGAAAGGTTTAACCCAATCCAATATGGTTTGTTCAACTGTACGGTAGGTATAAATAAAAGTATAACTACTGAAAAAAGGGGAAACATTGTGGCAAAAGACGAAATTGCTTGTTTTAAGAAATTTCTCCTTTGGTCCAAAAGTCTTCAAAATTCGTCTGCTGCAGGGGTATAAGAAAGCATCTTCAAGTGGAAAGGGTTAAGAGCAAATCTGGAAAGTCAAATAAAACCTAGATTTAGAACAAGAAATTTCTACTTTTCATTTATAGAGATTTTCTATACGTTTGTCAGTATGATTTCCAAGTCGTCTGCTGCAGATGTGTTGTGTGTGTGAAAAGGGTTAAATCACTTGAAACCGTTACCAGAAAGAATATTAGTTGGTATTCATATTTCGGATTCATGAGAAGTTACTGTGACAAGCGCCATTCGTCTTCAACCAATTAGCTAACGGTCTATGTGGAAGAGCAGCTAGTTGCTTGGAAAGTATGTTGTGTGGTAAGCTGGTGTGGGAAGCAAGGAAACAAAAGAGTAGATGAACTGGCCACCCGTTATATAACTGAAAAAATAATTGAAAACGACGTAAAATCACAATCGTCAATCAATCAATCAACCATCTTGACATCGAAGACATTTATTAAACAAGATGGCCATGTACTCAGTTTGTGGTCAGGTGACCTTGTTTTTGACCTAACTAGAGCCATGTTCAAACCTAGCCTATATTATACCAAAACACAGTTTTAACATGCTCAAATTAGAAATACAGCATCCATAATGATAACGAGATTTTCTTTTAATTTTGCATTCTGACCTAGTTTTGACCTGACATGACCCATATTCGAAATAAACCTAGATATCATCAAGACAAACATTCTGACAAGCATACTGTGACGATGGTTCTTTCTTGTCTCTACTCTCACGACACCGCACGCATAATGAAACAAGCTATCGAGTTGTCGCGAGAACAGCGTCAAATTCACTTGAATATTTCTTCTCCTCGTGTAAAAGTACGGGAAACGGAAGTTGTAATGGCTATGTGAAGTGCTCTCTGGTTGGTTGATATTTGGTCGTGTCCGGATTTTTAGCCAATCAGCGATCAGGTAATAGGAAACCATTTCTTTTTGTGTCGACATATTTAGTTTTGACGTGTCTGTGTTCCGCGGAAATGGTACCCCTTACGGCAACTCGAATATTAAGAAAACGAAGAGACGGATCAAAAATCGGGACGATCATTCAATGTAGCAACTAAAGGACTACACAACGTACACCGAGTGTTTTCTAAATTCGAAAACCTGTGGGAGGAGATAGTTTTCGCAGGAAAAGCGTTTCCACGATGGTTTCTATGGCGACCATACTACAAAAGGAACAACTAGAGCCTAGACCCTTCATCCCTACCAAGTTTGGTCGAAATCCGTTGAATAGTTTTGGCGCTACACTTGCCACAAACAAACAAACAAACAAACAAACAAACATTTTACAAACAAAGGGACAGAAACGAAGACCGACTTTAAGGGTCTCTAGAAGAGAGAACCAATACAGTTTCAATATGCTAAATACAATCAAAGCACTGAAAGTGCTCACAGCAATGTGCTAACTGCAGATTACATTTAGACATGGATTGACTGATCCCAAAAGTCTAACTAGAACACTTTACAATAGCACTTTGTTATGTCCATATAATGAATGATAAAGGAGTTGAACCCAAAATACTTTACACACAGTATGGTGGTTTATTGATATACTAAGATTTGACATACATATTTGCATCTGCTATCTGGGTAATTAGCCCACCTCCTGGTTTACCATGTATTTTAGCCATTATTTGTTTATGCAATTAACACATATACATGTCATATGAAAATCACATAAAGGTCTTTGCCTAACAAGGAAAAACATATTGAGTATCAAAGCAGAAATAAAATCCTATGCAATCTACATTTTCTTCAGCGTGATATAACTGAAATATTGTTGAAGGAGTTGGTTGCATCCATGTCAAAGGACGTTTGCACCACTGATATGAAGATTTTATAAGACAACAAGAGCTGTCCATAAGACAGCATGCTCGACTATTTTCCGTTTTATTCTATAGTAAATAGTGGTTAATGAGATATGTGCATGATAGTACCTTGCAAGCCAAACTTTAACCAAATTGTCATAGTCAAACAAGAGCCATCATTTGTACTGAATTCAGACAAGAGTTTTCTAATTTGACTGTCTGACAGACCTGAAGACATGAATGAAGTTCCAAATCAATATCATTAGTGGTTAATGAGATATGTCCATGATGATAGTATCTTGCATGCAAAACTTTAACCAACATTTCTAAGACCAAAATTCGGCATAATTGTGTCGACATCCGATGTAGAGTTGTGGGACTTGTCCAGCAAGGTCATTTGATGATGTCCAATATGTGACTTGACTTTCTGACACCCCTGAAGACATGAATGAAGTTTCAAGTCAATATCATTAGTGGTTACTGAGCTATGTCCATGATAGTATCTTGCATGTACAACTTTAACCAAAATATCTGATGTCCAATAAGTTTGTGAAGTTTCAAAGCAATAGCATCTGTGGCTTGTGAGAAAAAGCCTTGCATGCAAAACTTTAACCAACATTTCTAAGTCCAAAAAGGGGCATAATTGCGTCAAAGTATGATGTAACTTTTTTGGACTTATCCTGCAAGGTCATTTGATAATGTCCAATAAGTGTGTGAAGTTTCAAAGCAATAATATCTGAGTTTGTGAGAAAATACCTTGCATGCAAAACTTTAATCAAAGTTGCAACGCCGAGGCACAAGTGACTGTTATAGCTCTCCCTATTCTTCGAATAGTTGAGCTAAAAAAGATAATTATAAAATATTTTCTTATTATAAATAAACCCTCAAAAAAACAACTACCTGCACCGGGAATCGAACCTTGATCTCAATTCGAACTTGGACTAGTTATCCTCAAGACGACTATTCAGACAATATTTCACCATGCTTTAAGTAACATTAGGGCAATGATGGCCCTAGATTGCTCACCTGAGATATGCAATGAGATTTCTAATGCAAAAAAATGACTAACTCTCAAACTGCTGAAATAAAAGAGCAGTCTCCAGAGTGTTGAATAGATTTTTTCTTCAATTTGGTCTAGTGACCTACTTTTAGACCCGACATAACCCTTATTCACCCTACAAATCATCAAGACAAACATTCTGATAAAGTTTCAACATGCTCAAGTTAACAAGAGGGCCAAGATGGCCCTAAATCGATCACCTGAATGATTATTAGCAAATATTTAACTGCAAATATCTGGGAAAATTGTATCAGGAGTGCAAATGAAACTGCAAGGAGTAGACACTGTTAGAAAAATAGCTAATCAATAAAGGCCATTTGTATATTGAAATCTAACATGAACTTTAATAAGAATGGAATTATAAGTTTTTGTCATTTTGTGCCTTTCCTGATGGCGCCTTGCTGCCCTGTTTATCCACCAAATCAAGATGGTTTGAACAGTTTTTGTAGGGGGTCACTCAAGGAACATTTCTAACAAATTATCTTGGAATCGGACAAGTTGATTATGAAGGAAAGTTTGGGTATTTTTCTCACTTTCTGATGCTGCAGCAGCCAAAGTTCTACACAGAATTTAAATTTTTGAACAATCTTGAAAGAGGACCAACAAAGAAACCTTTCTGCGAAGTTAAGTTGAAATTGGTCTAGTGGAGTAAGAGTTGTCATTTGTAGCTAAAAGTTCAATCTACCACTTTTGTAATGACGCATGGTTGCTATGATTTTTTAACCAATCATTATGGCTTGAACAAAATTAAGTAGAGGATCATTGAAGTAAGATTCCTATGAAATTGTCTTACATGGTGGAGTGCCCTTGGGCAAGACACATTTTCTAGCCTAGTACTGGTTTGTTAACCCAAGGACCATGAATCGCCGTGATATAACTGAAATAATGTTGAAAGCGGCGTAAAACCACAATAAAACAAAATCAATTGTCTCAAAATCAGACATAGAATTTCATAAAAATGGATTTTTTAATTTTTGTTATTTTGCCCGTTTTCTGATGCCTGGCTACCATGTTTTTCAACCAGTTAGTATGGCTTGAACATTTTTGGTAAAGGGTTACCAATGGAATATTTCTACCAAATGATATTGGATTCTGACAAGTAGATTCAGAGAAGTAGAATTTTAAAGTTTGGACGTTTTGCCCCCTTCCAGATGCTGCAGCAACCAAAGTTCTCCATGAATTTAAATCTTTGAACAATTTTAAAAGATGACCACCAAAGGAACATTCCTGTGAAGTTAAGTTGAATTTTGTCAAGTGGAATGGTAGGAGTTGTCATTTGTAGCTAAAATTTCAATATACCACTTTTGTTATGAAGCATGGTTGCTATGATTTTGTAACCAATCATTATGGATTGAACAATTTAAGTTGAGTTAAGTAAGATTTCTATTCAATTTTCTTAAAATATGACAAGCAATTTCATAAAAATTGATTTTTTAAGTTTTGCCATTTTGCCCCTTTTCTGTTGCCGCCTAGCTGCCATGTTGTTGATCCAATCAGTATGGCTTGAACACTTTTCGTAGAAGGTCTAAGGCCATTAGTATCTTGAAATCCAACAAGAACTTTAATAAGAATGGATTTTTTTTCATTTTGTGCCTTTCCTGATGGCGCCTTACTACCCTGTTTATCAACCAAATCAATATGGTTTGAACAGTTTGTGTAGAGGGTCACTCAAGGAACATTTCTCACAAATTATCTTGGAATCGGACAAGTTGATTATGAAGGGAAAGGATTTTAAAGTTTGGGTATTTTTCATGAAGATGTTAAATGTTCCCTGTAGAGTGTTAACATGGCAATTTTTTACGACGGACAAAATGTGATCACAATAGCTTACATTGAACACAGGTGAGCTAAAAGTAAAATATTTATTTTTTAAAACGTTCAAAAAAGATGAAAATGTATGTATAATACAGAAAACATAATTTAAGTTTTGATGTACACAGATTGTGGCGTTGTTTCTTTTCAAGAGCATACTCACATGTAGCAGATATTTATTAGTCGCCAGGCAGAAGCCCGCGACTTATATTTTTAATATGTTTTCGGAAATGACATGGGAGGACGAATTATTATTAGATTTTTTTTTTAAAAAATGTCTTGAACAAATTACAATTGCGTTTGTTTAAAAACACTGAAATGAAATATATATGCCGATGTTTTAAGTATTTGCAGTTTCTTTATTTTGACTCGCATTTATGTTTTATTTACGATGACAAAACAGTCCCTATTAGACTTGTAGTAGACTGTTAGATGTTGTTATGTATGATCATCAACACCACTGTTAACACAGGATATCCAGACTAGCCTGTGTATACACACTGTATGATCAAGAACAACACTGTTAACACAGGAGATCCAGACTAGCCTGTGCATCCACACTGTATGGTCAACAACAACACTGTTAACACAGGAGATCCAGACTGCCTGTGTATACACACTGTATGATCAAGAACAACACTGTTAACACTGGATATCCAGACTAGCCTGTGCATCCACACTGTATGATCAACAACAACACTGTTAACACAGGAGATCCAGACTAGCCTGTGCATCCACACTGTATGATCAACAACAACACTGTTAACACAGGAGATCCAGACTAGCCTGTGCATCCACACTGTATGATCAACAACAACACTGTTAACACAGGAGATCCAGACTAGCCTGTGCATCCACACTGTATGATCAACAACAACACTGTTAACACAGCAGATCCAGACTAGCCTGTGGATTTACACTGTATGATCAAGAACAACAACACTGTTAACACTGGAGATCCAGACTAGCCTGTGTATACGCACTGTATGATCAACAACAATACAGTTAACACTTGAGATACAGACTAGCCTGTGCATACGCACTGTATGATCAACAACAACACTGTTGACACTGGAGATCCAGACTAGCCTGTGCATACGCACTGTATGATTAAGAACAACACTGTTAACACTGGAGATCCAGACTAGCCTGTGTATACGCACAGTATGATCAACAACAACACTGTTAACACAGGAGATCCAGACTAGCCTGTGCATCCGCACTGTATGATCGACAACAACACAGTTGACACTGGAGATTCAGATTAGCATGTTTATCCGCACTGTATGGTCAACAACAACAACAACACAGTTAACACTGGAGATCCAGACTAGCATGTGTACTCGCACTGTATGGTCAACAACAACACTGTTAACACTGGAGATCCAGACTAGCATGTGTATCCGCAGTGTATGATCAAGAACAACACAGTTAACACTGGAGATCCAGACTAGCATGTGTATCCGCAGTGTATGATCAAGACCAACACAGTTAACACTGGAGATCCAGACTAGCCTGTGCATCCACACTGTATGGTCAACAACAACAACACTGTTAACACTGGAGATCCAGACTAGGATGTGTATCCGCACTGTATAATCAAGAACAACACTGTTTGCATATAATGACATTAACTACTTTCTACTTGCAGACGCGTTTTGACGCACCTAATGATCAGACACATTTTGAAAACAATGTGACAAAAGAAGAAATTGCTCATTATATTTTATTTATTAATTTTCAAGAGGCCCGCATGGACGACTGGGTAAACACAAATGTGCTGCATCTATAAATAAAGTCTTTATTATTATTAGTGATAATGTATTAAACTCATTTTAATAATTCTACTTTCATTTGTAGAGATTTACTTTGTTTTTGCCTAGATGTTTTCAAAGTCGTCTGCTGCAGGTTTGTTGTATGTGGGAAAAGGGTAAACTTGTTAGAAAGTTCTGTCAACGTGTATGTATTCTGATACGACGGAGCAATCTGATCAAAACCTACGTTGTTCAGATATATCGTTTTCCTTTTACCGGTCTCATTTGCCCCTGTAATATTTAAAACATTTCTCTCACGCAACAAATCTGCAGCAGATGACTAGGAAAGCATCTAAGAATAAATATTTAAAAATCTCCTTTAAAAAAAAAATATATATATATATATAACAGGGTTGAAAACATTGTGGCACATGGGGAAAGTGCTTTTAAAAATCGTTTGCTCATTAAGCGTCATATGTCATCTGTATAAGGGAAAGGGTTAACGGTAGACATATGTACATAAAGAAATGGTATCCAGTAAACAGATGAAGACATTTCAATGATCCCATAGAATACAGAAGTAACTAGACCTAGTGACAATATCTATTTACGACTGGCTTGCATTACTACAATGCTTAATTCTTTACTGACATCTGCATCTGTTTTTCAACAGTCTGTAGAAAGTGTACTTAATTTCTGAATGTTGAAGCAAAACAAATTGTTTAGTTTTTTCGTTTTGAGTAATTTCTCAAATTCTCACTATGTTTTCAAAGATCAAAGTAGCTTTTGTTGCCTGTATCAGTGATGGGAAATATAAAAATTGACGTTTTTAATGTCTACAGTTTAATAAAATTACATTAATAATTCAAGTTAATCCTTTTCAACAAACAGACGTTTTCTAAGGCCTTTACAGCAGATTACTTTTGAAAACATAACAAGCATTTTTTCCATGTTTTCAAATATATTAAACATCTTAACTCTCATGTATGAAGATTTTTCACATTTTTGCCATTACGTTTTTAAAGTTGTTTGCTGCAAATATGTTGTATGTGGGAAAATGATAAATAAAATCGATCAGTGATTGCACTATTAGCATATTTGGCCACAACAACAACCACCAAATAATATATCAAGATAATTATAAACAAAAATTAAAGAGCATACTTTGGCCATAAAAAAGAATTTATAAGTAATTGAATAGACAATAATAATGTTAATGTCTTGTTTCTTGCATTATCAAAACATATTTGGAATTCGTATTGCTGTCATCTATTATTACAAACAGAAAATAATAAAGTAAAGACTTTCAGAAAATCAAGAATACATTTATAATGAACGAGGTTAAAACATGAGGGCCAAGATGATCCGTAATCGATCACCTGCATTATGGTAAAGAAACAAAAAGATCAGCAATTTTCTGATGTCACCTGGCGACTGCCCTTTTCAACCAGTTAATATGACAGGAACACATTATGTAAAGGGTCACATTTCTGCTAAACCCTTTCGCTATTAGAGACGGTTTCTGAAGCCTTTGCAACAGACGATCTAGGAAAAGATTGTCGCCAAAAGAACAATTGCTCCTTATGAGAAAGTTATCCTTTTGCCACAATGTTTGATAAATAATTATACTTTGAATGAGTGAGTCAATAGCTCATGTATAGGAATTTGGGATCTTTCATGTTGATACCACTTTTTGTGCGGGAAACGACGTCGCTCCATTGACGTTACGCTAAGATGAAGTGTTACGGAAATGACGTCACGTCCTTCTTTGGCTACGATACAGTCAAAATTTAGGTTAGGACTAATTTTGACGAACGGGAAAACAAATTTCTTACAGAGTGTTTTTAACTTCTCGTACAGCACTTTAATGATCTTAAATATCGATTTTAAAAAAAAGATTGAAATGACGACAATAATCTTCAATCCGTGTTTTTCGTCTCAATTTATATATACATACCCAAAATATCGATTTAAAAAAAAAAAAAAAAAAGACGACAATAATTTTCAACCGTGTTTTTCGTCTCAAAACCCTTTCTCTGATTTGATATTCTTATCGTCAACTACTTTGAAAACATCCCGGTAGAAATTCTTAGACTGAATTGAAAACAGAGTGGGAAAAGAAGATATTGATACTATTAAGCAATTTCTTCTTTTCCAAAAGTATTTACAAAAGATATTCGCTGTAGAGATGTCAAAGGGTTTCTATATAATGTAAACAGTTAAGACCGATGAAATTACCAATTTCGTATTCTATTGCAAATTATTCAACAAGTTAAGTGATTGAATTGAAATCCTATGGTGATATGAAAATTGTAAAAGAACAATTGGATTACCTTGGTAAACCAGTTACTAAATTAGCGTGGTCAAAAGGTTTTAAAAATATTGACCTAGTGATCATGTTTTATTACCAAACATGACCCAGTTTCAAAATTCTGACTGATATATGATGGAAATTGAATGAAACAATATGGCCTCGTGTGTGTTCACATGATTTTTCTATAGATTTAGCCTAATGACAAAGTTTTTGACCCAATATGACCATGTTTTAAACCTGACTGGGATATTTTGTTGGCGATGAATGTTCTGATGATTTTTCATGAAGATTGGACGAAAAATGTAGCCTCTTATGTGTTCACAAGGTTTTTTTTCTAAACTTTGCCATAGTGGCCAAGTCTTTGACCCAACACGACCTCGTTTTGAACCTGACTGGGATTTTATGCAGATTAACCTTCAGATGACTTAATGAAATAAAAAAATGAGGCTTTTAGAGCGTTCATAAGATTTTCCTAAAGTTTGACCTAATGATCTAGTTTTTTACCCCAAGTTATGATGTTCAATGTGGCCAGAATTGTGATATAATAACCATATATACAGTATGTATACAACACAAGTTCTAAACGACATTACTGACATCACTCTTGTATCTTTCAGGCAATTTTAGTGAAACTTGCAGTCTGACATTTCACTATGGTGATTAACATTTCCATATAGAGTTAATCAAAGCCATCTAACCACGTCTTAGATTTGGCTCCTTTAGAACTGACCGACGGACAATAACGAACCAGTATTCCATCCGCCTTTGGCGGAATACAAAATATTAAAAGAATTATTAAGCCTGGTTTACATGATGCTCTTGCAAAGACATGTATATACTAATATGAATATCTAAGAAAATAAACAAACACAAATATAACCATTATAATAGCATAGACACTACTCATTTGAAGCATAAAGGCGTAACAATCTATAATGAAATAACATAATATTTATAAATAGCGATGTACACGCATAACAAAGATGTGAGGCAAATTTATTAAAGGGAGGTAAATCATTCATAATTGAGACTACAACATTGTTTCAGTTAAGATGTTCTAATAGGTCAAAGAGATTTAATGGATGCCTTTTTGTTTTCACAGATACTGAATCAGGCCTGAAGTAAGTCAAACTTACAAAGAATAAACTTTGTGATTTAACCCTTTCCCTCATATAGACGCTTTCTGACGCCTCTGCGGCAGACGTCTTTTTGAAAACATAATGACAAAAGAAGAAATTGCTCAAAACGATTCTGCTGCATAATTGTCGTTTGAGGGAAAGGGTTATAGCCATATAAGGCAAAAGAGCCCCGCCCTCTGGCGACCATGTTTTTCAAACAATCAATATGGCTTGAAGGAATCTGATAGAGCGTCACCCAAGAAATATTTCTACAAAATTATTTGAAAATTGGCCAAACACTTTAGAGGAGAAGATTTTTTAAGTTTTCCCTATAGCCATAAAAGCCATATAAGGCAAAAAAAGCCACCCGCTCCCCTGGCGGCCATGTTTTTCAACCAATCAACTTGGCTTGAAGAAATCTGATAGAAGATCACACAAGGAACATTTCTACAAAATTATTTGAAAATCAGCCTGACACTTTCGGAGGAAAAGATTTTTTAAGTTTTCACAATAACCATATAATGCAAAATAGCCCCGCCCCGCAATGTTTTTCAACCAATCAAGGTCTTCTACATCCTCGGTACCCAGGCTATTCATAAAATATATGATACCCTGGGCAAATTGGCTAGCGAAACTTCGTAAAGCATGCACCACGATTTCCTCCGTATCTACAAGGTAATTTTTGTATCGCCTGAGGTTTGTGTCAGGCGGCCAATCGAGCGGCTGCATTTCACCTCATAAATTATTCATGAGTACGAGATCTTTACAGCCAATTTGCCCAGGGTATTATATATTTTATGAATAGCCTGGGTACCGAGGATGGGTCTTCTAAGGAACAGCTATACATTTTCCTTTTCGGCGTTCCCACTCCCGTTGTGTTCTGTTTTATTAATTTTAGACATTCTACGTTTCCACCGCCACCCGCGTGACTGTTCATGTTTGAAACCAAACCAAACCAAATTGTGCAGATTATGAGTGTTTTGCTGGGCCATAATGTAAGTTTGGGCTGCAACCTCACAATCGCGATTATACAAATAGTATTTAAGCACCTTGCAACATTCTTATCATGTCAGACATGTTCATTGCTTTTTATTGCTTTTTATTGCCTAAAATGAAACTGGGATTCCTTTTCGTTCCAAATGTGTATCACACTCATAGTCATATGTGAAGTTGTGCACAGTGTATGTCGTCTTTTGTTTATCTACTTCTCCGAATGATAAGTAAAACCACTGATGATATTCGTCGCATTGAAGCAGTCATTCTAGTAAGAGTTTTGATTGTGTAAATTGGTAAAGATCAGATTTCTGTATATTTTGTTCATACCAATTTATATTCATTTAACCAATGGATCAGCTGATTAATTATTCGTGATTAAATGGTGGGTCCATCGATATAAATGCATTGGCAGATCTGTCGCAGAGTCAATTCACTATCCAAGTTACACACTTGTACGGGTTTGAACCAATGACAAGTCATTCCAACAAGTAGTGAATTTTATGGGGGTTTTTAATTCAGCTTTTTACGATAATAAAACGACATCCTGTCATAGGGTCTTGTTAGTTGTTCGCCCTGTCATTGTTTGGTTACACTACTACTCAAATGTCACAACTGGCTGGTTTATCTGCTTTCTCCATATATTGAAAATGAAATGGTGACTAGAACTTTGACATTCGGCCTGCCTGATCTACAATCTTACCGATTATGTGGCAGTTTTTGCGTTTCTTCTTTAAAATCAAGATATTATGTTTGTTCACTTACATTACACTGATTAGTTCCAAACATGCCTCACCATATCCATATTCAATGGCTATTTTTATGACACCACAATGTTTTGACTTTATATCCAGTCGAGGATGTTCCCATTCAGCATTGTGATGGAAATTTCGTCTTTCATTGCCCGAGTTTTATCCCTGCATATACAATTGACTGCAAAAGCCAAATAACTATGTAAGGAAGAGTAAGCAGGTCTTAATTGCTTCCACGATATATCAGTCAGCATTCATTTAGCCCTATGCTGTGGGTACAGTAACTACTCAAAGACTGGTCTCACTCTGATGATTCTTTTGCGTATCTATAACATTAGCATTACGATGTTTAATAAGGCTTTAATAACATGCAAAATATGCCATTTCTTGAGTTCTGAGCATTGAGGTTGACGAATTGTGTTTTCCAAATATGTATAATGACTGCAGCAACCAAAATAGGTTATTTCAGTTATCAAAGTAATCCACATGTTTAAAAATATACAAGGTAGTGAAAATTAATGTCTGAATTTAACTTTACATCTCTTTACCATGTTTGTTTGTAGGGTGTTTTAACCTGCTATTAATTATTTTAAGGGAAAGACATTAGTACCATTTTGAAGTCTTTGAAGTAAAATGTAAATACAGTTTCTACAATATACATATGATAATACTAGTTTAGATTAATACTAGCCTGTGCATCTGTATGATTAGATACAACACAACATTAGAATATCAGACAGTGATTATATTAAATTTACAGTCTCTACATCTGATAAATTTGAAAAATATGGATAATTGAACTCAAAACCTTAACAGTATTAAACCTTAACAGTATTTCAGCTATATAATCTGCTGATATATATCCACTTTGAGTTTAATTCATTCACATTATGCAAGCTGCATGCTAATAACATCAGTCCAAAGTAAGAAGGCTCTATATGAAGGGAATGAAACTGATTCCTAAATTGAGGCTAATGCAATGTCAGGAGTGGACACATTAATGATCTGTTTCAAAAGATTTCTTCAAATTTTCGAAATATATATAATTTGTTCAAGTGGCTAAACTAAACTAAACCTTTTCCACATATTATATATAGAAATTATTCTAACCAAGCAGTTTCTACTTTTGCCAAAGTGTTTCGAATTTGTTCTAGGAATTAAACCTACTGCTGCATATGTGTTGTACATGAGACAGGGATAAGAGCTAATTTACAGTTATTTTCAAACATTTTGTTTAAAACAAAATTTCATTTGAGATTTTAAATTAAGCAATTTTATTTAGCTCACCTGAGCACAAAGTGCCCCAGGTAATCTCTTGTGATCACATTTTTTCCATCTGTCGGGCATCAACATCGACTCTAAAGGAAACATTTTGCATCCAATTGATATGAATGTTTATCAGAACATTCATCTCTATCAAATCTTTCCAAAGCTCAAAACTGGATCATGTGAGGTCAAAAACTAGGTCACAATGTGAAATTGAAGGGAAATCTTGTGAACACTCTGGAGGCTGCATTTTTAATTTGAGCATATATTGAAACTTTATTAGAATAATTGTCTTGAGGATATCTAGTCTAATGTCGAATATACCGGTAGGTCATGTCCAGTCAAGAACTAGGTTTCTATGCCAAATTAATCTTTATCTTGATGATATCCATGCCAAGTTTGAAAATGGGTCATGTCAGGTCTAAAACTAGGTCACTTCGCCAAATTAATGGAAAACTATGTGAACATTGTGGAAGCCGCATTTTTAATATCAACATGTTGAACTTTTTTCACAATAGATGTCTTCATGATATTTAATCTAAGTTTTAGTGAAGGTCATGTTCTGTCAAAAACTAGGTCACTAGGCTAAATTTGAGAAATTTCTTTTTAACACTCTAGAGACTCCATTATTTGCATCAGCAGCTTGACACTTTGTAAGTCTGTTTGTCTTTTCAATAGCTAGACCAATTTCAAGAAAAAGGTCATGTCGGTTAAAATCTAGATCACTAGGCCAAATTAAAAAATAGGTCAAGACTGGAAACCATATTTTTAACTTGATCATTTTGAAATGTTGTCATAAATATTGTATTGAAGATATATAAGCCAAATTCAAATATGGGTCATGTTGGGTAAGAAACAAGCTCACCAGGTCTGATGAAAAGGAAATCTTGACTGCAATATAAGTTATTGTGATTGACTATGTGCTTTGCATAACCCAGGGCAGTGATTTGATTAATTATAATTTGCAGATTTGGGTATTTAGCCATTTTTTTTTTTTTTTAAATTACAATATGTTTCGGTCAACATTTTGGAACATTTTGGCCTGTTTTCAAAATTTGGCTCTTTCCGAGTTGACCTACACGTGGCAAGGCTCGGCATCATAAGTTAAAACTTCTTTGCTAACAAACTTAAACAAAATCAAAGTTATACTTATGTGTTCACAAAATGAAAATGAAGCAAGGCAGAAGATTATATAATATAAGATTAATAATTTGTTCTTTATTTTATCCCCAGGAATTCGCTGTGGCCCTGTGGGTTTGCGTCCATATTGTTGAACCAGGCGTCCCTGGGTTTGATCTGCAGTTGGTTGATGGTCATGGCAATATACATTTACTAGCCAAGTACTGGTTCATTTATCGAGGGATCATGAATAAGCAAACAGTTTCTGTGATACAACTGAAATAATGTTTAAGTTTAATGCATACAATAATGTTTTGTTTTTATAGGGATTTTACATAATTTTCAACAATATTTCTGTTATATCACGGAAACCACAGGGCCACGGCGAATTCCTGTTGGAGCTAAAAGTGTACATAAATGTATTTAACATAACATCAGGCTTAAAAGTTCTGTAGAGGTAGATCTATAAATATACCTTGACCCCATACAATGTATTATTAGTATAAGTCTTGCTCTTATGAAACTGTAAATTGTAATTTTGCAGATGGGAGAATATAACAAAGGTAAAAATAGACAGAAAAATTGTTAGAGAGTTCATCCATAATAGTTGTATTAGGTTATACTGGGACAGGGCTTTCAATCACAGAGTGAATCCCGCTAAAATTTGTATTCTATGATTTATTAGACCAAAACTAGAGTTGGTAGTAAAACGCTATGAGGGAAATAGATATGATGATGTCATCACTTTGAAATGTGATTTTCCCATGGCTTAAAATTGTAAACAATAGTGATTTGACCATTGTAGAGATGTTAGTCTGTTGTTCAAAACAGATGTGTCCGAGTGGACCCATCCCAACAATCAATTAAAAAGTGCAATATACTCATATATTAAAATTATTTGTGTAAAAATTAAACATTCCATTTCCTCTTATAATAACTAAAACAGTAGTGTAACATTGAGAGTTTGGAGTATCTGACAATTTAGAGGAGACATTCATCCGCATGTACACTCCGACCACATCCGGGATCCGAAGGATGATGACCAACCACGATCAGGGAAGAAAATACTTGCCAACACCATGAACTTTCACGACCCGGGATATGATCAGAGTCGGAACTTTTTATATAGTACCCTCTTGTCATGTCTCAATTTGTGCTGGTTTTAAAACTTCAATGTACAACGTTGGAACTATATAAGAGAGATTCACTCCATGATCTAGATACTGCAGATTATATTTTATCTGTCATCTGACAGTCTAGCAGGTAAGTCTCTAGTCATACCAAATGGTAGTAAAGACGTTCCCTTTTTGTCAATCACGGTTATGGGGTTAACGTTGCGATTGAGTCGCTTGTATCAGGACGAATGGCTAGTAATACTGGTAACTTACCCAGGAAACAACGTTAACTTAAACACTTGCTGAAAGCAGCGTTAAACACCAAACAAACAGACAAACAAAACATATTTACGGACTACTAAGAATGAAGATAATATTTTCCTACACCATTGAGTAGGTTGATTTGGGTAAAGATGCTCCATTTCCCCATGGTCGGGCTCAATTATAAGGATGCATGTACAGTCAAACTTGTATTCAGCAGTCACCCAGGGGAGTCAAACTTGTGTTAAGCAGTCACCCAGGGAACTCAAACTTGTTTTAAGCAGTCACCCAGGGGAGTCAGACTTGTATAAAGCACTCACCCAGGGAAGTCAAACTTGTATTAAGCAGTCACTTAGGGAAGTAAAACTTTTCTTAAGCAGTCACCCAGGGAAGTCAAACTCGTCTTAAACAGTCACGCAGGGACCTCACACTTGTATTAAGCAGTCAACCAGGGAAGTCAAACTTGTCTTAAGCACTCACCCAGAGTAGTCAAACTTGTATTAAGCACTCACCCACGGAAATCAAACTTGTATAAAGCAGTCACCCAGGGGAATCAAACTTGTATTAAGCAGTCACCCAGGGGAGTAACACTTGTCGTAAGCAGTAACACAGGGGAGTCAAACTTGTCTAAAGCAAACACACAGGGGATTCAAACTTGTCTTATTTTTGAATCAGTCCAACAATTTATAATCGGAACTAAAAGGTTTAGCTCACGATAATTCACCCTTTTCCTTAATTGCTTTTTTGTTAACTTGCAACTTTTTAAGTATCTTTTTATGTTATATTTTATTTGGTATGGATAATCGACATTTATACATTAACTAGCCTCCCATACGCGCACCACCCTCCTTTGTCTGTTTCTGCTCTCTTTACATCTATCTCTTTCTTCCTCTTTCTCCTTCCTTGCTCTCTCTCTCTCTCCACTCTCTTTCATGTATCTGTTTCTTGTATTATAAATTACAAAGCTTAAGTAAGTTGATATTTTCTGCACATGTTAAATATTCACCGTGCTTCCTGTAAATTAATCTTTATTGGAGAGGACCTTCAATAAGCTATGAGCTTTCAGTCCAATCCATTTCTCCATTGTATATTTCTTGATGTAACCTACTATGTAAAAATATATGAGAATTAACTATGTTTAAACTAAACTTGTCTTAAGCAGTCACACAGGGAAGTCAAACGTGTATGAAGTAATCACCTAGGGAAGTCAAATGTGTATGACGTAATCAGCCAGGGAAGTCAAACGTATATCAAGCAGTCACCCAGAGGAGTCAAACTTGTCTTAAGCACTCACCCAGGGAAAGTCAAACTTGTCTAAAAAAGTGTTGCTTTGGTTAATCTTCAAGTTGGCTGCTTAATAGAGATGAACGCTAACACAGGTTTGACTCAATCTTGTATCTTTCAATGACAACGAAGGGCTCAATAATAACGATGAGAGCATTTTTAGAACGTAACCAGTGCTTTCTTTACCGATACAATCTATCCAATATATCTTAGTGTGACGATTCCTTTAAGTACCCACAACATTAGCTTTGGTAAAGTCGTTTAAGAAACATAGGTGGGAAATGCAGGTGTATTAGCCTTATCTAGTTCGTTGAAATGTGTTGAAGCCGCCGATTCTTTTTTGGTCTTCCCTTACATCTACCAGTTAGAGGTATCCACCGTGGCCGAGTGCTTAGCGTTGTGAACTTGAAATCGGTAGGCCCGGAATCGATCCCCAATCGCGGCGGTCAGGGTGAAGTGCCCTTGTGCCAGGCACATTTCCTAGTCTAGTATTGGTTTGTATACAAAGGGATCATTAAAAAGTGAACTGTCGCCGTGATACTTGAAATAATGTTGAATACGGCGTAACATCTCAGTATAACAAGGAAACTTACCAGTTAAATTGTATATTAAATTCAAATTCAGTTTGAATCGTCTAAAGACGTAGCATGTTTTATGAACAGTGAGGATCCGGATTACATATAACGTTATAAGCTTATGTCAATAAGTGTAGATTTTGAAATGATGGAGTTCAGGTAGAGGCTGTTCTGAACCTACACTGATCAGCAATGCCAACTTTTACCTCATCTCATTGACAGGCTCATATAGTGTTTGGAAGAGTATTTCAGCCTTCAATATATTTAGTATCAAACTTATACCAGAAGTTAGCTTTTGGATATACATATACAATAACACTTGATAGTTGTAACCTTTCAATATTTATTGAACATGTATATACTTAACACAATAATACAGAATTGTGACTCTGAAGTCAAGTCCTTATTAATTAGAATTTAAGAATGACGTTAATCCCGAACGATTTCCGCACTTGCAATACAGTGAACTCGACAGTTCCGGGTCAGTAACCAAATTAACGAATCTTGTCTCTTTGAAAGGAAAGTTGAGAGAAACAAAACTACATAAAATACTCAACAAATACTTCCTCCCCAAAATTATATAATTCAACTATTATATGAATTTGTTAAAATGTTTCTTTAGTATCTGCAATTGTAAATTTGACAGTTTCGGGACGAATTTGCCATTTCCGGGTCATGTGACTAATGTTTTTTTCTGTTATCAGGGCTAATCTCAAATAATGTTATGTTCAACAAAACAAAATAGCTGTTTTTTAATAACAAGACATTTATTTCACATTTTCATCAAACAAAAGAACTAAAATATATCACTTGCAATTACCTATTGCATCAAAAAACGAACATTGATGGGGCCAAATTTACTGTACACACTTGCATGCACGAACACTGTTGCATTTCAACTACTAAGTCATATTTGACAGCAAATGTAAATTTTAATAACAAATTGTTAACATTGATTTATCACCATAAGCATTAAATTATTCTTAAAAAGTTACCAAAATAGTTTTACTAATAAATTGATAATTTTGAGAAATTCTCTTTGGCTGACCCGAAAGCTGACCCGAAAGTTTCGTATGTGAACTAGGTCAAGTTATCAGTTTGGCATAAACAACTTTGACAAGTCAATGCATATTATACATCTTGGTCAGTGGTAAATAACCTACACATTTATGTGCAAAACATACCTGTATTACTAAAAGTATGCCTACAGCAATTTTCGCTGTGACAGGTAAACAAAAGTATTGAGAATTTGCTATAACGGAAATCGATGCAGTCAAGCGTTTCGAGATGACGACATCCGATCTTGAAATGACAACGTCCGAAATCGAAGTGAAACTAGCCAATCTAATCAAATTGTCAAAATACTGTATCATTCTCGAATACTAAACTTTTTTTTCCAAATGTGACCCGGAGTTGTCGATGACCCGGAACTGTCGAGTTCACTGTATCAAATGGACAAACGAAGGTTCTTAATATAAAGTTAAGACATGATCAATATTGAAAGAGTATTAATTATAGATTGAAGAAAAAGACTATGTACATGAAAAAATATGATAACCCCGAAAGGAATTCAAGAACATCAAGATGATACAGGCGTTCCTAAAGGGTTACTATGGCCTAATCGTTGTCGGTGATGAAGTCCGTGTCAGAGTTGACGTCGAGTGATACCAATAACATAGTAGCAACCTTGCATGAAATTCTACCAATGGAGTTTTGTGATATATAAATTGTTGTGATATATAAACTCACTTATAAAATTAAATTATATCACAATATAAATCGATAAAGTTTTGTGAGAATTTCTGATGTGCAGTTGTCATGCACTTCGATCATGAAAACTAATAGTTAGTTTTCAATGCCAAGGGTCATTGCTGTTAATTCAATCAGTCTGTGATTTCTCCATAAGCTCTCTCAAATACATTATCTCCATAGGCTTGCATCCTGTCCACATTTCAATCTACAGAGAGAAAATCGTTTCAGTGGCTATATTAACGTGCTTAACCCTTTCCCACACACAGCAATTATGCAGCAGTCGACTTTTAAATCATCTAGACAAAAATATGATCTCTGCAAATAAATGTAGAATTTCAAACATTGTGGCAACATGAGGAATAGCTCATTTTGAGGAATTACACCTTTTGTCAGAATGCTTTCAAAAGTCGTCTGCTGACTGGGTATGCCCATATTGACGCTAATTATTGTTAATCCATCAGCAGTTTGAGTTGAGACGGTAAGAATGTCCACATTGACAGCATCAGACAAGGGTTCAGATCATACCAAAACATCAAATGGTAGCAATGTAGTTCGTGTAAAGCTCAGGGTTACGATTGATGGACCGGTGTAAGAAAACCTACCGGTAGTACTGGTAGTTGACTCATTGAGACAGTTTTGATATTTGAATTGTTATGTTCATATTATGTTTGATCTGCAGTATTGGACGGCTGATAAGCCTAGCCTGATCTATTGACTATTCAAGGGCGTTTTAAAGAAAATGCCGTAATTTTCCTAAATACAAATAATGTATGCGGTTTGAATATAATTATTTATAATCTGAACGTTCTACTTCATATTTCTTGATTTAAACATATTTAAATGAATTTATGATACAATGTTGACTATGGCGTAGACACCAACAGGATATAATTGAAATTCTTACCTCATCCATTGTTCCATTGAAGTCAGAGCCTTTCTGGCAATGACCAAACAAGAATCCTGATTGTGGGGGAACTAACTGTACTGATCCTGTTCATCAAGATAAATGAAAACTGAATTGTTCAACTACAGTCGACTCGCGATAACTCTGAATCGAAATAAACCAATAAATTACTTCGACTTATCGACGTGTTCGAGTGATCACTCGATTTATGCTAAATTAATGTATGTATTTTCATCGACCAAACACAAATCCAGATGTTGGAGGAACTAACTGTACTGATCCTGTTCATTTAGATAAATGAAAACTGAATTGTTCAACTACAGCCTACTCGCGATAACTCTGAATCGAAATCGACCCATCAATTATATCGACTTATCGACATGTTCGAGTGATCACTCAATTTATGCTAAATTAATGTATGTAATTTGAGCTTCGTAATTAATCTATACTTTACTCTTCTAGCGTCGAAGTGCAAACCACGACGTCGATTTACATGGGCTCGATTGTTGTTGTTCTTCTTCTTCTTTTAATAGTTTTGTAAACATTTTCTTTAATCTATAGACGCATTTCTGGGTCTCTGCAGCAGACGACTTTTGAAAACGTTATACTCTGTTCATGAATTATACTTTCATATATAGAGATTTTTTATATTTCAATACTGAAGTTTTCAAAGTCGGCTGTTGTAGTTTTGATATATGTAGGAAATAGTTAAAAAAAAAACACGTATTACTGTAGAAATTTACCTTGTACGTATTTTGGATCTGACTACAACGCATAAATAGTCGTCTCGAATTGACCTTATACACACGTATATAATCATGAACACGTGCTCGGATTTTATATTTCCATTGAAATCGCAAGCTACAACAAACGCATGTGCTATACAATCGGAGAACTCGACAATCCCCGCTTTTTTATATCGGTTATTTATATGGGTTATCTCTCCTTTTTTATGCCGAACCACTTAGCAAGCGACAATTTGATTGGCTGACGCAAAGGTCAATCTTAAACGACCTGTATAGGGCAGTCATCAGATCTATAAACGATTGAGCGATTTAAGGTCTTGTTTCAGATTGCGTGTAGTAAGACCTTCAAACTTCAGTGCAACGCTTAGTTAGTCACATATTCCAATATTTGCCTTTCAACAGGTCACGGATTATCAGACAAAAACGAATCTTACGTACCCTCTATATCGTCAACGTCAGCGTCAAGAAGGATCCCTTCGTTGAAAATACCTGCGTATACTTCTTCTTCCCATCCATAGAATAACCAGAAGTCGTGTTCAAGTCCAGGCTGAAATTATCATTTGAGCAGCATCAGTCAACAAAGACCATGTGGTATTGCTGTTATTGCACACCGTGTGCACTTTTGTTTATTGCATCGAAGGTCTAACTGTTCTAGTTGTGTATGAAATAATACATTTAAGAAGGTTGACGCTCAGAAATTACCTATTTATAAATTTAAATGCAGAAAGGGTCAACATTGATATTCAATATCTACTCTATCCGCGTACGAAATATGTGTTCACGGCCATTTTTGACTGCAGTATGATCACACTTTGTCAGTGTATTTTATTTAAAGATTTCAAAACTCAGTTTGAATATGGATCGTGTCGAGTAAAGCACTAGACCCCTACGCCAGATTTACGAAACATGTTATGATCATCTAGATATCGCATGTTGTGCCCCAATTTGAAATGGTTGGTTTTATGGGTCTTAATTTACAATAACAGGTTGGCATAATTTTTTTTTTTTTTTTAATGTTTGTTTAGAGGACTGCTTTGGGAACTTTCATTTAAAATGGACTACATTTTTACCCAGTATCAAAGAAAAGTTAGTAAATGAAATTGCTAACACCGCACAAACAAAGAGTGTTGACTATATTTCACTTTGAGACTTTTGTTCTCAGGTGAACTCAATATTGTAGTATTAGTTCCTTCCACAAAGTACAGTATGTCATACAGACAAATCGACCAACCAACAGATGAAACCATTCTGAGCATTGATTCTCTGATAAATACTATTTTTGGAGTTAAAAATACAAACAGTAACTCAATTACAGAAGAATGCTAAGTATGGCCATAATGCTCATATTAACACTCTCCTTGATACAAAGGATGACTCCACTGCAGCCTACAACTTTTGAAATCAATTTCTCTCTTTCTTACAATGTTTCATACAAAATAATCCATGCCCGTATACAACAAATCTACAGGTGACGACTTGTGGTAGGTATAAATATGGAAAATCTTGGGGCAACCATGAACAATCTTGGTAGAGGACCACCAAACAATGCTACACAGCACATATCTAAGCTTTTGAACTTTCTGTTTCAGACAAGGTTTTCAAAGTTCCCTATACATCTCCATGTTAAACTGGTGGTAAAAACCTCTGCAGTCGTAGACTTTTGAAAAACATTTTTGCAAAAAGAGAGATTGCTCATGATGGTCATTTATTTCCTTTCCCAACAAAAAATCAACTCTATTCAATGACCTTGACAGAATGTTTGTATTCATGGTATATAGATATCGAGGTTAATTTTAGAGAGAGAAAACATGTGGATAAGTCTCACAGTTGACTCTATATTGATGACTATTGGTCAGAATATTTGTTATAATGTTTTCGAAGGCAAATTGAATATAAGTCAAATCAGATGCCATTCATTATTGACTTTCAAAATCGATGTCCTTCTGGCATCGCATTTAGTTCGTGTAATGGTTCCGATTTTCCTATACAACGAATCGGAAGCAGATGATCTTTAAAACATTTTTGCAAATATAGAAAATCCGTGTAAATGAAAGTGTAAATACAGTTGAAATCATTGTGACTAATGGAAAACGTGCTCCTTTTGCCACAAATGTTTTCTAAAGTCTTTTGCTTTCTACGTGTCAAAAATGCGCCTTAAGTGACGTTCGCTGCAAAAGACATAAGTCCTGAATTATAAAGCAAAGAGAAGAAATGTAAATTACCTCGATTTCAGCGGATAATTCTAAATGTACGGTTTCGGTAGTTTCGGCGCCAGGAAGCAATAATTTGCTGTCCTCGTAGGTAAGCCCAATGTTCACGATATATATACCCTCTCTTTCAGAGTCCAGTGTTATAGCGATAGTATCAGTCCCATTGTCTTTGGTGCACTTGTCTAAGCAACTACCAACGAGACATTCTGTTTCACCTATAAAACATAAGTTATCACTTTGATAATAACCTCAGTTGTGTAAAGGTTAGAACGGCCGCCATCAATTAGCAAGACCCGAGTTCAAGCACAGATGAGATTGTACTTAGCGACACCATTGACTCAATGTTTAGAAGCTTCATCAAAGAAAATGAAGCCATGTAATTTCATACAATTTAAGTATTTGAAACAAAAAGATGATTGATCATTTGATTATTTGCCCCTTAAGACAAGGTAAATATGTACATGATATTAAATTATTATCTCCAATGAAATTAAACGTGTTTCTTTTTACCATAGAACGAATTTGCAATAACGCATAAGTGAAAACAGCCCAACCACGTTGGCTGCAAACTCTTTAAATGGACCACCCATGAAACATTGCTTTGAAAGGAAAACTAGCAGTCCTCGGATGGACCTGTTTCCCAACCATTCACTGGCATGATTTCTTATCATCGGAACTTGCTTTATTAGTATAGTTCACCTACCTTTTTCTATATCAGCCATGCTGAATTCCAAATGCAATATGAACTCTTTGCCTGAAAAATAAGAAATACATCGAATCAATTTAATGGCATAGCGTTTGGGTGGTCAATACATTCTCCTTTACATCCTGGGACCTTGATCAGTTATATAAAAATGACTATAGAGACCAATTGGATCGAGCATAAACCTTTTTAGCTTCTATATGCCCATTTGATAGTGTACACTGTATCGTGTACAAGCATCTGACAGGTGCGTATACATTCAAGAGACAAAGCTAAATACATGGGAGTCCGGGTGCGATACCATAGCTCTTTCCGAAAAGACCCCTTGGTTCTTTAACGTGCTCGGCGTATAGCGCCGATACACGCGAGGCACATTTCCTTGAAAGGACCAGTACTTGACATCTAGTTGAGTCGGAGACACTGAACGCACCTCAGAAAATCCAGGTCAAGTCAAAACAAAGATTTGCCAAAAGGTATAGTTTTCGGACAGCATTACATTTGGTGCATCAGTTCTATAACAGAGTATTTGGTAGGAAAGGAAATAAACACTGGAAAAGTTCTAGTGACTTTTGTTTGGATAAAAGCGACCCAAAAAAAAGATTCGATATTCCTATTTTAAATTATTATTTTACTCAATATGAAGTTATAGTTAATTAAACCAAAATTAGCAAAGTTACAGCAGACCCTTTTAAAAAATATGTGAATTATCTCTTTATATGATGCTTATTATAAGTGTTAAGAGTTGAGATCATTGTGGCAACAGGTGAAAGTATCATAATGTTTTCAATAGTCGTCTGCTGCCGAGTAATCAGAAGGGTTCTACATATGGAAAGGGGCTAAAACATAATTGACACCTACTGAGATATGTATCGGAGAGACCTTCCACGCCAATATACCCACTGCCGACAAAACTCGCTTTATCATTAACGATATCTACATTGCCATATACCTTCGTCCAAATCGTGTTTCCCCGCTTATCTCTTGCGGTATAATCACCATCATCAAAGTCAAGCTCGGCCTTTGGTAAGCAGTCGTCTGTGAGAAATAATGTTTACCTTTACTACGCTCTGATGGCACATACACACAATCTATACCTACTTAATCTATAAAACAAAAGCATTACAGTGTGTTGCCTGACGTTGCCAATAGTCCCTTTTCACGTGTCAATACATTAACAAAGATCATTAACATTCGATGTTGTTATGTTTTTAAGTCGATAACGATTTAACAAAAGACTACAACGTAAATACCATTACACTTTTAATACCGGAAGCACGTACAACAAATAATCAAAACGCATGCGCACTTCGCATAGGGACCAATTGTTATTTACAAACAGATAGGGATCAGTCGTAATTTTGTTTCATAGATATAATGATGCTATGACATAACATCTCTTCTTTTTTCTCAAATGGAAACAATGGATCTTAAACCATTATCTGACATTACAACATTGTTTTTAATTAATGAACAATGTAATATAGTGTTTTGCAATATGTTCATTTGAAAAGTTCTTACTCTTGGTATTTATTTTTTTTTAAACTAAGAACAACTTTGAAACAAACATAATGACTAGAATCCATGATTACTCATAACTCAAAATTTAAATTCACAAACCATTTTGAATACATCTTTAAAAGAGAACAATAATAAGGCACTTGTGAAATTTATCTAGTCAACTGAAAAGTATTTACTCTCTTTGCTTTACTATGCAACACTCAACTTAAGTCTTTCAGTGATAGCTTGTGGTATCATGACGACCTCTGTATCTCTAACCACAAATCATACTTTTCTTATCGCCATACTTCTAATAGTCAGGGGTGTTAGGGCATTAAAGGGGCTGTTTGGTTCAGATTCTTCCAAAAGCACCAAATTTGGCCCGAAGGTCGCCCATGCCATACTTGTTACATTTTTGATGGGCGCCAAGAGTGGTGCCCCCTGGGGCCGCCATATTGGGAAAATCCAAAATGGCCGCCATCCGGGTTAGATGTCATTCGCAGGTATATAACTAAAAGGGCAAGTATTTTGAATGATATCACATTTTAGGGGTTTTCGGGGTCGGGGAATCCGATAAAGATGTTAATTCAATTATTTGAAGTCAAGTTTACCCCTCATCAACACGGTAAAGGTCATTGTTGGGGTCAACCCGGTGTTTTTGGTGTCTCATCGTCATCTCGAAAAATCCTTTCCCATTATCAGCTGTATGTTGCACAAGTTTGACATATCTCCATATCAAAGAAAGAATTGAAGGTGGCTGATGAGCTAGCCAGGACATATAGGTCACACAATGGTCAAGAGGACGCACTTATATTCATGCGGGCTGCCGTGATGATGCACAAGTTTTGTCTACAGAGTCAAGACCCATTCGACGGCTCCTTCCCCCTTACTGCCTAACGGCTTCAGGAAATGAGGAGTTTCTTTAACATAGTGCTCCAGGGTCCATCAGCTCTTCATGGGCGTGAGAAGATTGGTGGCGACGTCAATCTGGAACAAACAGATGTATTTGCACCCAGACTCGGCAACAGCGAAGTCAGACCACACCTTGATGTGCGAGGTGCAAAGGTCAAGGATGAGGCGTGGATGGAACACGTCAGCAGGGTGCTAAGAAGCAAGGCACGCTGGCAAAGGATGACGTCATCACCTGGTTGGGTTACAACTCGATGCTATCAAGCGACGATTCGGTGAAGCCCCCTGCCGAGATCGGGGTGTATCCCCTATTCCCATACAAGGCTGCATCTGCATCTTCAATGAAGCACGCGATGGAGCTGATGATGCAGGCGACTGAGTTCCTCAACCCAGGTTAGATCAGCGTTCTTGGTGCAGATCAGCCACTGTATGCTCTCATCAAACTTATTCAATGGCAATACCCTGACACTTTGCGCCTAGTCCGAGTATTGTCAGAATGTAATGGGACCACCTGAATCATTCAATATATGTGATCAACTTTCCCAAACTCTACCCCAGTTCAAGTTCTGGTCAACCATAATCGAGCTGTCCCGTTTTGTGCGGTCACTGCAGGAGGGGGACTTTGCTCTATATGTGCAAGCATGTGACGAACTATGCGACTGGTTTCACGCAATGGACCAGACAAACTATGCGCGTTGGCTGCCGATACATGTACGCGTCATGGTTGAGCTAGCCGAGAAACACCCTCAAGTACATGCTGAATTCCTGAAGGGCAATTTTGTTGTGCAGAAATCAGCTAGAAAGTTCAGCCTCATGGCCAAGGACCAAGCCCATGAACAGTCCAACAAAAGCCTCCAGACACATGGTGGAGCTGTTGGACTTCATGAGAAGCCAGAAGCCCTTACAATGTTTATGCTGGCCGGACCTGACTGCACGCGGTTAATTGATGAGTTTGAGGCCATCAATGACTGACGATTGTCATCTACCGCTCATCACGAGGAAGGACACGGCTTGCAATTGAAGTTTCAACAGGATGTACTATCGTTCATCAGGGTGGTAGAACAGCTGGGCAATCCTTTCTTTGCTACAAGTCAGGATCTCATAGTACTTGATACACAAAATGTCATGGAACATGCCGTTGCTACTTCTCTAATCTAAAATCCGTGAAGCTGGCCAAAACCTGCATGCAGCATATGTCAGGGAAAGATTGGAAAAGGCTTCAGTACCAGTATCTGATACAATCAAGCGGAATAACATGCTAATCTTCGCCAACCGACCTGACCCCAAGAAAAAAGGTACAAAGGACAGTGGCGTCTAGAGGCAGAATATGATGTAAATCACACAACTTTTCCTCTCATTCCAGTCACGTCCCGATGCCGACATGACATACTTCTTTCGGTTCGAAAATCAGAGAGAGCCACCGAGCCTTGGGGATCGAGGGTTGTTGCGATCTGGGACAAAATCAGACATTCTTAAGTGCCTCAATGCACCCACTGGCTGCGCAGCTGCAGGCAAACAAGCCACCGTTGTGATGTTGGATATGGCAGCTGTTATCCACATGGTACGACCCACAACAGCTAAGACATTCAGCGAGTATGTGTCGCTCCATATAGTACCATATCTGGAGGCCCAAATAACAAATAGTACCTAACGCATTGACGCTGTATGGGATAATTACCCAGAGGAAACTAACATCAAAGCCCTCACGCAGCAACGACCTGAGAATGGCCCATAGGAAAGAGTCGGCGATGGCAGTACTCCAATCCCGAAGCGTGACTGGAACAGCGGATTCCTGAAAAATGAGGAGAACAAAAAGGAGCTATTCTCTTTTATCAGCACACATATCTCCAAGGCTGACATGAGCGGAAAGCTGCTTCTGAGTACCCGCTTCGAGACCGTACTCTCCATCAAGCAGTGTGACCTCACAACACTTCAACCTTGCAACCATTCCGAGGGGGACACCAGGATCCTCCTACATCTGGCACATGCAGCAATGCAGGGTCATACTACAGCCTATGTTCGTACTGTGGACAGCGATGTCGTAGTTTTGACAATCCAGTTTTTCCCTGCAGAGTCCCTGAGCCTATCAGAGCACTGGGTGGTCTTCGGTACTGGTAAAACCTACCGTGACATACCAGTCCATACCATCTACTCTGATATTGGCCCGTCGAAATGCTTGGCATTACCACTCTTTCACAGCTTAACTGGATGTGACACAACTTCACAGTTTCTTTGATGTGGCAGGAAGACAGCATGGGCAGCATGGACAAGCATACCGGATCTCACCGACACACTAGTGGCTCTCACGCATGACCCTGACTTCTTCATTATTGAATCTGTGCATTTGCATCGCCTCGAACGCTTTGTCATAGTAATGTAAAGCAAGGGGTGTAGTACAGCTGGTGTCAACGCGGCTAGACACCAACTCTTCACCACTGGAAGCAGACTGCTGGAAAACATCCCACCTACCCAAGCAACACTGTTCCAGCATGTAAAGCGAGCGCTACTACAGGCGAGTTTCTACTGGCAACCTCGGTCCAACAGGAAATTCCTGACTTCAGCGAGTGAGGCTGGAACAAAGATGGCACCAGTACATGGCAGCCATCATGGACCACCCTCAACGACGCTCCAGTGTCATGAGCCATTCTTTTGCACTGTGGCTGCCTCAATGCATGCACAGGAAGGTGCAACCGCGCCGGCGTCCGATGCACGGCCCTCTGCAAATGCAAAGGCGGGTGCGTTAATAATGCTGGTGATAACCAGTAGTGCTGAAATCATAGAGTGCAATCCAGGACATATCATATAGTAATCAATATTAATCCGAATAATTTTAATTAGAATTGTTCCTGAATAACCTTTATTGATTTTTTAGTGGCCTTGAAGGGTAAAGTTGACCTCAGATCATTGAAATAACATCTTAATCGGATTCCTCGACCCTGAAAACCCCTAAAATGTGGTATCATTTATGATTCTAGCCCTTTTAGTTTCTTAACTGCGATTGACATATAACCCAGATGGCGGCCATTTTGGATTTTCCCAACATGGCGGCCCCATGGGGCGCCCCTCTTGGCGCCCACCAAAAATTGAAAATGTATGGCATGGGCGACCTCTGGGCCAAATTTGGTGCTTTTGGAAGAATCTGAACCAAAATATCCCTAACACCCCTGACTATAAGGCATTTTCCTAACAATGTCTGACTAGTGCCTTACAAGTTGATCCCTCTTGTTTCTCAAATGCAGTGGGGTTTATATTTGAACCACAGGAACCACTTAGAACCTCTACCACTGGATCATTGTTAAGTTCTTTGCCAGAAGTTCTTTTCCCATAAGTTCATTTCCCATACATCTTGTCACTATCATTTAATAAACTTTGGTTACTTGGGTTGCAAGTGATACATTGGTCAGAATGTGGCTGATATTACCGTTTCACAGAAGTTATATTTCTTCTATACTGCACACCACTGTCTGATTCAACCGAAACACTATTTCCGAACTGTTGTCGTACAGTAAGTGGAAATGGACTGAATACTGTAGAGAAATTATTTACTTTATCTTGCCATACCAGAACTTTTTCACTCGCCTGAATGTCGATCGCTTTCTCGCGCACCACGCCTCTTATCCGCGTCCATTTTTTAAAGTTCAGAGTTACGGTTTCTGATAGCTACAACATCTACATGAACGTCATTTAATTGCGGTAATTACGTTCTGTACATTATCAAGTACTTTTGAAGGTCGGCCTTTCAGTCAATGTTTTGACTTTGCACTATGCGAAACCGTTTTATGATTGAGTGATTCTGTCGCTCAACCTCACCAGTGGCTTGTGGCCACAACGGGCTAGTTCTCCTATGACTAATACCATTTTCATCAAGGTAATTATCATACTCTTTGCTAACAAACTGAGGACCATTGTCTGTTCGCAATCTAACAGGTTACTTATGTATCACGAACATCTTGTACAAGCAAGAAATGATTTTCTCCTAAGTGGTTGACTTGACAATCTCAATTTCAGAATATCGACTGTAATAGTCAACAACCACAAAGATAGTCTCCGGACCTAAAATATCCCCATCCAGATCTTGCCAAGGACCTGATTGCAAGTCAGTTATCACCATTGGCTCTGGTTTACTGGCTTGTGATACTAGCTGACAGCCCTGACAGCTCTTGCAGAACATTTCGATTTGCCTATCTATACCTGGCCAACATACTTTGACGCGTAATCGTCTTTTCATACTAACGATACCAGGATGTCCTTCATGTGCTAATAGCAGAACACGTTCGCGAAGCGAATTGGGTACTACGATTCTTGTACCTCAGGGAACAAGTTGGCCTTTTGCACTCAACTCGTTCCGGACTGGAAGATACTCTTTATATTCTAACTTGTGCCATCATCTTGGGATCATCGTCCGACGCTTGTTCGATTTCTGTTGTGGTGATTGCTACCGGTGTAGCTTCTTTCGCAACAAAACAAATGTACTCTTCGGTTATGTTCTGTTCGCGAGACTCATTAACTTGCCTACTCACTAACCTAGACAAAACAACAGCGATGCTTTTCTTCCCTGGAATGTGCCGAACCGTGTAGTCATACGATTGCAAACGAAGAGCCCTTCACTCGATTCGCGCACTCGGTTTCGACCGCTGCGAGTAAATACATTATAATGGCTTATGATCTGTCAACAACTCGAAATTGGTGCCAAACAAGTACACATGAAAACGTTCACACGCACAAACAAGATCTAGCGCTTCTTTTTTTGTTTGCGAGTACCTTCGTTCAACATCACTTAAGGACCTGCTAGCGTAACAGATGACTCAAATTCTCCCTTTTGTTTTTGCACCAAAACCGCTCCAAAAGGGCTCGAATCGGCGATAACCTGTGTTTCGGCCTCGGTATCGTAATAACCTAGCACACTAGCAGAAGACAGAAATTTCTTAAACTTTACAAACGATTTTTTTCTGTTCGTCTCTCCATTCGAATGGAGTGTTTTTGATTGTCAGCTCGCGTGACGGTGCTGACACGGTACTGAAGTCAGGAATGAACCTAAGACTGTAGGTCACGAGACCTAGGAAACTTTTCCCCTCGAAAGCGTTTTTTTGTTTTACGAGCATTCAAGACTGTGGTGACTTTACTCTCAGCTGGCCCTACACCAATATCTGACAAGAGATGCCCCGTGAAGATCAACTTGTATACTCCAAACTGACATTTGTCTTTATTCAAGGTCAGACCATTGACGTTTAGAATTTGTAACACATTGCTCAGTCTATCATAATGCTCTTCTACACATGCACCATGCACAATTATGTCGTCTAGAATATTGTGTACACCCTTACATCCATTAAACTTTTCTGGCGCACGACTGATTCCGAACATCAAGCATTTGTAACAGTACAAGCTGAAAGTTGTTATTTTCCTGGATTCGGATGATAGCCCCATCGAAGATCAAACTTGCTGATGACACTACTTTTGTTCAAGTCCTGCAATATGTCTTCAATCGTTGGTAATGCATGTCTCTCTCGAATCAAGGTTTCGTTGGCTCACCTCATGTCCACACAGACACGAACTTCCTCTAAATTGGACTTCGGAACACACACCAGCGGAGACATCAAGCTCCTTGGACCTTCACACCTTTAGATGATGTCTGCGTTCTCAAGCTCGATCAACTTGTCATCCAGCTTGACCCGAAGATGATATGCAACTCGACTGACTGGCTGGGCAACTGGAGTAACGTCCTTGTTTACTGGAACTTGGAGTAGAAAGTTTTTGTATTTCCCAACCCCTTCGAACAATTTGGGAAATTTCGGTTCACATGCTTCCTTATCAGTGTTAATTGCGTTCACTGCTGCTTCCGGTTTGAGACATAGAACACGAAGTGCAACAGCAGTCTTCCTACCAAACACGGACTGTCTTTGTCCTTCAAAGACGAGGAATTCCACTTCATTTAGGATAGTATCCCCATGTTGAATTGTTGTTTTAAAGCTTCCTGCGAGTGTTTAGGGTTTGACACTACCATATGCAAATATTGTTTGGTCGATTTGCTCGACTTGAATGTTACCGTGATGTGTTTCAAGTGTTCCCAAGTGCTGCGGTCAACAATATTACAAGTTTCCCCCGAGTCAATGAGCATTGGTATGTTTGCACCACACACATGTACCATTGTTTTCACACTGTTACTTGAACCCCCCAATACTATACATGTATTCATCTTCACTTCCTTCACAGGCAAACCATGTCGACTGTGTTTCATTCAACTGTCGTACCGCTGAATGTTTGTTTTGACGTTTAATTCTCGACTGTTTAGTTATACATTCGTTTTCGAAATGACCAATCAGGTTGCAACGTCGGCACTTTTTGTCTTTTTCCGGACATTTTAAGTCATTGGCCATGTGGCCTGTTCGACCACAACTGAAGCATTCTACCGTTTTAGCATTTTTCTGTACTTTTGTTGGAAAATACGGCTTCTTACTTACGGTTAGCCTGTCTACACTCGTACTTAATCCTGCCATGCTACTCGCCTGTCTCTCACTATTCTCGTTTATCCTAGCGATGTGTGTTAGTTGTCTAAGTGTCAAAGCTCCTCTTTGTTCCAGTAGCTTCCGTCTCAACTTGTGAGGAAAAAAAATTCTATCACGTGATCACGAATTTGTTCCTCTTTCTTATCCTCAAAAGCGCAATTGTCCGAAAATGCTTTCAATCGCATGACGAACTGTCGACGGTTTTCGTTGGTGTTTGTGCCATGCTTCTGAACATATGCCGTTCGTACGGCGTAAAGTAATTTGTAAGTGCCTTTTTAGAATACCCTCTCCCTCGACAGCTGGAAGCTTGTAGTAAATGTCCTGTTTCTCCATACCGGCCGTATGCAACCAAAACATGCTTTCTTCTGTTCTGCATCTGTCACACCCTTGTCGGTCACATGAAGCTCAAATGCTCGATACCATCCTTTCCATCGGGCGGGAAAGGTCTGTATCTAGACAATTGGACGCCGGTAGAGCTTTCACATCCATCCTCGTCGCCAATGTTTTTAAGTCGATACCGCCAGGTTTAACACAAGACTACAACGTAAATGCCATTACACTTGTAAAACCGAAAACAAGTCACAACAACTAATCAATATGCTTTCTCGATGTGAATTACAATCGCAAAGAAACTTTATCAATGGTAAATGAAAGAACAAATAAACTCTAATCAATGTTAAATAAAAGAGCAAAGAAACGTATCGATGGTAAATGAAAAAAAACCATATAAACATTATCAATGGTAAAGGAAATAACACAATAACTATATTAATGTTAAATGAAAGAGAAAAGAAAATCTATCAATGGTAAATGAAAAAACAAAGAAACTCTATCATTGTTAAATGAAAGAACAAAGAAACTCTATCAATGGTAAATGAAAGAGCAAATAAACTATATCAATGTTAAATGAAAGAATAAAGAAACAATATCAATGGTAAATGAAGAAACAAAGAAACTCTATCAATGTTTAATGAAGGAACAAAGAAGTTATACCAATGGTAAATGAAAGAACAAAGAAACTTTATAATTGGTAAATGAAAGAACAAAGAAATTATATCAATGTTAAATAAAAGAACAAAGAAACTTTATCAATGTTAAATAAAGGAACAAAGAAATGATATCAATGGTAAATGCAAGATCAAATACACTTAATCAATGTTAAATGAATGAACAAAGAAACTCTATCAATGGTAAATGAAAAAACAAAGTAACTTTATCAATGGTCATGGAAAGAACACAGAAACTATATCAATGTTAAATTAAAGAACAAAGAAACTTCATTAATGGTAAAATTAGCTATAGAACATGATTTAAGAAACTCTTTATTACTATTATGGGTGTTGTTTGTCACACATGCACAGGTATGTTGATCCCAGCATGTTCCCGGGGCACACTCATACATTTTCACGTTGTTTACGCCCATGAACTGGGTGATGGACCCTTTCATCCCGAGGTATGGACATTCTTAAAAAAGAAGTAGTAGCCATTGATTCATATGGTTTCTTATGAATCATTACGTTCGAAATATCTAGCCACATATGTGTGTACATAATGCACTATTAAACTTGCTCAGTAAACGTCAATTTAATCAATATTAACTCTTCCCCACATACAAAAACACTGCAGTAGACAACATTGAAAACATTTATTCAAATCTATTGAAACTCTTTATAAATCAAACAATATTTTTTTATGAAATTGATAAACATTTTAGCAAAATGATAACTTGCTCCTTTAAAAAAAAAAAAAAAAAAAAAGGCACTGTTGCAGTGTCAGCATGCGTATGTATGTTGAAATTATATTATTTTCACCCAGTATTGACTTTTTCTTAACGGCACAGTAATTCCTCGACCATGTTATTTGTAGGTGTCAGTACACGCAGATCGTTGAGGCTTGCGTTATTTGGTTTATTGTACATATTACCTAAATCATTGTAATCAGCCATTTCCAGAAATACCAAATTAGCTAGACAGTAATAAATAGTGTCAAAATGTCCACATCTAATTTACATTGCAATAATTATTGATTCGGGCTCGAAGTAGTGATACAAAAATGTGATGGCTTATTATTTGATACTCATCAGAATCGATTGACTACTATGTACAGGATCGCCCAGTGAAATATTGAATATATATTAATAGAAGAACACATCTCAAGATTTTTAGTTTGATTCCACTACAACAGATTATTTTTTGACATTACTTTCATCTTCTACTGTATCAAAATGATGAATTCATTTATTTTTTTAATTTGTTAAATTTCTTCTCTCAGATGTATTCGAAGCAAATGACTCATTTTAATCCATGTTGGTGTATCTAAAGCAGACACACTTTAATCAATTAATAATTTGACGAAATAAACTAACGTTATACAATACCTCAAATTTTCCATAAATAAACAGTATTTTGTTGTAAAATTTAACTAACAATCATAGACAATAATGAGTAAATTCCCTTTATCTACAATATCAGTAACGTATTCTTTCAAAATGCAGATTTTGGAGGGATAGGAATCATTGAGATAGATAGGGTAAACTTTATGTACATACTAGACGTTGGTTCAGGAGTTTTGTCAGATGTTTTGTCAGGAGTTGTGTCTCTATCGCAGTCGCTTTCTCTTAAATCAGCACAACTGCCAGTGCAAAACGAACTTTCACATGCTTGAGCCTGTTCCGAAAAACATTCGTCACTTTTGCAGCAGGACGGGTTCGGAACGACTATGTCAACAACCTTATTCAAAAAGGTAAAAACAAAGGGAAATGTAAGCGGTTTTCAATCCATGTTATCGAGATCGTATTCAAAGCTTCATATAAGTAGAGTATTCCACATCCCAACATCCTTATATGACCCCCAAACCCTATGTTGTGATTACCCACAACGTTGGGTTTAGTTCAGTCATAAGAGATATTTTGTTGGGGAAAATCCAGTTTACTCCTCCTTATCTAGTACTCTGCGTATTGTATCGCGCCTATTGTCAAGACTCAAAACCAGTTAATTTATTATCATTTTTAATAAACGAGTTTATTCAAAGTGATTACAAATACACACTCATGAGATATGTTATTTATTACATTAAGTGATTTATGAGGTGTATTCCGAAAACTTTGTACATGACATTTGCCGGTTTGGAGCGCCAAAGTGAATAACGTTATATAACGTCAATCCGCTGATATGACGTCATTTTCATAGTGTGGTTTCTGCTTTGTAACAAAGACTTGAGCGTTAGACTGGAAGCCAAACTAGAATAGTCATATGATATCCCAGAGAGGGCTTTATGTGACAAACTTAGTTCCCAGAAATACAATATTTACCTCTCTTAGCAGCCATTTTGATATACACAGTTCTTATATGTTGAAAGCAAATTAAAATTAAAAACCAATAAATAACTACATGTACAGAAATCATTAAGTCAACAAACTGATATAATTATATAAAACAAAAACTTCAACGATTTCAGATTCACCATCAAGATGTTCACCAAGTACATTCAGGGATGTTTCTATTTCCGTTATTACAGCGTATTTACCCTTTTCCACCGGTAGGCGCAGTTTGACGCATTTGCGGCAGACGACTATTTGAAACATTGTGACAAAAAGAGAAATTGCTCACGGTGAACAACATTTTAAAAGTCGTCTGCTGCCGATTTATTGTATGTGGGAAAGAGGCGTTAGCTAGTTTATGGCTTGTGTGTAATGTGCTTAGCTGATAAGACGGTCTTATTTTAACGCTTTCCCACATACAACAAATATGAAGAGGCAACTTTGAAAACGTCTAGGCAACAGTATGGACAATCTCTACATAAAGTATAATTATTTAATGGAGGTAAAGACGTTGTGGATAAAGTCGTCTGCTGCAAATGCGTCAAAATTATGTCTGTAAGTGGAAAAGGGGGATGTAAATTACAGCTTCCTATATAGTCCCTTTACTAGCGCACGAATTCGCCGAAGTTTGATGATACCGTCCATCGCCAGATCAATTAGTTCAGTTACTTTATGAATTAAAAAGAGAATTCCAAGACTAAAAATCACAATATAAAAAAATAATTGATCGTATGTTGATATATTTTACCAAGCACTAAAGGCGATATAAACATTAATCAGCTTAAAATCTAACTTTTGAATTATATAAAATGTAGCCAAGGGTGGAGGTTTCAAAGAATTACTTTAATAATTGTCATTTCGTGCACTCCAAACCGTTGTAGCTTTTCTAACTGATTATACAAAGTTATTAAATAGCAAGTATCTCACCTGTTCACATTTAAGAAACCCGTTGCAAAGTGAGTCGTTAGAAGATATATCAGCACTCTCAGGGTTTTGGGAAGAAATGAGTGTTCCATCTGACTCTTGCGAACATGGATCTGAATTATAGCATTACTTTTATAATTTGTTTCAAATGCAACTTTAGGATTCTATTGAGTTCACAAGTAAAATGTGCCGTTTTAAACATTCATAGATAACAAGCACAACAAAACAGTTCCATTGAACACATGCGTCGATTTCAGCAAGTATGGTATTAAGTTATAACATGAACAGAACAAAAATATCCATAAATGGGGATAACAAAAAATATACATGCTAGCATTATACAAGTATTTATTGGCACAGTACATCTGCATGCATCAACCTATCTGCACGCCAAGTTGATATATTGGTAAACATGAATCGTTGATCAGGGAGATTATTCCAAAATAAGATATGCTGGGGTCATGATTATTGCGCATTGCCCTCCTGCAAATCACAAGCTATCTACATACCAAGTTTGGAGTTGATACATTGAAAAATGGAGAAACTGTAAAATTAGAAAAGGGAAATAACTCCTAAAAGAGGAAGTCACTAGTTAGTGTGCAGTGAACGTCGACAGCTCAAAAGCTATCTACGAGGCGGCAATGTTAAAGATTGACACATAATAATATAGGAATACAGTGTTGCAAGTCAATTTAGTAGAGATAAGCAAAGTTATGACCAATTAGTGCAATACGTGACGGATAGTCAGACGAACGAACATACGACGGATAAGCAATCCCCAAATATATCCATATCTTCCAAGAAAGCGATGCATATAAAACAAATCGTATGAAAACAATATCAAAATATACAATAAAAAAGTTTATTGCACAAAATATAAGTATTTACACAGGCATGATTCTTTGGTGATTCTCGAGCTTTAGCTTTGTTAAAAGACTTGACAAACTGCGTATTACATATTTGCTGTTATGTAATCTTCGAATTAGTTTCCTTCAAATCATGATGGTCTCATTTTGAAATTGTTTATTTATTCCACTTGACCGCTGTAGTATGCCATTTTAGGTTTTGAAATAGCGGAAAATTATGAATCCTCCAAATCATTTAGAGTTAAGCTAAATCGCTAAATAGAAAAGGGTATGTAAACGTTCATATTTATAGGATAAACGTAATTAGTATATTCACGTAATTAAATACATATTAATGTCAATAAGCTGAGATATCCGTGCCATGCACTTCCAGGTCTTCTAGCTGACTGACTATAAATTGAGCTGGGAATTACAGCAAAGGGCAGACTGGTATTTGTGTTAAGGCAGGCCATTTGATTTCTTGAACATTTTTTAGATCTCAAAACTTGGTCTAACGTTTGATCAATATAGCATAATATGGACAAAATATTTAAGATCAAAGTCTCTTAAATATAGACAAACCGAATTGCTTCCACTCGGAGTCAGTTTAAACCTGAGGTTATAAAATGTTATGCCTAGTTCATTAAAAGTGTTAGCACTTACTCATGAATCTCATTATTCTCATAAGTACTTCGCTCTCTCTTATATAGGTATTATGACTGCACCATACAGGTCGGCTCGGGTTGACCCTTAAGTAAGCCAATCATATTGTCCTTTACCAAATTGTTCGGTATAAAACAGATGAGATAACTCATATAAATAAAAGAGATAGAGAAGCGATGATTATCGTGTTTTCCGATTGTATAGAATCAAGAGTTTGTTGTATCGTGCCATTTTATTGGTAAACAAAAACGAGCGCTTTCTCATGAGTGTTTAAGTGTATAGGGTCAATTCAAGACGACCTATTGTGTGGTGTAGTCGGATCTAATATACATGTACGTACAGCGAAGTATTTGTGTTTAATTTTAACTTACTATTACGCAAATCTTTATCAAAGCAGTCAGACGCTGTATGAGTGTAATCAACGCATGTGAGCAGCTTAATCGAGAATGTGGTGTGGGATGGGCAGCACCTTAAGTAGGACACCCATGGACTCGCATATTCCGCCATCTATAAAATATCACGTATTTTTAAAAGTGTTAACAAGAGACCACATATCTTCACATTCCAGACGTGAGAGAGCGCAAATTAATGTTACGTAATACATGAACTTTTTCTGTTCAATCGATTACTTGTGATAAAATGTCAGTGCTTTGTCAGTTAAGTGCCATAGTAGTCGCTGCAGGTGAAAAGTGATCTTGAATCATCCCCTTAATAGCATCCCCAATAACAGAGATAAGGTGAGTCAAATTCCAAAACCCTTATTTGGCACCCAAACCCTTTGTTGTGCATGGTTACTCAAAAGAATCTTCTCAACATAGGGTTTGGTTGAGTCATAAGAGAAATGTAGGTGAAAAAGACCAGTTTACTTCCATTATCTGCATCCTGAGATATTCTAAATGTAAACGGAAATAAAAGACTATTCAGCATATTCACTTGCCGCCTTATCTCTTATTATGCATATGAAACTATATTTAGATATGTTATCAATTACAATGTCGGATAATGCATGTACTTATCGTAACAATATAATATAGATATTATAACGACATATTGTGTGCAAGATTAAGCTATTGCAAAAAAAATCAGTTATACTCTTCAACTGCAAGAAGTGGATAACTTATTGATGTATTTTCAAATATCTTGGCAGACTTATTCTCTTTTGGTAAGATTTTGTTGCATGGAATATTCAAGTCCCCAGTTCAAAGGTCTAACTTAGAATTAACGATCAGTTGACTAGGGAATATCTTGGCACCCATGTTTTCATTTGGTAAGATAATATGTTGCATATTATATTCAAGTCCCTAGTTAAACGTCTAACTGACAATCAACGATCAATTGACAAGGGAATATCTTGGCACCTTATTTGGTAAGATGAAATGTTTCATGGAATATTCAAGTCCCTAGTTCAAACGTCAAACTTATAATAAACGATAAATTGATTAGGGAATATATTGGCATACATGTTCTCATTTGGTAAGATACTATGTTGCATAGACTATTCAAGTCCCTAGTTCAAACGTCAAACTTATAATAAACGCTCAATCTTGGCATCCATGTTCTCTTTTGGGAAGATTATAGGTGGCAGGAAGTTTCCCGAGCTCAAACTGATAATAAACGATCAATTGACAAAGGGTTGTTAAGCAGACACAGACTGTTTGTGGTCCGATTTTATTTTATAAAACCGTATAGCCCTTTTTTACATACAGCCATATTCTGACGCCTCTGCACAAGACAACTTTTGAAAACATTGTGACAAAATGTGAAATTGCTCACCATACTGCCACAATGTGTTTATTTAATGATTAATTCATCATTTATAAAACTTTTCAGTAGCTTTGGCTGGATGTTTTTAAAGTATTCTGCTGAAGATTTGTTGTATATAGTAAAGGGTTAAATGGAGTATCAAGTACTCGGAGTATCAAGATAGAAATGTTAAGAAATGGCAGCCAACAGTGTAGATCTGGCTCAGACGACACAGGCGTCACAAAATCGGTTTCCGCTATCAAAGAGTTAAGTCAGATCACACCCACAGCTAAGTATCGCCAGCGGAAGCATGAACCCTTTCCCACATACAACAAATAAGCAGCAGACGACTTCGAAAACATATTGACAAAAATATAAAAACTCTCCATAAATGACAGATTAGTTTAATCATTAAATACTGTTGAAAAAAAAGGTTGCTTAATGAGAAATTGGTCATGAGCAATTTCTCCTTTTGCCACAATGCTGTCAAAAGTCGTCTGCTGCAGGCGCGTTAGAAAGGGCCGGGATGTGGGAAAGGGTTAGGGTACATGTAAGTGTTTGCAAAATGTAGGCGGCCGGTAAAAGAATAGATGATAATAAGTGATCATACGCGGGTTTGCCTATAGCTTCATTGATATGTCTCGTTCATTCAAAATTAAGCAGAGGTACAAAAAGAAAAATGTATTTTAGAGCCTATCTGTTCTGACCTCCGCAGAACACAAGTGACCTAACAGTTGCAATCATACTGAAAGGAAGCAAACCCGGATCTGATCTGTCTCGTACATGCAAAATTGTGCAGGGGTAAATTAAAAAAATTAAGGCCTACCTTTTCTGACCTCTGCAGAACACATGTGAAAAAGCAGTTGCAATCATATGGATGGGAAGAAAACACGACTCTGAACGGCTTCTACATGCAAAATCGTGCAGGGGTTAAACAGATAAAAACATTATAAGGCCTACCTTTTCAATCCTCCGTAGAGCACATGTGACATAGCAGTTGCAATCATATGGATCGCAAGCAAACCCGGTGCCTCCTGCCACTTTGCAGTTCTGACAAACATTGTCATAAAGACGTGGGCCTAATGATACAAAACAAAATGGTAACTTAGTCATATAATTAAAAGGTTTAACCTTTTCCAACATATAATACATCTGGTGCAGACGACTTGGAAAACATGCCCGCAAAATATGGGAGGAAAGGGGGAGAATAATAACTGAATAGTGTGTGCGTGTGCGCGCATGCGTGTGTGTGTGTGTGTGTGTGTGTGTGTGTGTGTGTGTGTGTGCGTTTGTATGGCCTACGTTTTGAGGACTGAACATTGGATACATATCAACGGTCAGAGGACTTTTTACATTCTGAGGACTTACACTCGGGTCCTCGGAAAGTTTTCTTGATATAAATCACCATTATGGGGGACTACGTTCTAAACATTAAGAAACATGGTTGTCCTCGTAATGTTTGTGCGATGTGATTTGTGTATTTCTGTCATACACAATTTACTCCGTGTGTGTATGTTTGTTCAATCAAAATTCGTCATAAAGATTTCCATTGACCAATCAAATATATATATATACCGATGTCAACATAAAGTACTTCAATTTCTCATAATATCGAATGAGTAAGAACAGCGTTTCCATGTCCTCCTAAAGATGCTATACATAGACAAAAAAAGACACTGTCCTCGCACAGATGGTATACTCTGAAAGTCCTCTGACTGTAGGGCAGTATAGACCAACTGTCATAAAGGAGTTTTAAAGAAACGGTTGGGATGACATAGATTCTACCTGTGAGGCTCATAATAAGGCCTACAGAGGAGCAATCTGTGCGTGCGTGCGTGTGTGCGTGTATGTGTGTGTCTGCTCGGATCACAATGTTTTACTCAAATCTTTGAAATTATAGGTTCAGATATAAGTTGTTTGTAAGTTGTTTGTATTGAACAGAAGATTTTACGGTGTAATACTTATATTTGACTGCATTTATAAATTGGGTACTTACATTCTCATTGAATATAAGAACGATGTCGAAACATTGAGCATTGTTTGTTTAGACTATTTGAAAAAATTGTTAATTATGAAATTGCATTTAATTACAGAGTAGCGGAAAGACAAGACAAATTGCTACTCATAAGATGTGTTTGTATGAATTAATTTTTATAATTCGTTTATACGTTATTTACAAAATGTGCTTGGTAAACTTATCTAAATTGTTACAATTTATTTGATTTGATAAAATACACATTCCTTACAGTAGAGTATCTTTTTTCAAGCGGATTCTTTAACTCTTTATTCCCGTTCATGTTCTCTGAACTGTAAAATTTATTTTGTGTCAATTTATTGTATATCAATCCGTCACAGATGTCCATCACGATGGAGGGTACATGTGAATAAGTGCTTCGTCCCATTTCCATGTTAAAAACAAAGTTCAAACCTAAGATAGACGTGTTCGTGAAATTTTCACACAGCATTTTTCTAATCGAACGTTTTGTCTGAAAGCTTTTTCGTGCTCTGCGAAAAGATATTTTTTTAAAAACAGTAAATATTCGCTTTTGGTCGTATAATCGTTTTTAATTAAAGCAGTACTTACCCTGTGAAGCTAAAAAAGAAATGGATACATGTTAAAATTACCATAGTGTTCAAACAACGTCTTAAATACTTAACAAGGAATATTGTAGTTGTATTGCTTGCGCACTCGGCTTTCCTTTTTAAGATTGATTTTGTTGGTGGTTTCTAACCCTTTTCAATCGGTAGACGCATTTTAAAAAAGTGACAAATGGATAAATAACTAAATAACTTAAAATGAGCTGCTTCTCTATTTGTTTGATATTTTCTTGTAGGTAAAGATATATCCCATCATTTTGTGAAATAGAAACAATAGTAGGTGGAATATTGTGTTGTGATTTTTAAAAGCAAATACTAATGGCTATTTTGAACTTTAATTTGAAGAAAAAGAAGAAGACCGATTTTAAAACTTTAATTGTTGCAATATGTTAACTTTTATATTGCATACTAACGTAAAGACAATTGCTACACTTTCGTTATGGTTGTCTGATTGAATTTATACAATTCGTTTTATATGACATATAAAAAATATTTGTGGTACAACTGTCTTCAATTATTAAAACTTCATAAAGTCGAACCCAAGCTCGACCAATACTTTTTCCGACGTTTGTCAAAAGTCACTGTGACCAGGCTCAATTGTTTTTCATCAATGGCCGGGTTAACATTGTTTGTGGAAAAGCATCTAGTTGCTTGAAAATACTATTGTGTTGAGTACTGGTGTGAGAAAGGCAAGAAACGCATTAGTAGGTGAACTGGTCGCCGTTATACGAACACGATAATACTGACATTTTTTTAAAAACGGCATTAAACCCCAATCAATAAATCAATCGACAATTTCTTAACATTAACAACAGTAAATGAGTCTAATTCAAATGGACCATTTAGCTTTTCAATCTGTTGTTCTTGTTTATGTTCTCTTAACTGTAAAAATGCATTTTGTGTCAATTTATGTTATTTCAATCTGTCACAGATGTCCATCAAGATAAAGGATACATGTGAATAAGTGCTTCGTCCCATTTTTATGTTAAAAACAAATGTTCAAACCTAAGATTGACGTTTTCTTGGAATAATTATTTAAGCATTTACTAATACACACACGTTCTTTATTACTCAAAGCATTTTCTAATTGAACGCTTTATACGAAAGCTTTTTCGTATTCTACGTAAAGATACATTTTAAAGAAAGTAATCATTAGCTTTTAGTGGCATAATCTTTTTAATTTAAAGTGTTACTTACCTGGAGTATAAAATGGATTCATATTAAAGAAAAAAATTACATTGCTCATACAAAGTCCACAATTTCTTGAATTAAAACACTGGCATTAGAAAAATAAGCAAGGAATATTTTGCGCTGTTTTTGTTTTTATGGAGGTTTGCATTTTGAGGCATATTTGCATGAAGTTATTCAATCAATTTAACTACGACTATTCGAACAATTTCAATAATTTCAGTTCAAAGTTAGTTTTAAATTATATATTTTACAGCGATTGTGAAACAAGCTTTCAGCTCTTCACTCGATGTCTGCTTCCTGGAGACTTAACCAGTACTCGCGCCGTTTGTGTGGAAACAAACCCAATGGCAGAATTCGCTCATCACGGGATTCAAACCTGGGACCTTTGGTACGAAAACCAGACGCTCTACCACTGCACTACGATCAGTTTCAACTAGAACTGAGATGTATACACAATGTGTTTTCAATAATTAATTATTGTTATGTTGTCTCAATAACCGATACATAAGTGAAGCCAACCATGCAAGTAGAGTGGTTTCACGATAACTCGAACATGGGATAATTCGAATACATCGTTTAGCTTGAACTAAATCCTGGAACGGACCAGCAATCAGAACTACTGCTGCGCTGTTTTCTCTATATCATGTTATCACTGGCTTTCTTTTCATAATAAGAATTTAAGTATAAATGAATTACGGAGCTGAAGATTTATAAATGTGTAAGCCCAAATCAACGGACCACTCGAACACACGATTACTCGAAGTTATGTTTGTGTTCCTTACGTCTTCGACTTATCGCTAGTCCACTGTAATTATATATACGAAATGTTGTTTATGAGCGTTTCGTTTACTATATTGCGTGTTTATCTTAACGAACGGCATCATACTTCCTGAAAACAGGACCGTGTACGTGTCAACCACATACGTCATATGGTATCGTTTTTATTAAAGAATGTCCGAAAGCACAGGTAAGTATTTTAAGCGTCATTCTGCAAGAGCCAATGTGTGAGAACTTCATTTGATGTCGTTTCATTTCAGTGAACAGTTTCTGTACACATATTTGAAATACAAGAATAATTATAGAAAACGAGAGTTATTTACAGTTTGGAAACGACAGCAAGTGTAAGCGTCACGTAAAATAATCAGACTTACGTCGAAAGTCTCCAAAGTTGAAACAATTCAAACAGTAGTAAACAATAACAATCAACAAGCTCCTACGGAAAGACATCGTCGCTGGCTGCTTAAACTCTCGCAATGATCTTCTCGGATATATATATTGCAAAACACAATCTAACGCGGAAGCGATTAGAAATAATATTAGTCGATACTTTATGATGAATTGAACTCTTTAAATTAATATCTAGAGTAATTTTCCAACCTTTCACATCATGTTTTATATTATTTGCCCTAGTATTCTTCTACAACAACATGATGGAAAAAATTAAACAGACGGTTCTTCTTCTTCTTCTTCTTCTTCTTCTTCTTCCTGGTAACATGCAGGGCTCATATAGGTTCATCAGTTCATCAATATTTTTGTAGCAGAAACTGCGGGCTTTTATTTCAAGAATATGCGCTCATGTTATAAACTGTTTAAAATATCGCCCAAAAACGCAAATTCCTAAGGGTGAATTGGAAATTCAGGCAAAACATACCTTTGGGGGATGGAAGTCGCGATTTGATGGAGGTTTTTTTAACCACTTACTCCTTAAGGGATTACACAGAATATACGCAGCTCATTTATATGCAGATTCAGTCTTTCGAGTGTTTGGTGTTGAACGCCGTTTTCAACAATTGTTCAGTTATAACACGGCATTTCCAGGGTAAGTTACAAATACTACTGGTCCATTCACCCTGACACCAGTCATTCAGTCGTAATGCTAACCATGCAATCTTGAGCGCCAAAGAACGCAGACTACCAATTTTAAAGTATTTGGTATGACCCGGCCGGGGATCGAACCAGCACCCGAGGCGGACGCTCTACCATTACACCATCGAGGCGGTCACCTAGTCTTTCGAGGGAATGGTTAACTGGTCTTGATTTATACCCTGTCCATTACTAGTTTGACTTGTTAAAAAACCCATTTCCCAGTCATATATAGTTTGTTGGTTAGTCAGAGAAATGTTCACCATAAAGGAAATCCTGTATTCCATGTGTTAAATAACCCATTTTCAGTCACATATAGTTTGCAAGTCAGGGAAAAAGCCATCATAAAGGACATTCTTTGTTCCAGGTGAATATAACCCCATATCCCAGTCTCATATAGTTTGTGAGTCAGGGAAATAGCCATCATAAAGAACATCCCTCAATACAGGCGTTAAATAACCCATTTTCAGTCTCATATAGTTTGTGAGTCAGGGAAATAGCCATCATAAAGAACATCCCTCAATACAGGCGTTAAATAACCCATTTCCCAGTCACATATAGTTTGTGAGTCAGGGAAATAGCCATCATAAAGAACATCCCTCAGTACAGGCGTTAAATAACCCATTTCCCAGTCACATATAGTTTGTGAGTCAGGGATATAGCCATCATAAAGAACATCCCTCATTACAGGCGTTAAATAACCCATTTCCCAGTCTCATATAGTTTGTGAGTCAGGGAAATAGCCATCATAAAGAACATCCCTCAATACAGGCGTTAAATAACCCATTTTCAGTCTCATATAGTTTGTGAGTCAGGGAAATAGCCATCATAAAGAACATCCCTCAATACAGGCGTTAAATAACCCATTTTCAGTCTCATATAGTTTGTGAGTCAGGGAAATAGCCATCATAAAGAACATCCCTCAATACAGGCGTTAAATAACCCATTTCCCAGTCACATATAGTTTGTGAGTCAGGGATATAGCCATCATAAAGAACATCCCTCAATACAGGCGTTAAATAACCCATTTCCCAGTCACATATAGTTTGTGAGTAATCGAAATGTCCAACATAAAGGTCATCCTTTATTCCAGGTGTAAAGAATCTTTTTCCATTCACATTTAGTTTGTGAGTCAGTAAAAAATACCCATGATAAAGGACATCCGTGTTCCAGGTGTAAAAGAACCCAATTCCCACTCACATGTCTTTTTAAAAAAAAAAAAAAAGGGGGAAATGTCCAATGTAAATGTCATCCTTTATTCCAGGTGTTAAAAGAACCCGTTTCTCAGTCACATATGGTTTGTAAGTAAGTCAGGTAAATGTTTTTTGAGGCACATATAGTTTGAGAGTAACTTAGATACATGTCAAACATAAAGAAAATTCTTGATTCCAGGGGATAAATAATCCATTTCCCAGTCTTAATTCAATTCAATTCAATAGGTGTATTCAGGCGGGAAATGTCCACCATAAAGGTTATCCTTTATTCCAGGTGTTAAGGAACCAATTACCGACTTACATAGTTTGTGAGTTGGTCAGGGAAATGTTCTATAGAAAAGAAATCCTTTATTCGAGGTATTTAAGTACCCATTACCCAGTCTCAAATAGTGTTTGGGTTAGTCAAGAAAATGTCCCTAATCAAGGAGATCCTTTTATAAAGGTGTTGAAGAACCCATATCCCCAGTCGATCATATAGAGGTTGTAAGTAAGTAAGGGGAAATGTCCGCCATAAAAGACATCCTTTATTTCAGGTGTAAAATAACCCATTTCCCAGTCACATATAGTTTGTAAGTAACTCAGGGAAATGTCAAACATAAAGGTCATCATTTATTTCAGGTATTAAAGAACCCATTGCCCAGTGACATATAGTTTGTGGGTAAGTCAAGCAAATGTCCACCATAAAGAACATCCCTCATTCCGGGTGTTAAAGAACCCGTTACCGACCTACATAGTTTGTGAGTTGGTCTGGGAAATGTCCAATATAATGGACATTCTTCTTCCATGTGTTAAGGAACATCTTTGGCCTTTTTAATTTTCCCTCAAATAACCCAGATGTTTTAACAAAAATCCTACATGCGCAGAGAACAAAATATGTTTTCTAAACTCAGAAATATACAAAAATGCCAGCTGAAATTAGAAGAACGGCAATGCCTCCTGTTTGAGAGAGGTATGGAAATGATTAGTTCTGCCAGCTAAAATGAATAGAGCAACAATGCCTACTGTTTGAGAGAGGTACGGAAATTATCTGTTCTGCCAGCCGAAATGAGAAGAGCGGCAATGCCTCATGTTTGAGAGAGGTATGAAAATAGTTATCAGTTCTGCCAGCTGAAATGAGAAGAGCAGCAATGCCGCCTGTTTAAGAGAGGTATAACGATTACCAGTTCTGCCAGCTGAAATGAAAAGAGCGGCAATGCCTCATGTTTGAGAGAGGTATGAAAATTATCAGTTCTGCCAGCTGAAATGAGAAGAGCGGTAATGCCTCCTGTTTGAGAGAGGTATGAACATTATCAGTTCTGCCAGTTGAAATGAGAAGTGCAGCAATGCATCCTGTTTGAGAGAGGTATGAAAATTATCAGTTCTGCTAGCTGAAATAAGAAGAGCAGCAATGCCTCCTGTTCGAGAGAGGTATGGAAATTATCAATTGTATGATTGTGTTTCTAAAGCTGGATTATCTTCACATTCTGACAAGCCATGTGCATATAACCTCATGTGTACAATACGACTAAGACACGTAATCAACTAAATACTTTTACACATATAGACGCTTTCTGCAGCATACGACTTTTGAAAATATTGTTTCATTTTAAGGAGAATTTGCTCATGATGAGTAATTTCTCCCTTTGTCACACGCTTTCATCCCTAATCAATAATTTTACTTTTATAATATAGAGATGTTACATTATATGTATTCTAGATGTGTCCAGTGTCGTCCGATGCAAATTTATGTATATGGGGGAGAGGGATTATAAGAGTTTCAATGTTGACCTTCAATCATGGTTAAACTACATGTAAGGAGATGTAAAGCCTCAAGATGAGCTTCATACTTCTTCTCTCACAATGTTTTTAAATGTTGTCAGCTGAAATGCGTCAAATGTCATCTGTATCTATACATATCACGATGGCTTGACAACGTCAGCTCCTTTTAATGTTAAATAGATCGACTTAGAAAACACACAAGCCAAAAGGGGATCGCTTTAATATATCAAACGTATAAATATTAAATAGATATGAACTTATTCTGGCAAAAGCGGAAATTGTTCATTATGAGCTATTTCTCATTTTGTCATATTTGCTAAAGTCGGCTGCTACAGAGGTGTCCAAATACGTCTGCATGTTTGGAAGCAAAAAGACAAAAGATAGAAGGTTCGTCAGATCAGCAGGGTTCAAATCGAGACACGTTCCATTTGACCTTATTTTTATTTGTATCCCTTTTCAACTTGTAGACGCATTCTGGCGCACCTGCAGCAGACAATTTGGAATTCATTGTATCAAAATTAGATAATTATATCGTCATTTATAGAGATTTAAAAAAATGAACCTATATGGTTTCGAAGTCGTCTGCATAAGATGTGTTTATGTAGGAAAGGGATAAGAAGTTGTGCAATGGACGAGGGAAAACGTGCTACTTTCAACAAGGATAAGTTACTTGGACGGAAACTGCTATCATCCGTGATTTCGATAAAACGGATAGGGCGGTAGTGAAAGTGACACAACTCTGCCATATCCTACAAACAAACGCTTTCTGACGCTCATAATGAGCAATTTCTCCATTTGCTACTTTTTTTCAGTAATTATACGTTTATTTATGGACATCTTTCATGTTTTTCTAGATGTTTTCAAAGTCGTCTGCTGCAGACTTGATGTATTGTGAGAAAGGGCTAATATTGATTATCGTGATGAATTACTGCAGAAGGTTATCGACCTCGGCTGACGTATGACGTGTCATACACAGTGTGTATACCACGTGACGTATGACGTGTCATACAGCGATCAGATGGACACTTTTTTCTACATCGAAAATGAGTTTTGATATTTCTGCATGGAGGTTTGCCGAGTATACTTCCATTGCGAATCGTCAAAACGTACACGATAAATGGAATACATTCAAGATAACGCATCTATCAACTTCCAAACAAACACTTACCTTCCAGAGGAGTTGATGATACCATTCCCATGTAGCGCGCTAGTAGACTGTATTATATTTCAAGTCCTTTTCTACTTACAAAAACGCTTTATGATGCCTCTGCAGCAGACAACTCTTGAAAACAGTTTGGCAAAAGGAGAAATTGCTCAAAACGAGCAATTTCTCCCTTTGCCATGACGTTTTCCACTCTTTTCAATAAGCAAGCTTTCATGTGTAGAGAAGGTCCATGTTTGTTTCCAAAGTCGTCTGCTGCAGATTGGTCGTATGTGAGAAAGGGTTGACACGCAACTAAAGCTTAACATAATTCGTATAGGTTGAGCAGATCAAACAGCATCAACACAATATACATGAGGATTTAGCCATTTGACATGAACGTTGCAGGGTGATCTATGAGTATTGCAATAGATTAATTATTTTCTTGCCGCTTTCAACAATGTTTAGTTATATCACGGCGTTTCCTTGGTAAGTTACCACTACTACTGGTTCATTTATCCATGACATCACTGTTAATCCCAGTTCTGATAGTCAATGAGGGAAAGCCATTACAACCGGTATTAAAGTCTTTGGTATGACCCGGCGGGACGGAACCCGCGATCTGTTGTACCATGGCGTTATGGCGTGGTTTGTATTGATTCCCTGTGGCTACATCGGGACATAAATAGAAGTATATATACATGTGTGTCAGTCTGTATTCACTATATACACGTAAACTGTATAAACATTTGCCGGCCCCCGAGGTGTGTGTGTGTGTGTATGTGTGTGTGTGTGTGTGTGTGTGTGTGTGCGTGCGTGCGTGCGTGCGTGCGTGCGTGCGTGCGTGCGTGCGTGCGTGCGTGCGTGCGTGCGTGCGTGCGTGCGTGCGTGCGTGAGAAAGAAAGAGAGAATACGGTAAGTTATAGCCCTGGGGTCTATTGTTTTACATAGAGAAAAAACTTTAAAAAACTTCTTGTCTTAAAGTAGAGGGCCCAGGCCTTTGATATTTGGAATATAATAAAGCATCTACAAGTGGGAAGGGTTAAGAGCAAATCTGGAAAGTCAAACAAATCTAGATTTAGAACAAGCAATTTCTACTTTTGCCACAATGTCACGGTATTCTTTTCAATAAGACTACTTTCATTTATAGAGATTTTCCATACGTTTGTCAGTATGATTTCCAAGTCGTCTGCTGCAGATGTGTTGTACGTGCGAAAAGGGTTAAATGACTTGAAACCGTTACCAGAAAGAATATTTGCTTAGTTGGTATTCGTATTTCGGATTCATGATAAGTAACTGTGACAAGCGGCATTCGTCTTCAACCAATGAGCTAACGGTCTATGTGGAAGAGCAGCCAGTTGCTTGGAAAGTATGTTGTGTGGTGAGCTGGTGTGGCCACCCGTGTGGCCACCCGTTATATAACTGAAAAAATAACTGAAAACGGCGTAAAATCACAATCGTCAATCAATCAATCAACCATCATGACTTCGAAGACATTTATTATACAAGAAGGCCGTGGATCGCGCACACCTCAGTTATGCCAACCACATAGCCAATCACAATTACATGTACTACTTTTGTGGTCAGGTGACCTAGTTTTTGACCGAACTAGAACCATGTTCAAACCTAGCCTAGATTATACTAAAATACATATTCTGACACAGTTTTAACATGCTCAAAATAAAAATACAGCTTCCAGAGTGTTAACAAGATTTTCCTTTAATTTGGCATACTGATCTTGTTTTTGACCCGACATGACCCATATTCGAACTAAGCCTAGATATTACCAAGACAAATATTCTGGCAAAGTTTGAACGTGCTAAAGACAATAAAAGCACTGAAAGTGCTCACAGCAAGGTGCTAATTGCAGATTTCAATTGGACATGGATTTACCGAGCCCAAAGGTCTGACAAGAACACTTTAAAATGAATGATAAAGGAGTTGAACGCAAAAGATTTTATACACTGAATGGTAGTATATCGATATACTAAGATTTGACACACATATGCATCTGCTTTCTGGGTAGTTTATTCTTATCACACCTCCTGATTTACAATGTATTTTAGCCGTTATTTTATGCAATTAACACATATACATGTCATATCAAAATCACATGAAGGTGTCTGCCTAACAATGATAAATATATTGAGTGTCCAATTATAATATAAAAGCAGAAATAAAAGCCTGTGTAATCTACATTTTCTTCAGCATGATATAACCGAAATATTGGTAGAAGTGAGGTAAATCATCATACAAACGAATTAATCCATTTCTTATTAAGTGTTTTACAAAGGTGAAAAGTTTTAATTGTATTCCTTTTGAATTATTTTAAATCCCAACATTTTGGAGGAGTTGGTTGCATCGGTGTCAAAGGTCGTTTGCACCACTGATATGAGGAATTTATAAGACAAAAATGAAAAATATAATTATAATATATTTTTGTATAAAAAAAACCTGCCTAGACCGGGAATCGAACCTTGATCTCAATTCGAACTTGGACTAGCATCATCAAGACGATTATTCTTACAACATTTACATATACTTAAGCTTCCAGAGTGTTAACAATATTTTCCTTCAATTTGACCCTGTGTCCTAGTTTTTGACCTCACATGATTCATTTTCGAACTTGGCCAAAATTTGGAGGAGATGTATATTCTGTAAAACTTTCATAAAGATTGGATGTTAAATGTTGCCTGTAGAGTGTTAACAAGGCAATTGTTTGTGATCACACTAGCTTACATTGAGCACAGGTGAGCTAAACATATGGAAATTCTATAAAATAAAGTCTTTATTTTTGAAACGTTCAAAACATGGTGGAAAATGTAGAAAATGCTCATCTTGAGCACTTTCTCCTGATGATAAAATGTTTTCAAACCTCGCCGGTACAGATGCATCAAAAGGCGTCTGCATATGAGAAAAGGGCTTAAAGACGTAAACGAAATAGGTAACACAGATGCAAAATACGAAATAACAAGTTTAATGGTGTATGACCAAAAGAAGGTGAATATACATGTATAATACAGAAAACATGATTTAAGTTTTGATGTACACAGATTGTGGCGCTGTTTCTTTTCAAGAGCATATGCACTTGTACACAGATTGTGGCGCCGTTTCTTTTCAAGAGCATATGCACATGTACTAGGTAGATAAACGATTTCACTTTTACCCATGTTTCTAATAGTTAACGTTATTATTATAGTTTATTTCTGTTTCATTCTGTCTAATAGTTCTGCATTTGTTCTTACATATGGAAAACAGCTAAATTTATTGGCATTTTATATAAGTCAGAGATATATTAACCTGATATATCATACACAGAGAATGTAAAATCATTAGAAACTATTTTTTGATTATGTTGATAACTTAAAGAAAACAATGCTTATTTTAGGCGAGACAGCTCGTTACGAAATGTCTCACCTGAATCTGTAATGTTCAACACAAATCTGTAAATACCTCAACATTGCCATTGGCGCTGAAAGGGTTAATACAACATTTTGGATTTTGACAAAAAAATAACTTAAACTAAGCAAGACCCTTTTTCAAATTAAAAAAGTTATGGTTACAATCTCTCTGCAAAACAAGCTATCCTGCAATGGTCTAAGCAACTTAAGGAAATGAAATATATCAGAAGCACGAGTTATTTCCCCTAGTCTATTACATCATATAAGCGCTTTACATAAAATACAAATACCCAAAACAAGCGTCTTAGCTTACCTATCCTGCTATGGTCTAAGGGAGACAACTTTTGGAAAATGTAATTAGTACTATGGTTTAATTGAAACAACTTTAGAAAATGAAATATATCAGAAGCACGAGTTATTTCCCCTGGACCTTAAATTCATTAAAATTTAAAAACGACCGTCTTTATTTTCAATGGTCTAAGAAAGAGACAACTTTTGACAAATGTTATTTGTTTTATGTTCTAAAGGAAACAACTTTAAAGAATGAAATATATATAAGAAACACGAGTTATTTCCCCTAGACCATAACACATAAGATGCTTACATATATATTACAAAGAGCAAAAACAAGCTTTTTAGCTGAGCTATCCTGCAATGATTTAAGAGAAGTTTTTTTGGAAATTGTAATAAATGTTATGGTCTTATGGAAATAACTTTAGAAAATGAAATGTATAAGAAGCAAGACTTTCCCCTAGACCATTACATTTCTGAAGTAGGATCATATAAGAGCTTTACATAAAATACAAAGACCCAAAACAAGCGGCTTAGTTATAGTCTAAGGGAAACAACTTTAGAAGATGAAATGTATAAGAAGCAAGACTTTCCCCTAGACCATTACATTTCTGAAGTAGGATCATATAAGAGCTTTACATAAAATACAAAGACCCAAAACAAGCGGCATAGTTATAGTCTAAGGGAGACAACTTTTGAAAAATGTAAATTAATGTTATGATTCAGGGGAAACAACTCTAGAAAAAGAAATATATCAGAAATACGATTTGTTTCCCGTAGACCATAATAGCATTAAAATACAAGACGACCTTCTTAATCTGCAATGATCTAAGGGAGGTAACTTTTGAAAAATGATATCAATTGTATGGTCTAAGGGAAACAACTTTAGAAGATGAATTATATATAAAGCACGATATATTTCCCCTAAAGCATAAAATCACTTAAATACAAAAACAACCGTCTTAATCTGCAATGGTCTAAGGGAGACAACTTTTGAAAAATGATATCAATTGTATGGTCTAAGGGAAACAAATATAGAAAATGAAATATATCTGAAGCAAGAGTTATTTCCCCTAGACCATTTAATTTCTTAAATCGGATCATTTAAGCCCAGTCTTAGCTCAATTGCCGTCCAGTGGTCTAAGGGAGACAACATTTGCCAAATGTTAGTTGTTTTTTGGTCTAAGGGAAACAACTATAGAAAATAAAATATATCAGAAGCACAAGTTATTTACCCTAGACCGTAAAATCATTTAAAATACAAAAACGACCGTCTTAGTCTGCATTAGTCTAAGGGAGACAACTTCTGAAAACTGTAATTCATTTTATGGTCAAAGGGTCAACAACTCTAGAAATTTAAATATATCAGAAGCACGAGTTATTTCCCTTAGGCCATGACATTATTAAACAACAAGAACGACCGTCTTAGGAAGCATTTTTTTCTGCAATGGTCTAAGGGATACATCTTTTGAAAAAATGTTATCAATTTGATGGTCTAAGGTAAACAACTTAAGAAAATGATATAAGCAGTTATTTCCCCTAGATCATTCAATTTCTGAAATCGGATCATCTAAACGCCGTCTTAGCTCAGATGCCCTGCAATAGACTAAGGGAGACAACAAATGTTATTTGTTTTATGGTCTTAGGGTAACAACTTTAGAAAATGAAATATATATAAGAAACACGACTTATTTCCCCTAGACCTAAACGTATAAGAGCCTTACAAAGATACAAAGAGCAAAAACAAGCGTCTTAGCTATGCTATCCTGCAATGGTTTAAAGGAGACAACTTTTGAAAATTTTAATTAATTAAATGGTCTGATGGAAACAACTTTAGAAAATGAAATTAATGAGAAGCATGAGTTATTTCCCCTAGGCCATTACATTTCTGAATTTGGATCATAGCGCTTTACATAAAATACAAAGGCCCAAAACAGGGGTCTTAGCTAACCTATCCTGCAATTGTCTAATGCAGACAACTTTTGAACAATGTAATTAATTTCATGTTCTAGGGGAATCAACTCTAGAAAATGAAAACATATTAGAAGCACGAGTTATTTCCCTTAGACTATAAAATCATTAAAATACAAAAACGACCGTCTTAGTCTGCAATTGTCTAAGGGGGACAACTTTCAAAAATGTTATTAATGAGCGTTTTCGGCTTTTGCAATCGAGTAACTCGAGCAGAAAATCTGGACATGCGCAGAATACGACACGAGCAATTATTCACGAACGCCTTACCCCAGTCTTGTGTTGTTTACAAAATAGCGACCTTCTGTGCATCAGCAGTGAAAGACAAATAACATTGACTAAAATTAATAACAACTTATAAATAAATAAAAAGAATCAAAGTTATCAGTTTAGATTCTTATTTAAGAAATATACACATATCGCTTGAATAATTATCCAATAACAAAGCACAATTTTGCAACAAAACTAGTTTGTATCATTTCTTACCGCGGATTACTTCCAGCCGTCGCCATCTTTGATCTCCTGTTACCCGTCAAATAGTGGGGGTCGTTCTAGTCGAGTAAATTAGATATTAAGCGCATGCTCACTTCGCTCACTCGATACGTTCGACTTTCAACTCCAGTTACTCTCGTTACGCGAGTAAACAAGTCGAAAACGCTCAATGTTATGGTCTAGGGGAAACAATGGTAAAAGGTCAAAGGGAAGTAAATCGGATCGGCTTGCCGGGCAGACAATTTTGTCCAGGGAATTTCAGATGAATATACAAGACTGATGTTGGCTCCCATTGGACAATAATGATTTCGTTGAAAGTTGAAAGTGATTTTCATAAAGTTGAATAACCTCTGACTGATTTATAACCAAAATAGTGTTTGCTTTTAGCTATGTTGACACTCTAATAGCCATTTTCAAAACATGCTGTATTTTCTGAATTTGAAAGTAAAATTCAGTGCGGGATAAGGGTGACCTTTGATTCGACCTCCTAGCTCTTTCCATAAACGGTGAACATGTGAGTTTGTTTTGCTTTTCTGGTAGTTCTAAGAATGAACTTTAGTTTGATACAGGTATATATGTTAATCCATTTGCTAGTAACGAACCATAACCCATAATGCTATAATGGTCGCCTATGGAAAATGATTTACTTCCCTTTGACCTAAAGGGAAGAAAAGTTGAATGTTTTAATACATCTGTCCATTGTGACTAAATTTTGTTGCAAACTTCAAGGATTGGAAGAAATATTTGAATTGAAACAATATCATAGGCAACAAATTTTTACTCTTTTTTTAAAAAGAATTGACCCACATATAATCTCTATAAATCAAGGTAGAACTAGTTAGTATACGGAATATATTTGAAAACATCATGGCAAAAGTAGAAATTTCATTATGAGCAATGTTTTTGCTCCATTGTTTTTTAAAGAGATCTGCTGTAGATTAGAATTTGTTTTGGAACGCATTAGATAGGAAAAGGAGAAATGGCTCATTCTGAGCAATTACTGTTTACTAACTATGGTTTAAGTAGTTTAATAATGTTGCAGAGTTTTCAATGTAATTTATACCAGGACTTTTTATACTTATTCAATAACATGTAAGACATATATATGGGCCACTCCATGAGAAAACCGGTGATAGTGACAGCATTTTCGATTTTGGATTGTTTACATGTTCATATAGTCCAACCTGTCTAGTTTTGTCTGATATATGTGGACTTCGTATGACACATATTGACGCCGTAATGGACGTCAATAATAGACGTGTGTTACTAATTGCTGAAATGACGTCGAATTCTGTTCGACGCTCAAACAATTTCATCATTTACAGCAAAGTTATAAAATGGTTTGAGTACATTTTAAGTCATGCAGCGTATAACTTCACCTGTAAAACAGTACTACATCGAATGGTGGTGCAATTTAAATCACGGCGTTTTGAACAAGATGTTAGGGTCGTGCTGAAATACTTGGGAACAAATCCGGAAAATATATTCAATCTAGATCTACTACATCGAAGGAAATGAATTGCATATATTTAGATTCGGCTTTTCTTATAGTAGTCGTTTAGCGAGGTCTTATTTGAATGTTATCAATTTCCTCAAACCTGTGTGGTTTGAGATAATAGCGACCTCATAAAGATCTGAGATCAGTGTCCGAGTTCCTGTCGGTGCACTACCAATTCTCAATTAACAATAGTCAAACCCACTCTTTAGTACTCTTGGTTGTTTGGATAGTACTACGAAAGCTCCGGTCTATCTGTGTTGCTGAAGTTTTGAATGACTTTTAACAAACAACAACAACAAACTTGCATCACAATCGAAGTAGGTCTTGTTATATAAGTAAATTTAATTTAACAAATGATGATATTTGTTACCATTGTCTCTTATTTAAATTCAGATAGGCAACATTCTGCTTTAATTTGTTATAATCAAACAACACTTGGTTCACCACTGGGGGAAGACATGGCAGTTGGGATAAATAGATAACAAAATGTTCAGGTGTGTTTTTGTCAAATAAAACATTCAGATCTGCATTATTCTGTATTCATGACAGCTGGGATAAATAGATAACAACATGTTCAGGTGTGTTTTTGTCAAATAAAACATTCAGATCTGCATTATTCTGTATTCATGACAGCTGGGATAAATAGATAACAACATGTTTAGGTGTGTTTTTGTCAAATAAAACATTAATATCTGCAATATTCTGCATTCGTGACAGCTGGGACAACACAAATCGATGTGTCATGCAATGCCAAACCGACCTACAGAGGTTTTCAATCAATACCGATTTCATTTATATTTCATACTTAAGTTGGCTTATAACATTTCGTTCAAACTTACTCTCAGGAAGAATGTAAAACTACATGGACAAGGGCGATCCTGACCAGACTGAACAAATGCATAAGCTTATCAGGATTTAATTAGTCACACATTCATGAAGATGATATTACCATATATAATATAGCATAACTCTACATTAATGTGCTATGTCATGTACCATGTAACATCTTGATTTGGATGCAGAATAAATAACAACCACCAGGCAGATCTTTCATCATGTTGGCATCATGTAAGAGTGTACACCACCGCTGCATGGCGGCATTACATTGTATTGAAAAGAAAAAAGAATACCCTTTACATTTACAGACAGTCAGTTGCCTAGAATGAATAATGGGCTGAATATTGCTAGAAAAAACTCATAGTAAAAACTACATGTTATCACCGTATAAACAGAAGTATCGTTGAAAGTACAATTATCCAACATGAATCACAGGATACAGCATAAACCAAACAACTGGTCAAGATCCTTTCATTAACCTGCGTTTTCTCCATGGTTTAAAAAATATCTAGAATCGTTGTTGCTTCATGAATTCATTATATTACAACATACACAGTGATTCCAGCATTCCCTTTGTCATCTTATACAAACCATTTTGATATAAGATCCATTTCTCCATGATTTCAATCCTTGTGAAAATGTAGATAGCCACTGAATTAGCAGTATCACTGGTTAAACTTCAAGTTATGGTTTTGCAACTGAGTGATAGTGATGCATGTAAATCATACATCACACATGAGCCAGGTGTATACTGTTTGTCCGAAGTATAAGAAAGGGTTCTACATATACACCTAGATGCAGATTAAATTGTATGGATTTGCACGCTGATCTGTTTCTATAACGCTCGCAAATGAATGAAGGTTTGTTTTCGTTAAGCAACGCTCAGTTATAGATCTATTATTGAATAATAATGACACAAAACAATATGCTTTGCATCCGCAATTTCAACCGATTTACACGGTTTTATTTCATAGACTTTTGTTTTCTATGACTATAAGTTCAACACCTTATTGAGGGCTATATATTATTCAATTCATGTATGCAGATGCAGGTAAACTTCTTTCATACAGTCTTGTATAACATCATAGCAGCGTTAAAATATATTCAGTATGTATTTAAATTGAAAGTTGATGGCAATGAATAGGTATTATATACACACAAATTTCACATAATCAACCCCCCCCCCCCCCCCCCCCAAAAAAAAAGAACGAAAATGCGTATGTGTCAATGGTAAAAACCATTTCAAGTCAACCTCAGAAACATATTTTCAATTCTTAATCACAAATGGATCATTGAAAGGAGGAATATTCACAAATCACGAAAAAACTAAACAGTAAAACATATTGACAATCTGACCAAATGTAAGAAGTGTGTGTGTAGGACAATCTGGATTCATTGTGACTAGTACATTACAAGTCGCCTTTATGGAACACCTTTTTATATGTTTATTAATATATATATTATATTTGTGTAAATGAGATAATTTTTGATCAAGTGTTGTGCTTTTGCTTCTGTTAAACTGTTTCAGTCTTTCCGTTTTCTTGCAACTGAAATATTTATATAACATCTATATATAAGAGGTTGTTTTTTCATTGGCACAGTTGAACTTCTGGAAACAGAATAAAGGTAACTATTTTATTTATTTCAAATATATTTGAACAATGGCTTGTTTCTATAGTAACAGGCATATTTAGCCACATCATAAGATAACAATTCTAGACTATGTATGTATAACCCACTGCATGATTCTTAGCTGGACTACTACTTAAAAAGAACATTGTAGGAAGGAGTATTCTCGAAAGCGAATTCTCCTTTTGTCACAATGTTTTCAAATTTTCTCTGCTGCACAGGCATCAACTCGCAGGTGGGATAGGGTTAACTACTATATAGGAGCTGCTTCTTAACCCCTTTCCTACATACAACAATTCTAAAACAGCCAACTAAATAGATATAGGTTAAAATATGGAAATCTCTATCAACAAAAGTATTATTTTTGAAAAGCGTTGAAACCATTATGACACAAAGAGAAATTGCTCGGGATAAGCCATATATTGTTTTTAAGCCTACCAGAGCACAAAGTGCTGGAGGTGAGTTTTTGTGATCCCCCCTTTGTCCGTCGTTCGTCCGTCGTCAAAAAGTTTGCTTGTTAACACTCTTTAGGTCACTATTATCACCCAATCTTCATGAAGCTTATTCAGTTTGTATATCTTGCTGCTTTCTAGGCCAAGTTCGAATAAGGGTCATAACGGGTCAAAAACTAGATCACTATGCCAAATCAAAATCTAGTTAACACTCTGGAAGCCGCCTTTTTTACTTGAGCATGTTGTAACTTTGTCAGAATATTTTTCCGTATGATATTAAGGATAAGTTCGAATATGGGTCAGGTCCGTTCAAAAAGTGTAAGCCATATTGTAGACAAATCCTGTTAACACTATAGAGACCGCATGTTTTATTTGAGCAGCTTGAAACTTTGTCGTATGATATTAATATTAGTTATGTCGGGTCAAAAACTAGTGGCACTAGGCCAAATTTAAGGAAAATCGTGTTAAGACTCTGGAAGCCGCACTTTTAGCTTGAGCATGTTGAAACTTTCTCAGAATGTTTGTCTTGATTATATTGAGGCTCAGTTCGAATATGGGTCATGTTTGGTAAAAAAAACTAGGTCACTATGACAAGTTGTAGGACACTTGGTTTAACACTATAGAGACCGCATTTTTGACAGATTTTTGACAAGTTCGAACATTGGTCGTGTCGAGTCAAAAATTAGGTCACTTGGTCAAATTGAAGGAACATCTTGTAAATACTCTGGAAGCCGTGTTTTTAACTTAAGCATGTTGGCACTTTACCAAAATCTTTATCTTGATGATATCTAGGCTATATTCGAATATGGTCCGGTCAAAAACTAGGTGACTATGCCAATATTGAGAAAAATCTTGTTAACACTCTAGACCACATTTTTCTCAAATGTTCCTTGGGTGACCCTTTACTAAGAATGTTGAAATAAGTTTGACGATGTGATTCGTTAAAAGCATGGATTCTCTTATTAAGTCTTAAATAACACATTCTCAGGTGAGCGATCCAGGGCCTCATGGCCCTCTTGTGTCCCATTGTTTTCAAATATATTCTGCCGCAAATGCGTAAACATGCTTCTGCCTCGGAAAATGGCTGCTGCAATAGACGAATTTTGAAAATATTGTGGGAAATCGAGCAATTAATCAAAAAGAGCAATTTTCCCCTTTTTACATAAAAGTTTTCAAACCTGATCCAAGTTCATTCTTTAGATACTCTAGATAATAAATAGTTTTGCTACAGGTACTATTTAACCCTTTCCCTCATACGACAATTCTGCAGCAGACGACTTTGAACATATTTTGTCAACTAATAGAAAATCTCCATAATTTGATGGATAACCTATGACAAAAAGTGGAAAACATTGTGACAAAAGGAGAAATTGCACGTTTTGTGCAATTTCTTCTTTTGTTACTATGTTTTCAAAAAGCCATCTGCTGCAGAGGCGTCAGAAAGCGTCTATATGAGGGAAAGGGTTAACACTTTCCACACTACAGACACCGTTTTGTCTAATCTTCAACAGATGGATGATAGGAGCAATTTCGACTGTTTACGCAATGTTTTCCTCACAAGTCAATACTTTTAGTTTCATTAATTAATACAGATTTACCAATATCTTTGCCTAGACATTTTCAAACCATCTGCTGTAGATTTTGACTATGTGATAAACGGTTAAGCAGACTGTAAACATATCTTATAAATTACAAGATATGTTTACAGTCTGCTTAACCCTTTATCATTAAAATCACACTTCAGTGCGTTTGAAAATTACCTATCACATATTTATTTGGTTATCTAAACTATGTCTACCGTTCAAGAGTTGAATTGAAGATCTCTGGAAATAAGGTTAACCCCCGTCTTAAATAAATGTTTCAACTGTATGCATTTCTACTTTTATGTTTACATTATTTAAAAGTATGTGACTTGTGATGTAACTTCCCAAACAAGAGCACCGCATACGGCACAGACGCTCGACTGATAGAAAACAGAAACAAAGCTGAGCTGAACAAAAAACCTTAACAGGACGACCACGCCGCCGCCGACGACGACGCCAGGGTCATGACAATAGCTCTCGTTTTTTCAAAAGTCGAGCTAAAAATGGAACAGTTGAACATCTTTTTCCACTCATACCATGGGTACCGTCCAACAGCACTTTCAGTGCTTTGAATATTAACAGCCCCTTAATTTTCTACTCTTACCCAAAGTTACTACTGTAATTCCTCGATCATGTAATGTGTAGGTATCACTAAACGCAGATCTTTGAGACTTGCGTTATTTGGTTTGTTCTACATATTACCTAAATCATTGTAATCGGCCATTACCAGAAATAACAAATTAGCTAGACAGTAATAAATAGTGTCAAAATGTCCACATCTAATTTACATTGCAATAATTATTGATTCGGGCTCGAAGTAGTGATACAAAATTCGATGGCTTATTAATTGATACTCATCAGAATCGAATGACAGTGCAACAGAGAAGCTTTGCATGTTAATTGAGTGTTACCCCATGCTCATCCAAAGTAACTGAGTATTTGAACAACCTCTTGTCTGATGGCCCTAAATCGATCACCCGATTGACAGTAAATTAGTAGCAAATATGTAACTGCAAATATCCGGGAAATTTTGATTTAGGAGTGCAAATGAAACTGAAAGGAGTGGACACTGTTAAAGAAATGGCTTATCAGTAAAAGCCATTTATATCTTGAAATTCAATAAGAACTTTAATAAGAATGGAATTATGAAGTTTTTGTCATTTTTGTCATTTTGCACCTTTCTGATGCCGCCTTGCTGCCCTGTTTTTCAACGAAATCGATATGGCTTCAACAGGTTTTTTTTAGGGTCACTTAAGAAATATTTCTACCAAATTATCTTGGAATCGAACAAGCAGATTATGAAGGAAAAGGATTTTAAAGTTTGGGAATTTTTCTCAATTTCTGATGCCGCAGTCGTTGAACAATTTTGAAAGAGGATCAAAATGAAATTCTTATTACGGACATCTCTTGTTGTTCAAAGCAACTGTTGTTGACAATGAAGATACGCAAAGGACACAAGGTGATAACATTACCTCCCCTTGAGCAAATTCTGCTCAGATGAGCTAAAACTTGTCTTCTGTAGAGGCATTAATGATTGTTTGGGGTTTTACACCCCTTTCAACAATTGTTCAGTTATATCACGGCGTTTCCTGGGTAAGTTACTAGTACACGCAACCCTGAGCGCCAAGGCGGCCAGCAATTACTACATTTGTTAGAATCCTTTGCAAGACCAGGCTGGGGATCGAACCCGCGACCAACCGCATTCGAGTAGAAGTATTATAGAGAAATGTCAAAGGAAATCAGTTAATTTCAACAAAAACGCAAATATAATTAATACTTATTTTTATTCACAGATTTGATAAAAAAAGAAATCTGTAGCATATTAAATCTGCATTGACATATAATATTAATAATAATAATAATAATAATCAAATGACACATAACTATATGACAATAGTTGACATATAATCATACAAATAATATTTTTAAGTTTTACTTTATAAAATAATCAACAAAGAGAAGGACCCTGGTAATCCCTATAGAGAAGATTGAGATGTGCCAAACAGAGAGAACTCCCCACCCACTCATATAGACGCTTTCTGATGCCTCTGCAGCAGACGGCTTTTTGAAAACATAGTGACAAAAGAAGAAATTGCTCAAAACGAGCAATTTCTCCTTTTGCCACAATGTTTTCCACTTTTAGTCATAGGTTATCATCCATTCAATTATAGAGGTTTTCTATTTTTTGACAAAAAAATTTCAAAGTCATTGCTGCAGAATTGTTGTATGAAGTAAAACGGTTAATCTTATCCCACATACAACAATTCTGCAGCAGACAGATTTGTAACTATCTAAACAAAATTATGGAAAATATCTAAAAATGAAAGGTTGATTAGTGAATAGTCGGAACTAGTGCGGCAAAAGGGAAATTTCTTCTTTTGCCACAATGTTTTCCACTTTAAGTCATAGGTTATCTATCCATTCAATTATGGAGATTTTCTATTTTTTGACAAAATATGTTCAAAGTCATCTGCTGCAGAATTGTTGTCGTATGAGGTAAAAGGGTTAATCCTATCCCACATACAACAATTCTGCAGCAGACAGCTTTGAAACTATCTAAGCAAAATTATGGAAAATATCTATAAATGAAAGGTTGATTAGTGAATAGTCGGAAATAGTGCGGCAAAAGGAGAAATTGCTCATTATAAGCAATTTCTCCTTTTGCCACAATGTTTTTCAAAAAAAATCTGCTGCGGATGGGTCTGCAAGTGGGGGAAGGGTTAATTAATAAACTATGTCATGGACTCTTCCAAATTGAGAACTTTATCAGGAGTAGATTCCAGATGATTTAACAACATTGTGATAAAAGGAGAAATGTCTCTGTTAACCACAATGTTTCCCTCTGTGTATCAAGAGTTATGTTTACAGTTCTCAATATAATGTATACCATTTGTTCATTAGATGATTTCAAAGCCGTTCAACAGGTTGACAAAACTGTCCATAACAGGTGAACCAATAATTATGATGACAAATACCGATGATATTCATCACCTTTGTTTGAATGATAACAACTCTGGAGCGATCGTGCATTCGGATAGGATCATCCTAATCCACGCAGTTTCACATTAGATTAATTTATGGACTTATTTATTTTTCATCGATTGTACATACAGCAAGCTCTAACAATTCATATCATTCACTCTCGATGTATACTGAATAGCGTAAAGCCTCTCAAGTGATTAACCAATCGTATATAAATCTAAATACAGACAATCAACATACGAGTCAGTGTCTGGCATTGTTCAGACTAAATAGAGGGGGATTACTTTCTGCGTGGCACATCTCGAGTTGTGTTACAATAAATAAGCTTTTTTCTATTTCATATAGCACTTTTACAAATTAAAAACTCGGTTTCTGAAACCCAGTCCCAGTATACAGACACGTCCGGATGCCTCTGCAACAGACAACCTTCGAAAATCATTGTCATTTCAATTATAAAGATTATCCATATTGTTTATTAAATGTTTTCAAAGTTGTCTGGTGCAGATTTGTTATATGTGGGAAAGGGTTAAATGTCTTATCTTGATGCATCTTAGGCAAATAGTTATTGAAAATACTGTGTGAAAAAATTAAAATTGATACAAAGAATGATAAATTCCTCCTTTATTTCCTGGCAATGTTTCCTTCTTGTTTCAATACCACTATTTCCATTTGTCCCAATAATAAAATTTGTCCTTCAGTTTTCAAATTTAATTAACATTTGTTTCATCATATGTTAATACTTTTCGTGATATAAATGCCTTTCGATACCTGCGCAGCAGATAACCTTCGAAACAATCATGGAGAAAAAATAGAAATTTCAATTTATCTTTTCCAACAATATTTTCAACCCTGTATTAACCCTTTCCCTCATTCAAACGCTTTCGGACGCCTCTGCAGCAGACAGCTTTTTGAAAACATAGTGACAAAAGAAGAAATTGCACAAAAGGTGCAATTTCTCCTTTTGCCACAATGTTTTCCACTTTTTGTCATAGGTTATCCATTCAATTATAGAGGTTTTTTATTTTTTGACAAAATACGTTCAAAGTCGTCTGCAGAATTGTCGTATGAGGGAAAGGGTTAAAATGTTCACAATGAAGCCAATTTTTCAGATGTATAAACTTGTTCCTCCAATGCTTTTGAAGCCCTTGACTATTAACCCTTTTCCACATACAATACATCTGCAGCAGTCTTTTTTGAATAAAAAAATAAGGAAACTGTTTATGAATGAAAGTACAATAATTGAATAGTTGGTTTTGCTAGATGTTTATAAACTCATCTGCTTTATTTGGGAAAGGGTTAAATACAATTCCATTGAACAATATATATCTTTCATGGACTGTTATTGGCATAGTCTATAAACAACAGTAATCCTTCAAAATCTAACATATAAATTTAAAGAAGCCATTACATTTAAGAATAATGCATATATCATTTATTCAATTTAATGTATTTAAACCTTTTCATAAATGCAGACACATTTGAAACCATTTTGGCATAAGGGGAAATCACTGTCAAGGTTTTCATCTCTATGCAATAATTATACTTTCATTGATGGGAGATTTTCCATTATGTTTGCGAGAGAAAGGGTTAATCCAAATATAGGTTACCAGACATTGCATCTGTAATAAAATTGAATCTAATTGAAAAAAAAAAAATGCCTTTTTTTCACTGCATGAAGTGCATCCCCATCACCTGTGCAATTTTCTTTACTTACTTAACATGAATAGTGTGCTCTCATAACCCTCCCCATTCCCCTCATACTGGCACTTGTTGATGCCCCTGCAGCTCATAATGAGCAACGTTAACCTTTTGTCTGGATGTTTTCAACTTTAGTCAATAATTGTTCTTTCATTTCTAGAGATTTTGCATGTTTTCAAAGTCATCTGCTGCAGACTTGTTGTAAGTGGGGGAAAAGGTAAAAAGAAAGCCCGTGTTAAGTTGTGTTTCTAGTTACCGTGCTGCGGATACTACCATTCTATATAACAAAGGAAAATTCTTTACTGACAAAATGTCTGCAACATATGATAAGAGAACTTCTATACACAAATGAGAACAATCTCTATAAATGAAAGTATAATTACTGGATCAATTTAAAAAATACTGATATCAAAGCAAAAGGAGAAATTATTCATAATGATCAATTTCTTTTTTGCCACAATATTGTTAAAAGTCATCTGCTGCAGATGTGACAAAATGTGTCTGTACAGGGAGCAAGGGTTACATATCATACAATTGAATGTTATTGCTTAGCTCTCCTCTCCCATTTTCTAAACATTATTATAAATCCACAATCAACAGAAGCATACTAGGAGTATAATAGTATAAATACTGTATGATGCTATTTAGAATAGCATCTTTGATCAAGGTTAAAACTTTCCCACATACAGACGCTTTCTGACGTCTCTGTAGCAGACAACTTTTGAAAACATTGAAGCATAAGGATAAAAATTCCCTCATTATGAGAAATTTCTCCTTTTGCCACAATGTTTTCATATTTTATTGAGTTTCCATATTTAAGACTACATGTATATGTTTTGACAGTCGTCTGCTGCAGATTTGTTGTATGCGGGAAAGCTCTAAAAACAAGCAGCTCTACACTGGAAAACATGTAGTTGGACAAAGGAACCATTCAGCAACATTATTATATCAAAAGAACTCCCAAGTGAAATATGCTACGAGGTTTTCATGGACTATGCATGCATGCAGGACTACTCTTGAACTTGGAGGTATTGATATGGACTTCATACTGTTTGTGTATATAAAGGTTGGATAAACTGTGCTCATGATAACCATATTCATTACAATCGGACTTCATACTGCTATGTATATAAAGGTTGGATAAACTGTTCTCATGATAACCACATTCATTACACAACCTAATCATCCCAAAATGAATGTTTGTTGATCTATTTTTTTTATGCACAAAGAAAGGATACCACTTTCATGATAAAGACTTTTTTGTACAGCAAAAGAGAAAATTCTATGACAATTGTATTTCAATCAACTGCATTAAATAGGAAGTTAACCCTTTCCCACCTATAGACGCATTTTCAGCAGACAACTTTTGAAAACATCTTGACAAAAGGAGAAATTGCTCTAAATGACAATTTCTCTATTTGCCACAATGTTTTCAATTTTTTTTCTGTAATTAAGCCTACAATTATAGAGATTTTCCATGTTTTTAAGTGGACATTTTCAAAGTCGTTTGCTACAGTTTTGCTGTATGTTGGTAAGGGTTAAGGTATCTGGGGTACACAAACGTGGATTTTGTATTGCCTACATCGACCATTCAAGCAAAAAGCGACCAAAGGAAATTGGTTTGTAATTGGTCATACTATCAGTATATTGGAACATTCACAGAAAACTTAAAATTTCCATAATTATGTGTCGGTAGAGCAGAGCTCTTTTCAGACCGAGAATCACCAAGGTGAACATGGGCTTATCTGTAAAACCCTACCCACAATCTCTGGGTTGAGAAAAACTAATGGTCATTTAGTCTTTGTTACATCATTGGAATTCCAGCCAAAGGTTGCTTAGAAATAGCCAGGACACAGAAAACAGGACAGATGGATGAATGCACGGTCACACAAAAGCACAGATTATTCAGCGACTATATGCATCCTGATTTTATTCGGCCGACAGAGCTCTAGATAAGGAGCATTTTGCCAGTTCTGCCGATACATGACCAGGGGTTAATGAACAAAATTAATAAATGATATCACTCAATGAAGAGACATTTTCTTTTATCACAAATAGGTATGATCAAGGTCATCCACTTGAATATCAAAGTGTCCTTGACCCATTTATCTTTCTAGATCAACTTCATTCTTTTTAGACCTTTTATAAGCCCAGAAAGATGCAGAAAATAAAGCCATTTATGTTGAACATTCTCATTATCTCTGTATAAAAAGCAACATACTCAGACTATTTGGTCAAGAACCAAACACATTTATCTTTGATGGAGAAATAAAGGTTATGGAATTTGAAATATTCTCCTGATCTGGAACCCAGTTTCGGCCTATCTAGAGTGGGCATCCGGGTCCGTCGAATTTGAATTACTATCACGTTTGCTCTCGCCTACCGAGTCTATTGGACTTACACCCTTTGATTTATTCACTAAGGGTGATCCGTGTCCCCTATTCTGTGATGAGGTTCCTGAATGAATAAGGGGCGGGGGCCCTCCAGGACCCACCGAGGGTGAACTCCGCTTAATATGATTCAAGGCTGCTGGGCTCATATTTCTTGCAAAGTGATGGGCTAGATGGTCTGGGGCCCTGAGTGTGGGAATTTTACTGTTTTCATAGTATAACCGCTCTCTTTCAAACAAGGGCAACCTCTCCAAGTATTCCCTTTTTGCTCTTTCAGCGTCCCTTAACATAATCTCCTCCCGAAGTCTTTCTTGTTCAATGGCTGCAAATCCAGGGAATCCCGGATGCACACCAGGACCTGGAAACCGATTCATAAACGGATCCCGAGCTTGCTCGAGTTCACGCTGGAGACCTAGTCTATGGTTAACAAAATCACTTTGGCCTTTGTCAAATGGGTTCCACAATGAGTGATGAGGAGCTGGGCCCCTGTCACCTCCAAGGAATGATGCTGGAGTCATCATCCTTGTTCTGTCCATTAAACTGCCATGCATGAATGGTTCAGCTGTCCGAAGGGCCATTAACTCCTCCTCTCTTGCCAGATTATCCCGCCTCTCTTCTTTTATCTTAAGAACACTATTTTCGTCTGGCCGCCTATCAAAGCTACGCTCTGATTTCATAATGTCAATTCTCCCATTTCTCATGGGTGACCTTGACCTTGAACGAGATCTAGATTTTGCCAAAATGTCATGTTCACGCACCCTGTCCCTGCTTCTCTCGTCATGTGATGAAAACCGGTGACGATCGTGATCCATCATACGTCTTTCTCTGTAACAAAAACATTTTTGAAAATTATTATTTACAGTCAGACCTGTGTTAGCAGACCCCTCTGTTATGCAGCCATCTTGTAAAAAGCAGCCAGTTGTAAAAGTAACCAAAAAAACAATTTCTTAAATATTTCAACGTGTATTAACCCTTTCCCTCATAACAATTTTGCAGCAGACGACTTTGAAAACATATTGACAAAAATCTGAAAAATCTAAATAAATGAGGGTTTAACTATTAAAAAGAGTTGAAAACATTGTAGCAAAAGGAGAAATTGCTTGTTTTGAGCAATTTCTCATTTTGTCAGTGTTTTCAAAAGTCGTCTGCTGCAGAGACGTCAGAAAGCGTCTATATGAGGGAAAGGGTTAAACAAGCAAGTTCAGAAATATGAAAAAACAGATAATAATTAAATAGTCGGAAATATTTGGCAAAAGAAGAAATTGATCATAATGGAGATCATCCTTGTGTCACAATTATTTCTAAAGTTGTCAGCTGCAGATAAGTAAACACTCGTCTGCAGGTTCGAAAAGAGTTTACCAAATCATACCATGTATCAAGGTAAAACCATCTACTTTAAACATTGTAAGAAAAAGTTCTCGCATATTTGTTAATCCCTGGAGAGTGCAACCACAAATCCAGTCTAACCCTTTCCAACATATATTTCATTTGCAGCAGCCCACGTTGATAACATCTGGACACAAATGTGAAATTTTTCTGTCAGTGAAAATATCATTATTTAATAAAGATGAAAACATTGTGGCGAAAGGAGAAATTGCTTGTTTTGAGCAATTTCTTCTTTTGTCACATTGTTTTCCATAGTCGTCTGCTGCATAGGCGTCAGAAAGAGTCTGTATGTGGAAAAGCTTTAATCAAGGTGAAATTCCATGTGAAATTTCATTGATCTGTGACAGGTAGTCACTAAGATACGGACCTATAAGCAAAGGTTAACCCTTTCCCTCATATAGACGCTTTCTGACGCCTCTTCAGCAGACAGCTTTTTGAAAACATAGTGACAAAAGAAGAAATTGCACAAAACCTGCAATTTCTCCTTTTGCCACAATGTTTTCCACTTTTTGTCATAGGTTATCCATTCAATTATGGAGATTTTCTATGTTTTGACAAAATACGTTCAAAGTCGTCTGCTGCAGAATTGTCGTATGAGGGAAAGGGTTAATCAATGCCATATGGTTTTATTTTTTCAGGAATGCTGCCATATATTTTAACTCTTGTCACATATAGATGCCTCTGCAGGTGTCGACTTTTGAAAAAAACAATTTTTTCAATAAATATTGTTTCATTTGTAGAGATACTTCGTAATTTTGCTGAGATTTTTGCAAAGTCATCTGCTGCAGATTTGGTGCATGTGGTAAAGAGTTTTATAAGTTACCTTTCTCTCTCTTCTTCTCTCCTTCGTTCCATGCTTATTTCTCTTTCTCTTTCTAATTCTTTCTCTCTATCCTCGGACTTTGTCCAGGATGGATGAGTTTGGAATGTGGGTGGGGTACGATGTAGCCGGTTCCACTCATGAGATGCTGATGGAATAGACTGTGGTTCCCTGCTTGTCGGTATACCATTTCCTGTTAATAGATATAAACATAACTCATGTTCCGGATTCCTTATTTGACCCTCAACCCTTTCACACATACAACAAATATGCAGCAGACAACTTTGAAAGAATTTATGAGTTAACCCTTGCCATCATACAACAATTCTGCAACAGACGACTTTGAACATAACCTATGACTAAAAGTAGAAAACATTGTGGCAAAAGGAGAAATTGCACGTTTTGTGCAATTTCTTCTTTTGTCACTATGTTTTCAAAAAGCCGACTGCTGCAGAGGCGTCAGAAAGCGTCTATATGAGGAATATATTTATATGTATATATAGATGAATAGAATTGAAAACATTGTGGAAAGAGGAGAATTTGCTCAAAAGTCGTCTGCTGCAGAGGCTTCAGAAAATGTCTGTATGTGAGATAGGTCAATTTTGAGAATGAATTGGATTCTGACCAATCGGATACTTGAGCACAAATTCCAAGTAAAGATTTAACATTCATAGTTTAACATTTTCCACATTCGACAAATCTGCAGCAGACGACTTTGAAAACATACCCAAAAAAAATTGGAATATTAAATGAAAGCATAACAATTTCATAGAGTTGAAAACAGGGTGACAAAATGAGAAATTGCTCGTTTTGAGCAATTTCTTATTTTGTCGACATGTTTTCAAAGAGCCGACTGCTGAAGAGGCGTCAGAAAGCGTTTGGTAATAAGCCATAGATTGATGGGAAAAGAACATTTTACTCCTCCTTATCTAAGGGTATGGGATCACACACAAAACTTTCCTTGATATGCCATATCTTTTAACTCTTTCCCTCATATAGACGCTTTCTGACGCCTCTACAGCAGACAGCTTTTTGACATATTGACAAAAAAAAAATTGCTAAAAAAAAAAAGCAATTTCTCCTTTTGCCACAATGTTTTCCACTTTAAGTCATAGGTTATCCATGCAATTAAAGAGATTTTCTACTTTTTGACAAAATATTCAAAGTCGTCTGCTGCAGAACTATCGTATGAGGGAAAGGGTTAACCTCACATTGTGACACAATTTGTGGAGGTGAATTATGTCAAAAAGGAAGAGTTGATAAAGTCGAGGCCGGACAGACATTGATAAGAGAAGCTCTGCTAGAGTACATTTTCTCAGGTTGAGCTATAAATCACTTACCCATCCCTAAGGGTAAACTGGTACCAATGGAGTAAGGGGATGGTCTTGGAAAAGTAGGAGGACCTGACAAGAAAAGGAGACATGATATTAAAATCAAAGCTCTTGATAAGGGTTATTTTTTTCATGTATTAAAACCCTTATTTGAAACTCTAACCCTACGTTGTGGGTACTCAAAAGAATAGTATCATTAAGATGATTCTTTTGAGTAACCACAACATAGGGTTTGGATTAGTAATAACTGTAATAAGAGGGTTATGGTGGGGAAAAGACTAGTTTACTCCCAAGACCTCTGGATACATGATAAAACATTGACACTTATATTCTGTATTTTCTTTTCAACGATACACTCACATTTATAACTTTAACCAAGAACTTACATTAAGATTAACACTTTCGCACTTACAAAAAACGAAACAGAAAACATCTCGGCAAAAAGATGGAAAATCTCAATAAATCAAAAGTATAATTATTGAATTGGAATGAAATCATTATGACAAAAAGGGATTTCTTTTCCCCCCCCCCAAGATATTTTCAAAGATGTCTGCTGCAAAATTAAAGTATGTAGGAAAGAGTTAATTAAAATATCTGATATGGTATATTTAGGACAAAGACTACTTACCAATATGGCTTGCAGAGCTCATAAAATTTTGTGGACTGGATGCCAAAACACTTCTGCTTGAACCTAGAAAATACAATATTATATCATTATAACCTTTTACAACTTTGAGCATATATAAGACAAGATTTATTGTAACTTTCATATACATATAATGAAAATGAGCCCTGCCCACTGAGGGTCATGTTTATAATGGAAAGAATTATTTGAAGTAATTAAAATGTCAAAAGATTTATTTTTTATAATTTATCTAGCTTTTTAACCTTTTCCAAAAAACGGACGCCTTTTGAAGCCTCTCCAGCAGACTACTTTTGAAAACATTGTGGCAAAAATGATGAGCAATTTCTGCTTTTGCCACAATGGTTTCAACTCTATTCTGAAGCAATCCTTTCATATAAAGACATTTTCCCCATATTTCTACAGACAATTTCAAAGTCGTCTGCTGCAGATGTGTTGTATGTGTTGAAAGGGCTGAAAGCAGCAAAGTAACAATACCTGGAAGTAGGTGACTAGGGGGTCTTAAGGGATCTGAGGATCTTGAGTCTGACCCTTTGTCCCCAGATGGCAGCTTCTGTTGCTGTCGGTAAATCTCCCATGCTATCCTTACATGAACTGCACACCACTTGCCTGGTTTCTGAAATCATAAGAAGTTATCATAAGTATGATAAAAAGATTGTGACAAAGCATCTGATATACTAGTTAACAAATTTTTTTTTTTTTTTAAAACCAAATAATTTTATTATTTAGGAGAAGTTGCTCCATTTCCCACAATGTATTAAACATTATTCAACAATTATATCAGACAAGTAGATTCAAAGGAGAATAATTTGAAAGTGTTGTCATTTAACCCCCTTTCTGATGCAGCCTGGTGGATATATTTTTCAACAAATCAATATGGCTTGAACAAGCTATAAACTGAAGGAACATATTTTTTTGCTAATTGGTCTTGAAATAAATTTTCACTTTCATTGTACACGTAGGAGAATTAAAAAATATATTGTCATTTTGCATCTTTTTTTCATGTCTGGCAGCCATGCTTTTCAACCAATCAAAATGGCTTGAAATCAAAGGCAAAGAATTTAAAAGATTTATTGCAATTTTGCCATTTCAGAAGCAGCATCAACCGAAGTTCAACATTTACGTATTCAAATATTTTATTCAAAGGGGATCACCAAAGGAAGATTCCTGCAAAGTTTGGTGAAAGTTAACCCAAGGTTTTCAGGTGGACAAGTCATTTGAAGCTATAACTTAAAGAAGGACGAACGACAGACAGAGAGCGATGAAAATAGATCACCTTGAACCTTCGATTCAGTTGATCTAAACATAAGTAGAGAGAGCTCTGTTAACCCTTTCCCTCATATAGACGCTTTCTGATGCCTCTGCAGCAGACTGCTTTTTGAAAACATAGTGACAAAAGAAGAAGTTGCACAAAACGTGCAATTTCTTCTTTTGCCACAATGTTTTCCACCACTTTTTGTCATAGGGTTATCCATTCAATTATGGAGATTTTCTATTTTTTGATAAAATACGTTCAAAATCGTCTGCTGCAGAATTGCCGTATGGGGGAAAGGGTTAAACTTACCTTAGCCGAAGCTGAAACAGGAGGCTGCTGCGCTGACAAATGGGATGGTGATTTTTGTATGTCCCGCCCATGCATAAACACCGCCCCGCCGGAGGCTCCTGGATGTAAGCTTGATAGGCCCTGGAAAAGCAAATATGAGATGAATTCATGTAATGGGTTTATCCATACCCCTTTCCCACTTGTAATCACATTATGACTTATCTGCGATTTCTCCTTTTGCCACTTTAAAACTTATTTATAGAGGTTTTCCATATGTTTGCACAGATGTTTTCAAAGTCGTCTGCTGTAGATTTGTTCTATGTGGGAAAGGGTTAATACACTCTTCATGTTTTATGGTAATAAAAGTTTTCAATGCCGACCGCTGCACATTTATTGTATATGGAAAAGGGTTAAATTAATATTATCAATCTGCAGCATACGACTTTTGAAAACATTGCAGCAAAAAGCAAGAAATTATTCGTAATTTGCCACAATATTTTCAATTTTTATATAATTAAACTTACATTAACAGATGTTTTCACAGACGTTCTCAAAGTCATCTGCTGCAGATTTATTGTATGTAGATAAGGGCGGTTTATGAAGTTAAATTGCTAGCAAGACATGGGTCAACTTACTTTAGGCTGGAATGCACCGGGTATCCCCGAATTGAAGGGATCTGAGGGACCTGGAGCTGCTGGGTTGAGAAGCAGGGAAGAATAACCATGCAACCCGGATATCTGTGGATATAGAAGAAGCAACTGGGTAACGATAGTAGCTAAACACACATGAGCCGTTCCACGAGAAAAACCAACATTGTGGACTCGGCATAAAGTATCGACCCGGAACAGCCTTAGCATGGCGTGAAGGCTAACCTGGACAGACACTTTTTGCCTCCTGCAGATTTTCTGTTTCAGGAATAATTACTCTATACCTCTATCCCCCCGAGACGGAATGAGTTAGAGTCCATAATGTTGGTTTTCTTTTGGAACGGCTAACATTTACCTGATAGGGTATTTTAGGGTATTTTAACCCTTTTAGAAGACTTTTGAAAAACATTGCGGCAAAAGGAGAAATTGCTCATGATGAGCAATTTCTTCTTTTGCCACAATTTTTTCAACTCAGATTAAAAAATAATCCTCTCAAAATACATGATGCAACAAAGCACTTCTTAAAAGCATCTTCTACTTTTCTCTCCATATATGTTTAACCCTTTCCCTCTTTTAGACGCATCGGTAGCAGACGAATATTGAAAACATTGTGACAAAAGGAGAAATTGCTAAAAACGAGCAATTTCACCTATTGCCACAATGATTTCAACTGTATCCAATGATTTAACTCAATTTTTCTCATGTTTTCAAAGTCGTCTGCTGAAGATTTGTTTTAAGTGAAAATGGGTTCAAGTTGTTCAACTTTAAAGTTTCAAGAAAAGAGATTGAAGGACCCAATATAATGTTTTAATTTGCCATAAAGGAAAATCATAGCATAGACATTTCAAACAAGGAAAGCAATGCATGACATCCAAAGATTCAACAAAGCTTGGCAGATAGAACAGGGAGAAGACATATGTGCAACAGAATTTCAAAATTGACATTGAAATGTTTCCTTTTCAACAATGTCAGCAATAATATCTAGAAGTTAACCCTTACCAACATTAAAAGTTTATGCAGCAGACGACTTTGAAAGCATTTCTCATTTTGTCACAATGTTTTCAAAGGTCATCTGCTGCAGATGCGTCTGCAATTTGGAAATGTTTAAACACTTATTTCTCCACATATTTATTCTGTTTCAAATATGTTGTCTTTGAAAGATTCAAAATGACCTGATATGAGGTAAAAGGATAGTAGAAATTAGCAAGTTCAGTGTGCTATATATTAAATAGAATAGAAAACATTGTAACAAAAGGAGAAATTGCTCTAAATGTCACAATATGTTCACAAGTGCTGCAATGGCGTGAAAAGGTGTCTAAATGTGGGAAAAGATTAATCCCACAAGCAGATGACTTTAGAAAATATTGTTGTAAAAGAAAAAATTGTCAAAATGAACAGTTTCTTCTTTGCCATTATGTTTTCACCTGTATTCAATAGTTAACCCTTTCCCACATACGTATGCTTTCTGACACCTCTGCAGCAGACGGCTTTTGAAAACATTGTGACAAAAGCATAAATTGCTCAGAACAAGTAATTTCTCCTCATGTCACAATGTTTTCAATCCGCTTCAATAATCATTCTTTCATTTATAAATGTTTTTTCATGTTTTTGTCCAGATGTTTTCAAAGTCGTCTGCTGTTGTATGCGGGAAAGGATTAATCAAATACTTATTCTGCCTGAAGGTTATCGAATTTGTCAGCTACAGATGTTATGCATGTTGCAAAGAGATAGTTATAGCCCTAGGAAAGGGAAGCTCACAGTTATCTCCAAGAACCAGATCAGCCAGCAGCTTCATGCAGTCTGATCAGAGTTGATCTTGATCCAATCAACTGCTTAAACTTGCAATCAGATCTGAATCCCAATCAACCTGAAACCTTTCTGAGGTTTCGAAGTTTACAATTTTTTTTTTAAACATTGAATGGTGATTTTAATAATTGAGACTGTTAAATAGTTATAACCTTAAGTTTTGTGACTGGTCTCAGACACATGAAATTTGATAAGTTTCTTCCAAAAAAACTTTGTTGCTATGAAGTCAGCCACTAACAATCCATTCAATCCAAGTAAATGACTCGATCAACTTTAATTACACGACATTGTCGCAAATGGATCGATTTAAAAAAAAAAAAAAAAAAACTTCCTTTTTCATGTGATGCATACGACACCCAATATTGTGTCACAATGGATGGGTTTACTACGACGACGACATCAACAACTTACCGCTGATCGAGGGTGTTGAGGGAGGACAGGTTTATCTTTACCATTGGGGACTATTCGAGGGGCCGGTTCAGCTATTCCCGGTGGCAACTAAAATGAACAGGGGCGATCATAGTTTTTATTTCTTTATAGTTCAAAGTCGTCTGCTGCAGATTTGTTGTACGTGGGAAAAGGCAGTGCACTATATAGTGTATATTGTTACCCCCTCCCCTGATTAGAATGATTTAACAGCCTCTGCAACAGACAGATTTGAAAATGTGGGGGAAAAGAAATTGTTCAAATTCAAATTCTCATTTTCCCATAATGTTTTCAATTCTGTATAGAATTCCAACTTCCAATTTTCCAGATATTTAATTTTCGCCATCAGAAGTTTTTCTCAGAACACGACTCTTAAGGTGCACCTGATAAAGCTTAGTAAAGAAGAAGAGAAACAAGTTAACCCTTTCCCTCTTACCACAATTCTGCAGCAGACGACTTTGAACGTATTTTGTCAAAAAATAGAAAATCTCCATAAATGAATGGATAACCTATGACAAAAAGTGGAAAACATTGTGGCAAAAGGAGAAATTGCACGTCTTGTGCAATTTCTTCTTTTGTCACTATGTTTTCAAAAAGCCGTCTGCTGCAGAGGCGTCAGAAAGGGTCTATATGACGGAAAGGGTTAATGTGTTGAATTGATATCCCCTGCCAAATGGACAATTATCTGTTATATTCAGTTTGGACCTCATTGGAATCCATGGGCCAAGTTTCAACACAATTCTGTTAGTAGTTACAGAGATGTTGGGTTGCACCTAGCAAGTCAAGATTCAGAACTTTGTAGGTATTATTTAGGTGATGCAAAACCATTATTCTCTTACCTTTTGGCAGGGGGAAATGAAGAACATGAGCGATTATCCCTTTCCCTCATACGACAATTCTGCAGCAGACGACTTTGAACATATTTCGTCAAAAAATAGAAAACCTCTATAATTAAATGGATAACCTATGACACTATGTTTTCAAAAGGCCGTCTGCTGCAGAGGCGTCAGAAAGGGTCTATATGAGGGAAAGGGTTTATGAAGAACATCAATGAGTGATTAAACAATTCACACACACCAAAAAAAAAATCAAGATCCCTTGTTAACCATTTCCCACAATTATGCAGAAGACTTTTGAAAACATTATGGCAAAGAGAGAGAAGATTGCTTTTCATGAGCAACTTCTCCTTTTGAAACAATTTTTTCAACTCTTTTCATTAATAACGTATAATTTGTAAAAGATATTCCATACTTTTATATCACTGTTTTCAAAGTCGTCTGTTGCAGAGTTACCTAATGTGGGAATAAGTTAATAGACCAAAGAAACGAAACCTTGGAATCCCTTAGCAGCACTTTTCATTTTAATCTGGGATTATTTTTTACATTTTAGACAATATGTTATCAGAGATAAACAATATGCACATAAAAAGAATTGGGAGTACATTTTACATAAACAGTCAAAAATGTTACATAATGGTAAATAAAATTTGCTTTTTCTACCAAAATGTTTCAGTCATCTGCTACAGAAGCATCAAAAGTAATATATGTTGAAGGAAAAGTTAAACTATACACAGCTTGAAATTATATGAAGAAAAAGAACAAGAAAATCTTGATAAAAGACAATGGAAATTGGAGACCATTGAAAACATGTTTACAACTCTTTTCAGTAATAATTAAGCTTTTATCTTAAAAAAAAAATTCCTTATTATTTCATGGATGTTTTAACCCTTTCCCTCATACAGACGCTTTCTGACGCCTCTGCAGCAGACGGCTTTTTGAAAACATAGTGACAAAAGAAGAAATTGCACAAAACGTGCAATTTCTCCTTTTGCCACAATGTTTTCCACTTTTTGTCATAGGTTATCCATTCAATTATGGAGATTTTCTATGTTTTGACAAAATACGTTCAAAGTCGTCTGCCGCAGAATTGTTGTATGAGGGAAAGGGTTAAAAGTCATTTTATGCAGATGCAATTAGAGTCTGCCAGCAGAATAGTAAGTTGTTACAATGTACTATACAGACTTTATCCCACATATGAAACAGACGACTTAAAACATATTGGCAACAACTTTGAAAACCTCCGTAAATAAAGTCTAAATATAAATATGAAGTTTTTAAAGTAAAACATATTTTTATTAGAAAATACTTACCAGTCATTTATTACCTGATATATACATCTCCTAACCCTTAATTCATCCAGAAAAAGAACTCGCCTAGCGTATCCCTCACGCCTGTGTGATATACACGGTCACCGGTAAATACCGGTGCACGAGGTCAACGTGTCACTTTTAGTTTTCAAGTAAGTGTTGGTTGACGACGCGGGGTTGGGAGGCGGGAATATGAAATGACTGGTAAGTATTTTCTAATAAAAATATGTTTTACTTTAAAAACTTCATTTTTATGTCAAAAATACATTACCAGTCATTTATTACCTGATGACTTTTCAGCATCGGTCGGGAGGCATCTGCCAACACTTCTAGTCCTACAGGTAATGCAGCACATTGTAGTTATTTTTATTTAATTTATTTACTTAGTACTGAGACACAACAGCCTGTGAAAGTAGGAGAATGGATTGATAAATTTCAATCGTTAAGTACTTTATTGTTGTGTCTAATATGTAATTTAGCATATAACTCGCTGAGACGCCACCAGTGGCCCCAGAGAGTGAAGATTTTCAGTTTGCTTAGACATAGATCGCAGGTAGGAATTTGAAGAAGTCGATTGAGATTTCCATACCGCGGCACGAAGAATATCCTCTAAAGGCACATTGTTGGAAAAGGCCCAACTAGTGGAGAGTGCTCTAATTTCATGTGGACGAATCCGTAAAAACGAGAGATCGCGAACTGAAAGATTAGTGTAGGCTAATTTAATTGTACAGGATATCCAGCGGGAAATAGAAGCCGCTGATATATCCTTACATCCTATCAGAGGGAGAAACAACCTCTTCCTACGGCCCCTTGTCCCTTTAACTCTCTTAAGGTAAAGCTTAAGAGCTCTAACGGGACATAGAAGTCTGTCGGCATCCAACGGACCACAGCTCGCAGAAAGACTGGGAACCGTGATTGGTTTAGGAAGGACCGAAGGTAACTGGTTCTTGGCTAAAAAACCTGACTGACAAAGTAGAGTGAACGAGCCATCAGATTCATTGAATCTGATAAAGCCGGTTTCTACTGAAAGCGCATGCAACTCACTTCTACGACGCGCGGTCGCAAAGGCAAGAAGAAAGACAGTTTTGTAAGTTAAAAATTTTAACGAAGCAGAAGACAGAGGTTCGTACGGCGCCTTTGTAAGAGACCAAAGAACGCAAGATAAATCCCATTTTGGAGTTAAACTCCTACAAACGGGTTTATCTAGTTCGAATGATCGCATAAGTTCCGAGAGAAATGGATTAGCACCAATCCTCTCTCCCCCTTTGAACTTAAGCGTATTCGAAAGCATTGAACGATAACCTTTTATTGTGCTAACAGCTAGATCTTTATCTTCAAAAAGAAAAAGAAGGAAATCGGCAATCCTAGCTACAGAGGGACACTCAGGATTGATCGACCTAGCATGACACCAATCTGAGAAGACTGTCCACTTGGAATCATAGACGATTCTAGTGGATCGTCTTCTGGATTGAGCGATGCGAGAGGCAACTTTTTGAGAAAAGTTTCTCTCTCGGATCGATCGCTTGATAATGTCCAAGCGTGAAGATGAAGCATTGCCGGGTTGGTATGAAGATGCCGCCCCGGTTGCTGAAACAGAAGGTCGTCTTGAAGAGGAAGACGTACTGGTTGTGCCGACAGGCAGGCCAGGAGGTCGTTGAACCAAGACCTCTGGGGCCAAAATGGCGCTATCAACAGGATTCTGCACTGTTGAGAACGAAGAACCTTTTGTAGTACGATCGGGACCAGAATGAACGGGGGAAACGCGTACCCGAATAGACGGTCCCAATCGAGGGTCAGTGCGTCCACTGCCCAGGCTGCAGGATCGTACATCGGTGACACATAAAGTGGCAGCCGATGGTTGACTCTGGTGGCGAAAAGATCCACCAGTGGTGTCCCGATCCGCATGAATACAGAGTTTACTACACTCTGATTCAGTGTCCATTCCGCCGGAAGAACTTTGTTTTGGCGGGATAGACTGTCCGCTAAGACATTCAAATGGCCGGGGACGTGTTTTACTAAGACTACTAACGACGTCGCCTGGCACCAAAGGAGTAACTTCCATGTCACCAGAAAGAGTAGATGGGAGTGCGTTCCTCCTTGCCTGCGAATGTAGGACACAACAGTAGTATTGTCCGTCGACAATAAAACAGTTGTGTTCGCAACGGAGGCAGAGAACTGTTTGAGAGCTAGCAGGGCTGCTCTCAATTCTAAGTTGTTTATGTGCAAACAACGTTCCTCCGCTGTCCACATGCCCTGGGCTGTTAGGCCCTGTGGTTCTAAATGAGCTCCCCAACCCACAGCACTGGCATCTGTAAAAAGGTACAGATCCGGAGGTGATGTGATCAAGGGCACCCCTTGTAGATAGATTAACGGATCCAGCCACCACCGAAGGTGTGACTTGAAGAAATCCGTCAGAGCTATCTCCTGTTCCAGTGAGTCCACAGACGGACGCCACCGGGACAGAAAAAGATACTGAAGGGGCCGCATGTGGAGCCTGCCTGGACTGACTAGGTCGGCTGCTGCACTCAGGGACCCCAGAAGTGACAGCATGGACCGGGCTGTTACCATAGCCTGGTCCAGAGTGAGTCTGATCTTCCGGAAAAGAGAATCGACTCTGTCCGAAGGGACCCGAATCACCGCTAGGTCGGTGAGAAAGGTCATCCCTACGAATGTAAACCTCTTTGACGGAACTAAGTCCGACTTCTGCGTATTGGGAATAAGGCCCAATCGCAGAATGGTCCGCCAGGCTAGAGACAGATCGTGAAGGAGAATTAAACGATCTGCTCTGTGGAGTAGCCAGTCGTCGAAGTATTGAAGAAGCTGGGGCCCGTTCATTCGTAGAAAGGCTCCCACAGCATTTATAATCTTCGTGAATACTCGAGGTGCGGACTTGAGGCCGAAGGGAAGTGCCCTGAATTGGTACACTTCTCCATTTACCACAAACCGAAGGTATTTCCTCGACGAGGAAGCGATCGGAATGTGGTAATAGGCGTCTGTGAGGTCTAACGAGACCGCCCAGTCGTCCTTCCGAATAGCCATTCTGATGGAGCGGGCCGACTCCATCTTGAATTTCTCGACCGGTATTAATAGATTCAGGGCTGACAAATCTATCACCGGTCTCCACCGACCGTCTTTTTTCGGAACGAGAAAAAGACGGCTGTAGAAACCCCGAGTATTGGGGTTGAGAACCCTCTCTATGGCTTTCTTTTTCAGAAGTGATGTAATCACTTCTGACATGGTCGGATGGCGTGACGACAGATCGATGGGCACGCTTGTCATGGGAGGGGGGGAAACGAAGGGAATTAGATACCCTTCTTGTATCACGGATAAAATCCAACGATCCTCCGTGATACTCCCCCATTCTTCCCTGAAAAATGACAGGCGGCCCCCTACTGCAATCTCCGGCCTCGGGATAGTCATAGAGAGGTGCGTACCCCTAGGGCTGCGGCCTAGGAGCCGTACCATACCTGGAAGTATGCTTCGGCTTAGCTCCCGTGAAACGGGGCTTCGGTTTAGCATAATTCCGGCCCGTGGAAGGAGGTTGTTTAGGCGGTACAGCCTTCACTTCCTGTTTCTGCTTTTTCGCCGGGGGCTTCCTAGTATTAGTCCATTTAGCCGCCGGTGCAGAGTATTTACGACTCTGTGACAAAGCATTTACTGCACTCGCCGAAAGGCGTCTGGATTGTTCTGACGAATCAGTAACAGTCACTGCAGCAACCCTTCCACCAAAGAGAAGATTGGAGGATAAGGGGGCGGCTCTTAAGCTGTCCTTGCTATTTTGTAGCAGAGAAGAGGATTTGACAAGTGTCGCATCTCTCCTCGCGGACAGCATTTCCGTGGCGTTCTGCAAATTCAGAGCCAACAGGTGCCGATTCCCCGTATCAAAAGCCTCCAGAATTCTGCTAGCCCCTCTGCTAGAGACATTCTCCTCTTTAAGTAGAAATGCCAGAGCTATGGCGAAATGATCGTCATGTGCCTAGGCACTACCCTAAGAACTTCTTCAATAGCCTGCTGCAGGGACCAACGATCCGCAGCCGGCTCGTCTTCTATAGGTAATAGACTTTCCGTTTCTTCGTCAGACGAAGAAGTGGAGGATTGTCTAGGCCTACGACGAGAAGTATTGTGCTTAACCGGACTTCCCACCGGTTGACCAATTTCCGATCCAGAAATGGATTCATTCTCTGATAAATCCATAAGCTGGTGACGATCATGTGAACTCAACCTTCTATCCGCAGCAGAGAAAGGTTGCACAGAGTCAATCATCGGAGCCGAACTCACTGTATGTGATCTTTTCGACTTCCCCTTAACGGAACAAGCAATATTCCGATCGGGGGATTGCCTTTCAAAGGACTGCCTCTTGGAGAGGTGTCCTTCCGGGAGTCGTAAATTCCTATAATCAGGAATTTGACGATCACGGTAGGCATCACTAACCTGTCTGTCATAGAACCGATCACTCCTTCGTAATGAAGGTTGGTAACGTGGAGGAGTAATATCTCTTGAATAATACACTGTTCCCCTAGGAGAACGGAATGATTTTCTCGATATGTACTCTCCGTAATCTATGTCCGCAGGTTGGTTATTAAAACCTGGTAAACCAGTGTTCTGAATATCCAAATAATCAGGCTGTGCTGCGAAGGAATGATAACGTGTATCTATCCGATCGAGACGCACTGATCCCGGTTGCCTGGTACCGGGTTGCCCGGTACCTGGTTGACCGGTGGCAGGTCGAGTCATGTATGAATGACTGCCTTGCTGATTCTCCCATTCATCGTGAAATGAATGACCCATGTCCTCATTCCCGGTGTATGGATTAGTCATGCTGAATTGACTGACAGAATGCCCGGTCGCTTCATGCAGCCCGGTGCCCGGTCTAGTCATTTCAGAATGACTGCCTGGTTGCCCGGTGACTGGTCGTATCATTCTAGAATGATTGCCCGGTTGCCCGGTGACCGGTCTCGTCATTTCAAAATGACTGCCTGGTTGCCCGGTGCCCGGTTGCCCGGTGCCCGATTTAACCAAGGTAATATGACTGTCCAGTTTCCCGGAACCCGGTTGCCCGGTACCCGGTTGCCCGGTACCCGGTCGCCCGGAGTCATAAGGGTTTTGCTCGGAAGCATCACCCTGTGGACCAATGATAGGCAATTGTAATGCTCCATCACCGGTCCCCAAATTCTGCCCGCCGACCGGGTAATTTGGAACTCTGCTGTAGGCTTCCGAAGAATGCCTATCAACTGAGTGTGGTGAAAGAGGGGGCCATTCTGTTAGGTTTCCCTGAGAATGCCCCATTGCCTCACCCGAAGGTTCAGCACTAACACCAGTCGTCTGTTTTTGACCAGACGATATCATACGTTCCTCCGAACTTCGAGACGGTCCCGTCGTGGCTGTTACAGAGGCGTATGTCTTGACTGAAGATTGAAAAGCTCTGCTTCCCCTTTCCTTCCGTCTAATCAACCCAGTCGTGGAGTCTGTTGGGGAAAAACCCTCGAATTCCCCTTCGCTCGTAGAGCTAATACTTACCTTCTTCTTCAAAGGAACAGTTTTACTCTTACGGCTTTTGTGAGTCCTCCTCGATATGGCCTGTTTCCAAACGGAAGCCGACCATAACGAACAGAACTCACATGGTGAATCCTTTGTGCACTTAGTGCACGCAATGCAGGAAGAGTGCGTGTCCCACAAGGCCACTAAATGACCGCATGAGCCACGCCTCTGTTCACCATTATGTGACATAGTATAAATACAAAATCAAATTACGAAGTTCAAAAACAAAAAATAATATTTTCTATTCTTTTATTTCTTTTCGTTTTACGGACGTAATTCAATGAAAAAATATTTTTTAAATATTCTCCAAATGTCTATGTAATTATACAAAACAACAACAAAGGCGATAAACAATATTATCGCTACCGGATCGGGAAATCTCACCGTTGAAAATTAATTGAAAAATTAATGCACGGTCATTCAAGACCCGACTCGTAACTGAAATAGTGGGTGGGGTAACCACCCGCGGCTCTCAGCTAGTTGTTACTACAAAAAAACACAACTTAAACACAAACAATAAATAAACAAAGTTCAAGTTCAAGAAGTAAATGTACAGTTTAACTGAATGAATTGACCCGTTAAAGCGAAAGCTTTAACTAGACAACGAAAATAAATTTAGAAAAATGAAAATAAATTCAAGCCTGTAGGTCGGTGTGTCCAGGAAACTAAAAGTGACACGTTGACCTCGTGCACCGGTATTTACCGGTGACCGTGTATATCACACAGGCGTGAGGGATACGCTAGGCGAGTTCTTTTTCTGGATGAATTAAGGGTTAGGAGATGTATATATCAGGTAATAAATGACTGGTAATGTATTTTTGACATAAAAATAGTTGAAAATAGTGGCAAAAATCGTTGGCTTGAGAGGCTACAGAAAGCGTCTGCATGTGAGAAAGGGATACAATGTTACAAAAATTGTTGTTAAATATTTTGAAATTAATCCATTTAACAATTCAAGGGACATTACTTTTGTCATTATATTTTTTTTCTAACATTTATCTCCCTTACACTACTTCAGCTGGTGAATTGAAAACATTGCAGCAATGTTTGCTCATTTTATTGAAAAATAAATAGAACAAATATCAGACGGGCTGACATTCAAACAGATCTCCTCAGTGTAAATGAATTGTCACAGTCACATGCCTGACAGGTCAATGTACAAAATAGAGCAATGTAACCGGACTATTTTAACTTATTCCAAAATATAACAGTAGATATGCAAGAGTGAAACACATGATCAAGTTCATTAACCCTTTCCCACATGTAAACTCATCTGCAGCAGACGACCTTAAAAACATTGTGACAAACGGAGAAATCGCTTATGCTGATCAGTTACTCATTTTGCCACAATGTTTTCAAATCTGAAAAATTATATTGTGAATTACGGATGTTTTCCATATTTTTGACAGGATTTCAAAGTTGTCTGCTGCAGATTTATTGTAAGTGCAAAGGGGTTAACCAGTATCTGACCATCGTGCAGTGCATCAATTTATTCTTGAAAGAGATAGTTCATGAACAATTCATGAACCAGAGTTTATGAGCTATTCATGGTGTTTATTGCAGGAGATGAATCAAAATCTTATCCATAACTCACCCCTTGTCTAAAGAATGGGTTGCTTGAGATCTTTTCAAACTGAAACAGAAAGTAAGAAAAGAGACAATTACCATACAATCTATTGTCTATCTGTTATTTAAATCTCTTCTGCATAAAGGCACTTGCCTTTTGATTGTTTAAGTAAGTTATCCCTTCCAAATTACAGACGCCTTATGACGCATCTGAAAAGTTAGTGGCAAAAGAAGAAACGGCTCATCATGAGCAAATTCGATTTTGTGACCAATTTATCACCACTAATTATTATACTCTCATTTATTGAGATGTCAATCATTTTTGCCTCCATGTTTCTAAAGTCGTTTGCTGCAGATTTGTTGTATGTTGGAAAGGGTGTATCCTTCATATTACAATATATTATGAAGATTTATAGATATACACAACAATGAGAAAAATTATAATTTCCTAGTGAGAAATTATTCCGAGGGGGATTTTATTAGTCACCCAAAATGTTATGAAATAAATTATATTATCCCTATCCTACTACAAACAAATCTGCAGAACACGGCTTTGAAATAACCTGGAGATAAATATGGAACCTTTCTTTACAGAAAAGTTTTCTTTAGAAATTGCTCATAATCCTTTTGCCACAATGTTTTCAAAAGTGATCTGCTCTAGGTGCGTCAGAACGCATCTGCAAGTGTGAAAGGGTTAACCCTTTCCCTCATACAACAAGTCGGCAGCAGACGACTTTGACCATATTTTGTCAAAATATAGAAAATCTCTATAATTGAATGGATAACCTATGACTAAAGGTAGAAAACATTGTGGCAAAAGGAGAAATTGCTCGTTTTGAGCAATTTCTTCTTTTGTCACTATGTTTTCAAAATTATGTCTGCTGCAGAGGCGTCAGAAAGCGTTTATATGAGGGAAAGGGTTAATGGCAGGGAGCCACCAGGAAAATGGTTATCATTTGTCTTTTCTTTTATAGTCGAGATTTTTATTTCAACTTTAAACAAAACATTGTACAAAAAGAAGTATTATGAACTTGTATATTTTCAGGATTCAGGAGAAAATTACATAACAGTTTATAGGAATATAAATCATGTCTCTCATTTTTTATGGCACCTGTCAGGGGTTTGTTTAAAAATGACAAATTGGCCCAAGTAATAGAAAAGACCTTTCTTCCAATATCCCTATAATACCTTGATGGCCTTTCAATCAAATTCATAGCAATCTTTCCTTACTTCATTGCCCTACTCTTCTTATTTTCATCCTAAACAATTTAACCCCCCCTTTCCCACATACAACAAAACTGCAGCAGACAACTTTAAAAACATATTGGCAAAAAACACGGAAACTCTCTATAAATGAAGGTTTAATTACAGTAAAAAGTTGAAAACGTTGTGGCAAAAGGTGAAATAGCTCTTTTGAGCAATTTCTCCTTTGTCACAATGTTTGCAAGAGTCATCTGCTGCAGATGCGTCAGAAAGTGTCAATATGTGGTGAAGGGTTGACTGATTTCAAAGTCCTCTGTTTTAAAAACATCCAAGGTCATGTAAAGTGTTATTTTCAAAAAGATTAAGGAGCTATTGTGGGAATGGGAAAGACAGCTGATTTTAAGCAATTTCTCCTTTTCCCATGAAGTTTTCAAGTGGTCTATTTCAGTTAAATACATTTTGTAAACAATGTGACAACAAGGAGAAATTGCTAATTATTGATGACCATTTCTTAGCTTCCATTTTAAAAAATAAAAACTAAAATCACTAATTTCATATTCAACTTACCATATGTGGATTGGGCGTCGGCACAATAGAAGAGGCGGAGATAGGGGGTTGGGGCAGCCCTGTGTAAGTGTGTTGGTGGGTGTGTTGATGCTGATGCTGGTGTTGATGCATATGTTGGTGAATATCAGCCCGTAAATATGAAGGGACACCCTGAAGTAACGGAGACCTGTCCTGAGAGGCCAAGAACCGTCGATTCAATTCTTCTCTGAGAAGATCTGGATCTGAAACGAAAAATGGGTAAGTTAACCCTTTCCCACTAACGACAATTCTGCAGCAGACGACTTTCAAAACATATTGGCAAAAATGTGAAATATCTCCATAAATAAGAGTTTAATCAATAAATAAGAGTTGAAAAACATTGTGGCAAAAAAGGAAATTGCTCATCATGAGCAATTTCTCCTTTTGCTACAATGTTTTTCAAAAGTCACCTGCTGCAAATGTGTCAGAATGCGTCTGCAAATGGGTTGGTTAACAGCATACTGTCCATGAAAATAATAATACTGTTCATGAAAATAATAAAATTCTTTGAGCTCATACAAATTTAAAACAGAAACAAAAATATGCAACTTTATTGTAATATATACAATGTATATACACATTACATAGCCATTAATTACAAAATCCTCCAATTTCCTAAAGTTAATTTTAACCTTTCCCTCATATAAACGCTTTCAGACGCCTCTGCAGCAGACGGCTTTTTGAAAATATATAGTGACAAATAAAATTGCATAAACGTGCAATTTCTCCTTTTGCCACAATGTTTCCACTTTTTGTCATAGGTTATCCATTCAATTATGGAGATTTTCCATGTATTGACAAAACACGTTCAAAGTCATCAGCTGAGAGAATTGTCGTATGAGGGAAAGGGTTAAACTGACAAGGGTCAAATGATTTGAATGAAGCAAGAGGCCATTTGAGCCTCATTCACTCACCTGACCGAGTATCAGGCCAGTAGAACAGGAAGAATTGAGTTTTTAAGTTTTGTAAATTAAAGCCATCTGCCTTATGCGTTGTTGACAACACACAACCTACGCATGACAGACACAGAGTGATCACAGTTGCTCACCTTGAGCTCTTTGTGTGATCAAGTGAGTCTAAAACCTTTCATTACGTACTTGCAATTTGTTGATGTTACAATTGTTTTATTTGGGTTTTACGCTGCTTTCAACATTATTTCATTTATATCATGGCAACACTTCACTTATTCATGATCCCTGGGTAAACAAACCAGTACTAGGCCGGAAAATGTGCCTTGCCCAAGTGCACTCCACTATGATGTTACAAACCAAGGGAATAAACCAGTGCAACATAATTATGAAACAACTTCAGTTCTAGAGAAATTTAGACTTATTTGTCCTTGTTTGGACTTTTTTGAAAACATAGTGACAAAAAAAGAAATTGCACAAAACGTGCAATTTCTTCTTTTGCCACAATGTTTTCCACCTCGGAATTTCATAAGGTACGTGTCTCACCATCACATGGTGTTTCTTTTTCTAATATCAAGTCCCTTAGTTACAATTATAAAATTCCACCCAGTTTTTAAATCCTGCACCACAAAAGATATCAACAGTTTACCAGTTGCGAAGTGCTTTTTAAAAATCCAAAATTCTAGAAGAAGTAAAACATGTACAGACACACAATGTAAGCAGTGAGTTTTTCAGAATACAATCTACATTTATTTTGTTCAATTGCCCACCGAAAAGCATGTTACAAGTTCAAATGAATTTGTTAAATATTTGTGTTTTGTGTAGTCTAAAAAGTATAACAATCCTACAAACTGACTTTAAATTCATTGATGAAAACTGTGTCATCTTTTTACTGTGATAACATACACAGTTGTAAGAAAATATCAATTTTGACACAAAAGAGTGAATTTCAATTATCAAACATAAGTTCTATAAATAAATTGTTTTCTTGGTAAAGGGAGAACTCAAGGGGTTATTCAAACACAATTGTATATTGTTTTCCTAATGAGAGTGATGAAATATTCATGCAAAAACCTCAAGATGGAATGCACTTCTACCAATGAACTTATATAACCTACTGATGTTTATTGTGCAAAGCATAGACATCTATCTGATCCCTTTTGCAGAAGCATTTTGATGCATCTGAAGAAGACAACTTTTGAAAAGGTTGAGGCAGTATATACAGGAGAACTTTATTCAATGATTTACTTTCATACCCTTTCCCACATATACACGCTTTCTGATGCCTCTGCAGCAGACGGCTTTTCGAAAACATAGTGACAAGAGAAGAAATTGCTCAAAACAAGCAATTCCCCCTTTTGCCACAATGTTTTCCACTTTTAGTCATAGGTTAACCATTCAATTATAGAGATTTTCTATTTTTTGACAAATTATGTTCAAAGTCGTCTGCTGCAGAATTATCGTATGAGGGAAAGGGTTTAAGAGATTTTCCATATAGATATCTAAATATGTTCTAAGTCGTCTGCTGCAGAATTATCGTATGAGGGAAAAGGTTAAAGAGATTTTCCGTATAGATATCTAAATATGTTCTAAGTCGTCTGCTGCAGAATTATCGTATGAGGGAAAGGTTTAAAGAGATTTTCCGTATAGATATCTAAATGTGTTCTAAGTCTTCTGCTGCAGATTTGTTGTAAGTGGGAAATGGGTTAAATCTTTATGATACATTATTCTGATTAGTGAAAACAAACGTTAACCCTTTCTGCAACCAATCTGCAGCAGACAACTTTGAAAACACCTAAGAAAACATATGGAAAATACCTAAATAGAAGTTTAATTATTTTTGAATTGAGTTGAAACCATTGTGGCAAAAGAAGAAATGGCTGAATATGAGCTATTGCTCCTTTAGCCACAATGTTCTCAGAAGTAATCTGCTGCAAATGCATCTGCAAGTGAAAAAGGAATAATACTGAACCAGAGCCGTCGCATGACAGCTTAGCTTGGACTTTATTGTAAATCAATACTAAAACATTTTGCTAATGCCATTGATGACACAGTTTGATTGTTAGTTTGGTGATTTACACCGCTTTCAACTATTTTCCAGTTATTTCCTGGGTAAGTTACTAGTACAACTCGAGGGCTTGGCGTGAAACGGATGTAACTAAAATAGGATTTTTTTTTACCAAGGTTAATCACCTTGCCATAAAGTCTTTATAATCGTTATATCATTTTTCTTGGTAAACAATGGAAATTTAAGTGCCATTGCTCGTTCTGAGCAATGGCACCTAAATTTGCATTGTTTACAAAGGGGTCAAAATTGCCTCTAAACCAGGGTTTTCAAAATAGGTCTTTAGTTACAACCATTTCACGCCAAGCCCTCGAACTGCTCCATTCTCCGACACCAGCCAGTCAGTTGTAATGCAAGCCCTGCAACCCTGAGTGCCATGGAGGGCAGCCATTACTACCATTTTTAAAGTCTTTGATATGACACGGCCGGGGATTGAACCTGTAACCTTCCGCACCCAGTGGACGCTACACCACCAAGGCCGCCACCGATGACACAGACACCACCGACACATCATAGACAAGGAAAGCCAAGTGATGTATTGCATAAACGTTACAAAATATTGAATAAGTGAATGAAGTATTCCCATGCAATAAGGTCCCTTGATAAATGTATGTCACATGCAACATGTTACTGGAAATACAATTTCTACGGTTCATTGGACCCCTGACATGATATATTACTTTTAGAATCGTTGAAAATGATAACATACAGGAAACAAGAGGGCCATGATGGCCCTATATCGCTCACCTGATTTAATAGAACTTCAATAGTTTTCAAAGTTTTTACTCTTTTTACGCCAATACTTTTGGACAAGAAGATTTTTAAAGTTTTAACAATGCACATATAAGGAAAACAAGCTCCGCCCCCTGGCGGCCATGTTTTTCAACGGATCAAAAATATTTAAACAATCTTGGTAAAGGGTGCCCCAAGGAACATTTGTGCAAAATAATTTTTAAATCGGGCCAGTACTTTTGGACAAGAAGATTTTTAAAGTTTTAACAACGCACATATAAGGAAAACAAGCTCCTCCCCCTGGCCGCCATGTTTTTCAACGGATTGGAAATATTTGTACAATCTTGGTAAAGGGTGCCCCAAGGAACATTTGTGCAAAATAATTTTTAAATCGGGCCAGTTATTTTGGACAAGAAGATTGTTAAAGTTTTAACAATGCACATATAAGGAAAACTAGCTCCGCCCCCTGGCGGCCATGCTTTTCAACGAATCGGAAATATTTGAACAATCTTGGTAAAGGGTGCCCTAAGGAACATTTGTGCAAAATAATTTTCAAATTGGGCCAGTACTTTTGGACAAGAAGATTTTTAAAGTTTTAACAATGCACATATAAGGAAAACAAGCTCCGCCACCCTGGCGGCCATGTTTTTCAACGGATAAAAAATATTTGAACAATCTTGGTAAAGGTCGCACCAAGGAACATTTGTGCAAAATTATTTTCAAATCGGCCCAGTACTTTTGGACAAGAAGATTTTACAAAGTTTTAACAATGCACATATAAGGAAAACAGGCTCCGCCCCCTGGCGGCCATGTTTTTCAACGGATTTGAAATATTTGAACAATCTTGGTAAAGAGTGTCCCAAGGAACATTTGTGCAAAATAATTTTCAAATCGGGCCAGTACTTTTGGACAAGAAGATTTTTAAAGTTTTAACAATGCACATGTAAGGAAAATAAGCTCCGCCCCCTGGCGGCCATGTTTTTCAACGGATTGGAAATATTTGAACAATCTTGGTAGAGGGTACCTCAAGGAACATTTGTGCAAAATAATTTTCAAATCGGGCCAGTACTTTTGGACAAGAAGATTTTTTAAGATTTGGCAATTTTTCCCTTTTCTGATGCCGCAGCAACCAAAGTTCTACTTGGAATTAATTTCTTTGAACAACTTTGAAAGAGGACTACCTAAGGACCATTCCTGTGAAGTTATTTTGAAATCTGTTCATTGGTTTAGTAGGAGAAGTCATTTGTAGGAAATTGTTAACAGACGACGACGGACGCCGGACGGTGAGTGATCACAAAAGCTCACCTTGCACTTCGTGCTTAGGTGAGCTAAAAAGAATAGACTAAAAAGATAAATTACTGCATATATAGTTATAGGCACAAACATGAAAACATTGTGGTTATAAGGAGAAATCGCCTATCATGTCATTTCTTCCACAATGTACGTTGTATCAGGTCTGACCTGGAGTATCAGACATGAAGTATTTTAAAGTTTTGGCATTTTATCCCCACCTCTTTCTGAAGCAAAATACTTCTGCAAGAATGATGATCAATTTCTCCTTTTAGCCCAATGTTTTCAACTCTCTTCAATATTTATACTTTCATTTTTTTGGGATTTTCTGCAGACTTGTAACAGATGCGTAAATGTAATTCAAAAACCCCTATTTGAATGACAAGGATCAATATTGACTTACTTGCAACTGACAGTGGTGAATCTGGCTGAAGATGAGCTGCAGGGGCAGCCCCTGGAAGTGGACCAGCAGGGGGCCCAAGTGGTAACGGCGGGGCAAACATGTTATGAGCCTGCCCAGGTTGTTGGGCAGCCGTGTGGTGGGGGTGGTGTAGAGAGTTCAGTCCAGGACCAGGATACCCTGCCGAATGACTAGGTGTGGAATGCAGAGGGTGTAGCCCGGGCGAAGGCCCTAACGGGCTGTAGAGGTTTTGGGTAGCCCCATGGCTGAAATGGAATTAATAAATGTCAATGACACATCTCAGTGACTAATCCACTAACGGGGTATTCGAGTCTGTCTCCATTTCCTTTGATACAAATTTTCGAAATCATTGTTGGGAATAATGGAGAAAGAGCTCAAAACTAACAATATCTACTCTTCCGCTAATGGTTTCAATGCGGCATAAAAGATATACTTTGTTGTATCAAGTTGTTGGTTTTTAGATGTTACCATCCTATCCACACAATTTTTTCAAATCAATATATCATTTAAGAGAAGAATTATTTTTATTGACATCAAAGGCAAGTTTAACCCTTTACCTCATACGACAATTCTGCATCAGACGACTTTGAACATATTTTGTCAAAAAGTAGAAAATCTCTATAATTGAATGGATAACCTATGACTAAAAGTGGAAAACATTGTGACAAATGGAGAAATTGCTTGTTTTGAGCAATTTCTTATTTTGTCACTATGTTTTCAAAAAGCTGCCTGCTACAGAGGCGTCAGAAAGCGTCTATATGAGGGAAAGGGTTAAACCCTTTACTTGTTACATGCAACATTTGAAAACATTTTAGGAAATGGAGAAAGTGCTAAAAAAAACCTCTATTTTCTATATTTCCATTATATTGTTTAACCTTTTCCCACATATAGAAGCTTTATGATACATCTGCAGCAGACGACTTTTGTAAACATTGTGGCAATTTCTCCATTTTCCACAGTGATTTCAACTGTATTCTATCATTTTACTTCAATTTATAGAGGTTTCCATATTTCTGCTCGGATGTTTTACAAGTCATCAGCTGCGGATTTGTCGTAAGTGGGAGAGGGTTAAAAAATAAGCCAAAGCAGGAGAGGAAGGGATATATTGTATATCCCATTGACATTCATCAAGTTTCACATAAAGTGTATAAGTTACCCAATTATTCCCTGTCTATCAGCTAATATAGGGAAGTTTATGGCCCAAGTAATCATGCAGTTATTGCTAAAAACATCATAAAAACAGTCCTTAATGCATTCAGCATCAATATAGTAACCCTTTCCTACATACAGTCAGATGCTTTTTGGCGCATCTGCAGCAGGAAACTTTGAAAACATTGTGGCAAAATGAGAAATTGCTTATCCTAAGCAATTTCATCTTTTGCCACAATGTTTTCATGTCCCTATTCAATAAAAATTAATACATACTTTAATTGATAGATTTAATTAACCCTTTCCCACCTTTAGCCTCATAAGTACACGCATCTGAAGCAAAAGACTTATGAAAACATTTTGGCAAAAGTAGAAATAGCCCATGATGAGCAATTTCTCATCATCCTACAATTAATGTTTTCACCCCTGCAATAATAACACTTTGATTTATAAAGATTTTCCAGATTTTGCGTAGATGCTTTCAAAGTAGTCTGCTGCAAATTTTTGGTATGAGGGAAAGGGGGGTTACTACATGTGACAACAGATGTCTTAAAAGCCAACTTTATTAAGTTAAGTTTGCCACATGGGCGCATTTCTATGTTTAGTTTAGAGCTCTTGTCAAGGTGACACCAGTCCGATGATTTTTTCAATAAATGTCCTTGAACAGTACTAGAATATAGCTATTGAACAGTTTGTGATCATTAAATAGACTTTCTTCAGCTAAAAGTTTTTTTTTTTTTTTTTTATACTGATGTTCTAGAACAGAAAAGTTCAAGACACAGTTCTTGAACAGTTCTAGAATATAGTTCTTGAACATTACAAATTACTATTCTAGAGCTAAACAATTCAAGAACCATTTCTTGAGGTATAATTTCGAATTAAATACATTGTTTGAAAAGGAGCAACTTCTCCATTTTCCAAAATGTTTGAAAAATTCCAATCAGCCATTTTCCTTTGCTTTCAAAAAGCAGACAACTAAAACAACAAAATATCAGGTTAAATGAAAGTACAATAATTGAATATAGTCGAAAACATGGTGACAGAAGGAGAAATAACTCGTTTTGAGCAATTTCTTCTTTCGTCAACATGTTTTCAAAAAGTCTTCTGCTGCAGAGGCATCAGAAACACTTTCCCTCATATAGACGCTTTCTGAGGCCTCTGCAGCAGACGGCTTTTTGAAAACATAGTGACAAAAGAAGAAATTGCACAAAACGTGCAATTTCTCCTTTTGCCACAATGTTTTCCACTTTTTGTTATAGGTTATCCATTCAATTATGGAGATTTTCTATGTTTTGACAAAATACGTTCAAAGTCGTCTGCTGCAGAATTGTCATATGAGGGAAAGGGCTAATGGTCGACTGGTAGTGGTCATAAAACCTGGATATGAAATTAATATTTCATATTCTTATTATTGCTTTCCTTATTTTAATTAGGATAGGCATCTCAATCTTTTTGACCCTTTCCCACCTATAGACGCTTTCTGACACCTCTGCAGCAGACGACTTTAGAAAGGGTTAAACTGCTTTCAAAAGCCATCATTTCATTTATTTGCAATATTTATGCATTTTAACCCTTCCAAAATAAAGACACAGTACGCCACATCTACAGCAGACAACTTCTGACAACAGTGTGTCAAAAGGAGAGATTGATCAAACTGAGGAACTTCTCCTTTTGCCCGAATGTTTACAGCAGTATTCAATATCTACATGTATATACTTTCATTTAAAGTAATTTTCCATATTTATAACTTGATGTTTTAAGCCATGTGATGCACATGTGTTGCATGCAGGTAAGGGTTTAACCCTTTCCCTCATACGACAATTCTGCAGCAGACGACTTTGAACATATTTTGTCAAAAAATGGAAAATCTCCATAATTGAATGGATAACCTATGACTATAAGTGGAAAACATTGCGGCAAAAGGAGAAATTGCACGTTTTGTGCAATTTCTTCTTTTGTCACTATGTTTTCAAAAAGCCGTCTGCTGCAGAGGCGTCCGAAAGCGTTTATATGAGGGAAAGGGTTAATGTGTTGATCAGATAGATAAAGGTTGTTTAAATTAATGTTTCACTACAAAATATTGACATTAAGTTTCAATTAAACCTTTTAACCCTTTTTTTTAAATAAAAGCCATCAGATTTCTTTAACCCTTTCCCTCATATACGACAATTCTGCAGCAGACGACTTTGAACGTATTTTGTCAAAACATAGAAAATCTCCATAATTGAATGGATAACCTATGACAAAAAGTGGAAAACATTGTGGCAAAAGGAGAAATTGCACGTTCTGTGCAATTTCTTCTTTTGTCACTTATGATGCTTTCGAAAAGCCTTCTGCTGCAGAGGCGTCAGAAAGCGTCTATATGAGGGAAAGGGTTAATTAACCCTTTCCAAAATAGAGATGCTTTCTAAAGCCTCTGCAGCAGACGACTTTTGAAATTATTGTGGCAAAAGAAGAAATTGCTCATTATTAATGAGCAATTTCTACTTTTGCCACAATATTTTCAACTCTATACAATAATCATACCATCATCTTTAGAGTTGATATAATTTGGACTTGATCATTTCAAAGTCGTCTGCTGCGGATTTCTTGTATGTGGGAAAGAGTTAACAGCATGAAATGGCATTTGAGAACATTGAAGGACATGAGAAAAATCATCAAATAAACAATAATAACTATTGTTGTACAAATACTTTTCATTTATTCTCCTTTTTTAATGGATCTTTTTATATACTTTTAAATTTGGAAGTGTTCAAAATCCGCAGATAAGGTAAAAAATTAAATATGTGCAGGTGGCAGAAATCTTTACATAATTAACCAATTCATATACAGATGTCTTTTGACACCATTGCAGTAGAGGATTTCAGCAAGTGACTTTTTCCCTTCCATTTACCACTTGCAGACACATCTGCAGCAGAAGGCATTAATCTTTTCCCTCATACAGACATTTTCTGACGCCTCTGCAGCACACAATTTTTTGGAAACATAGTGACAAAAAAGTAAATTGCTCAAAACGAACAATTTCTCATTTTAACAAAATGTTTTCCACATTTAGTCATAGGTTATACATTAAATTTTTAGAGATTTTCTATTTTTTGACAAAATATGTTCAAAGTCGTCTGCTGCAGAATTGTCATATGAGGGAAAGGATTAAACAAACATTTTGGCAAAAGGAGAACTTGCACATAAGGAATAGATAAAAACATGAACACTTTCTCACAACTGCAAACATGTCTAGTGCAGGAAAGTTGTATGTGGGATAGGGTTTTTGTAAAAACAAAAAAAACATTTCACTTGTTGACATCACCTATGTCTAGCCAACATATTTTCATTTTTTCTTTCTTATTTATGTTTTTATTAACCCTCCCTTTCCAACTTAAGACACAAATTGCAGCAGATGAATGACTTATAAAATATCAGTGCAAAAATAATGAAAATCTCTATTGAGGAAAGAATACACTCTTTATTTGCAATTTTTTCCAAAAGTCATCTGCTGCATATGGGTCAAAATGTGTCTGCAGGTGAAAAAGCTAAAGTCAATAAGTAATTTTAAATGGGCCTTAATTTTAATCACTTTATGCAATTTCTAATTTAGAAAATTACCATTTAAGTGCTGTCAGAAATGACAGCTTAAAAGTTATAACATAAATAGAGCTCGCTACACTTAGACTGACTATTTCAACCCTTTCCCACATACAGACACTTTCTGACGCCTCAGCAGTGGATGACTTTTGAAAACATTGTGACAAAAGGAGAAATTACTCAAAACAAGCAATTTCTCTTTTTGCCACAATGTTTTCAACTTTTTCAGTAAATTTTATACCCTTTCTATATTTTTGTCAAGATGTGTTCAAAGTCATCTGCTGAAGATGACTTAGAACACATTTTGTCAAAAAACAGAAAATCTCTATAATTGAATGGATAACCTATGACTAAAAGTGAAAAAGATTATGGCAAAAGGATAAATTGCTTGTTTTGAGCAATTTCTTCTATTGTCACTATGTTTTCAAAAACCTGTCTGCTGCAGAATGTGTCAGAAAGCGTCTATATGAGGAAAAGGGTTAAGATAAGCTTTTCCCACTTGCAGACATGATGAGCATTTTCTCCTTTCGACACAATATTTTCAAATCAATTCAATAATTATACCTTCATTTGTAGAGATTTGCAATAAAGTTGTCTGCTGCAGATTAATTATATGTGGGGAAAGCTTTCTGACACCTCTGACTTTTGAAATAATTGTGGCAAAAGGCGAAATTGCTCATAATGAGCAGTATCCCCTTTTGCCAAAATGATTTCCACTCGTATTCAATCTTTCTGTAATAGCTAGAGATTCTTTATATTTTGACCTTGATAATTTCAATGTCGTCTGCTGCAGATTAATTTATATGTGGGAAAGGCTTAAGGGTAAGCTCGCTAATGAAAGTGTAATAATATGGTAAATGCCAATCCATTAGTATGGCATCACACTTAAATCACAAAAAACTATGTATGAACTGGTTCAACCCAGTACATTATTATCATTTCTTCCTCTCTCAAACTCTTTACAAATTAACCTGTCTCCCAATTAACCTTTTACCATAGTGTTTCACCAATTTTCTTGTTTATAAAGATACATTTAGTACTTGACAGTGTATCTTTTATTTAATGCTTCTGTTAATAAACTTGGGAGATCCGTAGATATTTTGGAAAGCACTAAATTCGGTATTATTCCCATGATACTTTCTTTGATATATGTTTTGGGGAAACAGTTAGAGGCCTAACCCCCTGACAAGCTCATTTATGTTTAACCTTTTTCCACAACGCATCTGTAGCAGGCAAATTGTTTTTAAAACGTTGAGGCATTTGAAGAGATTGTTGACAGATGATGGACAACACACACTTTCCAATGGACATCCAACGAACCCTAAACCCTTTCCCACTTGCAGACACTTTCTGACGCATTTGCACAGCAGACGACTTTTGAAAACATTGTGGCAAAAGGAGAAATTGCTCATGATGAGCAATTTCCCTTTTTTCCACAATGTTTTCAACTCTATTTAATGTTTAAACTCTCATTGATGGAGATAATTTCACATTTTTACCGACATATTTTCAGTCGTCTGCTGCAGAATTGTCAGATGTGGGAATGGATTAAAGATCACAACGAGCACTTCATGCTCAGGTAGGTGGCGCTAATGGTTTGTTGAACTATACAAAAACAGCAAATTTCTACAAGCCATTTTTTCTACAGTTCAGAGTAGTATATATCGAATCTCTTCTAAAAAAGCTAAAACACAATAAAAAATAAAACAGCTCTTACCCCTGAAACCCAGGTGGAAAGAATGACTTAGAAACTCCTAAACTCGGTGGTAATACTTGTGGATAAGGATCTCTGTTTAATGGCGACTCCCGTTGAGGGGTCCGAGACAGGGGAGGGGTCCTCTTTGGTTCCCGAGAAATCACAGACGAGCTTGTAGACGACGTAGATGGCAATGACTGAGCCGATGACACAGTATACGGTGATGATGTTGATGGTCTTGATACTGAAGTAAGTGGCGGTGGGAAATTCTGTTTGTGCCTTGTCGGAGATCTCGACAAGGGTCTAAATTGAGGTGATGGCTGATGACGTTTGGCCACTGGTGAGCTAGAGAGTCTTGGTTTTTTGTCGGTTTTGTTGACGGACGCACTTTTATTATCAGTGTTTAAAATAGTTTTTTCAATCACATTGACTTGTCGGTTTTGATAATCCTGCGGATGATGATGATGATCCGGTGTAGTGTGATGATTCGTATGATTTTTATGGTTTAAATGTGGCGAGTGTTTCTTAATGCTGTCAATTGTAGCAGGCAAGGGCTGGTACTTGTGACTTTCTATAAACGCTGGTAAAGGCTGTGTGTTGTGGTATGTGTGTGATGGGGTTGTTGTTGTCGTGGGAAGAGACACTGGTTGTGGTTGGGGCTGAGGCGGTGGATAGTTGTGTGGATTATGATGCTGATGCTGATGATTATGGAAATTATTGCCAACACTCGTTTGAACTGTAGGCGTGGCTGTTGTCACAGTGACCGATGTAGTTGCCAAGGCCGTCACCAAGGTTACACAGCTTGTTGTTGTGGTTGCTGTGGTGACAGTGACATCACTAGTGGTTATTGTCACTGAACAGGCCGTGGTGATGGGTGGGGTGTGAGGACTCAAAACAGATGGAACTGAACACGTTATCACTGGTTCACCTGAAATATAGAAATATAGTTTCATGTAAAACAGTCTTAACTACATATAGTAACAAGACGTAGTTACAATTGTCTTCAAAAGCGAAATATCCTTAGAAAGTTTTCAATGGTTAACCCTTTCCCACATACATTAAATCTGCAGCAGTCAACTTAGAAAACATCAGAAAGGGGTCTGTTTATGGGAAGAGGTTAAACTTGACATAGGTAGATCCTTCATGATGAAGCCATTACCATGATACACATCCATATGTCAATCAGACTAGATATTTTCTCAAACAGCCACAATAACTTTAGTGTATACAATCAAGCATATCAAGTGCCTTTGAAATTGTAGCACTTGAGAAACAGCATGCATTTTTGCATGTGTCTTTCAATTTTTATCAGACCTGTAGGGCATGGCACCTATGCTTCTTACCCTGGCATTTGTTCGCCTTAAAATAGAAATAACTTTATTAGCCTGAAGCGCGTAGGTATTTGAAGGTCATGGCCATCCTCCCTCTTACCTTACTATATGTTTGTTATTAGTAGATCAATGCTAATATAGACATAATATTATGTTTTAAGTGTTCAAAAGAACATTGTTTTGTAATTAAGCCTTTCCCACTTGAAGAATCATTTTGTTGCATCTGCTGCAGACGACTTTTAAAAACATTGTGGCAACAAAAGACATTGCTCATTACGAGCAATCTCTTCCATTGCTACAATGTTTTCACAAGTCATCTGCTGCCGTCGAGGAGTCAGGAAGCATCAACATGTGGGAAAAGGGCGGGGGGGGGGGGGGGTTAAACAATCAGACTTACAAAGCCTTTCCTAAGATGTGTTTTTATCAGACAAGTCTAGTAGAGGCTTATCAGCACAGTTAAATTGTTAAGAAATTATCGTACTGATAACAATTTGAAGACAGAGAAATAACTTGGGATGTAAATACAGCACTTGAGAAGGTAAAGCTCATCAAGTTTAGGGCATTAAAACTGGAATAAAATTTAAGTGGTTGGTAATGGAAACTGGTATGAGAAGTCTAATAACCAGCAAATGGTTCTCCCTTAACCCTTTCCCTCATATGACAATTTGCAGCAGACGACTTTGAACGTATTTTGTCAAAACATAATTAATGAATGGATAACCTATGACTAAAAGTGGAAAACATTGTGGCAAAAGGTTTTGTCACTAGGTTTTCAAAAAGCCGTCCGCTGCAGAGGCATCAGAAACGTCTATATGAGGGAAAGGGTTAACCCTTCCACACATATACACATTCTGACGCCTCTGTGCAGCAGACGACTTTTGAAAATATGGTGTAAGGAGAAATTGCTCAAAATGAGCAACTTCTCCATTAGCGACAATGTTTTCAATTTTTTGCAGTAGTTATACCTTCGTTTATAGAGATTTTCTAGGGTTTTGCCAACATGCTTTCAAAGTCGTCTGCTGCAGATCTGTTGTATGCGTGAAAGGGTTAACCATTTCTCACATGCAAAAAAAACTGCATCAGACTATGTTAACAAATATAATGCAAAAACATACGGAAACTCTATAAATGAAGGTAAAATTATTGAAAAGGGTTGAAAACGTGGCAAAAGGAAAATTTGCTCTTAAAAAGCAATTTCTCATTCAGCACAATATGTTACTCTTACAACTTTTTTCAGTAGTAACACTTTCATTTGTATTTCCCCTTACAGGTTTTCAAAGTCATCTTGCTTCTGATTTGTGGCAATTTAGTTGGAAAGAGTTTCCATGTTTCTCAAGCAAGTTGTAACTCTTATCGGATTCTCCAGCACTTTTTGACAAGAAGATTTTGAACATATAAGGAAAACCAGTCCTCCCCCTTGCAGCCATATTTTTCACCAGAGCAGAATCATTTGAACAAACTGGTAGTTGGTTGGTTTGTGCCAAACAATTTTGAAAAAGGACTTTCCTGTGAAATTATGAAATTGGTCCATTGGTTAATTTAGAAATTGTATAATTCTGTGAACACACACAAGACAGTTGACGCAGGCTGGTGAGTGATCACAAAAGCTCACCTGCACTTTGTGCTTAATTCACAATACAATTAACCTTAACCCTTTCCCTCATATTGACGCCTCTGCAGCAGACGGCATTTTGAAAACTTTTAGTCATAGGCTATCCATTCCATTTAAGAGATTTTCTATTTTTTGACAAAATATGATCAAAGTCGTCTGCTGCAGAATTGTTGTATGAAGGAAAGGGTTAATAAGTAATAAGTAATACTTAAATACTTGAAAGCATATTTCATAATTTTTGTTTCCCTAATAAAAATGCCTAAATATGTAAATTCTTAACAACTATTATTGGTCAGCAAAGTAACTATTTATGTCAACTTAGTCATTTTCTTAAATATTTTGTAAAACATGAATGGCAGCATGTGTTCAACCGTATTTAAGATTTTAAGTATTACTTAATTGGCGCTAAATAAGATTGGTGGAAAAAGAGTCAGGTGAGCTAAAAAGGTGTAATTAACTGGAATAAAACAACCATATTATATTGTAGGGCTCATTTTCCTGTTTGCAGAAAGACAGAATTGTATCACGTTACAGGAATCAATAAAGAGTTGTGTACTGAATGATGTATGTTTATCTATCACAAACTTCTTCAGTAAATTACCCACACAACATGACGGACTGAAAACACTCACTGGAGAATGTAATCCTCCCCCTTTCCTACATACAACAAACATGCAGTGGATGACTTTGAAAATATCTTGAACTATAACTTCCTATTTAAATGAACTGTAACTTCCAATTTACGTGTACTTTAATTTTCTATGTACATGGACTATATATAACTTCCTATTTACAACAACTAAAATTTTCTAGTAATAATGACTAACATTCTATTTTATTTTCTACTTACAACAACTAAAACTTTCTAGTAACAATGGCTAACATTCTACATGGCTATCATGTCATTACTATAACTTACGGCATGATGTTACCATAATGACCATGCCATTACTATAACTTATGGCGTGATGTTACCATAACAATCATGCCAATACTATAACTTATGGTGTGATGTTAACATAACGATCATGCCATTACTATAATGTATGGTGTAATGTTACCATGATTATCATGTCAGTACTATAACTTATGGTGTGATGTTAACATAACGATCATGCCATTACTATAACTTATGGCGTGATGTTAACATGACTATCATGTCATTACTATTACTTATGGTGTGATGTTACCATGACAATCAAACCATAACTATAACTTTGACTTTCATGTCATTTCTATAACTTATGGTGTAATGTTAACATAACAATCATGCCTTTACTATAGCTTATGGCGTGATGTTAACATGCCATTACTATACTGTATGGCATGATGTTAACATGACTATCATGCCATTACTATAACTTATGGTGTGATGTTACAATGTCATTACTATAGCTTATGGTGTGATGTTAACTATTATTAGTATAACTTATGGCATGATGTTAACATAACGATCATGCCATCACTATAACTTATGGCGTGATGTTAACATAACTATCATGGCATTTCTATAACTTATGGCGAGATTGATGTTATCATGACTAGCATGCCACATTCCATTACTATAACTTATGGTGTGATGTTACCATAACGATCATGTCATTTCTATAACTTATGGTGTGATGTTAACATGACTAGCATGCCTTTACTATAACTTATGGTGAGATTGATGTTAACATACCGTATATACTCGGTTATAAGTCGCACTTTTTTACCTTCAAAATCGAAAGTGAAGTGGGGGGAGCGACTTATAAGAGGGTCAAGCAAAAATTCAGAAAAAATTACCCTCCAATTCACCGATCGTCAAAAACTGTGCAGGCCGGTCATTGATAAAAAGGGCGACTTAAATGATGATTTAACAGAATAAATCAAGTTTGATTGAAAGAAACATATCTTATAGAATTGATTTGTTTATAAAAACAAACACTAGAAAAAATATATAACTTATGAATGTACATTTAAAAAGTCATTTGTTCCAAGTTATTGTTTCGATTTCAGCTCGATTGGAAGCCATTTTGAATTTTGTGAAAATATAAATTGCGGAGCTCAAGTCCAGATGCGTAAATATACAGACCATAATACTGTTACTAGGTCGTATGTCACTTTATATGTGATTGAAAAAATAATGTAATAAACTTTAATTTATATTTCAGGATAAAGTGTTGTTTTTATTTTAAACAAAAAGTCATTGATTTGTAACCCTTATTACCATATATTGAGGCTTCCCATCCGAATTTTGAAATGTTAATGCTAACTCAAAATTGCTTGCAATAAGCAATTTCTCCTTTATCCACGATGTTTCTTGCCTTGATGTTTTCAACGTAGCCTTGTACATAATTGTTGCATGCGGGAAAGTGATAATTTGTCATTGTGTAGACACGTACACACGTAGCTGTCAAACTATCTTAATTAGAAAGTCCATGTTTGCAGAAGGTGATAAAAAGAAGCCATAATAATGGCCACGACAAGACCCATTTCACCGTGATTTTGGCCTGCATGGGTGATGGTACCAAATTAAACCATTAGAAAGCAAAAAACAAACACAGATCCAATTAAAGAGATAAAAAAGTCGGACAAAAATTGTCATAATTAATCCACAAACAATCCCAAGACTACACACGGGGTGATTTAACACGGTCAATAATTGACGTTAAAGTGTATTAAGTAAAAACTGATAAACATGCAATTATCGGCTTTTACCACTGTGATACATCTGCAGTATTTGAGAGTCGTAACAAAGACAATAACTGTAGCTAAAGTGTATTAAATACAAACTGCTAACAATGCAATTATCGGTTTTTACCCACTCTAATACGTACACGTCTGCAGAATTTGACCTCGGGTAATTTTACATGTAACACCTTTAGCTTGATGATAATTTAAACCTGTGTGGTTTACACGCGACAGTTGTGTTAGAATTATTTGACTGTTAGAATTGAGGTCGCTGAACCGTGGATTTTTATTAAAAAGGGTGAACAAACTCCATAAACGAAAGCTATATTATCAAACAAAGGGGAAATTAGCAATGTTTTCAAAAGTTTTCAGCTGCATCAGAAACATCATGGGAAAAGGACGAATTTAATCTGAGTTAGCAGATTATCACTGTATGCGAATTAATTTCAGTTATGCAACGCCGATTTTTCCCTCCATCTACCCTCTACCCCTTCAGTTAACCCTTTCCCGCATACAACAAATCTGCAGCAAACGACCTTGGAAACAAATTGACAATATCGGGAATAAACTCCATAAATGAGAGCTATATTACCATAGATAAAACAAAGGGTTAATCAAGACGAGTGTGTTTTCACATAACCTGGGGCATTTTGTGACCGGACAAAACCGGTTTATGTATTCCCCAGTAAATCTCTTTAGATAAAACAAATTAAAACTAGTTGGACATCATTGTATGTTCAAATAATGTAAACAAAAAGCTGATGCTCGATCTTGATGACTTAAGGTTATATATCTCGCTTCTTATGATAGTAAAATCTATTTAGACTATAAATCAATGCTTACATAAAACTAATTGGACATTATATGAATGTTTTAAACAAAAAATCTGATGCTCGATCATGATGACTTGGGTTATATCTCGCTGCTTGTCATAGGGTTTTGACGTGAAAAAAATCAAAAATCTAACTGCGACTTATAAGAGGGTCAATCATCAAACCCTAGACTTTAGGCCTCGAAGTAGGGGGTGCGACTTATAGACGAGGGCGACTTATAACTGAGTATATACGGTAACTATCATGTCATTTCTATAAAATATCATGTTTAACACTATTTATATAAATTTTCAGTCACATCAAGGAAGCCATTTCACCTAACCCAGTGTTTCCTGGCTTTTTGATACCAGTAATGAACACAACAGTCTTTCAAAGCAACTTGCTGCTTTTCAACATAGACTGTAAGCCCATTCGTGGAATACGAATGATGCATTGACTTTTATTAAACATCGGGAAGAATGTTGGACAAACTGGGGTTTGTACTCTCGACCCCTTGATCGACAGCCAACTTTGCTTTCCATATATCATTTCATCTCTTTTCCCATATGCCAGTATAAAATTAAACAGACTTGTTTTCAGTCTTCTGCTGCAAAGGCTCAGATATTGTCAATAAAACCCTTTCTCACATACAACAAATCTGCAGCAGATTAATGACTATCTAATCCTCTTGGCAAAAACACAGAACATTTCTATAAATGAAAATATATTTACTGAAAAATTGTGACAAAATGAGAAATTGCTCATTTTGTCACACTGTTTTCAAATATAGTCTGGTCAATGAAAAGGCGTCAGAAAGCACCTATGTGAGGGATAGGGATAAACAGAAAGGGTAAATGGTTAGTAGCAACTTACATTTAATACTTGGATTCAAAGGCTTTGTAGCGAAGATATCTAAACTGCCATCCGATACCTGCAAATAGAAAAAAATACATCTGTAAGGTAAACTACCACCTGAATAGTATACTTATTTAACCCTTTCCCACATACAACAAAACTGCAGCAGACGATTTTGAAAACATCTAGGCAAAAGCACAAAAAATCCCTTTTAAATGGAAGAACAATAATTGAATAGAGTTGAAAATATGGTGACAAAAGGAGAAGTTGCTTGTTTTAAGCAACTAGACCTTTTGTTGTCATGTTTTCAAAAAGCTGTCTGCTGCAGAGGCGTCAGAAAGCGTCTATTTCAGGGAAAGGGATAATACCTTTACCTGATTTTTTTTTTTTGAGCAAATGAGAATTTGCTTAATTCCAGCAATTTTTCTTTTTTTCCAAATAATAGACTTTTCAAAAGCATGTGGAAAAGGGTGAAAAAAATCTGTTCCAGTAATTGGCTAAAAACAAATTATGTGCAATTTTGTACACAAATATTAAGTCACGGTAATTATTATAGTTAGATAGCATTCAAGTCTGAAAATTACCTGATAATTATACAAGACATTAATCCCTCTACAGCATATCATGTGACACAATTAGTACATCTAAAATGTTTCCGAAATCAAAAACCACAAAGTATTATATCTCCAACGTTTCCAAGATCAAGAATAAAACCAACAACTATTATTATCCAGAATGTTTCCAAGATGAAAATGAATACTATTACACTTGATATGATAGTGTTTCAACCTTTAACCCTTTCCCTCATACAACAATTCTGCAGCAGACGACTTTGAACGTATTTTGTCAAAACATAGAAAATCTCCATAATTGAATGGATAACCTATGACAAAAAGTGGAAAACATTGTGGCAAAAGGAGAAATTGCACGTTTTGTGCAATTTCTTATTTTGTCACTATGTTTTCAAAAAGCTGTCTGCTGCAGAGGCATCAGAAAGCGTCTATATGAGGGAAAGGGTTAAACCCACCACATAGGAAATCTTTCATCTCATCTACAACAACATACATATATGTGATAATAGAAGCCCAATTCTTGAACCAGAGCCTCACAAAAACATTTGGTGAAAAAGAACACATTACCTAAACAACCTAAAGGAATAGATGCATTTAATAAATGACTATTGAAAAAGTCATTATGCATTCACATACATATTTATTTGCAAGGTTAACCCTTTCCCCCATACGACAATTCTGCAGCAGACGACTTTTAACGTATTTTGTCAAAACATAGAAAATCTCCATAATTGAATGGATAACGTATGATAAAAAGTGGAAAACATTGTGGCAAAAGGAGAAATTGCACGTTTTGTGCAATTTCTTCTTTTGTCACTATGTTTTCAAAAAGCCGTCTGCTGCAGAGGCGTCAGAAAGCGTCTATATGAGGGAAAGGGTTAAGTGTTGATAAAATGATGTTTTAAGGTAGAATTTCACAAATCAATAAACTTCCCATTTAGGAAGGTAACATCAATGTATCAGATAAAATGAACCAACTGTTTACAAAGTACTTAACCTAAAAGCTTCTCCTGTGATGTGTGAAATATTGTAATGGGGACGATATTTCAATCTCACAACATTGACAGCCATTCATTTAGGATTGCTGGCAGTATTATTACAGGTTATGGTAATGTGAAACTTTAAATGTTTCCTCTATTTGATTAAGTCTATACGTTTTCTGCATCTCAAAAAATAAACTTGTGTTAATGTGTGGATTCATTTAACCCTTTCCCTCATACGACAATTCTGCAGCAGACGACTTTGAACGTATTTTGTCAAAACATTTAACGTTTTGTGCAATTTCTTCTTTTGTCACTATGTTTTCAAAAAGCCGTCTGCTGCAGAGGCGTCAGAAAGCGTCTATATGAGGGAAAGGGTTAAGAGATTATTTCAATTTATTGTAGTTTTACCCTTTCTCGTTTACAGATCTCTTTCGAAAGCGACCAAAACCATAACCTCTTCACAATGTACGTGCTTACACAATATTAGTACATGGAAGTCTTACAACATATAATGGCCTGGTCAAAGTATGTTCTTCAAGTAAGTCAAATGTCCCAAAGATCAAAGTATGCATGCAATTAGGTCTTACATACATGCCTAACGCAGCCATGCATGTTCTCCAATCATCCAATACAGTTTGAACCATATTCGTAGAGGGTCATCTAATTAGCCCTTTCCCTCATATAGACGCTTTCTGGTGCCTCTACAGCAGACGGCTTTTTTAAAAACAGAATGACAAAAGAAGAAATTGATCAAGACAAGCAATTTCTCCTTTTGCCACAATGTTTTCCCCTTTCAGTCATAGCTAGGTTATCCATTCAATTATAGAGATTTTCTATAATTTGACAAAATATGTTCAAAGTCGTCTGCTGCAGAATTATCAAAAGTAATGGTACTTAATATTAAAATAGATGGCCTGTTTCCAGTCTTATCCAATTTTGGACCATTTTACCCAGAATCCATGAGAAATGCTCAATTTGCTCGTTCTCAATCAAAGATGACCCTGGTTGACACTAGAGTTCTGGTAACTTTAAATAAATGATTATCTGCATACTGTACCCAAAGAAAACATCACCAGTCATAAACAAATGTTTACTCAAAGATAAACTTGTTGCCTTTGGTATAAAGTCTTTTCCCAAACGATAAGTCAGAATCACAGAGTTCTATCAAACGCAAACCCATCACCTGCTACAGATGAATTATAACCGATGCCTCTTCATGCACACATTTTTTATTTATTGCAAGAAAAGGAGAAATATCTCGAGGTCAATAATTTCTGTGGTTTTCCTAAATGTTTTAACTATATTAAATGTATTGAAACAGTTAAGTGTACTTTAAAATGTCTCGATATCACTATCAGTGATTCTCTGTGCCTTTTTTAAAACTTTTAAAATTCAGAAGATGCACTCCCACATTAAGACTCATCTGCAGCAGACATTTTTTTTACCACAATGTTTCCAAGCATGATATTCAATAATGATACTTCAATATTTTTGCCAAGAATAGTTCCAAAATTGCCTGCTGCAGATTAGATGTTTTTTTGCAAAAGGGTCCAATTCATAAATAAATTCAAACTATTAAGCCACATTGAATCAGCCGCGCCTGCTTTTCTGGTGTATCTATCAAGTATTATCTCAGAAAAATCACCAAGCCAGAATGCGGCTTACATGCACATCAGACACGTTTATTTATAAATATTATAAACAAACACACATGCTTTCCATACTGTATCCAATGCACCCATACAAACAAGAGGCCCAAAAGAACGCGAGTTCCTCTACTTGCTTTCAAACGTTTCTTTTCGATCTACTTTAATTAGTTTTAATGCTTTCCGACGCCCCTGCAGCAGATGACAATTTTTGAAACCATTGTGACAAAAGGATAAATTGCTCATAATGAGCAATTTACCCTTTTGTCAAAATGGTTTCAACTTGATTTAATATTATATAATGTTTACTTTTATAGAGATTTAACTTATTTTTGCCTAAAAAAAGTTCCAAGACGTCTGCTGCAGATTTGCTGTATGTGGGAAAGGGTTATTGTGTTGAATGATATCAGAAGAAACCAGTTGTGGACAATATCATGTACACATGCATCTGCTTTCATCTTTTTTAATTTACAAAGTAATGTAATATATTTGCTTACTTTCATAATCTCTAATTAATATAAGCAATCTGTGCAAGTTCAAAAACTGGATGAAAATTGTGGACTCTTACTCACAAAAAGTTAATAACAAGACAGATCACAAGAAAACCACTCAATAATCCTTAGGCCAGAAGAGCTGAAAACAATTTCTGGAAATATCATCATCAAAAACTCTTACAGTCATAAATATTCTCTCTTTTTTTTTTTATTCTTTCCCGCCCTTTCTATCAAAGTAACAGACATTAATACAATGTGTTCTATGTAACTGTTTACTAAGATGGAATTTGAACTATGAAAGGAATCTATACAAATACCAATGACTTGAAAACATTTTGGGTAACGACCTTATCCTGACATTGTTGGATCACTTGCAGAGGTCCAGATAAGGAGGGGTATACAGCTCTTTTCACCACAATATCTCCCTTTTATCCAACCAAATCCTATGATGTAGGTACTCAAAAGAATCGTCTCAATGAGACGATTCTTTTGAGTACCTACAACATAGGGTTACAGGGTCAAATAAGGATTTAAGAACATGCAATAGGTCTCTGATCTAGAGCACTGACTTGTAATGCTATCCCCACAATTCTGAGCACCAACATATGCTAATAATTCAGGTGAAATGCATGGCAGAGTTATGATTGTTGCAACATACAGTGTGGAACCAGGTTATTTAGTTACGAAGACATATATATATATATGCTCTTGTGGTTCAGGGGGAAAGCAGTCTAAACATCAAACTTAACCAAAATTGCAACATTGAGACAGATGACTATCAAGAGTCAAACTATAATTCACTTATTTTAAAAAAAAAAAAAAAAAAAAAAATCAGATGAGCTAAAAATGAAAAATGCCTTTTATCCAAGTCTGTTTATTGTTAATTAACCCTTTCACATTTACGACACATCTGCAGAAGACAACTTTGAAACAAAAGAGGCAAGGCAACAACATCAAAAATCTCAATAACTGATGATGGTATAATTATTGAATAGATCTGAAAACATTGTGGCGAAAAAAGACATTACATATTATGTTTTCAAAAGGCTACTGCTGCAGCTGGGTTTGAATGTGGGAAAAGATTTTATTCAAATTTCAAACTGTGGGGAGGTTTTTCTGGTTTTTGCTGGCAGGTGTGTGTGTGTGGGCATAGAGAATTACAATCTTGTTCATCAACCTGTTATCTGTTTAACATTATCTTATCAAATTTACTTTTTTCTGCCCTGCTTCCTCATTTATTATACCATTGTAAAAGTTTCACAAATTGCCCAAGTAGACCTACTTTGTTAACCCAGTATCACAAATTCAACAAAGCTGCAGCAGACCACATTGAAAACATCCAAGACAAATATATCTTTCCAAGTAAAAAAATAATTTCTGACTAGAGTAGTAAACATTGATGCAAAAGGAGAATTTTGAGTAATTTCTTCTTTGACCCTTCAGCTCATGGTAAAAATATTGGAATATTGCTTCTCTTTTCCTTGTCTAAAAGATTTAAATTAAATATTGTAAATCTTGAAACACCAAATTAAAAACGGAATCAGGGTTTTTGAAAGAGGATATATCAGAAGATGGTTAGAGATACCTCTGTTATCCCTCTGTTAGCGGATTACATATCCCAACAGGAGATTCATAAATGTGCCAGTTACATTATATCCCCCCTTTGTGATAAAATATGCAGCAAAAAACGCACGAAATGTGCAAAAATATGTATCATGTTATCGCTGGCAAACAGCAAGCAGTTTCTTTTATAAAAAAAACCCTGCACTGTGAAATGCAAGAAATAATCAAACAAACTAAAAAAACCAAACAAGAGGGCCAAGAAGGCACTAAATCGATCAACTAAGTAATAACAGTAGCAAATTTGTAACTGTTAATGTTGATATCGAGTTTACAAAGTTGTCTGCTGCAGATTTGTTTTATGTGGGAAAGGGTTCATCTCTGCACCAAAGATAAGACAGACAAGAGTAAGACATATCAGGGAATCTTTGAACTTATGGCAGAGGAAAATATTATCCCATGTTTGTTTTATTCGGATTTTAATATATTACACTATTATCAACATTATTTCAGTTATATCACTGCACCATTGGACTTAATATTCATGTTCCTTGGGTAAACAAACCAGTACTAGGCTAGGAAATTTGCCTTGCCAGAGGGCACTTCACCACGATCGCTGCTACTGGGGATCAAACCAGGGATACCGGTTCAAAACGCCCAACACTTATCACTTATTCATAGGTTATCCATTCAATTATATAGATTCTCTATTTTTTGACAAAATATGTTCAAAGTAGTCTGCTACAGAATTGTCGTATGAGGGAAGGGTAAAGGTTACACTGAACAAGATTGCCATAAGCAAACACTCATCTGCTTTTTTTTTTCAAAGTCGAAACTAAGTACTATCACTGAAGATGATAAATACCCCCTAAACAGCACCTTGACCTACACCATAAGTTAATAAGTAAAAGGGCCATAACTCTGTAAAATAACATGCAATTGTAACCCCTTTAGGATATGCACATCTACTTTTGGTATAGAAGCTTCATGTAAACTTTTATTGAATTCTACCTAGTGGTTTGTTAGAAATAGGCCAGACAAAATATGGCTTCCGACCGACCGACAGACAGGCAGGCAGCCCGACACAGTGACTCCTTTATACCCCCTCTTCTTCGAAGGGGGTATAAAAAGGGGCATTACTGAATGATTATTAGAACCAGAATAATGTGACTTGGTATGGACATGCATATAATTGTACCTGGAAACATCATGTATCGGGTTTCATTCGAAAAAAGCTGAATGGTTTTTGAGTTATGAGGTAAGGTTAAAGTGTTGTGACAACACACAGATGGACACAAAGGCTATTGCAATGTAGCCCTACTGTTTTGCATTGAAGAAAGGAGGAGCTAATAAAATGACATGAGTTGGATTGTATGTTGTTCAGTCATAATTCTTCCACTCTAGACATTTAACCAAAGCAACCACATGCATCATTTAGCATAATATATTCCAATTAGCCAGAGAGAAAGCTAACAGAATAATTGATGTTTTAAACAGCTATGGTTTTCCCTTCATCTTCTTATTTCAGTTGGGAGGAGTGACTAGTTCTACAAATGATTAACAAAGTTATCCTCCTGTCTGCCTGGGTTTGTTTACAGCCATTTGGCGAGCACAAGTCTTGATTACCAAGTGTTGCCAACTGTTCAGAATTTAAACTATTCACTGATGCAGTCAGCATTCGTTCAATCACAAGTGTGAGTTTTACATGGTTAGGTGAACTAGATGCTGTGATATAATGACTGAATACTCTCCAAAGGGGATTTGATCAAGCAATCAATAGTTCCAAGCAGTCAAAGGTGTTGATATGTAGTTCAACAACAATTGTATATCAGTTAAATCATTCAGCCACAATATGAGCCGTCCCACCAGTAAACCAACATTGTGCTGTAAAGTATCAGCCTAAGCATGCAGTGCAGGCTTACCCGGATAGATACTTTGCCTCCTGTGGATTTTCTGTTTCTGTTTCAGGAATCATTACTCTATATTTCTATGTGTCTGCCTGGATCAGTCTGTGCGGACTGCGCAGGCTGATCTTGGTCGATACATTACGCAGAGGCCATAATGTTTTGTTTTTTCGCTGGACGGCTCATATACTTCCCTAAGTCTTACTTTAGATCAATCACATGAGGTGCAGATGGTAGACAGAGAAAAACTTTCAATAGTGGTATTAACCCTTTCCAACATACAACAAATCTGCAGCAGACAACTTTGAAAACATACCCCAACAAATTTGGAAACTCCCTTTAAATGAAAGTACAATAATTGAAAATATGGTGACAAAAGACGAGCAATTTCTAAGTCTTTTGTCAAAATGTTTTCAAAAAGCCGTCTTCTGCAGAGGCGTCAGAAAGCGTCTATAGGATTAACACATAATTATGATAATTGGTAATAATCCAATACCAGTTTTGGGAATGAATTACAAATAACCAGACAGGTAAAAAAAAACCTACAACTCTTAGAAGCAGAAACTGTCAGTCTTTATCTCAAGAACTAATAAACAAGTGCATGTCAGCAGTCAGGTCTACACTTATCAGGCAAACGCGGAGTGGAGTTTTTTGTCTGCCGTTTTTTTTTCCTTCTCAAAGATTGATGTCATCTGACAACTGAGAAAAGTACACATACATGCATCCTGATCGTCCCTTCTTTAACCCTTTCCCATATACAGCAAATCTGCAGCAGACGACTTTGAAATCAGCGTGGCAAAACACACAATAAGTCTATAAATGAAGTTATAAATACTGAAAAAAGTTTTAAAACATTGTGGCCAAAAGGAGAAATTGCTCACTTTCAGCAATTTCTCCTTATGCCACAATGTTTTCAAAAGGCGTCTGCTGCAGAGGCGTCAGAAAGTGTCTGTATATGGGAAGGGGTTAACCCTTACGTTCTCTTAACTTACAGTGTTCATGTCACTGTAACTGGTCAAATACCTTAATTTATGTACAGCAAATCTGCAGCAGACAACTTTGAACGAATCTTGGGAAAGGCATGGAAAAGCTCTATAAATGTAGGTATAATTGCTACTGAAAAGAGTTGAAAACATTGTGGGAGACTCCTAGGTAAATTCATTAACCCCCTCTGAAAGTGACAGTGCATACAAATGTTGTTTCTAAAAAACCTGTTTGCAGTGCTTTTAACTATTCTCTGATGAACTTTTCAAAAGAACTTGAATGGCATCAGTAATTCATGATGGCAAACGGCTGGGTTCAACAAGAACATATATAGAAAGGTCTGAATTGTTTATGCATGCATTCTGAGTAACATAATGGCCAGGCAATATAGCTATCATACCAAATAATAATGGCCAGACAAATATCATCCCAAATAAATAATAACCATTTTGTTCCTCTTTATTAAGTTATTGAAAGGCCAAAGCAAAAAATGTCATACATATAAAGAATCAAAGAACGAATTAACCCTTCTCCAAATGTAGAAGGGTTGACACATCTGTAGCAGCAGAGAAATTTCCACTTTTGTCACAAGGTTTTCAACTTAATTCAATATTATACTTAATTTATAGCATGCGCAAACGATACCATTGTAACAGGTTGAATTTTGAAGTCATGTGATGTAAATGCTGCTTAAGGGGCATCTAAATTAATGTCCTCTATATCACAGAAAAAGGTTAAAAGTATCGATAAAATCATTTTATGATTCCATATTTTGAAGGCTAATTTAAACTGTTTAATGCTGAATTTTTAAAATGGACTTGCCCAGCTTTGCATTAGAAGAGTCCATAGCCAATTTCAGGAATGTTGATTTAACCTGGTCAAACCATATTACTGGTGGCACACCTGCTTCACAGCATCGGTTCCCCAGTTAAAGGGTTACAACAAATCTGCAGCAGATGACTTTGAAAACATTAAGGCAAAGCTATGCACTTCCTCTATAAATGAAACTTTAATTATTGGATAAAGTTGAAAATATTATTGCAAATGGAGATATTGCTCATTATGTATTCAAAAGTAGTCTGCTGCAGAGGCGTCAAATGTGTGAAAGGGCTTAATGTTGCAAAAAGATTTATACAATAGGAAATAATAAATATATCCCAATGCATGTTAATGTTACATTAAACCTTTATTTATCACTTGATCAAAGTATTTAGTGCTCATACCGATTCAATTTGGTTTTTATAGAGGAATAAATTTCAACGAAAATAGCATGTATTCTAATGTCTGGTTCTTTATATTCCTTTGTCGTGTCACATTCAAATATCATCATTAGTCCTTTGCCACATACAACAATTCTGAGCCGTCCCGCGAGAAAACCAACATGATGGCTTCTGTGTAATGTATCGACCCATATCAGCCTGCGCAGTCCGTGCAGACTGATCCGGTCGACATATTCCATCTCAGAGGGATAGAATAATGTTTCCCCGATACAGAAAAACCACAGGAGGCGAAAAGTGTCTATAGAGTAAGCCTGTGCAGCATGCTTAGGTTGATCCGGGTCGATACTTTATGCAGAGTACGCATACACTTTTTGGGGCATCTGAAGCAAGAGCATTTCGAAAACTTTGTGGCAAAATGAGAACTGCTCATCACAATGGTATCAACTCTTTTCAATGCTTATACTTTGATTTAGAGATTTCCATATTATGAACATGAGTTTTTACAAATTCGCCTGCTACAGATTTATTGTACGTGGAATGGGATTAACCCTTACCCTCATACGACAATTCTGTCTGCAGACGACTTTGAACGTATTTTGTCAGATGGATAACCTATGACTAAAAGTGGAAAACATTGTGACAAAAGGAGAAATTGCACGTTCTGTGCAATTTCTTCTTTTGTCACTATGTTTTCAAAACGCCGTCTGCTTTAACCCTTTACCTCATACGACAATTCTGCAGCAGACGAGAACGTATTTTATCAAAACATAGAAAATCTCCATAAATGAATGGATAACCTATGACAAAAAGTGGAAAACATTGTGACAAAAGGAGAAATTGCACGTTCTGTGCAATTTCTTCTTTTGTCACTATGTTTTCAAAAAGCCGTCTGCTGCAGAGGCGTCAGAAAGCGTCTATATGGGGGAAAGGGTTAATGTATACTGGAAATCTAGCAGATTAATTGGGGTTTCAAGCCCTTTTCAACAATATTTCAGTCATGTAATGGCGGCTATATTTCACCTACCCATAATTTCCCAGGCTTTCTAACACAAGTATTCCAAACAACATTTTCTTTCCAAGCAACAGGCTGCTTTTCCACTTAGACTGTTAACCCTTTCCCTCATACGACAATTCTGCAGCGGACGACTTTGAACATATTTTGTCAAAACATAGAAAATCTCTATAGTTGAATGGATAACCTATGACTAAAAGTGGAAAACGTTGTGGCAAAAGGAGAAATTGCACGTTTTGTGCAATTTCTTCTTTGGTCACTATGTTTTCAAAAAGCCGTCTGCTGCAGAGGTGTCAGAAAGCGTCTATATGAGGGAAAGGGTTAACAGAGGATGAATGAAGCTAAAAATGTCAAATTGGCTTATCATACATCGGAAAGAATGTGGGCCGAGTTGAAACTCACAACCCCTGGCTGAGGATTGAAGAGTTGTTAAACTTTACCCTTTCCCACATACAACAGATCTGCAGCAGACGCCTTTGAAAACGTCAAGGTAAAAATATGATAAAACCTTTTTAAATAAAATTATAAACGTTGAATAGATTTTAAAATCTTTTTTACAAAAGGGGAAATTGCTCGTTTTGAGTAATTTCTTCTTTTGTCTCAAAGTTTTCAAAAGTTGTCTGCTGCAGAGGCGTCAGAAAGCATCTATATGTGGGAAAGGGTTAACTACATTTAACCTTTGTTGTACTTAACAAATCATAACATACTAAATTCCAAAAGCTTGCAAATCAAAAACAAGAAACCTATCAGCTAATGATCCATCAAAAAATCTTTGGTATGAATTCCTGCACAAATACTCTTTCATGCTATATATATAATTACATTAATGCTTTGCTATAATCCAACACACAGGCAAAAATCTCCACAAAAACTTTCCCCCGACAAAGTCCCCATCTCTCATCTATGGGATCTTGTGCTAAATCCCATAATGCATCCTAATCCTCTACATAATCTCCATAGATTTTTCTCCTGGCATTAATATCACTATTCTATCCATTGTTTATAAAACATTCTAACAGCCAGTTATTATTCAACCCATCATGACCGTGTAACTCCTTTAACCCTTTCCCTCATATAGAAGCTTTCGGACGCCTCTGCAGCAGACTGCTTTATGAAAACATGTCGACAAAAGTAGAAATTGCTCAAGACAAGCAATTTCTCCTTTTGCCACATTATGTTTTCAACTCTTTTCAGTAAATATACTAGGCAAAAGTAAGTTAACTTTTGATAAATGAAATTATAATTATTGAGCAAGAGTTGAAAACAATGTGGCACAAGGAGAAATTGCTTGGTGTTTTGTTATAAGAAATTTCTCATTTTGTCATAATGTCTTCAAAATTTATCTGCTGCAAAGGCGTAAGAAAGCGTATGAGCAATTTCTCCTTTTGTCAAAATGTCATCTACTGCATAGGCATCAGAAAGCGCCTATATGTGGGAAAAGATTAATGCCATTTTCAACAGTCATATCACAGCAGCCAGTGATGGTTTCTTGCCTTTCTCAGTACCAGTACACCTTAATACAACAGTCTCTCCAAGCAACAAGCTGCTTTTCCACAAAAACTGATAGCCCATTCGTAAATGACGAACGACAAATTCATTTTTGTCAAACATAAAAAAGAATGTGGGAAAAGCTGGTGTTCAAACTCACAACCCCTTGATTGACAGCCTGCATGCATCAAGTTATAAAGAAGTCAAAAGATTTTAGGTGTTTAAATAGGTGTTCTTTTTTTTTTATCCTACAAAGTATATCAACAGTTAATTTTCTCACAGGAATAGCTTCGCAAGTTCAAACGCAGATCAATTCCTAATCATATTTTCTTTGGTAAGTCTTATTAGTTTTTTAATGTCTACCTGAAAATTAACTCCCAGATAATATGTTCACATCATCACAGATAACATACCAAATCAAACAGTTATCCAATTAATAACCCACAATCCTCTGCTTTCACCCTTTCCCACATACAGATGCTATCTGACTGTGATACCTTCGGAGCAGTCGACTTTTCGAAAACATTGTGGCAAATGGAGAAATTGCTCAAAACAAGCAATTTCTCAATTTGCTACAATGTTTTCAATTCTATTCATTATTCATATTTCCCTTTACTAAGATTTTCCATATTCTTTAGGGAATGTTTTCAAAGTCGTCTGCTGCTGTTTTGCTGTATGTGGGAACAGTGGTTAACCAGGTAATTGGTGTAGATCACTATCCATGGCAATTAACCCCCACTATCCCACTTGAACATGCATTTTGACGCGTCTGCAGCAGATGAATATAGAAAATAATGTGGCAAGAAAAGGAATTGCTCATCATGAGCAATTTCTCCTTTTGCCACAATGATTTTAACTTGATACAATAACTTCAATTTGAGGGTTTTTCCATCTATTTCAGCTACAAGTTTTCAAAGTCGTCTGCTTCAGATTTGTTATATAATTACGGGAAAGAGTTATTCATTGTACAAGATGGCCATGATTGTCCTTTATACTTCAACTTAGATCTATTGTTGTAATGGAGTCAGAAGAGAAATATTAGTTATTTAACCATTTCCCTCATATAGACGCTTTCTAACGCCTCTGCAGCAGACGGCTATTTGAAAACAGTGACAAAAGAAGAAATTGCACAAAACGTGCAATTTCTCCTTTTGCCACAATGTTTTCCACTTTTTGTCATAGGTTAAAATGGATAACCTATGTTTTGACAAAATAAGTTCAAAGTCGTCTGCTGCAGAATTGTCGTATGAGGGAAAGGGTTAATAGATTTTTTTCCAATTTGACCCTTTCCCACATAAAAAAAATCAGTAAATAAAAGTAAAAGAATTGAATACAGCTGAAACATAGTGGCAAAAGGTGGAATTGCTCATCATGAAATACTAATCTTGTTCTTTCATTTATAGAGAGTTCCCTATTTTGATTTGATGTTTTCAAATGTGTCTGCTGCAGATTTGTAGTATCGGAGAAAGAGTTAATACTTTTCCACTTAAAGGCGCATTTTAAAGCGTCTGCAGGAGACATTGCTCATAAATGTTTTCAACTCTATTAACCCTTTCCCTCATATAGACGCTTTATGATGCCTCTGCAGCAGACAGCTTTTTGCAAACATAGTGACAAAAGAAGAAATTGCTCAAAACGAGCAATTTCTCCTTTTGCCACAATGTTTTCCATTTATAGTCATAGGTTATCCATTCAATTAAAGACATTTTCCATTTTTTGACAAAATATGTTCAAAGTCGTCTGCTGCAGAATTGTTGTATGAGGGAAAGGGTTAAAAATACTACTACTTTTACTGAAAGAGATTGTCCATATTTTTACCTTAATATTTCCAAAAATCACCAGCTTCAGATTTGTTTACTGCATGTAGGAAAGGGTTATGAGAAACTTTGATCTAAGAGGTGCACCTCTGAGAAATTGCTGCAGTGCGTTTCCTCTCCCCTTGTGCTTTATGGCGGGTGATTATGAATCAGTTTGGTGGTAATTGCCAATTTACAGGAATTATTTATCAAAGAATAAGCCCTGTGAATCCACTTAAGCTATTAGAGGGAACCCACTTATTCTTCAGCTTTTAACCCTTAACCCTTTCACACTTGCACACACCTTTTGACGCCCCTTTGAAAACATGATGAGCAATTTCTCCATTGGTCACAATGTTTTCAATTCTTTTTTCAATAGTTATACTTTCATTTATTGAGATTTGTTCACATTTTTGCCCAGATATTGTTAAACTCTGCTGCAGTTTTGATGTACACTGCTTGAATCTTTTGATTATTAGGTCCCCCCTCCTTTCCTCTTACAGACAAAATCGGAACAGTTGTGTAAATTATATCTTATTGCAAGATGATATAAAGGTAAATTTTTCCTTTTTTCCAAATAAATATCAAATAATGTCTTTTGCAGAATTTTACGTGTCAAAATTCAGCTCTACCATAGAGTGAGAAAGGTTTACCCTCTTCTTTTAAATAGCAGATAAACTAATTCACACAGAATTATCTGTTATCAAGATTCAAGACATAACATCAGGCTTCTCTAACCCTTCTCCACTTTCAACATCTATAAAACATCTTAACAATAATATAGAGAATCTTCCTAAATGAAGACATACTTATTGAATAGAGCTGAAAACATTGTGTCAAAAGGAGAAATTGTGAGCAATTTCTTCCTTTGTCACTATGTTTTCAAAAAGCCGCCTGCTGCAGAGGCGTCAGAAAGCGTCTATGTGAGGGAAAGGTTTAACGCTGTTTTCAAAAGAATTTCAGTCATAGCCTGGAGGCCAGTTCAACTATTCAAGTGTTTCCTGGCTTTCTCACACCAGTATTCCACACAACATTATTTCCAAGCAACTGGCTGCTTTTCCACAATGACTGTAAGCCCATTGGTAGAAGACAACATACGAATGACGCTTGTCACAGTGACTTTGTATGTGGGAAAAAGTTAACAGTCTACCTGATATGATATTTATTAAAATTAGCTGAATCAATTTACTCATTATAATGGAACTTAATTTTTTCTATTTGAATAGTTTTATTATAGCTTTCTCATTTAACTAAGACTATATCTATTTCAAAGTCTGCTGCAGATTTTCTTTACATTCCAAAAGGATAAGATCAACCCTTTTCCCACATTGCATGGCACTTTCTGAAGCCTCTGCAGCAGAAAGAAGAAATTAGAATTCTTTCCATATTTGTGACTCGATGTTTGCGAAGTTGTCTGGCGCCGATTCGTTGTACATTGGTAAAGGATAAGGTTAACCCTTTCCCTCATACGACAATTCTGCAGCTGACGACTTTGAACATATTTTGTCAAAAAATAGAAAATCTCTATAATTGAATGGATAACCTATGACTAAAAGTGGAAAACATTGTGGCAAAAGGAGAAATTGCTCGTTCTGAGCAATTTCTTCTTTTGTCGCTATGTTTTCAAAAAGCTGTCTGCTGCAGAGGCTTCAGAAAGCATCTATATGAGTGAAAGGGTTAACTGCATAAAAAAAAAGAAGAACATTATCGTTTTAGTTCCCAAGTACCTCAGTCAAAAGACAAATTGCTGGCAAACCTATCAAGCATCTTATAAACCCAGATAGAGTGCCAACAGCAGCAAGCACTTAAATGATATGTTATCTTAAAGAGTTTCTCGAGGATTCAGAATAGACCAACCAACCCTTCTCCTGTCTTTTCATCGGTTGGGAGAAAAGTTATTTCCTTCGGAATGACAGTGTGGAACATTTATGAGCATTGACTGACGGATTGATTAATTGTTTGGTGTTTTACACTGCACACAACTATTTGCCTTGTTATATAACACAATGTTTCCTGGGTATTAGTTACCTGTACTACTGGTCCAATTATCCTGACACCAACCAGTCAGTCGTAATGCTAACCCTGCAACCCTGAGCGCCAACGAGGGCAACCATTAGGATCGAACCCACGACCTTCCGCACTGATTGATTCAATCTTATTTTTACATAACATTTCTCTATCAGTCTGAGAAAAGCTACACCATTTACCCAATAGATGTTCTGAATGTCGTCAGCTTTAAAATCAACCGACTAAACATGTTGAGCGATTTCTCCTTTTTTCCATAATGATTTTAAAAGTTGTCTGAAGAAAATGGGTCGACTGTCATGTGTAACAGAAAAGTGTGTGTAAAATACACTACCCCCAATCCTATTCTTGTCCATTACTTTTAACACTTTCGCTCATCATACACTTTCTGATGCCGCTGCAGCAGACGACTTCTGAATACAGTGTGACAAAAGAAGAAATTGCTCATGATGAGCAATTTCTCCTTTTGCCACACTGTTTTCACCTCTATTCTATGGTTAAATCTTATTTTATAGAGATTTTCTACCAATCTTGCCTATATGTTTTCAAAGTCATATCTGCTGCAATTTTTCTGTATGTGCGAAAGGGTTATGAAGGCAAGCAAAGCAGTATCCCTACCAACCTCTGAGAGTTTGGGACATAAAAACGGTGTACAACATTAGATAGGGGAAAAAAAACACATTTTGTCAAAATCTGGTTTTTGTTGGTGTTGATTATTTTCATTTCTTTATCTTAATTAAGCAAAGTAAAACAGCAGCAATTCAATGTTCCCATGTGATAAGAACGATATGAAGCCCTTTCCCACATACGCGTGGCTCGCCTACTAAGCAGACGTCTTTTAACCCTTTCCCTCATATAGACGCTTCCGACGCCTCTGCAGCAGACAGCTTTTTGAAAACATAATGACAAAAGAAGAAATTGCTCAGAACGAGCAATTTCTCCTTTTGCCACAATGTTTTCCACTTTTTGTCATAGGTTTTCCATTCAATTATGGAGATTTTCTATGTTTTGACAAAATATGTTCAAAGTTGTCTGCTGCAGAATTGTTGTATGAGGGAAAGGGTTAAAAACAATCAGACAAAAGGAGAATTTCACATTATGTTCCAACTCTTCTCTTAAACTACACTTTCATTCAGAAAAAGTGATAACACTTTCCTACATAAAGCCATTTTCTGACGCCTCTGCAGTAGATGTCCTTTGTAAACACTGTGAAAAAAAGGAAATATTGCTCAAAACGAACAATTTCTCCTTTTGCCTATTTATAGGGATTAAAGACGTTTTAGCAAATATTTTTTTAGAAGTCGTCTGCTGCAGATTTGCCGTTTGTGGTAAAAGTGTACAAGAAGGACCGGTGCAGAGAAGGGTGAATTAGGGCGAATTACAACATAACTCTCTCAGGCAGACACAAAATGGTTTTGAAGAGGAAAGGATTAAAGTTCCATAAAAAATATCCCAGAAAGAAAATACATGGCATTTCAATTTGTGAACTCATTTACAACCCTTAACCACATTGGTCTATCGATCGAGGCAGATATTTTTTCACGTACGTTATATACACTCAATTTCATCAATGTTTTCTATCTATCTGAGCCGAGCCCCAGTAGCTCATGCAGTCGGTAGAGACGCAGGCTGTCAATCCAGAGGTTGTGAGTTTGAACCCCAGCTTAGCCAACATTCTTTCCGACGTCTGACAAAAAGTCACTGTGACATTAGCCTCATTCATCTTTCACCAATGGGCAAACAGTCTATGTGGAAATTTCTAAGCAGCCAGTTGCTTTGGAAAGTATGTTGTTTGGAGTACTGGTGTGAGAAAACCAGGAAACATACGAGTAGGTGAACTGGCTACCGTGATATGACTGAAAAATGGTTGAAAACGGTGTTAAACCCCAATGAATCAACTGTCTATCTGATATAATTAAGTGTTTCATTTATAACAAATTTGATTGAAGATTTTTACAAGGTTTTGAATTCATAAAAGTCTAAAATTACCGATAAGGTGAATGGATTAATTAACTACATTATAACACATGCAGATGACTTTTGAAAACATGGCGACAAAAGAAGAAAACCAATTCAACCCAATAATCCTACTAAATGCAAATTTGAGGTATATATAGGAGAGGGATTTAACCACTTATAACCCTTTCCCACATATAGACGCATTTTGTCACCTCTGCAGCAAATCACTTTTGAAAACATTGTGGCAAAAGAAGAAATTGCTCAAAACAAGCAATTTCTCCATTTGCCACAACGTTTTCAACTTTTTTTTTCAACAATTATACCTGCAGTTACAGAAATTTTCAGTCGTCTGCTGCAGATTTTGAGTATATGGGAAAGGGTTAAAACCACTTATAATGGGGGATGAGAAGGAGAGAGGAAAAAAGTTATCTTCTCCAATGTCTTGATTACTCCAAATTGAAAAGATTATGGTATTTGAAAGGCAATAAATCCAGATAAACACTGATACAGAAAGTAATAAAGCCGATAAAACATTACTGTTTAATGGTTATTCATTATGAAAAACCAGCTTTAGTAGGATTGAAAGGTTTTTTACTGGTATCATTCTTATGGCTGTGATACAGAGGTGATCCTTTTCAACCACACCATTAATCAACTAACTATAGCCCTTTACCGCGTTTTGACATCTCCTCTACAGCAGAGACTCCTTTAATCATCACCAGGAACCACTGTGACAAAAGGAGAAATTGCTCCAAGAAAGCAATTTCTCCTTGTGCCACAAGGTATTCAATTCTAGTCAATAATTACATATTGGAAGTTGATGACTTGAATATATTGATTGGGATTTAACGTCGTTTTTAACAATCTCTCAGTTATATCACAGCGGCCAGTTCACCTACTCATGCATTTCCTGGTATTCTCACACCTGTACTCCACACAACAATCTTCCCAAGCAACTGGCTGCTTTTCCATAATAGACTTAGCCCATTGGTGGAAGAAGAATGACGCATGTCGCATTGACTTTTGGCAAGATGGCCGAGCCAGGATGATTTGGGTAAAGATGTGGAAGATGTTTATAACCATTAGCAACAAGAGTCTGTCTGTCTGTGTTGGAAAGTGTAATTTCAACCAGTTACCTTATATCATCTAGCTTTACACTTTTTCATAATGTATCAAATGGCTCAAACAATCCTTTCCCTCATACGACAATTCTGCTGCAGACGACTTTGAATATATTTTATCAAAAAATAGAAAATCTCTTTAATTGAATGGATAACCTATGACTAAAAGTGTAAAACGTTGTGGCAAAAAGAGAAATTGCTCATTTTGAGCAATTTCTTCTTTTGTCACTATGTTTTCAAAAAGCCGTCTGCTGCAGAGGGGTCAATATGATAGAACCGGTTAACTATATTTGTTGGCATCTACTGATTGATTTATTGTTTGGCATTTTTACGCCAATTTCAAAAGAATTCAGTTATATCACGGCATTTTCTGGGTAAGTTACAAGTACTACAGCCAGTCAGTCGTAATGCTAACCCGGCAACCCTGATCGCCAAAGAGGGCAGTCATTACTACCATTTTAAAGTCTTTGGAATGACCAATCCAGGAGATACTGAGGATATTTAACTGATAGGAAAGTCTGTTCCACATACAACAATTTTAGCAGCTGACAACTTTGAAAGACTCTTGTCTTGGTAAAAGAGGAGAAAATCTCTATAAATGAAAATATAATTATTAAATAGTCAAAACACAAATACCTAATTTTGAATGATAATATCCCAACTTCACACTTTATATAACCCACCATTTACACAATAGAATGAATTAAAATAAAAAAAAATTGAATTATCTTCCAAATCAGATGTTGAAGGACGGAGATGAAATCAGGATCTGATTGCATTTATTTTGGTAACGCAGCCAACAATGCCAAAGACAAGACCAACACACTTGCATCTCTCTAAAACTTAATAATCCTCTCAGTTGAAAACAGTTGAAAACAGTTAAAAAATATATGATTAAATCTTTCCCAAGACACTGTCATAGCCTACTAAAAATATCTCATATCCTTTCAGGTAAATAATATAATTCCAGATTTCACATACAAAATCCAAACAGATCTAAATCATCAACCAATTCAACAAACCTGAAGAGTCTTTGTAACTTCTATTATATAACTTGTACACCAACAACAACACCTCCCCTGAGTGAGCCGACAGGAGAAAAAATAAAGCCCAATAATTATTCCTCAAAGTCATCCAGCAAATGAAGATAATAACTTCCACTCATGTTTATTGCAGCTAACAATTAAGCCTCTAGATTTACCTATCTCCTGTAATTGCAACCATTCATAACTAATTATGTCTGACAAGGCAAAGTGAACAGTCTACACATAAAGACGGCAGGAAAAACAACAAAAAACATGGCGATGAACGCACACACCTACAAGCTTCCATGCAAATGACATTAACCCTTTCCCTCATACGACAATTCTGCAGCAGACGACATTGGACATATTTCGTCAAAAAAATAGAAAATCCCTATAATTGAATGGATAACCTATGACTAAAAGTGGAAAAACATTGTGGCAAAAGGAGAAATTGTTCATTTTGAGCAATTTCTTTTTTCGTCACTATGTTTTCAAAGTGCCGTCTGCTGCAGAGGTGACAGAAAGCATCTATATGAGGGAAAGGTTTAATGTTACTATTGTAAGGAGGCCCCGATTTCTTATAGTTCCAGCATGTTTTTTGTCATATTAATTCCTTTCCCAGCTGCAGATGCATTTTGACACTATAGCAGCAGACAACATTTGTAAACATTATGGCCATTACATACAGCAAATCTGCTGCAGAAAACTTCGAAAAACATCTAGGCAAAACTAAGGAAAATCTCTATAAATGGATGAACAGTTATTGAATAAAATTAAAAACATTGTGAAAAAGGAAAAATTGCTCATCATGAACAATATCTATTTTTGCCGCAATTATTTCAAGTTCACATGCTGCAGGGGCGTCAGAAAGCAGCAGCACGTGGTAAAGCGAGATAATCAGCAAACTCTCAGAAATATAATATCAGTTAAAAAAACGGTAGATTCACAGGTTTTCGATGTCACCCTATGAGGGGAACACGTGTTATCTAGAAATATGCAGTCTGCACTCACACTATCAGATACAGAAACCATCTCAAATGATAAATTCCTTACTCATATTTTGTATCTCATATCGCTATCTCAATGAGATCAGGAATTCTTCACGGGTTTATCCCTCATCACAAATGTCTGCTCCTTTAATCCTTTCCCACATATAGACGCTTTCTGACGCCTCTGCAGCAGACGGCTTTTGAAAACATAGTGACAAAAGAAGAAATTGCTCAAAATGAGCAATTTCGTCTTTTGCCACAATGTTTTCCACTTTGAGTCATAGGTTATAGAGATTTTCTATTTTTTTGACAAAAAATGTTCAAAGTCGTCTGCTGCAGAATTGTCGTATGAGGGAAATGTTTAATCTTTTCCCAAATTTGGATGCCTGTTGACACCCCTACAGACAGACTTTTATAAACATTGTGACAACGAAAAGCCGAAATTGCTGATAATGAGCAATTTCTTCTTAGTTTTGCTGCAATGCTTTCAACTATTTTCAATATTTATACTTTCATTTACAGAGATTGTGGGTATAAAATTTTATTTCAAAGATGTCTGCTCCAGATATGTTATATGAGGGTTAGGGGGTTTAATTCTTTACCTCATACGACAATTCTGCAGCAGACGACTTTGAACGTATTTTGTCAAAACATTGAAAATTTCCATAATTGAATGGATAAACCTATGACAAAAAGTGGAAAACATTGTGGCAAAAGAAGAAATTGCACAAAACGTGCAATTTCTTCTTTTGTCACTACGTTTTCAAAAAGCCGTCTGCCGCAGAGGCGTCAGAAAGCGTCTATATGAGGGTTAGGGGGTTTAATAATCATTATAACATACATTCTTTTCCTTATTTTTGCCTAGATATTTTGAAGGTTGTAAGCTTCGAATTTATCTTTATGGGAGCGGGTTATAAGTTCATAAGGGGGATCATGACTATGAATTTTAGAAGCTTATCAGATTTGTTGATATCACATTGAACTGTAACCTTGATCAACAAGCTGTGTCTGTTTCTGATAGCAGTGATACAACCATTAATATTAACTCTTTACTGAAACCCTTTTCCTCATACGACAATTCTGCAGCAGACGACTTTGAACGTATTTTGTCAAAAACTAGGAAATCTCCATAATTGAATGGATAACCTATGACAAAAAAAGGTGGAAAACATTGTGGCAAAAGGAGAAATTGCACGTTTTGTGCAATTTCTTCTTTTGTCACTATGTTTTCAAAAAGCTGTCTGCTGCAGAGGTGTCAGAAAGCGTCTATATGAGGGAAAGGGTTAACCCTTTCCTACATACAAACAACTTAGCAGCCGACGACTTTTGAAAATATTGTGGCCAAAGCTCAAGACAAGCAATTTCTCCTTTTGCCATAATATGTCTGCCTGTAGGTGGGGGGGAATTAAATTTGCAACTCTACAGCAACAAGCCTCAAACATATGGAAAATGTCTATAAATGAATGGATTGAGTTGAAAACATTATAGCTCATCATCAGCAGGTTCTCCAGTTCGCTCCAAATTCCAATCAGTCATATGCTGCAGATGCAGATATATACAGAAAGGATTGTTATCAGGCAACAATGATAGGAGAGTGGTGTGATGGACACAGATTTGAAGTAACATGCACCTGTCTACAAAACATACCTAATGGCCCCTGTCCCACTGACAAAACGCATTTTGTAACGGCTACAGCAGACAACTTTTAAAACATTGTGGCAAAAGGAGAAATTTAGCGGGTCGAGAGTTATTACTTATTAGTTGCCATGTCACAAGAAGCATACAGAATTTTACCCTTTCCACATGGAAGCGCTTTCTGATGCCTCTCCAGCAGCAGACAACTTTTGAAAACATCAAAATTTCATTTATCCCTTTCCCTTATACGACAATTCTGCAGCAGACGACTTTTGAACATATTTTGTCAAATATTGGAAAATCTCTATAATTGAATGGATAACGTTACTATGACTAAAAGTGGAAAACATTGTGACAAAAGGAGAAATTGCACGTTTTGTGCAATTTCTTCTTTTGTTTCTATGTTTTCAAAAAGCCGTCTGCTGCAGAGGAGTCAGAAAGAATATATATGAGGGAAAGGGTTATAAAGGTATACAATATTTTAAATCAGATGATTTCGAAGTTGTCTGCAGAAAATTTGTTGTATGTGGGAAAGGGTTAATCTAAAAATAACAAGGGCAACTCATACGTGAGCCCACAATTTTTGATATGATGATAAGTGATCAAGCCCTTGAGCTTTGGATTAAACTTTGTCACAATCTCTATTTGATGATTGTAATATCATTTATAAAGATAAACATATACAGATGTTTCCAAAATCGCTGCTGCTGATTTGTTATGTGTGGGAAAGAGTTATATTATCTAGCATTAAATGCTGATGTGCTGTATTGTATAGAATAAACAACGACATTAACCCTTTCCCTCGTACGGCAATTCTGCAGCAGACGACTTTGAACATATTTTGTCAGAGAATAGAAAATCTCCATAATTGAATGGATAACCTATGACAAAAAGTGGAAAACATTGTAGCAAAAGGAGAAATTGCACGTTTTGTGCAATTTCTTCTTTTGTTACTATCTTTTCAAAAAGCTGTCTGCTGCAGAGGCATCAGAAAGCGTCTGTATGAGGGAAAGGGTTAAAAGCAATCTTGAAACCACCAATGACAATATAAAAATAAATTAACAAACACAATGTTAACCCTTTCCCTCGTATAGACGCTTTCTGATGCCTCCGCAGCAGACGGCTTTTGAAAACATAGAGCAATTTCTCCTTTTGCCACAATGTTTTCCTCTTTGAGTCATAGGTTATCCATTCAATTAAAGAGTTTTGTCTATTTTTTGACAAAATATGTTCAAAAGTCGTCTGCTGCAGAATTGTCGTATGAGGGAAAGGGTTAAAAAGCTTCCAATTCTCTTAGCTAAGCATCTAAAGAGGGAAAATATCAGACAATTCTCGCTGTACTAATTAGACAGACTAACAATTCCAAGACGTGCATTATTCACGAAACAATTCTGCTGTACAATTGCACTACAAAAACAGGCTCATGTTTTCTCATTCTCTATTTAAGGTTTTTTCTTACCCCAATACCAGAATTTAAGATAACGTGCATTTTGCATGTTCTAAAAACCTTAAACCTTGTATTTGACCCTCTAATACTATGGTGTGTGTTGCCGATTCTTTTGAATCCTCATAATATTGGGCTTGAATAATATGCGAGATATTATGAGGAGAAGAGCTAACTGTATAGCCCTCTTTACCAGTGTACCCCTGCAATACTGTATAATGATGATTAAATGAAGTATTTTGAAACTTGTAGGGCCTAAACAAAATAGTCCTGTTTTGCCATTTTAACCTCCCGACTGGTTTTATAAATGTTTTTATGAGAATCAACAAGGCAGGGTTTGTTGGACGGACCAAACAGATGAACATCCATGTGTGAAGTAATTTATACATCTTAGAAGGGGGGGCTTAACCCTTTCCCTCATATAGACACTTTCTGATGCCTCTACAGCAGACAGCTTTTTGAAAACATAGTGACAAAAGAAGAAATTGCTCAAAACAAACAATTTCTCCATTTGCCACAATGTTTTCCTTCAATTTTAGTCATAGGTTATCCATTCAATAATAGAGAATTTCTATGTTTTGACAAAATATGTTCAAAGTCATCTGCTGCAGAATTGTTGTATGAGGAAAAGGGTTAAAACTAAGAATAACAAACAGACAAGTTAAAAACCACAACATAGACAGAAAAAGATGGGAGTGTAAACGGATGACCAATCTGAAACCTTCCAAGTTACAGTACTATCCAAAGATGCCAAACAAGCAGTCAAGCTGAATGTTTTGTCTTGTCAAATGCAAGGTTCTGATGGAACAAAAAACATCTAATTGATTTATGGGCTCTCATTAATGAGCCTATTTGCTTCATTACCCGCTAATTGCAGTTTCCAATACATCAGTCCACCAGACGTGCAGGAAAGACAATCTAACAGGCTATACACCCTGAACACTCTCTTTATTCACTATTTACCACATATAACAAATCTGCTGTATTTGGGAAAGGGTTATAAACTCAACTGTCACATGTCAAACCCTCTCCCACATACAACAAACCTGCAGAAGACAACTTTGAAAACAACTAGGCAAAACTATGGACAATAGAAAAGAAATTTAAAACATTGTGGCAAAAGAGGAAATAGCTTGTCTTCAGCAATTTCTCCTTGTGTCACAATGTTTTTAAAAGTTGTCGGCTGCATAATGCGGCAAATCCTGTCTGTATGTGGGAAATGGTTATAATAGATCAGTTTGCATAAAAGTAGTCTAACCTATGCTAAAGACTATAGCAGTCACATTTGCGTTCCAAACTGGTCAGTGTCTGCATAAATGACCCTGTATATAAAGACCACCTGTGAATAAAGACCAGTTTATTGTCATATCCCATGTCTGGTCTTTATACACAGGTACCACTGTATTTAGTGTTCATTAGCCTCTGTCAGTCACATGACCACCTTCAGTTCAATTGGCATATAATTAACTTTTCTCCTCTTATTTCTTATCTATGAAGAATGGGCAATAATGAATATGTTCCAAGAAATCCTTTACCTAACTCAAACAGTTACAAGTCCTCTTCCTAGTTTACCCTACCCTACCCACATACAACAAATCTGCAGCAGACAATTTTGAAAACATATAGCGCAAAATATTGAAAATCTCTATAAATTGGAGTATAATAATAATTAGTAGAAAATTTAACATTGTGGCAAATGGAGAAATTGCTCATAATGAGCAATTTCTCCTTTTGTCACATTCTTTTCAATTAATGTCTGCTGCAGATGCATCAAAATAAGTCTGCAAGTGGCAAAGGGTTTATTACATTCAAAATGTCACAATAACCAAGTGAAATAACTCCTGTTAAAACAATCAATTGAAATATTTCAGTCTCTAATATTTTATTCTTTTTTTTTTTTTGGATTTCTGTGATGAAATCAATGAAACTGAAAGCAGTCCAAAACTATAGAAGTTGACTCTGTACTCAGATGTGCTCAAGTATCTGATTGGTCAGAAGTAACATCATTCTAGTAATTGACCAATCAGAAGTCTTATTTGGAGCATGGAGTTCATTTCCTTTTCAGTGTTTTATAGTTTCGTTTCGGGGCCCATGGAGTCAATAAAAAAGAAAGACCACTCACTGACTTGAATAGGGGACTCCTAATCATCCTTGTCACATTTACCAAGTGAAATAACTCCCTGATCAAACAATCAGTCATTGAGTCAGACGTGTGATGTAACAATTCACATGATAACAATATCATAAACCCTTTCCCTCATATGGCAATTCTGCAGCAGACGACTTTGAATGTATTTTGTCAAAACATAGAAAAATCTCCATAATTGAATGGATAACCTATGACTAAAAGTGGAAAACATTGTGGCAAAAGGAGAAATTGCACGTTTTGTGCAATTTCTTCTTTTGTCACTATGTTTTCAAAAAGCTGTCTGCTGCAGAGGCGTCCGAAAGCGTTTATATGAGGGAAAGGGTTAACACTTTCCCACATACAACAATTCTGCAGCAGACAACATTTAGCTGAAACAGTTATGGGAAATCATTTGGTTCTTTGTAGTTGTTTACCCTCGCAATCGGGTATATAGCCAATTGAGGAACAAATGGAAAATACTTATTGAATATAGTTGAAAACATTGTGGCAATTGGGGAAATTGCTCTACGAGCAATTTTTCCCATTTTCTCAACAATGTTTTTTATAGTCATCTGTTGTTGACGCAAACGATGGTCTGCATTATGGACAGGGTTTAATCTTTTCCCTTATACAGTAGCATTTGAAAGCCACTGCAGCAGACGACTTTTGAAAACAGTGTGACATAGAACAAAATTGCTCATTATGAGCAATTTCTCCATTTGCCACATTAGGTTTGAAAGTCTATTCAATAATCAAACTTTCATTTGTAGAGATTTTACATATTTTTTGCTATGATGTTTTTCTAAGTCGTATCACATTATGGTTAAAGGATCCAAAGATGTATGTATCAATTTTGTTATCTTGTGACAAAAGTTTTAACAGCTAATAATCTTTGTTTGACACGAGCTCCCTTTCACACACATACAACAAATCTGCAGCAGATGACTTTGAAATCATCTAGTCAAAAAAGCATATTGAAAATGTAAAGGAAAGTTACATTATTATTAAAATATATTTGAAAACATAAAGAGACAAACGGAGAAATTGCTTGTTATGAGCAACTTACCCATTTGCCACAATGTTTTCAAAAGTCATCTGCTGCAGTCTATGGCATCAGAAAGCATCTGTATGTGGAAAAAGGATCTAACAGTACAGTCACAATTTATGTGCATGTGGATTTATATATTGCCTTGTAAGATGACCTCAAGTTATGATATGAAATGATATACTTCCTAACAATGTCAGCTTAAGCATTTCCTTCTTTGTACTTTGATCTATTCACTGTTCTTCACATTGCCAGATAATTTAACCTTTTCCCATCTACCACAAATTTTCAGCAGATATCTTTGAAACATCCAGGCAAAAGTAAAGAAAATCTTTATAAAAAATGTGAACATTTTGAAAAGAGTTCAAAACATTGTGGCGCAAGTTGAAATTGTTCATTTTTATAATAAGCAATTTCTCTTCTTGTCACCATGTTTTCAACTCTATTCAATTATTGTACTTTCATTTTAAAGGGAGTTTCCAATTGTTTTCGGGTATATGTTTTCAAAGTCGTCTGCTGCAGATTTGTTGTACATGGGAAAGAGTTAAATTGTGATTCAGGACTATGAATTGTTTTATTTACCATATCCAGAGGCTGGTTCACCCGGAATCACTTCACTCTTTACATCCAAATCCTGGCTGGATTCAAAATTCAAAAAATATTTAACACAACTGAATTTCACTTATCAAAATATTCCTCCATTAAATTCTTAAGAAACATGGACCTTTTTCTTAAGAATCGACCTTACAACTGCACATTCGAGCATTTGTCAATACAGAGTTAACTCTTGGGCTAAGTTCTGTTACAATGTTAATATGTATTAGAATACTGAACAACTTTAACCCTTTCCCTCATACGACAATTCTGCAGCAGACGACTTTGAACATATTTTGTCAAAACATAGAAAATCTCCATAATTGAATGGATAACCTATGACAAAAAGTGAAAAACATTGTGGCAAAAGGAGAAATTGCACGTTTTGTGCAATTTCTTCTTTTGTCACTATGTTTTCAAAAAGCCGTCTGCTGCAGAGGCGTCAGAAAGCGTCTATATAAGGGAAAGGGTTAAATTCGTAAATTTCACATGGTTAGTTTTAAAACAAACACAAAATCCATGAACTACTTATTCAATCTTGTTCGCACTTATCAAGACATAAAACAAAAGACAAAACAAGCATTCCAATCGTGTCAAGTGGCCCTCACTCAACGGAAACTACACTACCGCCATCTACAGGGAAACTCCAAAGCCATGTGAAACCTTTACAATGAGACACCAGGAAATACATTCATACAATATCTAATTCTTGGTATTTTCGTAAAATCTGATGAATTGTTGATATTGTTACTCTTTTAATGATGCAGAAGTTTCCGAAATACAAATAATTATTGAGTGAATAAATGGAGAAGAAAAACTAGTGTGACCTTTCCCTTATGCAATTATTTCTAAGGTATCTGCTATAGACAATTTATGAAAAGACATTGTGAGAAAAGGGGAAATTGTGGATGAACAGCTTTTCTTTATATTCTTTTCTAAAAATTAAACCTCAATCCATAATAATATTCCGTGACTTTTCTGATCTTTACTTTAACCCTTTCCCACATACAACAAATCTGCAGCAAATATGGGAAATCTAGATGAATTGAAGAGCAATTTCTCCTTTTGTGACATTGTTTTCAAAAGATGCCTGCTGCACATGACTGTGTCAAAATGTGTCTATATGTGGGAAAGGGTTAAATGGACTCAAAGTTTATGATAACCCTTTCCCACCTACAGATATATTTCAATGCATCTGCAGCAGACGGCTTTTGAAAACATTTTGCCACAGTATTTTCAACTCTATTCAATAACAGAGCTCTTAGATAAGGGGTATTTTTCATGTTCTAAAATCCTTATTTGACACTCAAACCCTATGTTGTGGGTACTCAAAAGAATCGTCTCAGTGAGATGATTCTTTTCAGTACCCACAACATAGGGTTTGGTCGAGTTATGAGAGAGATATCGCGGGAAAAGACAAGTTTAATCCCCTTATCTTAAAGTCCACTTCAATTGATAGAAACTTTCCACAGTTTTTGCCAAGACATTCTCAAAGTGGTTTGCATGCTACAGATTTCTTGCATGTGCAAAGGGGACAAGGAGGAATGGGTATAAAACCTATCAAGATTCAAGCCGAATAAAAGGCTCTTTAACCCGACCAACAGATATTGAAGTGGGATTGCACAAAACTACAGGACTACTCATCCTCACTTCCATATTGACAAAATCAAACTTCAAGTGGCACATAGAATTAGGTACTCCTTTCCCACTTACAGCAAATCTACCGGGACCACACTTTCAAAACATCTAATTGTAGCTCTGTGAAGGAATGTATGTATGTATGTATATTTATTGAAAAGATTTGAAAATATTGTGACAAAAGTAGGTTTTAACCCCTTCCAATATACAACCAATCTGCAGCAGACAATTTTGAAAACATCTGGGTGGCAAAAATATTGAAAACCTTGATAAATGAAAGAACTTTGATTGAAAGTAGTTTGAAAACAGTGTGGGAAAAGCAGCAACTTCTCCTTTTGCTACAACCATTTCAAAGGTCACCTGCTACAATCGGGCTAAATTACGTCTGCATGTATTTGGAAGAAAAGGGTTATGAACAATGAGGGTTACACCACTCCTAGGATGAAAGAAAAAGGATTTCAAGGCTTTATTCTATGTCGTCATTATCTATATTCGCCTGGTTAGAGGGTACTTGAATGGCCACTTGAACAAGTCCTAGGTACTCTGTAATATCCTTTACTTCTATATATGTGATCACTTCAAGTTCCCCCTTGGGCTACTTCACCACATCCTAGAGAAACTATGTAAATAGCCCTTTCCAACATATGGGGAAAACAATCTGCAGCAGACGACTTTGAAACCCGTGCTAAAGACCACTTCTGTTTAGCAATTACCTGTCTATAGCAACCACACTTTTAATTTCCCATAAAGTGTTCTGCATAAATGACCCTCTAATTAAAGACCACTTGTGATCAAAGACCAGATCGTTCTCTTCCAATGAATGGTCTTTAAACACAGGTTGGACTGTATCTAAGCAAAATTAATGAATCTCTGTTATTAAAAGTATAATTATTGAATAGAGATGAAACATTCTCGTAATATATATAGGAGATATTGTTCCTTGTAGTAAATGTTATCCCTTTGCTGCAATATTTTTAAAAGTTGTCTGATGCAAAATGATTGTGCCTTCAATCGTTGAAAAGGGAAAGTCTTGAAGGCTAAGAGTCATGATCAAGTCCTTTCAAACACCTTTAAAAGTGGATTAGGAGTAAGGACAAGTTCAACGACTTGTTGGACAATTTAAATATTAGCAGTTCACAGATAGCAATATTTATGACAAAATTAATTCCTATGAATTTATTATATATATATATATATATGCATGCAGTTTTTTAGTCGAGTGTTTGACAAATTGACTGAAACAGTAGATAATTATTGTTAATATAATTTCTTCTTAAACACATTTTATATCGACTATAAGATATATTGCCATGAAACAGCAGTTTTTCCATTTTGACCTTGACTTGGTGACCTCAAGTCCATTTAACCCTTTCCCACTTTGACAACATCCTCGGAAAAATGCAGTTAATGAAAGTATATTCATTGGATACAGTTGAAAACATTGTGACATAAGGAGAAATTGTTCATTAAGTCCAATTTCTCCTTTTGCCACAAATTGTCTTCAAAATATATTTAATTATGAAACCATCATAATATTGATTTTTTCCACTCTTTTCCCCTCCCAAGATATGATATTATCGTGCTGCAGATATTATATGTGGAAATCGGCTTAATGTTTTTTCTAAGAAGGCTTGAAAGAGTACAATGTGGCAATTTGTATCTCTGTCCGGTGGGCTAGTGATAATAAATACATTCATGGAGGACGAGTGATAATAAATACATTCATATTGTGTTTTAGTTGGACCTTATCATGGTATATACTCATATACTAGACATAAATGAAGATTTATTGTTAATTAATTAAAAGTTACAAAGGTCAAACTTTTGGCATGTACATTTCAACTCCTTTTACCCGATTGACCTGTCATTCAACCCTTTCCCCCTGCATTAGACCCCTGCAGCATGCAAAAATAAGAAGTCTCTATAATTGAAAGTACAATTATTGTAAATTTATTATTAAAAACATGAATATAACAGACGAAGAAATTGCTCAATTAGCAATTTCCCCTTTTGCTACAATGTTTTTTAACCTTTTTCAGTAATTATACCTACAATTAGTGATTTTCCAACTTTTGGAGGAGACATTTTCAAAGTCGTCAGCCGCAGATTTGCTGCATGTGGGAAAGGGTCAAGAGGAAAAGGAAATATACATGCTAATGGATTCATGGGCCTTAAATCAAGACTTATGGGTCAAGACTTATGGGGTGGGTTATATTTGCCTAGATCCTGCTCTCCATCATGCATGCCTTTCCCATTATTATAGTCTGTCTAGATTATCAAGGAGAAGTAAACAGGTCTTTATCAAAAAATAGTCAAACCTGTGTATAAAGACCACCCATGGGAACACAACAATATGGTCTTTTCTTCACAGGTGGTCTTTAATTGCAGGGTAAGTAATTCATGCAGAAAATGAGTAACTTGGAAACTAAACTTCTCAGGTTGCTATTGACAAGGAATCTCTGTTCCAAGGCGGTCTAAATAGCACAGGTTTGATTGTACTTATCTTATGATTTTCTAAGCACATCCTATGTTGAGGTACTCACAGAATTGGCATCAATAACCCTTCCCACTTACAAACGCATTTGGACACATCTGCAGCAGACGAATTTTGAAACGATGTGTTGAAAATTAATTAAGGAAAAAGCTCATCATGTCACATTGTTTCCATTCTATGTAGTAAATAAACTTTCATTCAAGATATAAAGTATTCATCATTCAGCACAGGCTTTAAAGGTCAAAAAGGTATTATAAGAACATAAACATTTGTCCTTAGTTTATCTAAAGCTGAAACAGAAAACCATTGAAATATCATCAGTTGCAGAGGCGTCAGAGAGCGTCTGAATGCAAGAAAGGGTTAAAAGTCAACAAGAAATCAAACATTACATCCTTGTCTTATCCTCAGATATTTTTATTTTTTTCCCCTCTCCCAGAAAAAGCTCTCTTGTCATAATGGTAGGTCATTATGCCCTATTAACTAACAGAGAAAACCATTAACTTGTGACATTATAATGAAAGGTGGTCCAGCGCAAAAAACATCACTTTAATCAGTTCCTTGATAAGTGAAGTTTCTCTCCCAAACTCTTGCCACATCAACAGATAATTGGGCCATGTCACGCGAAAACAAACCTTGGAGGCAATACACTCTTTTACCACACACAGACGCTATCTGACGCCTCTGCAGCAGACTACTTTAAAACAGTATGGTAAAAGGATACACTCTGCTCCTAATGAGCAATTATTTTTCTTTTCCCATGTTTTCAGAAGTCATCTGCTGCAGATGCATTAAATTGAGTCAGTAAGTGGGAAAGGGTTAAACCCTTGCCCATGTATCTAAGACGCTTTCCAATCCCTCTGCAGCAGACAGCTTTTGAAATCATTGTGACAAAAGGAGAATGAGCAATTTCACCATTTGCCAATGATTTCATGTTAGTTTATCAAATAATCATACACCATTTAAAGAGTTTTGCCATATTTTTGGACTTGATAATTATTGCATGGTCGTCTGCTGCAGATTTGTTGTAAGTGGGAAAGGGTTAATCTGGGACTGGATGCCCTGCACAGAGACTTCCAGTTTGCATGTTTGACTACATGGTGAACAGGAAAGATCCTGATCAGACTGCATGGAGGCAAAGGCTCTTCTGCACCGCCGCTGTTTTCAAAGTTCTGGTTTTAGTGTGACATGATCCAACTTAAGTCTAGTTTATGTAGTGGAACTTGATGATCAAGCTGTTTAGGGATTCAATGTCACAACTTTCGTGTAAAATCTACCTTTGACTAGTAAACATGTATGACATTGAATGAATTAAAGAAAGGTCATACAAGTTGAAATCATTGTAAGACGCGATCTAAATCTCATTTGTCACAAATTGAATTAAAATAATGATCTGCTTGCAAAGTCAGTAACTATCATTTAAATGCTTTTATGACATGGTTTGAAGATCTAAGGGTCTTGAGAAGGAGTCTCTTACCATAACACTACAGGGGCGGCAACTCAACCTTTAGATAAAATACAGTGCAACTATAACTTGGTTTGGATATCTGAGGGTCTGGAGGCAGAGTCTCCATTACACTACAGGGGCAGTAACACAACCTTTAGAAAGTACAGTGCACCTATAACTTGGTTTGGATTGATTGGTTGATTGATTGGGGTTTAACGCGGTTTTTAACAATTTCTCAGTTATATCAAGGCGGCCAGTTCACCTACTCATGCATTTCCTGGTTTTCTCACACCAGTACTCCACACAACAATCTTCCCAAGCAACTGGCTGCTTTTCCACATAGACATTAGCCCATTGGTGGAAGACGAATGACGCATGTCGCATTGACTTTTGTCAATCGTCGGAAAGAAAGTTGGCTGAGCCGGGATTCGAACTCACAACCCCTGGATTGACAGCCCGCGTCGCTACCGACTGAGCTACCGGGGCTCGCTAACTTGGTTTGGATATCTGAGGGTCTGGAGGCGGAGTCTCCATTACACTACAGGGGTGGTAACACAACCTTTAGAAAGAACAGTGCACCTATAACTTGGTTTGGATATCTGAGGAACAGGAGGGGGAGGACTCTAACCATTACAACACCTTTAAGATAGTACAGTGCACCTATAACTTGGTTTGGATATCTGAGGGTCTGGAGGCGGAGTCTCTAACCATTACACTACAGGGGTGGTAACACAACCTTTAGAAAGTACAGTGCCTGGAGGCGGAGTTTCTTACCATAACACTTATGGGGAGGTAACCCAACCTTTAGAAAGTACAGTGCACCTATAACTTGGTTTGGATATCTGAGGAACAGGAGGCGGAGTCTCTAACCATTACACTAAAGGGGTGGTAACACAACCTTCAGGTAGTACAGTGCACCTATAACTTGGTTTGGATATCTGAGGGTCTGGAGGCAGAGTCTCTTACCATTACAATATAGGGGTGGTAACACAATCTTTAGATACATCACAAATTATACAAGCAAACTTTTTTTTACTCTAACTTGCTATTTAAAGGCATTATCTCTATCTAAATGTTCTCCTATATCATTCACATAAATCTAATTTCTATTGCATCACTATTTACATTTAAACATTATTGAATCCAATGTCAATATTAGAAAAAGTGTTAAAAACCAATTTCAGCTTAGACAACTTATTTTTTTGATGTATGTGTGTGTGCTCTATCATTTCTTTAATCTCTTACAAGCCGGTTTAAAATATCTGAGTTAGTTTCTAACTAATTTTTAATGTTTATCCTTTTTCCTCAGATATTTCTAAAGCAGACAATCCTGAATAAACAGTAAAACCTCCATCCTATATCCTGCATCAAACAAGCAGATGAGTTTTTAACCCCACTTTCCCACATAGAACAAATCCGCGGCAGACAACATATGGAAACCATCTATAAATGAGGGTAAGTTTATATCATTATGAGCATTTTTTTCAAAAGTAGCCGCTAAATTAAATTCCTTAAAAGGCATCAATGAAAAATTGCTTAAGATATGAGCCATTCACCTTTTCCTACAATGTTTTCTCGATCTACAAGGCTTAAAAATCAGCTCTGTATCAATTTGACCACACTTCAACATTTTACAACCTTTTCCTCAAAGTTTTCAAAGCAGTCAACGTAAACCCTTTCCCTATACAGAGGCATGTTGAAGCATTTGCAGCAAACGACTTTTGCTCATGATCAACAGTTTCTCCATTTGCCAAAATGTTCTCACCTTCATTTAATTATTAAAATTAGAAAGAGTAGAGATTTCCCACAGATTCGGGTAGATATTCTAAAAGTGATCTGCCGTGGATATGTAGTATGCAGGATTGTGTTAACCCTTTCCCTCATACGAAAATTCTGCAGCAGACGACTTTGAACATATTTCGACAAAAATAAAAAATCCCTATAATTGAATGGATAACATATGACTAAAAGTGGAAAACATTGTGGCAAAAGGAGAAATTGCTCATTTTGAAAGAAAGTGTCTATATGAGGGATCGTGTTAACCCTTTCCCTCATATGACAATTCTGCAGCAGACGACTTTGAACATATTTTATCAAAACATAGAAAATCTCTATAATTGAACGGATAACCTATGACTAAAAGTGGAAAACATTGTGGCAAAAGGAGAAATTGCACGTTTTGTGCAATTTCTTCTTTTGTCACTATGTTTTCAAAAAGCCATCTGCTGCAGATGCGTTAGAAAGCGTCTATATGAGGGAAAGGGTTAATTAATTGGCTGTGGTCTTGGTACACATTTTTACATGGGGCTCCTCACACTCATCAGGCTTGTAGACGTTTTTCGCCTGTACTTATTGGCAATCTTCCCACTCATATAAACACCTTGGATGATAAGAAAAACATCTTTAGACAACTATGATATCGCTAAGGCAATAAATTATTTAATTTTCGAGGTATTTGGATAACCTTAATGTCATAAACCTACAGCTCTGCACAGAAACCAGAGGTAACCAGGTTTACATAGGGTGATTTACATGCATGTTTTGGCAATTGAAAATTGGCCATACTCCTTCAATAAAATCTATACTACAATTGATGAAATCTGATTATTCATTGCGTTTTTTAACACAAGAGCTTTCTACGGAACACATGTCACCTTGGAAACATGGATAATAATCCGGAAAATGGAGAACAAAAAAAAACACACACACACACACACAGATTACTCAAACAAGAGGGCCATGATGGCCCTGGAATCGCTCACCTGATTTTATTTTTTTCACTTTACCTATAAGCCCCGGCCATGTTTTTCGACCAATCAACTTGGCTTGAAGGAATCTGATAGAGGGTCATCCAAGGAACATTTCTACAAAATTATTTGAAAATCAGCCGGACACTTTCGGAGGAGAAGATTTTTTAAGTTTTCACTTTGGCCATAGAAGGCAAAATAGCCCCGCCCGCTGGTGGCCATATTTTTCGACCAATCAACATGGCTTGAAGGAATCTGATAGAGGGTCACCCAAGGAACATTTCTACACAATTATTTGGAAATCGGCCCGACACTTATGGAGGAGAAGATTTTTTAAGTTTTCACTATAGCCATAAAAGGCAAAATAGCCCCGCCCCCTGGCGGCCATGTTTTTTGACCAATCAACATGGCTTGAAGGAATCTGATAGAGGATCACCCAAGGAACATTTCTACAAAATTATTTGAAAATCGGCCTGACACTTTTGGAGGAGAAGATTTTTTAAGTTTGCACTATAGCCATATAAGGCAAAATAGCCCCACCACCCCTGGTGGCCATGTTTTTCGACCAATCAACATGGCTTGAAGGAATCTGATAGAGGATCACCCAAGGAACATTTCTACAAAATTATTTGAAAATCGGCCTGACACTTTCGGAGAAGAAGATTTTTTAAGTTTTCACTATAGCCATATAAGGCAAAATAGCCCCGCCCCCCCTGGCGGCCATGTTTTTCGACCAATCAACATGGCTTGAAGGAATCTGATAGAGGATCACCCAAGGAACATTTCTACAAAATTATTTGAAAATCGGCCTGACACTTTTGGAGGAGAAGATTTTTTAAGTTTGCACTATAGCCATATAAGGCAAAATAGCCCCACCACCCCTGGTGGCCATGTTTTTCGACCAATCAACATGGCTTGAAGAAATCTGATAGAGGGTCACCCAAGGAACATTTCTACAAAATTATTTGAAAATCGGCCTGACACTTTCGGAGGAGAAGATTTTTTAAGTTTTCACTATAGCCATATAAGGCAAAATAGCCCTGCCCCCCCTGGCGGCCATGTTTTTTGACCAATCAACATGGCTTGAAGGAATATGATAGAGGGTCATCTAAGGAACATTTCTACAAAATTATTTGAAAATCTGCCAACCAGTTTGGGAGAAGAAGAATTTTGAAGTTTTTTCGGTTTCGTTGCCATGGAAACCAGAATTTTGCATGGATCCCAAAAATTTGAAGGAATTCTGGTGAGGTTATTGAGAGGATGCTTTCTGTGAAGTTTCATCCAAATTGACCCACTGGTTACTGAGGAGAAGAAGTTGACGCACGACGGACGACGCACGACGGACGCCGGACAAAAGGCGATCACAATAACTCACCTTGAGCAAAGCTCAGGTGAGCTAAAAAATATACACGCTAGAGTTATAGTCCTTGCACACTGCATATCAAAGTTATCTACATACAAAGTTTGAAGTTGATATATTGGCTACTATGTCAGAAAAGATAAAGAACAAGGGAGATAACTCTATAAATAAGCATGCTAGTTATGGTTCTTGTGCATCATTCATCTTCAGGCCACAAGCTATCTGCAAACCAGTACAATACAATAATTATTTATTTGTAAATAAATCTAGGCCATAAGTTTAACCCTTTCCCTCATACGACAATTCTGCAGCAGACGGCTTTGAATGTATTTTGTCAAAACATAGAAAATCTCCGTAATTGAATGGATAACGTTACTATGTTTTCAAAAAGCCGTCTGCTGCATAAGCGTCAGAAAGCGTCTATATGAGGGAAAGGGTTAAAATGGTTATAAATACGATCAGAAGCAGGATGACTTTTGATAACATTGTGACAAAAAGAGAGATTGCTCATTATTAGCAATTTCTCCCTTTGCCATTTTATTTAGCTAGATGATTTCAAAGTCATCTGCTGCAGATTTTTTGTATGAGGGAAAAGGTGAAAAAGGTTGTTTGATGTCCTCTCAATCAGGAAAAGGTTTAACCCTTTTCCACATAAAACAAAACTGCAGCAGATGACTGATATCTCTATAAATGAAAGTATAATTATTGAATCGAGTTGAAAACATTGTGACAAAAAGAGAAATTGCTCAATATGAGCAATTTCTCCTTTTGTCACAATGTTTCCAAAGTCGTCTGCTGCATAGGCTTCAGAAAGCATCTGTATGTGATTAAGGGTTAAATATCTAATACAAGTCTTGCAAACATTATCTCAAAAAACAACCTCTGGAAAACTACAAAAATATGAAACTGATGATTTTTTTACAAACAAGTTGGCATGTTATCTCATCAGTGTGTCTCAGCAGCTTTACTATGATTTTTTTTCTCTCTTCCAGAAGCCTGCTACAGTAGAGGACACTTTGCACTTTGCAGCAGACATTTCAAGAAAAAGGTTAGTGGGAAAAACTAGCAATTTCTCCTTTTCCAACAATAATTTCCTGAAGATATTTCTATATCACACAACTCTTTAACCCTTTCCCACATACAACAAATCTGCAGCAGAAGACTTTGAAAACATAGTGACAAAAACCTGAACAATCTCCATAGAAGATGGCTTAATTGTTAAATAAAGTTGAAAACATAATTTGTGGCAAAAGGAGAAATTGGCTAAGACTCATCATGAGCAATATCACCTTAAATGGCAGCAATGTACACTCATAAGTCGTCGGCTGCTCATTGCATCAAAGTATGTCTGCAGGTGGGAAAGGTTTAAATATCATACCAAATGGTTAAGAGTTCAGTCATTTCCAAAAATGATCATGTTGTTGGTTTGTTTTTTCTCTCTTGGGAAGACATATTTTGATTTGGAAACATCCATCACATCAAAAAACTTCCAGAGAGATGATAATCCTGTCTTAAAGATCTACAATGCTTTATATAGACTGCAAAAATCATAGGCAAGGAATTATATATATTACAAATATCAACTGACCCATTTTCATTAACAACCAAATTATTCAAAGTTAAATTGTTATTTTTATGCTGTATCCTCTTCTTTTAAGAATGAACAGGGCATTACTTGCTATTTAAGTGAAATATATATATCAAATTGATTGATTGTTTCGAGATTTAGGACGCTTTCATCAATTTTTCAGTTATGTATCACGGATTTCCTGGGTGAGTTACCAGTACTACTAGTTCATTTATAGACACAAGTACTTCAGTTGTAATGCTAACCCCCCAACCCTGAACGCCAAGGAGGGAAACCATTACGACCATTTTTAATGTATTTGGACAACGCTGCAAAGGCGTCAGAAAGCATCTACATGAGGCACAGTTGAATTAATACGTTGAGACTTAACCCTTTCCCACATACAATATATCAGCAGCAGATGACATTAGAAACAACTACTCCAGATATGGAAAATCTCTAGAAATAAAGGTATCATTACTGAAAAAAAGTTGAAAACATTGTGTCAACACCTAGCAAATTCTCTTTTTGTCACAATGTTTTCAAAAATTGCAGCTGTAGAAGCGTCAAAATGTGTCTATAGGTGGGAAAGGGTTAAGCATGCACCAGAAATGACTAAAATCTGACCAATAGATGACTCCAAAACTTTATTTCTCCATACATGGCAGGGGATAAAGAACAGAAATAGTAAACCCTTTTCTGCAGCAAACGACTTTGAACATATTTTGCCAAAAAAATAGAAAAATCTACATAATTGAATGGATAACCTAAGACTAAAACTAGAAAACATTGTGGCAAAAGGAGAAATTGCTCGTTTTGAGCAATTTCTCCTATTGTCACTATGTTTTCAAAAAGCCATCTGCTGCAGAGGCGTCAGAACTTAGGAAAGGTTTAAAGCTATTTTGGCAAAGGTATAGATAATATCTATAAATGAAAGTGGCAAAAGGGAGAAGAGTATTAATTACTCAGCGGATTGATTAGAAAACATTCACTATAGCACCTCACAATACAAGTTCAAACATAAACAGAGATCAATTTCAATCAAGATAAGAAGATCCATGGTATAGCATGATAAATATCTTAAAGACATAGTTTGGCACTGTCTCTCTTTTATTTAATGCCAAGTGTAACCCTTTCTCAAATGCAGACACTTTTTGAGGAATTTGATGCAGGGCACTTTCGAAAACAAAAGGAGATTATCATTGCTGCAATTTTCAACTTTTTTCATTAATTAATTGCACTTTCATTAATTTTATTTAGATTTTTCTTTGATGATCTTAAAAGTTTTCAATGTTGTCTGCTGCAAATTTGTTGTGCATGGGAAAGGGTTAAGCCTACAAGACATTATCACATCTGTCAGTCAGAAGTCCATATACAGAGACTTAGCTTTAACCCTTTCCCACATACGACAATTCCGAAGCAGACGACTTTGAACAGATTTTGTCAAAAAATGGAAAATCTCTTTAATTGAATGGATAACCTATCGACTAAAATGGAAAATATTGTCGTGAAAGGAGAAATTGCTTGTTTTGAGTAATTTCTTCTTTTGTCACTATGTTTTCAAAAAGCCGTCTGCTGCAGAGGTGTCAGAAAGCATTTATATCAGGGACAGGATTAAGGAGGAGAAGTAAATGTTTGTAGGAAAATGTGAACAGACAGACGAAGACGAACGGTGAGTGATCATAATAGCTGATAGGAACACGGGGAAGAATTTAGTGCTCCTTTTTCTACAATGTTTTCAAAAGCGGTTTGCTACATAAGTTGTCTGTATTATTGAAAGGTTTGATAATCATTGTTTTGAGTTATTTTTGTGAGGCATCTGCTTGCGGACAACATCAGTGACAAAAAGCACTGTGCAAACTTAGGGGCCATCATGCCAATGCCGTGCATGGTTCATCTCATTTACTGAAATTCTAAAATGGCAATAATTCATACAGTCGTCTGCTGTACATCCATCAAATTAGGTCTGCAAGTGGGAGCAGACGACTTTGAACACATCTTATCAAAAACACAGAAACTTACTTACTGACAAAAGTTGAAATCATTGTGACAAAATGAGAAAATTGCTCACAATGTTTTCAAAAGTCGTCTGCTGCAGAGGCGTCAGCAAACGTCTATAAGTGGGAAAGAGTTAATTCTTAACTAATGTAAACGATATATTCCTCCAAATATAAATCTCGACCTAAACAATAAATTTCAGACATTAAACTAGATAAACATACCTTAGTAACTCCTAAATCCAAGTTCAACAATTCGATAAATGTTATTTTTTGACACAACTCAGAGCACAAACTATTTAATATATTTCCTCATAGAAATTAGTTTTGACCTCTCAGAAATATATACTGAAACCAAAATGAAGGACAATGAAATAAAAGGAATAACCATTTCCTACATACAAGTAGTCTGTGTGGCACAGGTGGACTATTTGGCAACCATTGAGACAACAATTAACCCTTTCCCTCATATAGACGCCTCTGCAGCAGACAGCTTTTTGAAAACATTGTGACAAAAGAAGAAATTGCACAAAACGTGCAATTTCTCCTTTTGCCACAATGTTTTCCACTTTTTGTCATGGATTTTCTATGTTTTGACAAAATACGTTCAAAGTCGTCTGCTGCAGAATTGTCGTATGAGGGAAAGGGTTAAAGGAGTCTCTTTCAATGAAAAACAAGAGCACTGCATACGGCACAGACGCTCGACTGATAGGGAGGGAAAAAAAAAAAAAAAATGAGCTAAACAAAAAACCTTAACCGGACGCCCACGCTGCCGCCACCGACGCCAGGGTCATGACAATAACTCTCGTTTTTTTCAAAAGTCGAGCTAATAAAATTACTGAAAAGACATTATGGCAAAAGGAGCGATATATCAATTTAAAAAAAATCAAGTCTTCTTCTCCAGATACGTTAAAATTGTAACGCCTACGTATGGGAAAGGGTTTATAATCTGGAAAACTGAAAACATTTAATCTGATCTGCTCATTACAGTCATCAGCTTATAATGAGTAACAGTAGACCATAAATGGTAATCAACCCTTTCCTATATCCCTTTCCCACATACAACAAATTTTGCGGCAGATGACTTTGAAAATGTCACGGCCAAATTGTGAAAAATCTCTATTATTGAAAGTATAATCAATGAAAAGAGTTGAATACATTGTGGCGAAAGGAGAAATTGCTCACGGTTTATTAACACATTTTTTTCAAAAATCATCTGTCAGACATATAAGCATAAAAATGCCTCTCAAAAGGGTTAACCTTTACCCTCATATAGGCGCTTTCCGACGCCTCTGTAGCAGACAGCTTTTTAAAAACATAGTGACAAAAGAAATCGCTCAAAACAAGCAATTTCTCCTTTTGCCACAAATTGTCTTCCACTTTTAGTCATAGGTTATCCATTTAATTATAGAGATTTTCTATTTTTTGACAAAATATGTTCAAAGTCGTCTGCTGCAGAATTGTCGTATGATGGAAAGGGTTAATTAAACTTTTATAGCTAGGCTAATTATGAAATTTATACTGTATCATATACCGTATCTAAACAACATAATTATTCTGGACTTGAACCATTTATTAAATATTCTAAATATTAACAACAATGGAAGTGAAATCTAAAAACAGTGAAACTGAGCGATGTCTGCTTTTCCAACCATAATTATAAATGATGTCTGCTAGATCATCGTCAAATGCTATTTCAAGAAAAGTATTTCAATTGAAAACTGAAATAATATATTCACACCTTTTTTATCAGTTGCTGTGAACTAAAATAATTGTGTAATACAAAGAATAGTTTCAATTATTGATGTGACCAACTTAGCACTAATAAAACATATATATATGTATTGATTGATTGGGGTTTAACGCCGTTTTTAACAATTTCTCAGTTATATCACGGCGGCCAGTTCACCTACTCATGCATATATATATGTATACAATTGAACCATTTCTGAGCAACATTAACCCTGTCAAACATATGAGAAATCACTATAAATGAAAGGATATTTTGTTTATATATAGAGTTGAAATCTTTGTGGCAAAAGGAGAAATTGCTATTATGCGTAATTTTTCCTTTTGCCACAATGTTTTCAAAAGTCGACTGCTGCAGAGGCGTCAGAAAGCGTCTATATGTGGGAAAGGGTTAAATGTTATTCATCACTTTGACCCTCCCTTTCCCACATACAACAAACCAGCAGATGACGACTTTGAAAACATCTAAGCAAAAGTAAACTTTCGTTTAAATGACGGCCAAGTTATAGAATAGCGCGCATGGAAAACATTGTGAGAAAAGAAAAGATTGCTCAATATGAGAAATTTCTCCTTTTGCCACAAGTTTTCACAAAAATTGTCTGTTGTAGATGTGATGGTTCAAAATACTTCTGCAAGTTAGAAAGGGTTAACTTTTTGTATAAAGGGGTGTGTGAAAAGATTAACTGTTTTTGTCCCTAATCACTTTGACACCTGCCTAATCATAGGTTGTTACATATACTTATATTACTATACTTGAATAAACTCATGTCATGCTAAAATACACCGGAGTTGTTTATTTGTCCAGGTCTTCCAATCACAAGCAAAACCTCCAACCATTACATATTAATTATCTTATCCCATGCTTGTTTTTGTCTTCGAAATGGATATGAGTCAAATTTCGCCTATTGTATTTATGAAGTTTGGTCACAAAAAGGCCAAGCTAAAGTATGAGAGCAGAAAATACTTTTCTATTTTTATTTACACTTTCCCACTTGCAGACATATTTTACAGTATCTGCAGCAGACAATTTTTGTAAACATTATTGCAAAAGGGGAAATTGCTCACTATAAGCTATTTATTCTTTTGGCACAATATTTTCAGCTCAATTATTACTCATTTATTTCAATAGAGAGTTTCTACCATTTGTTTTATTTGGGAAAGGGCTGAGTGACCTTGACATCAACACAGAGTTGAAAACGTTGTGGGATACAGTGTTGATGCTTTCTTTTGGAGGCATCACAATTCCTCTAAGTCATTAGTAAAGGGTTACGCCTGATATGAGTTATAAATTGGCTATTTGTCAGTCTTAATTATAGAGGTCTGGCATGCCTTCCATTTTGGCCGCCTTTTCTATATACCCAGTGATATGGAATATTAAACAGTTTGTTAATCCTTCCCCACTTGCAGACGCATAATTAAAGCAGAAAACTTTCGAAAACATTGCGCGTCAAAAGTAGAAATTGCTTTTGCCACAGTGATTTCAACTCTTTTCAGTAATTATACCTTTATTTATTGAGATTTTCCATATTTTTCATCTACTGCCGAGATTCATTGTATGTGGGGGGAAAGGGGGTGTAGGTTAAATAGTTATTTAATAGGACAACAAGGTTAGATAGATGGTTTTGACAGCCCAACCATTGTCTCCACTCAGCTTACCTTAGTGTTACAGAGTGTTGATTACTTAATCTGTTCAATGTTACACCTCATTTATTTAATCAATTCCTTCATATGGGAAGCCTTCTTACCCTCCAACACCCTTATTTGATTATTGCCTACTAGATACATTATTTTTAAATCGTCAGCTTTGAAATTATTTCACCTTTTCCCACATGCATGTTGGAAATGGCATTAAATCTTATTCCTCGTGGATAAATTAGAATTGCTGATGGTTTATTTTAGTGTATTAAGTTTACAAAGTGGCAAATCTGCCAGGGACATTAAAACTTGATCAGGCTATCAAATCTTATTGTGTACTCAAACTACATATTAATAGATAATCTATTTTCTGAATCCCTTTACCCTCGATCGTGGGCATATAAGGTGCTAGGTTCTGAGTTCAATCGTAAATCTTTCGGAGATTCAAAGTAGCAGCTACAGGTCAACCTTGACCTTAATTCAAGCCATACAAATTGCTCCTTTTGCCACTATATTTTCATCTCTATTCAATAATTGTACAATAGTACATATAGACTTTCCGTACATTTGCCAAGATGTTTTCAAAGTCGTCAGCTGCAGATTTGTTGGATGTGGGAAAAAGTTAATACAACAGAATGTGGATAAGGGTGATCAAGAATAGTTCAATGACAGGCTTCTTTTATATTTAGACACCTCTGTTAAGATCTGAAAATTGCTCCAATTAAAATAATTATTTAGTTTGGCATGTCTGTTTTGATAAATGCTTCATAAAGTCCCTTGACTCAACCACAAAATTTCTTTCAGGCTGTTTTCCAAGACTGAGACATTATCAGAATCAATTGTTTTGCGTTGAAAGCAATTTTCAAAACATTCTAACACAGTAAAACAACTTGATTTAACAAGCATGATTTCGGTACCGTTATTTTAACTGTTCCCATGATACCTTTATGATGACATGGTGGGGAAATAGAAGATCACTCAAATACTTCATTTATTTATTGGCGTTTTACGCCGCTTTCAACAATATTTCAGTTATATCACAGCGACAGTTCACTTATTCATGATCCCTGGGTAAACAAACCAGTACCTAAGGCTAGAAAATGTGCCTTGCCCAAGGACACTCCACCATGACCGTAGTGCCGCGACTGGGGATCGAACCCGGGACACCCGGTTTCGAAATCCCCGCAAATACTTCAACCAAATCCTTCATATAACAAATCTTCGTCGGACAACAAAAATGTGGAACACCTCTATGAAACGAAAATGATTTAGGGAATGAAATTGAAAACATTGTGGCAAAAGGAGAAGTTACTCATTATGAGCTATTTCAACTTTGGCCACAATGTTTTCAAAAGTCGTATGCTGCAAATGCGTCAGAATGCGTCTACAGGCTGGAAAGGGTTCAGATATTTATAACAACATCAATTGTGTCAATGAAATGTTAATGGTTTCTTTCACCCAGCAAAAAAAGAACTAATAACAAATAATAAGCCTTTTCTGGGCTATCAATTTTCAAATAAAGCTATGGTGTCACTTTATTGGTACAATAAACTGGAGTTTTTGTTGCAATTACACTAGGAACAATTTGTCTGAAATGAGACATATACATGCCATTTCAATCTTTAATTTCTTAGTTTTTAGACATTTCCTTTTTCGCTGAGTGTTACCACATAGGCTATTTAAAGAGTCTTTTGCCCTGAAAGTATCGGAGCTTAACCCTTTAAGACACTTTCTGATGCCCCTGCTGCAGACATTTTTTTGAAAACAGTGACAAAACGAGCAATTTCTCCTTTTGCCACAATGTTTTCCACTTTTAGTCATAGGTTATCCATCCATTCAATTATAGAAATTTTCTATTTTTTAAAAAAATATGTTTGTCAAATAATGGAAAATCTCTATAATTGAATGGATAACCTATATGACTTAAAGTGGAAAACATTGTGACAAAAGGAGAAATTGCACGTTTTGTGCAATTTCTTCTTTCGTCACTATGTTTTCAAAAAGCTGTCTGCTGCAGAGGCGTCCGAAAGCGTATATTTGAGGGAAAGGGTTAAGATTTCAATACAGATGATCTTCATTCCCATGTGAAGTGTGAGGTAATGGGGCCAAATTGCATGACGCCTAGAGACATCTGCTGCATTATGGGTGTAGTGCTAATATGCTTTTCAACTTTAATCCTCATTAACCCTTTTCCTCATATAGACGCTTTCTGACGCCTCTGCAGCAGACGGCTTTTTGAAAACATAGTGACAAAAGAAGAAATTGCACAAAACGTGCAATTTCTCCATTTGCCACAATGTTTTTTTCCACTTTTTGTCATCCGTTATCCATTCAATCATGGAGATTTTCTATGTTTTGACAAAATACGTTCAAAGTCATCTGCTGCAGAAATGTTGTATGAGGGAAAGGGTTAAGATGAATTTTCCAGATGGGGTCCTTTTATAAAAAGCTCCTCAAGTATCTTTAACCCTTTCCCATATATTTAGCAAATCTGTAGCAGACAAATTTGGAAACAACCCTGCAAAAATGTAGAAACTCTACAACTCGCTGACACCTGTACAGCAGATGACTTTTGAAAGCATTGTGGCAAACGGTGAAATATTGCTCAAAACTAGCAATTTCTCCTTTGGAAACAATGTTTTCAACTGCTTTTAATAATTAAACTTTCCTTTATAAAGATATAACATAATCTTGCCCTGATGTTTTCCAAAGTATTAGGGGTAAGGGGTCAACCTATTAACACTGTGTCCAACCTGCAGATGGATTTTGAAGGATATACAGCAGAAGGTGTATTCGAAACTATTGTGGCATAAGAAGAAATTGCTCATCCTAAGTGAGCTATTTCAAGTTTTGTCACAATGTTTTCAACTCCTTTCAAATAATTATGCTTTCAATTCCCTCAATATTTTCAAGTTGTCTCCTGCAGTTTTGGTGCCTCCAGGAAAGGGTCAAGGACATCAATAGGATGAACAAACTGGACAGTGAAACATGATTTTTGATGGGAACAATAGACCATCTGTCAACAAATTGTTTGGAGTCATTCACTTTCTAACTTCATTGAAACTTGACTGCATATCTTTTGTCCTTTATATTAGTGGAATGCAGTCATAAAGATTAAAGTCGAGGGAAATCACAAGAGCGTTTGAAGAAACACAAGTGTCTCCTGGTCAGTATATGAAACTGTTGCTGACAAATGGGATGAAGTGGTTCCTGTGTGTCACCAAGCCTGATTCAGGCACACAAATATTGATTATAAAACTCTTGTCACTGAAACTCAGATGCATAAATGACCTGAGGAGCCTCTTCTACAAACAACTGCTGAAATCACTCGCAATTTAATTAACCCTTTCCCACATACTTGATTGATTGATTGGTTTTTAACGCCGTTTTTCAACAATTTTTCAGTCATATCATGGCGGCAGGTTCTACTACTCATGCGCTTCCTGGATTTCCCACACCAGTACACCACACAACATACTTTCCAAGCAACTGGCTGCTTTTCCACATAGACTGTTAAACAGCCCATTGGTGAAAGACGAATGACGCAGGTCACAATGAATTTTGTCAAACATCGGAAAGAATGTTGGCCGAGCTGGGATTCGAACTCACAACCCTTGGATTGACAGCCCGTATCGCTACCGACTGAGCTACCGGGGCTCAGCATTTCCCACATACTCTCTACAGCTGATGATGTTTGAAAACACTGTGACAAAGGAGAAATTGAACAAAATAAGATGTTTCTAATGTTTCGAAGTTTAAAAAAAAAAAAATGTTACCCAGGGTTACTAAATCTATCACACTTTATGCTACAGACAATTCCTTTGATAAATTCTACCTCAAATAAAAAATGTCACATACATAAATAGCCTCGAGTGGAATGTTTTTCAAGTACATAGCTATCATCGACCGAGTTCACAATTTTCAAAATTACAGGGGATAGAAAAAACCCAACATCATACAAGGCATTAATCTTCGTACAAAAATCACTATCCATTACAACCCTCTCTTTTCATATAAGGATGACTCAATTCTGATACCTCTACAGAATATGATTTCAAAAACATATTGGGAAAAATTGATTGATGGATTATTAACCCTTTCCCACATACAATAAATCTGCAGCAGACCTCTTTGGAAACATCAGGTCAAAAACACAGAAAATCTCTTTTAATGAAGGTTTAACTACTTAAAAAAGTTGAAAACATAGTGGCAAAAGGAGAAATTGCCCATTATGATTATAATTTCTAGTTTTGTCACAATGTTTTCAAAAATCGTCTGCAGCAGAAAGCGTCTATATGTGGGAAAGGGTCAACACAGTTCTCAATTTTTTTTAGAAATATCACAGCAGCCAGTTCACCTACCCATGTGTTTCCTGACTTTCTCACACCAGTATTAAATAGCTGTTTACATGTGCACATAGACTGTCAATACCCATTGGTGAATGACATACAATCTGTTGTAGAGGTGTCAAAGGACATGCTGTATCAGATAATGGTCTAAGAGGGAGGGGTACAAAATAGTGTCTAGGGAATAGAATCAAATCAAGCAACAGACATAAATTGTTTTGCATTTTATGACATTTTATTGAAAGAGCTTAGTGATTACCCTGTTTTTTATAGGACATAAAAAAAATCGGGGCTATATGTTTAATAGAAAGTTTAGCCACGCCATTAATCAATTTAACCATTTACTTGATAATATTATCTTTATGGGTTCTCTGCTTTTGATTAAAGAAATAGCAGAAATGGAAAAACAATAGAATCGTCACCTACCTTCCAAGCATCCACATTGTTCATATTCGAGCTAAAAATGCACCACACCAAAATAATCATTGGGGTGGGGGGGCTCACACGCACAAAAACACCGAAACAATCACACTTCTAACACAAAACGTAGTACATCATCCCGTCTTCTGTCAGCAAACAATTCACTAACAATTCACTAACAATTCACTAACTATTCACAAATAACACAGAAATATTCAGACATTCCAATATGAGACAGGGGACAAAAAATATAAAAGAACTCTAAAAGTCTAGCTAGTAATGGAATCTCATAAAATGCCAAATCGTGATTTGGAGTGACACCGCATCATTCCAGGCTGACTCTAGTGATCCAAGACAACCGGAACAGTAAAATGTCATACAATAAAAGACAGGACACATTAATTCATGGATCTACGATGGCTATGCTATCGATTTTCCTAACAAAATTCGTCTACTGGGAGCCTGTTAATAAGTAAAGAAGATTGTTTAAAGGATATATCCTGTGTGTCTAGGGAAGGATAGATGTGCACAATGACTCCGTCAGGAATTACTTTTCCGAGAAATTGCCTGATCTACTTTCAAGGCAATACATTATTACAGGATGAAACATTATTTATATCTCTCTTGACGTTCGCATCAGTTGAATTTGGTGTAGTCTAACCAGGGCATTACTTTTCACATTGGACTTGCCCAAATAAATAATGAGAAACAATTTGGTATGAATTAAAGCAGAAACAAAATGAGAAAGAAGACATATATTATTTCTTCTTTGTCTATTTAACCCTTTCCCACATACAGACACTTTCTGACGACCTAAGGAGGAGTTGAGACATTGGAAAATAAGTGACAAAATGGCTGATCAAGAAGAAATGAAAAAGGTAGATAACTCCAAAAATAGGCTTGATAGAGTTATATTCCTTGTATTGTTCCATTCTTCAGATCAATATGTGTTAAATGTTGCAAGTCAATCCATCTAAAGGAAACAATTAACCCTTACCAACATAAGGACATCTGATGCCTCTGCAGCAAATGACTGTTGAAAACATCATGACAAAAGTAGAAAATGTTCAGAATGAGTAATTTCCCCCTTTATAATTATTTTAAGTCACAATGTTTTCAATTTGTTACCTTCATTTATAGAGATTTTACGTGTTTTTGCCAAGATTTTACCACATGCAACAAATCTGCAGCAGACAACTTTGAAAACATACACGAAAAAAAAATGGAAACTCCCTTTAAATGAAAGAGAGTTGAAAACATGGTTACAAAAGAAGAAATTGCTCGTTTTGAGCAATTTCTTCTTTTGTCACCATGTTTTCATATAGCTGTCTGCTGCAAAGGCCTCAGAAACGTCTATATGAGGGAAAGGATTAAGTTATGAACAATAACTCAAAAGCTCGACAGAAAGACAACAGAGAACTTTTTTACTGTTATCCCTCATTGTCTGAGACACTGCCTTTCTGTGAGCCAAACAACACAAACATCCTAGCTCCCATGCATTATGTATGGAAATGTGAAATGTGAGTATAATGGGGCGAATGGGTGAATGCTATGATGTATTCTAGTATGTAAAAGGATTATATGAACCGACAATGTAATCCAACTATCACAATAAACTACAATACAAGTCAATCAGGCAATGAATACGGCAACAATTCATGAAAAAGGTTAATCCTTTCCCCGTTCCCACTCCCCCCCCAACCTATGACTTTGAATTCAATTGAATCTGATAACTTTTTAAAGTTTGGGAGAAGATGCAATTGCTCAAAAGGATCAAGTTCTCATTTGCCCGACAATATTTTCAACTCTGCATAAACATTTCACTTAAAGTTTTAACTTTCTAAGCAAATGTTCTGCTACAACAAATATTCCATCTGACAGGTAAAAAGGTTGAAATTCCAACCAGAATGAAATCTGATGTGATTCAGAACCCACTCAAAACAGTATCGCATGTCAGAGTAATGTTATCCAAAATGAGAAAGCCTAAAAACCCCATTTCCGAGAGCTGTCAGAGCTGAGCATGATCAATGCTTGATACCTCACAAAGGCCCGATTAGAATTATAAATTAATTCCTGTCTGGCAGAAAAACCAGCAGAAATTAGTGTAACAATCACTCTAATTGTTCATGAGAATCCCCAATAAATCTTTAAGATGCTTTCTTCCAGGGGAACCAGTGCTTTTACATGACAAGGAACCAGCAGTAGACCTGTTACAAACATCACATTCAATTTTTAGAGTCTTCTGATCTGGCCAATGAGTAAATAGTTTTATACCCTTTCCCACATACAGACGCTTTTAAGACAACATTTGAAAACATCGCCAAAATGATTGCAACTCCAGTCAATAATATTACACTTTCATTTATCATCAAATTATAGAGATTTTCCATCTTCTTGTTTTGCTATATTCAAAGTTGTCTGCTACAGATGTGTTGCATGTGGGAACGGGTTCATATAAATTCCTATCATTACATTTTTCTCTAGGTTGTTACAACACACAACTACAACAATGTGTGCAAAAAAATCCACAGAAAATGTTGGAAAAAGCATTAAGTGATAAAAATCAGGTAGCTTTATGTGATCAAGTGATGAAAGGAATTGGTGAAAAGAAAAAAATCAGGGCTTTCCTTGCTGGCAATAAATTTCCAAGTCAGTAATTTTACAAAGAGTTAATGGACACCAATTGCAGGTATGAATTACCTGTAATGTTAGTGATTTGGACAGGTTGCATGTGGTACCAATTAACGTGTACCTTGCAAGGTCAGACAAGGTCATACTTTACAACCAAAGGTCATTTAGTATAATTACACTAAAATCATGATATTTTTATCAAAGCTCATTATTAAAGAAAGACAAAGGAATCGTATGCCTATCATTAGCAAAATAAATTTGATACCAACTCAAATCAGAAGACTGAAGACAGTGTTGCAGTGTTAGACAGTCAGCCTCTCATATACTGAAGTACTGGCTATGTTTAATTGCAGCACTGGTAACTTGCACCAACAGGAATCAGAACACTATAAATAGACATGGTTGAAAGAAACACTTCTAGTTAATTAAGACACAATGATTTTATCCTGGAAATAAAAGGGTCACTATATCCCTACCAAGAAAATAAAATCCAATTGAAGGATATTTTCCACTAGCACAGTTTGCATGCTAATCAGTCTAATATTGCAGTCAGGCTCACGAACATCCTAAAAGGATTTGAGTAACGACAATCTCCGACAATCTCGAATTGTTCCCAAGCCATTTAATTCAATAAACACCTTCACGGCAGCAAGTCGAAATACTATTAACTGCTTCGATAGTTTTTTTCCATAAAATTATAACTTTGACATGGGCATTTTTTAAAGAGAAATCAATACACATTATTCACGGAATCAATCAGTCATGTTTGGCAGCTTAAAGCATCAGATGTTCAATAGACGTGATTATACCATTTCAGGCAAATAGAATCCTAATCCCTTCATAGGCCTTTATGTGATATGTTGTTTATTTAGTAAACTTGTTGACTCGTCAACGCTTTTTGATGCTCTTCAACAGAAAACTTTTGGAAAACATTGTAGCCAAAGAAGAAATTGCTCATGATGAGCAATTTCTCCTATTGCCACAATGTTTTCAACTCTATTGAATACAAATGTAGTTATATTTTCATTTACAGACATTTTCTATAACTTTGTTAGATGATCTCAAAGTTGTCTGCTGCAGATGAGGGAAAGGGCATCCAGAAATAATGAAAGAATCAGTATAAATGATGTATGCTCTGTTAATGGGTTGTAAAATTACAAAGGGCCATAACTCACTGACAAATTGTTGAATCTGTACATGCATATGCTTACTTTTGTTTGTTTGTTTTGCATTGTGTTCAAATTTTACCTCGCATTTACATGTTTAACCATTTCTACAGTTGTACTTCGCTAGATCTGGTCCATTTATTCCAACACCAGCAAGACAGTCAATGTTTAATGAATAGCCTCATATTCCTGAGCTCTAAGGAGGGAAAGCCATTACAACCATTTTTAACTTCTATGGTCTGCCTGGTCAGGAATAAAACCTGCGACCTCAGGCCTACGAGACAGAATACTGATGCTCTACACCATCAAGACGGGTCTAAAGTCTGATTATGTGAATCACAGTTGTTGATAAAAAGGAATACTAAATGGACGGTCAGTGACACACACACACCCACAAACAGACAATGTAGCCACTATAATAATGCTTATGACAACACAGAAGACAGAAAATTAAGATTCAGACATAAAATCAAACAATAAACTCTCTAAATTGCCCATTTACATTGACAACAAGTAAAAGGGTGGCAAACAGATGGACAGATGGAAGGACAGACCATGGAGAAGTCCCTTGTGTCACCATGTCTTACACAAAAACAAACTCTACATACACAATCGAAAGAAGTCACTTCTTTGAAGCAGAGTCAAACCCTTTCCCAGATGGAAAAAATCTGCAGCCGCCAAACTTTGAAAACAACTATAGAAATAGGAAATCCCTCTTTTTTTTTTTGTTATAGTAGAAAACATTGTGGGCAACGGAGAAATTGCTCTTCATGAACAGTTTCTCCTTTTCCTGCAAATTGCAAATTGCAAATGTGTCTGCTTGAAGGAAATGGACTAAAATGGGAAAGAATAAATAAAATGTCAATCAAGTCAATGTCATAATTTGCCCATATCAAACACTTCAAGTCTCCTAACCTTCAAAAAATATAGATCTAAAATACTTTTCAACAAATATCAAACTGTACATGAGCTTGAATCGTAAAACAGCCTCAATAAATTTAACAACCTCTGATAGAGACATCATTTAATCAATATTTCTGCTTGTTTACTGATGAACACAAAGAAGCAGAACAATTACTTTTCCTACAACATTTCCATATCATAGTTAGGAGCAAAACTATGACGAGTATGAAAAACAAGGGTTAGCACACACTTTCAAAACCACTTAAGTGCCATGCAAATAATACTGAAATTATTTAATAAATATTTAATTGCATTTGAATTTTCACTGCTATTAACTCTTTAAACACAAAAAAGTAGCGACCAAAGTTGAACAATTAGTCCCGATAGGAATACTATAGATTTCAAATCGCTTCCATGTCAATATCGAACCCCATAATGTTATAGAAATGATTCCAGTCCCCAATTCAAACATGGCCAGTATTTGTAAAGCAATTCAAAATGGCCCGAAAGCGTTTCCTAATATTGAAATTTTTAGAATATGAAACCTTGACAGTAAATAGACCATTCAAATGCTACTCATACAAACACATCAAAAGCCTTTGCAAACAGAAGTGTATTTGAGTTTAGAAAATGACTTCCACTCCAGTAATTGAGCTATTCATGGCCTTTCAATGGGGTCTTCAATAGCCCAATATCACATCAAACACATAGTTGTAATAGAGGGAGTACACTAAACTGCTGATACATGATCAACATCAAATACCTACACCTTTAATGTATGTATAAAAAACATTAAGATTGATTCACAACTTGATGTGTTTTTCACTTCAAGTTTTTAAAACCAGTATTCCATGAAACAGGTTTATCCATTGAAAGACGTGATTTGATGCGTCTGCAGCATGATGTACGCCATGAAATGACTGAAAACAGTGTTAAACCCAAACCAATCGCTTGTTGAAATAACTGAAATGACTGAACAGTGTAAAACCCAAATCAATCGCTTGTTGAAATAACTGAAAACAGTGTAAAACCCACATCGTTTGTTGAAATGACTGAAATAACTGAAAACAGTGTAAAACCGGCAAATCAATCGTTTGTTGAAATAACTGAAATGACTGAAAACAGTGTAAAACCCAAACCAATCAATGTTGAAATGACTGAAATATTGTTGAAAACAGTGTCAAATCGAAATCAATGACAATTCAACATTTTTTTTGACAGAATTGAATCATATAAACCAATCGTAAATGACAGGAAAATCTTGTTGGTCATTAATGTACACTATATTAATGCCAAATCAGACAGTCTTAACCCTTATTTCCCGCATACAGACGCATTCTGATGGAGACGAATTTTGAGAACATTTTGGTAAAAGAAGAAATTGCTCATAATGTAAACTTTTTATAGAGATTTTCTATAGATTTGCCAAAATGTTTTCAATGTCGTCTGCTTCAGATTTGATTTGGGAGCGGGTTTATGCCAAATCAGGAAGTCCTAACTCCATTCCACATAAAACAAATCCGCAACAGATGACTTAATTTAGACATCAAGGCAAAATAAGTTTTAAATAATTATATAACCCTTTCCCTCATATGGACGCTTTCTGACGCCTCTGCAGCAGACGGCTTTTTGAAAACATAGTGACAAAAGAAGAAATTGCACAGAACGTGCAATTTCTCCTTTTGCCACAATGTTTTCCACTTTTTGTCATAGGTTATCCATTCAATTATCGAGATTTTCTATGTTTTGACAAAATACGTTCAAAGTCGTCTGCTGCAGAATTGTCGTATGAGGGAAAGGGATAAAGTTGAAAACATTGTGGCAAAATTTAAAATTTCTCTTTCCTCTTTTTGCCACAATGGTTTTCGTAAGTCTTCTGCTGCAGATGCATCAAAATGTGCCTTTATGTAGAATAGGGTTAACCAACAAGTTCATCTAAAGTTGAGCCTTCACACTACTTTAAAATCATCAATGCAGTTTAATTTGGTCTAATAAAATAAATGTTGCGTCTACCCTTAAACTGTAACAAATGCATTCGAAACTAAAGTATATAATTTATGCAACATCAGGATGTTTCTTACGCATTTCCAAAATGCCTGTCTCAAAAAGGAGGAAAAACCATATCAAAGCATCGAGAGATAATACGAGACGTTACGAAAGGATCAGAATCAGGAGATATAATAATTGAGACAATGATAGTACCCTTTTTTTACACGAAACCTATTATTACGAGCCTACAAATTAAATATGATTACACAGGACCCAGACCTGCAGCCCGCCCATACTACCAATTTACCTCAATTTACAATAATGGAGGCCAAGACGACTCTTCTCTAGGGCAAAAACTAGTTTTAACCCTTTCTTGCTAGCAGACCCAGTTGCGACGCTTCTGCAAATTACATTTTTTGAAAAACGTTGTGGCGAAAGCAGAAATTGCTCATGATGATCGGGCATTTTTTGTTGTTGTAACAATGTTTTCAACTCTATTGAATAATTTTACTTTTTTCAAATTCAAATTTTTGTTGAATCCTTTTCAGTCGTATGCTGCAGATTATTAGGGGAGAATTAAGTCGGTCATCAAATAAAATTAACTGAATCCAAAATAAACTTTTGTTAAACAGAAGAAATTGCTCTTCTTTTAACAATGGTTTTAATTTCAACATTTTCAGAATACTTAAACACACATAATGGCAAAATATAAACTTCATTTCATCAACTTTTAAATAATTTGGGAAATAAATTGTCGCCAAAAAGGTCAAACCCTTTTCAACATGCAACCACAGTCATGTTGACATTATTGAAGCAAAGCAGACACATTTTGAAAACAGCTGCTGACATAATAGTCAGCAATTTCTCTCTTTGCCACAATGTTTTCAAATCTTTTAAGTTGCCACCTGCATAATCTGTTCTTTGTTGGTAAGGGATAATAACATAGCTTGTTTGTTCATGCAAGACATAGAATCCGTTGGCTTATAAAATGACAGGTTGCACTGGTCACCTGAAGATGAATAGCCCCAGTTTAATGAGTAACAATGGACATATGCCATTCCCTTCAGTATTTCAAAGGAATCTTTACCTTAATTAGCAATTTTCCACTGGCATACGCTTTTTGATTTGTTTGCCCCAGACTTGTAACTTTTGTAAACCTTGTGGCAAAAGAAGAGATTGAGCAATTTTCTTCTTTTGCCACAATATTTATAACACTCTTTTAGAAATTAGTTTCATTCATCGAGATTTTAAAAATTGATGCCAAGATAATTTCACAAGTCGTCTTCTGCAAATTTGGTGTATGCGGGAAAAGGATTTCACCTTGTCATCAAATTATTTTGTTTTTGAGGCCATTCATTACTTCATGTCCTCAAAGGGTTAAACCTTTCCCTCATATAGACGCTTTCTGACGCCTATGCAGCAGACGGCTTTTTGAAAACATAGTGACAAAAGAAGAAATTGCTCAAAACGAGCAATTTCTCCTTTTGCCACAATGTTTTCCACTTTTAGTCATAGGTTATCCATTCAATTATGGGATTTTCTATTTTTTGACAAAATATGTTCAAAGTCGTCTGCTGCAGAATTGTCGTATGAGGGAAAGGGTTAATTGACTGTGTTACATATTCAACATGCAACACTTGAAAGTGTAGCAGTAATAAAGGCAAAGCATCACAGACTCGCTATCCACAAAGGACCAAAAATAACAACACTGATAAACAAAATATTGGTGAACATAACACATCAATTCTTGTGCCCCCATGTAATATAACAAATCCAGTCTGTGCCACATAAAAACCCCAACCCAACCTGGGACCCATAAAACCTCATTATTCCTGGCCCAATGTGCACATAAACACCCATCTAGATTGGTAAAAAGGAAAATTGAATATGAAATGTTAATGGCAGCTTTCTCCTGTTCCATCCCTCCGGACCCATGACGCAGCCATTGTGAAATGTCTCCCCTCAATTATGTCTCCACTTTTTTTCTCCTCTCTTTTTTGTTAGTGTAATAAGAGCTATACTTGGTATGGAGGCTACTTTTAATAGTATTTCAGTCAGTTTCTTGCTTGTTTATATTTTCCGCCGCTTTCAACAATTTTCCAGTTATGGTGCAGCATTTCCTGGGTAAGTTACCAGTACTTATGTAACTGGTACATTTATCCTTAACAGCCAGTCAGTCATAATGCCAACCCCGAAAAACCCTGAGCGCCAAGGAGGACTGCCATTTCCACCAATTTTAAAGTCTTTGGTTAGTTTACCCATCTTTATACCGACTCAGTGTTATAGTGAATCCAGCTCTATAGCGGGACTCTGACACTAGTTTGTTCCCAAGTCAGATCGCACATATGAAACATTACCCCTTCCCCTCATATAGACCCTTCCTGCAGCCTCTGCAGCAGACAGCTTTTTGAAAACATAGTGACAAAAGAAGAAACGGCTCAAAACGAGCAATTTCTCCTTTTGCCACAATGTTTTCCACTTTTAGTCATAGTCATAGATATTTTCTATTTTTTGACAAAATACGTTCAAAGTCGTCAGCTGCAGAATTGTCGTATGAGGGAAAGGGTTAAAAACAGACAAACAGACACAATGGCTTCCCTCCTTGGTGCTTATGATTGTGGGGATAGCATTTCAATGTTTAAGTCGTGTCCTGAGGTCAGGATGAACTAAAGATACATTAAGTACTGGTTGTTTACCCAGGAACCACTGTGATGAGTTCCCCCCCGGCCATTCATGTATGTCATATTAGGAACATTTCTGTCGACCAGTCTTGAAATCAGACAAGCCCTTTCAGAGGAGAAGAATTTTTAAACTTTTGTCATTTTATTCATTTTGTCTAGCGTGCTCGGTTGGCAGGTTTTTAAAAAAGTAGTTTTATATACGCCAACTTAAGGATACATAAGTGGACCACAAAGCCCCTAGTCTAGAAATGAGATGGAATTACTAGACATACATGAAATAATGTTGGAAGTTGCCATATAAGCTCATGTAATATTATTCATAATTGCTATAATTAACCCTTTCCCTCATATAGACGCTTTCTGACGCCTCTGCAGCAGACGGCTTTTTGAAAACATAGTGACAAAAGAAGAAATTGCACAAAACATGCAATTTCTCCTTTTGCCACAATGTTTTCCACTTTTTGTCATGGATAACCTATTCGTTGGCAAAATATGTTCAAAGTCGTCTGCTGCAGAATTGCCGTATGAGGGAAAGGGTTAAAGCAGACGGCGTTTTGAAAACATAGTGACCAAAGAAGAAATTGCACAGAACGTGCAATTTCTCCTTTTGTCACAATATTTTCCACTTTTAGTCATAGATTATCCATCTGACAAAATATGTTCAAAGTCGTCTGCTGCAGAATTGCCGTATGAGGGAAAGGGTTAAAGCCTTTGATATTTACTTATTTCGTCTGCAGCAGACACATAAAAAGTTGTCTATTTCCAGGGAAGGGTTATGACAGACTGTGCCACCAAGCTAACCTGTAACTCTGTACAAATTAGGTACTCCAGGGAAATTCCCCTCCACACAAATCCAATTTACACCAAATTCTATTTTGGCTTGCCAGAGTGCTTTAACATTCTCACTCTCTCACTCGCATTTCTTTCACCCTCCATTTCAATTTGTACTGACAAAACAGTAAGCCACATCAATATATGACCATAAGCAGAAGATATTTAATAATGACCCCTGGTTGTGGGTACTCAATAAAGACAGACATCTGTACAATGTACACAGCATTGCCAGCAAAACCAATATCTGAACATGGCAAATCCCTTTTGAGATCCACAGCTCTGTAACGCTGACAATTGCCTGCCATATTACATCCACTCATTTTTTCTGGTCGGGTAATTCAATTTCGTTGCAAACCTCTCTCGCGATACAACACTTCTCAATCAATTTACGTTAACGGCTCAAAAGAGGCGTGTAGTGCTCACCAAGAACCACAATCCAATTTAATTTTCATTCGTTTGAAAGTTTTCTTTCTTTTCATTTTTTTTTTTTTTGCTGGCGCTTTTTTGTCGTTGTTTTCAGTCTTATTACAGGCTATAACAGTATAACCTTACCCTTTACCTCATACGACCATTCTGCAGTAGACGACTTTGAACATATTGTCAAAAAATAGAAAATCTCTATAATTGAATGGATAACCTATGACTAAAAGTGGAAAACATTGTGGCAAAAGAAGAAATTGCTTGTTTTGAGCAATTTCTTCATTTGTCACTATGTTTTCAAAAAAGCTGTCTGCTGCAGAGGCATCAGAAAGTGTCTATATGAGGGAAAGGGTAAAATCAAGAAACATGACAATATCTCGAAACTGTTATTTTGACCATTATCATGTCCAAAACATACTATTGTAAACAGGTGTCAAAACGAGCAATTTCTCCTTTTGCCACAATGTTTTCCACTTTCAGTCATAGGTTATCCATTATAGAGATTTTCTATCTTTTGACAAAATATGTTCAAAGTCGTCTGCTGCAGATTTGTTGTATGAGGGAAAGGGTTAATTTTCACTCAGTTGACTAACTTCAAATCTTTCCCCCAATTGATCTCTTGAGCGTTTAAGTAGCACTATGATATGGCTTATAGAATTGGCTAAGTGCTTACTTTAGGCTTAATCCTTTCCCACATACAGACACTTTCTGATGTCTGCATGTGCAGCAGACGACTTTTGAAAACGTTGTGGCAAGAGGGGGCAATAATGAGCAATTTCTCCTTTTGCCACAATGATTTCAACGCTATCCAATGATCATACTGTCATTTAAAGAGATATACACTATCTTCGACTTGATAATTTCATGGTCGTCTGCTGCAAATTTGTTGCATGTGGGAAAAGGTTAACACTTAACCCTTTCCCTCATAAAGATGCTTTCTGACACCTCTGCAGCAGACAGCTTTTTGAAAACATAGTGACAAAAATAGAAATTGCTAAAAACGATGTTTTCCACTCTTAGTCTTGGGTTATCCATTCAATTATAGAGATTTTCTATTTCTTGACAAAATATGTTCAAAGTCGTCTGCTGCAGAATTGTGGTATGAGGGAAAGGGTTTAATAACAACATACAAGAAATCCAGCAGCAGGCAACTTTGAAAAAGTATGGAAAATCTCTATAAATGAAAGAATGAATGTTGATTGATAGATTGATTGGGGTTTAACGCCGTTTTTAACAATTTCTCAGTTATATCACGGCGGCCAGTTCACCTACTCATGCATTTCCTGGTTTTCTCACACCAGTACTCCACACAACAATCTTCCCAAGCAACTGGCTGCTTTCCCACATAGACTTAGCCCATTGGTGGAAGACGAATGACGCATGTCGCATTGAACTCATATAGACACTTTCTGACGCCTCTGCAGTAGACAGCTTTTTGAAAACATGGTGATAATATAAGAAATTGCTCAATATGAGCAATTTCTCCTTTTGCCACAATGTTTTCCAGTTTTAGACATATGTTATCCATTCTATATGTTCAGTCATCTGCTGCAGAATTGTCGTATGAGGGAAAGGGTTAAATAACCTTTGTCTGTTACATGTGGTATTCCATGCCTCTGCAGCAGAAACCATTTTGAAAACATGTGAACATGTGGGAAAGGGTTACGGGTTTCACAAGGTTTTAATCAAAACTTGAGTAACATCACTCTGACACTATACATATTAACGAGACCTCGGAGGTAGTAACATGCCTTGCATAATGGCACTAAAATAACTGCATGAAGCAGGGACCATTGCCTCCTTTAACCCTTTCCCTCATATAGACGCTTTCTGACGCCTCTGCAGCAGACGGCTTTTTGAAAACATAGTGACAAAAGAAGGAATTGCACAAAACGTGCAATTTCTCCTTTGCCACAATCTTTTCCACTTTTTATCATAGGTTATCCATTCAATTATAGAGATTTTCTATTTGTTGACAAAATATGTTCAAAGTCGTCTGCTGCAGAATTGTCGTATGAGGGAAAGGGATAAACTACTGAACTACTTGAGCCATCAGTTGTGTGTTTGTGCGGGGGGGGGGGGGGGGGATTCATCAAGAAAAGTAGCTTCTTTTATAACAAAGCACTTCATAATCATGAAGATTGTGCTTGACAAACACATGTCCCCACCCTTCACCCAATTACTTAACATTTTGTAAATTTTGTAAATGTTTAGTTCTTCCTCAATACATAACCCATTTTAAGTCTAAAATATTAGCCAAGATCATCACCAGGAATCAACACATATATTCTTTATTTTAATATTCAAGCAAACTATAAAATACATCAAACATTTACCTTATAAATGGTGTATATAGCAATAATCCACAATACTCCTACAGTGTATTAATCACTTTGATATATCACTCAATCACTCACAACAATCCAGTCTTGTGGTGTAACCGTCCTGTCCCATTTATAAACCTGGTTCAACTGACACACATAAAAAAATCCAAATAATGGCTAAAAACCAACAAACCGATCTGACACATTAAGCACTTAAACAAATACAACACCCAGTAAACGAAAACAAATTCAAGTTTGTACGCAAATATTGAGGTAATAGATCGAACAAGGAAACCAACTACCTCCACCGAGTACAAATAACTGACTAAAGTATCGGAGAGAGGTTTTAACTACGTTTTGCTTCCCCTCCGTGTAATGAATGCAGTTAACACAAAAAATGTGGCAGATGAATAAACACTCCGCTGTGATTTATATGAAATATATCTGTAACCCTATATCGATGTTTACAGGGAATCAAATAACTTTTACCACATTCACTTAATTGTAAACAACACCCCCTTTTTATCCCCCCAAAGTTGATCTATTTTTTTTTGTACATTTCAATTCATTTTCATAAATTACCTGATGTATAATGATTTTCATAATGCAGCTGTTACATTACGAAAATTGGGGGGTCCGAAAAACAGCATGGAAAATAGAAGTCTAACTTCATTTAGGCAATATTTGAAAAGGAAACATCATGGGAAATGTTTCTCATTTTGATATTATCATTTTTAACCCTTTCCCACATACATCAAATTTGCAGCAGACAACTTTGAAAACATATACTCAAGATATGGAAAATCTCTAGAAATCAAGGTATATTTACTAAATAAAATTAAAAACATTGTGGAAAAAGGAGAAATTGCTCGTTTTGAGCAATTTCTCCAATTGACAGAATGTATTAAAAAGTCGGCTGCAGCAGATGCAGCAAAATGCGTCTATAGGTAGGAAATGAATGAACCTTGCTGCAGACTTGAGAGCTGTCATTCACAGGGCGAAGGATTTTAAACCTTGAATGCTTTCCCACCCGCTGTCACATTTGGCCGCATCTGCAGCAGACAACTTTTGAAAACAATGTGGTAAAAGGAGAAACTGCTCATTATAAGCAACTTCTCTTTTACCAATTAATGCTTTCCCTCATATAGACGCTTTCTGATGCCTCTGTAGCAGACGACTTTTGAAAACACTGTGACAAAAGGAGAAATTGCTCTTTTTTTGCTCAAATTGAGCTATTTCTCCTTTTGCCAAAGTGTTTTCAACTTTATTCAATTATTATGCTATTTTTTACAGAGATTTTCAACATTTTTGCTAAGATGTTTTCAAAGTAGTCGGCTGCAGATTGTTTGTCATAATGCGGGAAAGGGTTAACTCTACAATTTATATTTTCTGTTTATAGAGGGTTTCTGTAATTTTACCAAGATGTTTTAACCCTTTCCCTCATATAGACGCTTTCTGACACCTCTGCAGCAGACGGCTTTTTGAAAACATAGTGACAAAAGAAGAAATTGCACAAAACGTGCAATTTCTTCTTTTGCCACAATGTTTTCCACTTTTTGTCATAGGTCATCCGTTCAATTATGGAGATTTTCTATGTTTTAACAAAATATGTTCAAAGTCGTCTGCTGCAGGATTGTCGTATGAGGGAAAGGGTCAAAGTTGTCTGCTGCAGATTTGTTGTGAAAGGGTTAAATTTGTATTATAGCTTGATCACCTTACACCAATATAAAGCTTTATCTTATGTAAGGAAAATGGATGTCAGGGGAGTCATGTTATAAAGAAATTTAATCTCGACATTAAAATTTAATAAAAGAACTCGTCAACATCTGATACACGTTGTATAAACTATATGCAGACGCATTTGGACGCATCCACAGAAGACGACTTAGGTCATACTATCTTAACCCTTTCCCTCATACGACAATTCCGCAGTTGACGACTTTGAACATATTTTGTCAAAAGATAGAAAATCTCTATAATTGAATGGATAGTTAACCTATGACTAAAAGTGGGAAACATGGTGGCAAAAGAAGAAATTGCTCGTTTTGAGTAATTTCTTCTATTGTCACTATGTTTTTAAAAAGCTGTCTGCTTCAGAGGCGTCAGAAAGCGTCTATATGAGGGAAAGGGTTAAAGACATACAGATCAGCTTCTTTTCCCTTACTGCAGATTCAATACTCCCAAACAATACCACTCTACCTCATACAACATTGTATGCAGCAGACCACTTTGAACACAACGAAGCAAAACAATCGAAGAAATTTCTATCAAAGACAGTATAATGATCAAATAGAAGTGAAAACATTGTTGAAAAGGGGGCAATTGCACATTCGTTGTAAGCAAATAAGCGCTATTGCAACAAGTCTTTCAAGGTAGTCGACTACAAATATGTCAAAATACATCTGAAAGAGTTAAACGCTAATAATGTTCTACAGGATTAACCCTTTCCCATATACAGCAAATCTGCAGCAGACGACTTTGAAAATATCTTGGCAAAAATGTGAAATTTCTCTATAAATATTTAAAAAAAAAGTTGATTTTTGAAATGATCGAGTTGAAAACTTTGGCAAGAGGAGAAATTGCTCATATGAGCATTTTTTTCCCTTTGCCACGTTGTTTTGAAAAGTCCTCTGCTGAAAGCGTCTGTTTGGGGAAAAGGATTAACCCTTTCCCTCATATAAACGCTTTCGGACGCCTCTGCAGCAGACGGCTTTTTGAAAACATAGTGACAAAAGAAGAAATTGCACAAAACGTGCAATTTCTCCTTTTGCCACAATGTTTTCCACTTTTTGTCATAGGTTATCCATTTAATTAAAGAGACTTACTATGTTTTGACAAAATACGTTCAAAGTCGTCTGCTGCAGAATTGTCGTAAGTGGGAAAGGATTAACAGGAGAAAACAGAGTTCCAGAGTAAAGTGAATGACACCACCTCAATTCAAAAGCCATAACACAATTATAATTAACCAAGGCATTTTTTCACCCTCTCACATTATTTTTTAGCTGCAAAAATAAACAGCCAACAAACACCCTTCACTCTTGTCCAATATTCATTGATGAAATAACAATTTACAAAACTTGACGAGTGCCGATTTTATTCACTCTTCACTACCACTTCAAACGATTTCAATACGAGGTCGTTCATTTTCAAGTCTTTGTGCTTTTACCTTGGATATGTGAGACTATCCAAGCGGAAGAACGAATTTGACAGCTAAAAAACAACGCTGAATACAATTACGCTGAAGTTAATATCCCAAGATAATATCAGTGAAACATAGAGGGCAATCTAAATTACAAGTAATACAAATAATGGGTCTCTAAGATCTAACAAAATCTGCAGCAGACGACTTTGATAACATTCAGTCAAAAGGAGTATATTTTCACAATGAGCATTCTGATGCCATGTTTTTAAAAATTGTGTTGCTGCAGGGGCAACAGAAAGCATTTTGGTGATAGATTTGATAACTTTGTTGTGGCTACGGTTGGTTTTCAAACAATCAATTTGGCATGAGAAAATTATGTAAAGGGTCACAACTAAGGAAGATTTAAGCCAAATAATCTTGAAATCAGACAAGCACTTTCAGAGGATTTCTTGATTGATTATATGTTGTTTTCCGCTGCTTTCAACAATTGTTCAGTTATATCACAGCATTTCCTGGGTAAGTTACCAGTTCTACTGGTGCATTTATCCTGACACCAGCCAGTCAGTTGTAATGCTATCCCCGCAACCCTGAGCGCTAAGCAAGGCAGCCACTATATACTACCATTTTTCAAGTTATTGGTATGAACCTCCTACACTTGAGGTGGACACTCTACCACTACATCACCAAGTACTTTCAGGTGATAAAATGTAAAGCTTTGCCATTCACCTCTTTTCTGAAGCTACCTTTCAGCCATTTTTTCAAACCATCAATATTGATTTTTCTTCTTGTAGAGAGTCACCGAAGGAACAATTCTGCCACCAGTTTACAGAGAAGAAATATCCCCCACCCTATAGCTGATACTGCAGCAACCAAAGTTCTACATAGAATTTAAATCTTAAAATAACTTTAAAAGAAAAACCACCAAAAGGGACATTCCTGTGAAGTAAGCTTGAAATTGGCTCCTTACAGTTAAGGAGATCTAGATTGAAGCTAAAGTTGACGACAGACAGGCAATGGAAAGGGCGAGACCAATAGATCACATTCAGCCCTTGGTTCAGGTGATCTAATAATCAATCAAAGCAGATGACTTGCAATAACATTTCAGGTGAAGAGTTAACTTTCTCAAAATTATGCAGATGCATTTTGATGCACATGCAGCAGACAACTTGCAATCATAACTAAGCAATATATCCTTTAGCAACAATGTTAAATTTCTAGTCAGTATCATTCTATACTTTCATTTATCCCTTTCCCACACAAAACAAATCTGCAGCAGAAAACATAGCAACAGATGCCTGAAAAATCTCCATAAAATGTAGCTTAATTATTAAATAAAGTTGAAAACATGGTGACAAAATGAGAAATTGGTTGTTTTGAGCAATTTCTTCTTTTGTCTCCAAGTTTTCAAAAAGCCATCTGCTGCGGAGGCGTCAGAAAGCGTCTATATGAAGGAAAGGGTTAAGGGATTTTCTATATTCATACATTGATGTTTATAAAACAGTCAACTGCATTAGATTTGTTACAAGTGGAAAAAGACAAGAGACCTCTTTTACCATAAAGGGTCTAAACGTGTTTCCTCAAAACCCACATACATCCACTTTCTGACGCATCTGCAGCAGACGACATTTGAAAACATCATGACAACAGGAGATATTGCTCTCCTTCTGCAACAATGTTTTTAACTTTATTTAATAACTATACATAAACAGAGATTAGTTCCACAGTAAGATCTTTTCAAAGTCCTATGCTGCAAATTTGATGTATGTGAGAAAGCGTTAACCCTTTCCCTCAAGTAGACGCTTTCTGACGCCTCTGCAGCAGACGACTTTTGAAAACTTTGTGACAAAAGAAGAAATTGCTCAGAACGAGCAATTTCTCCTTTTGACACAATGTTTTCAACTCTATTCAATAAGTGTTATATTATATTATTGTTGAGACATTTTCAAAGTCCTTTGCTGCAAATTTGCTGTATGTGAGAAAGGGTAAAAGAGTCCAAAAACTTGTTATTGCAGCTCATGTTCACAGTTGAGTAACCACACATTGAAGTTAAGCCGAGATTTTTTTCTCGATTTTCACTTCAGATTGGGCACTGACAGAAACAATTTTCAAAGGTTTACATTCAAGTATTTAACGAGTAGACGCCAGATAATTTGAGACGCAGCAATCATTAAACAGGTATATTTAACGAGTTAACAGCCTGTACCTGATTGCCCTCAAGGTACCCTATTCATAAATTAAATTGGAGGAGCACCAGTTTATTAAATCATATCATAGCTTTGAAGGTGAAATATTCATTCAACCCTTTTTTTCTATCACCCCATAGAACAGTTTAAACCTTTCCCACATACAGCAAAATTTAATATGCAGCACACAACTTTGAAAATGTCTATGGAAAAACATGGAAACTCTATATTTGTAGGTATAATTACTGAAAAAAGTTGAAAACATTGGGGCTATTTAAACGGGAGAAATTGCTTGAGCAATTTCTCCTTACGTCGCGATGTTTTCAAAGTCGTCTGCTGGAGAGGCGTCAGATATTGTCTATGTGTGGGAAAGGGTTAAAAACCATTTTCATATAAAATTCAAAAGCTTTTTGAGCCATTTGAAGCAAAAAACTTTTTAAATAGGTAGCAATTTCTCATTATTCCACATTGCTTGATTACTCTGACATTACTCTTTGCATAATAAATAATTGTCAAGTCATTCAGTTCTTTCTACCCAATTTTAATTAAGACATGTCCACAAAAGGGAATGTCTTTATTATGGTAATATGTTTGAGAACATAAATGCCTGAGAAAATCAATCAAGACTAATCTATACTATGTAATGAGCATAACATAGTTACTTTGGGGCAACTTTGCAGCAGACGACTTTTGAAAACATTCTAGAACAAGAGCTGTCGGAGGACAGCGCGCTCGACTATTCCACCACTTATTTAAGTTACTGAGATAATGGACTCTAATGTAGTTGCATGCAACACATTAACCACAATTTCTTAGTGGGTGATAATTTGCATTATATGCTGGATAGTGTTATTTAACATGATTATTTTCATAGGTGTGATGGTTAGAAAGGGTTGTATAACCTTTCAATGGAATGCATCAAGTAGTTACTAAGATATTGACTCTTAATGTAGTTTAACGCAAACCTTTAACCATAATTTCTAAGTAAAAAAACGGCAACAATTTGCACCATATACAGGATAGAGTTATCTTAATTGGTTGTGTTTATAGTTGTGCAATTGGGAAAGGTTGTATAAAGTTTCAATGCAATTTTTCAAGTTGTAACTGAGATTACACTCTAAATGTAGTTGCAAAACTTTAACCAGAATTTCTAAGTCCAAAAAGGTCCATAACTTGCATAAAATGCTGGATAGAGTAATCATACTTGATTGTTTACATAGATGTGATGGTTGGTAAGGGCTGTATAAAGTTTCAATGCAATGCATCAAGTAGTTTACTAAGAGATGGTCTCTTTATGTAGTTGCATGCAAAACTTTAACCAGAATTTCTAAGTCCAAAAAGGCCATAACTTGCATAAAATGCAGGATAGAGTTATCATACTTGATAATCTACACAAGTGTGATAGTTGGGTAGGGTTGTAGAAAGTTTCAATGCAATGCATCAAGTATTTACTGAGACATGGACTCTTAATTTAGTTGCACGCAAAACTTTAACCAGAATTTCTAAGAAAAAAAAGGACCATAACTTGCATAAAATGCAGAATAGAGTTATCATACTTGATAATATACACAGGTGTAATAGTTGGGTAGGGTTGTAGAAAGTTTCAATGCAATGCATCAAGTAAATACTGAGATATGGACTCTTAATTTAGTTGCACGCAAAACTTTAACCAGAATTTCTAAGTAAAAAAAGGGCTATAACTTGCATAAAATGCAGGATAGAGTTATCTAACTTGATAATCTACATAGGTGTGATAGTTGGGTAGGGTTGTATAAAGGTTCAATGCAATGCATCAAGTATATACTGAGATATGGACTCTTAATTTAGTTGCACGCAAAACTTTAACCAGAATTTCTAAGTAAATAAAGGGCCATAACTTGCATAAAGTGCAGGATAGAGTTATCTTACTTGATAATCTACATAGGTGTGATAGTTGGGTAGAGTTGTAAAAAGTTTCAATGCAATGCATCAAGTAAATACTGAGATATGGACTCTTAATTTAGTTGCACGCAAAACTTTAACCAGAATTTCTAAGTAAAAAAAGGGCCATAACTTGCATAAAGTGCAGGATAGAGTTATTTTACTTGATAATCTACATAGGTGGGATAGTTGGGTAGGGTTGTAGACAGTTTCAATGCAATGCATCAAGTAAATACTGAGATATGGACTCTTACTTTAGTTGCACGCAAAACTTTAACCAGAATTTCTAAGTAAAAAAGGGCCATAACTTGCATAAAATGCAGGACAGAGTTATCTAACTTGATAATCTACATTGGTGTGATAGTTTGGTAGGGTTGTAGAAAGTTTCAATGCAAAACATGTAGTATTTTAGAACTTGCATGCAAAACCTTAACCAAAGTGTGACGTGGACGCCGACGCCGACGCCGACGCCGACGCCAGGGTGAGTAGTATAGCTCTCATATTCTTCGAATAGTCGAGCTAAAAAGGAGAAAGAAATTGCATGCTCTTGATGAGAAATGGTTTCAACTTCACTAAATAAGTCTTCTTCATGCATTTATTTAGAGTTCCCATATTTCTGCCTACATGTTTTTTCAAAGACGTCTGCTGCAGATTTGTCATACAAAGATATGAAAGACTCAAATAAACAAACATCTTGAAGGGTACAGGGAAAATGGAGAACTTATATCATATCAGTAGTCTTGTAGAAACTACAGAATTAACCCTTTCCCACATACAAAAAATCTGCAGCAGATGACTTTAAAAACATTTAAGTAAAACCTGTGCAACTTCAATATATGAAAGGACAACATTTTGAGCAATTTCTTCTTTTACCTCAAATTGTTTTCAATATACAAGAGGTCCAGATAAGGAGGGGTTTACAGCTCTTTTTCTCACAATATCTCTCTTATTATCCAACCAAACCTACAACATAGGGTTAGCGGATAAAATAAGGATTTTAAAACAAGCAAAACGCTCCTTATCTAGAGCCCTGATAGATGTCTGCTGTAGAGGCATCAGAAGGTGTCTATATTTGGGAAAGCGTTAACATAATTGTGGTTACTTATGGGGGCGACAAGCATCATTAAGTACCAAAATTACAGGGAATTTGTCAGTTCTTAAGACTTATTGTTAAATAGCTCTATCATGAGTAAAGAGTCTCAGGAAGAAAAAATATAGAATTCATTAATCATGGAAATATTTTGTTTGACAAATTATGATGTCAGAATTGGAGATTTATGGTATGGGTTCTTTTAAAAAGGGACTTATCAATTATGGTAGTAATTTATGACTAGCATGTTTTGTATAATTTTAGACGTCTTGCCCCATAAACATTCTGAAAGAAAGAGGAATGGCTTTAAAAGATGAATAGATCTACTTTGATTTGATCAATTAAATGATATTAAGTAAAACTTTCGATTCTTGGCTTTAAAATTGGTGATTTTATGCCGTTTTCAACACAATTTCAGTTATATCAAAACATTTCCTACACAAATAACCAGTACTATCGGAAGTATTTCTCCTGAATGCTGTATTTCAGTCGTAATGCTATCCCTGCAACCCTGAGCGCCAAGGAAAGAAGCCAGTGTACGTAATCGGGATTTGAGCTCAGATCTTCTGCTCCCACGGCAGCCACTTTAACCCTTTCCCTAATACGACAATTCTGCAGCAGACGACTTTGAACATATTTTGTCAAAACATAGAAAATCTCCATAATTAAATGGATAACCTATGACAAAAAGTGGAAAACATTGTGGCAAAAGGAGAAATTGCACGTTTTGTGCAATTTCTTCTTTTGTCAATATGTTTTCAAAAAGCCGTCTGCTGTAGAGGCGTCCGAAAGCGTCTATATGAGGGAAAGGGTTAACCGGTTCATAACCGTGTACATTGGAGTTTTGACAATTACTTTAATAAAAAATATTCCAGTTAGAACTTAGATCACAATGACAGGCCAAGCCGGGATTCAAACCCAGTCCCCTCGATAAAAAGTTCTACCAGCTGAGCTATCGCCTCTTCGTTTACAAAAGTGTGTTTGAAAGAGCAGTAATTCTGTACCTGAAAAGCAATAATGTTCATAGAAGGGCTTTACACTACCGACTATAATAGATACACGTACACAGACACCAAGACAGACACTTAGACTTACCCGTTCATCTCCACTTTCACTGTCACACTGAAATAAACCAACCAAATTACCTCATTAACATCTATCCTTAAGGTCAGAGGTCATGATTAGGAGGGGTGTACAGCTTCTTTCCCCCACAGTATCCAACCAAACCCTATGTTGTGGGTACTCAGAAGAATTTTCAAAAGTCATCTTCTGCAAAAGCCTCAAAACGCGTCTTAAAAGGAGGGTAAGGGTTGAATTAAATCCAAGTAACCTTATGTCAATGAAATAAGTTATCGCCCTTATTAGTCAATTTAACACCCAAAATAAGTTATCTCCTTTATTATTCAATTAAACCTTTAAGCGAGTCAATTATTTTTCAGTTGATTACCCAAAAGATAGGGTTAGTAGGGCATATAGTGAATAATCTAAACAATGGGTCAAAACAGGTAATATTATATGAAACCAGTACTTCAATTCATATTGTAGATTTTAAAGTGCTGTTTTCTGGGTAACATATTTCTTATTATCAAATAGACTGATAACACAGGCAATAGTTATAGATGGACCAAAAGTGTTTAGTAAACACTATAATCCCAACAATAATTATGCTGGTCCATAAAAATGTAAGTCTCACAAAACCAATCAAACTTAATTCTCAAAAAGGGGCATAACTCTATTAAATAAGTTTTAAAATATAAGAGTCAGGGATTGCTAATACCATAAGCCCAAACATTAATTTCCATAGAAATGATGGTATGTTTCAAAGAAGCGTGAGAATTGAGAATGTTGGTTTAGTCATTTCTATACACTTTTCAATCAATTTGCGCCTTGTCTTAGATCTGGCTTTAGGCTAAACCCTTTCCCACATACAACAAATCTGCAGCAGACGACTTTGAAAAGATGTTGGTAAAACCCAAGAAATCTCTATAAAATGAAGGTATTATTACTGCAAAAAGTTGAAAACATTGTGGCAAAGGTGGAAAAGGGTTAATTAATAAGCTAAGTCTTCATCTCATTGCTCATGATGCAGAAGACACTTTTTGAAAACAGTGCGACAAAAGGAAAATTCTCTCATCATGAGCAATATCTCTTCTAGCCATGATAATGTTTTCAACTCTATTAAACAATTAAATATTTATTTATAGGAATTTTCCATATGTTTGTCTGAATGTTAGCAAAGTTTGACGTCAGCTGCAGGTTTTCTATATGTGGGAAAGTTAAACTTAAAAGAGGCAAAGGGAAAGAAATAAATTTCAAATAGGGAGCAAAAATGTCGGAAGTAATGCCATCATGGAATGTCCCACCACCAACAAGGTTGGTTGCATTATGGGTAATTCTGTACTATTTTAACAATGTTTACAGATCTGTATATAAATTCCCCTTTCCCTCATACAACATTTTTGCAGCAGATGACTGAACATATTTTGTCAAAAAATAGAAAAACTCTATAATTGAATGGATAACCTATGACTAAAATTGGAAAACATTGTGGCAAAAGGAGAAATTGCTCGTTCTGAGCAATTTCTTCTTTTGTCACTATGTTTTCAAAAAAAGCTGCAGAGGCGTCAGAAAGCGTCTATATGAGGGAAAGGGTTAAGTAAGTGACAACCATTGGCAATAAGAACCTTCTTCACAGCAAAAAAAATGTCTGCTGGAGCCAATATACAAACAGCAAGGGAGAAAGTCTCATAATAAAATGTCGAGCTCAGCTCACTGGAAAGTGATCCATGTCATCTATGCATTCCCGGGAATTGTTTCGCAGGGTATTATGGGTCCGATCGATACATCTCTTTTCTAACTGCTTATTCTCGCATAAACATCATGGGAGTCTGACATTTACTTTCCGGGGCTCCCGACACCAAATCCTTTAATCTTTATTGAACATTATTTTCACGGTTCTTTTCACAAACATATTACTAAAGCTTCCAGCCATAGTGCAAAACTCCAGTAAATGGAAATGGAAGTTAATTGCATTTATTGCATTATCCCTTTCCCACCTGCAGACGCATTTTGACGCAAAAGCAGCAGACGACTTTTGAAAACCTTGTGGCCAAAGGTGAAATTGCTTATGATGAGCAATTTTACCTTTGGCCACAATGTTTTCAACTTTATTTTACGATAATGCTATCTTTTATGGAGATTTTTCAGGTTTTCGTTACTATGTTTTCAAAGTCGTCTGCTGCAGATTTGTTGTATGTGGGAAAGGGTAAATGCAATAACGTGTTCTTAGGCTTCATCCTGTTAACCTTTCCCCCATACAGCAAATCTGCAGCAGACGACTTCGAAAATGTCTCATAAAATTTCCCTCATAAAGTCGCTTTTTGATGCCTCTGCAGCAGACGGCTTTTTGAAAACATAGTGACAAAAGAAGAAATTGCTCAAAACGAGCAATTTCTCCTTTTGCCACAATGTTTTCCACTTTTAGTCATAGGTTATCCATTCAATTAATGGATAACTATGTTTTGACAAACAAATGTTCAGTCGTCTGCTGCAGATATGAGGGAAAGGGTTAAGCCATTTAACTGGAATGATTCTAAATACATGCAGATATTTGCATAATGACCCCAAAATACAAAACCATCACCTTTATTAAGCCCAGGAGGATTTTGACATTCACCTCTGTGCACTAGATGAATCTACATCCAACATTTGATGCCAAATGATAAAGGACTTTTGCAACCAGCAATTTCTCCCTTTCTCACCATGTTTTCAACAGTTTAATCTCTTTATCAAAGTTACACTTCCATATTTCCAGATGTATCAAGTATATCCATGGATATTTTCCAGGTTGAGAAACAACTCTTAACCCTTTCCCACATACAGCAAATCTGCAGCAGACAAATTTAAAAACATCGAGGCAAAAAGATGGGAAATCTCTATAAAACGGAAGTATAATTATTAAAATAGTTGAAAACATGGTGGTCATCATGAGCAATTTCTCCATTTGTCGCTATGTTTTTCAAAAGTCGTCTGCAGCAGAGGCATCAGAAATCATCTGGATGAGAGAAAGGGTTAACCCTTTTGCACATTTGAACGCTTTAAGAAGCCACTGCAGCAGACGAATTTTGAATACAATGTGGTGAAAGAAATTGCTCATCATAAGCAATTTCTCCTTTTGTCTCTAAGTTGTCAACTGTATTCGATTATTCACTCTCATTTATTGAAATATTGTGTCAATTTGCCGTCCTGTTTTAAAAGTCGCCCGCAGCAGATTTGTAAGTGGGAAAGGGTTAAAAATATCCAATCAGGTAGAAACAGTTGATAGTGACTCGTGTCATTCTCTTTCATCTATGCAACATTTCATTCTCAATGGAGAATAACCCTTTCCCTCATACAACAATTCTGCAGCAGACGACTTTGAACGTATTTTGTCAAAAAATAGAAAATCTCCATAATTGAATGGATAGCCTATGACAAAAAGTGGAAAACATTGTGGCTAAAGGAGAAATTGCACTTTTTGTGCAATTTCTTCTTTTGTCACTATGTTTTCAAAAAGCTGTCTGCTGCAGAGGCGTCAGAAAGCATCTATATAAGGGAAAGGGATAATTGATCCCTGTAATAGGAGAACTATTCTTGATAAAGATATGAAATATTCTCAGACAAAAAACACCTCATTCCCCACATACCACAAATCTGCAGCAGACGACTTTGAAATCATCTGGGCAAAAAATATGGGCAATCCTTTTAAATGGAAGTTTTGTTAATGAATAGAATTAAACATTGTGGTAAATTGAGAAATTGCTCATAATAGAAATCGCTCATTATGAGCAATTTCAACTTATGCCACATTGTTTTCAAAACGTTGTGTACTGCAGAGGCTTCAGAGAGTGTCTGTATGGGGGGAAAGGATACCCTGAGGAATGAGAGATTCACCTGTTTACCTGATATGGTATTTCTAGGTGTCTAGCTTTGAAAATATTTGAGGTAAAATATGTTTAACCTAGACTTCCAGCATAACTTTCATGCAGAAGGGCAAAACATTATGCGAAAAGAAGAATTTTTCCTTTATTCACAATGTTTTTCGAAAGATGTCTGCTGCATATATATATATAGGCATCAAATCATAATGAATCAGTTTATGGGTAAACTAATTTTCGACTTAATTCCACGATTTTCATTTATAGATTTCCCACATTTTATGTCTTAATTTCTCAAAAGTCATCTGCTGCAGAATTGTCATATATGATGGAATGGATTTAATCCGATCTGGTTTGAAAGATTGGAAGAGTCCAAAACATGAAAATTAGATACACAGTCTACGCTCTGCCCTACACAGATGACATTATTTAAATTGCCTTTGCAGTAGATTACTTCAGTAAACATAGAGGAAAACAAAATGAATCACTGAAAACAAGCAAATTCTCCATTTCCCTCAATGTTTACAACTCCGTTTAAAAATTAATCTTCCAATTTTTCAGATGTCTCAATCTATACAACAAATCTGCAGCAGACAACTTAAATTTCATATAGTCAAAAATAATCAACATATCAGGAAATGAAAAGTATAATTATCGATTAAAGTTAAAAATATTGTAGCACAAGAAGAAATTGCTCATTATGAGCAATTTCTTCTTTTGACCCAATGTGTTCAAAAGTCGTCTGCTGCAAAAGCGTCTGTAAGTGGGAATGGGTTTAAAAAATACCATGAGGTACCAGGTTACACTTCCCCCAGGGTGACATGGTTTGTAGTTGATACTGTCTTTTCAATTGCCATTATGCGACAAAAGTCAAACCATTGTAATCAAAGACGCGAGCTGTCGCCAACCTATTTCGCACAGCATATGCCGGTCTTTTTCTCCCCGAGACATTATATTTAAAGTGTTATTAATTCTTTCCTTAGCCCTGTCATGGATACAGAAGATTTTTGACGCATTTATGCTTTTATAACTCTGTATCAAAACTGTAATTCTAATTATCCCCACATATATGATGTTTTCAAATCTGTCTGATGTTTAACCCTTCCCCACATACAACAAATCTGCTGTAGTTACTAAGATGGCTTTGAAAACATCTAGTAAAAACAGAAAATATATATAAATGATAGTTTGATTATAGAACGCAGTTGAAAACATTGTGGCATAAGAGGAAATTACTTGTTTTGAGCAATGTTTCCTTTTGTTACAATGATTTTTAAAGTTGTCTGCTGTAGAGACGCCAGAAAGCGTCTGAATACGGGAAAGGGCTAACCCTTTTAAAAACATAATGGAAAAGGAGAAATTTCTAGCTTTGGCAAAATAGTAGCTTAATTCAACTAATGTTCATTCATATTGCGAGTTTCCTCCTTTTTTTATTAAATGCTTTTAAAGTTGTCGTCTACAGATTTGTTTTATGTGGCAATGTGAGGGATAGGCATCACAAATCACAAACCTATGGACAATAATTTATCACTTATAATAATGAAATGTTTTCTTTAAGATTGGACTAGACAGACTTAACCCTTTAATTGACAAATAATTGCTTTATTTTTTATCATTTTAAGTTAATATTATAGCAATTTTTCCTTTTGCAACAATGCTTTCAACTCTACTCAATAATCATAATTTCATATTCTCCATATTTTGTCAAAGATGTTTTCAAAGTCGTAACCTGCACAAATTTGACATATGTGGGAAAAGATTAAACCTTATGTGTGAAAGAGCGCATATGAAGTATACCTATTTCAAAAAGATTATTAGATTGAAAAGGGGCAAAAAATTGAAACTAATTTGAAACTAATAAAAGAGGGATTTTTTATTTGAGTTTTGGCAGTTTTACAACTTAAATGGGCTACTTTGATGTACAGGGAAATCCTTACACACTATACAAAATCGAGTTCAGTCTTTGGGCACTTCTGTCTTCAAGCATCACTTACTCCACTAAACTCTTTCCCACATATCACAAATCTGCAGTGGATAGCTTTGAAAACGTCTCAGTAGAACTATGCAAAATCTTGTTATATGAAAAAACTATTATTACATACATAAAGTTGAAAACATAGGTGCAAAAGGAGCAATTATGGGCAATTTCTACTTTTACCACAATTATTTTAAAATTTCGTCTTCTACAGAATGCAAGTGAATGTTTCTGCAAGTTGGAAAGGGTTAAAAAGTTTAACAACTGTTTAAATTAATGAGGATTTGCAAAAATGAGCTGCATCATATGAAAAATGTCTTTGGTTTATTAATAACCCTTTCCCACATACAGCAAATCTGCAGCGGACGACTTTTATTTAGGGTTTTATTATTAAAAAGCGTTAAGAACATGTGGCAAATGGAGCGACAACAGTTTTTTCAAAAGTTGTCTGCTGCAGAGGCATTAGAAAGTGTAATAACCTCTGTAGATCCTTTTCCTCTGTCATAACAAGCAATTTCTCCTTTTGCCACAAATGTTTAAACATCTATTTAAGATTTAAACTCATCATTTATGGAAAGTTTACACACTTTTTGCGGACATCTGCTGCAGAAATATTGTATGTGGGAAAACTGTAACATAAGATATTAAGTTTCAACTGTTTTTTCTATTTTTAGTAAGTGACCTTGACCCTAGGGGCCCCAAACACAATCTCATGAAACTCCATTAACTCTTTCCACATACCAAGTTTGGTAACAAAATGTCACCAGGAACTAAAAATATTTGTAACAGCGACCTTGACCTTGCTGCTAGGGCCCCCAATAAAGTCTCCATAAACTCTTTCAACATATCAAGTTTGGTTACAACATGTCAACCATAACCAATGTTGTAACCAAAGATATTCTGTAATGTAGGTGAGTTTGATGCCCGACCATCGCCATCGTCATTCTAATAACCAGGTTTCCACTACCTGCTTAATCATTTTTTCATTAAAAGATAATTCGTACATTTTTGTCAAGGTATTTTCAGAGTCTAACTGAAGACTTGTTTTAAAAAGGAGAAGGAATAATCAACTTAAGTTGTCTGGTCAGTTATTCAGTAACTATCCCCCTTTATGCTAACTACATGAAGTGCTGCAGCATTGTTTCACAGCTGTATCTGACCAGTACTTATAACTGGAGAGGGACAGTTAGTAAAAAGGTAGAATGAAAATCTTACCACATAGCCTGCTCCAGAACTAGATCTTGTGTTCACCTGAAATGAGAAAATGAGAAAATGAAACTTTTTGAATTATCCTATAACCTGGTTTTGATAACTCTATAGCCTGTTGTTCCAAGATGAAAACATATTATGTTGAAAATAAAACAAAATGTCCAAGAAGCAATGGCCTTTGTCAATTAATTTCTTGTTTTTACAGTATATTTCTTTTCTTAAGGTCTGCTACAGAGGCATGAACACTATTATAAACTAGAGAAAGGGTTTACAAATAGATCCATAAGCAAGACAGCCATGGTGACTCTGTAGTGCTTACCCGAGTACCAAGGCTCTGATTGATTCACTGTTCATAAAGAATACTAAAAAGGACTAGTTTGATAAACAAGTTGAAACATGGGGAGTAATTGAGATTAACCATTGATTTAAGGGAGATAACTTGTTTGTTTGTTTTGTTTGTTTGGAGTTTAACGCCGCTTTCAACAGCTTTGGTCATATCACGGCGGTCAGTGCACCTACCCATGTTTTCCTGGCTTTCCCACACCAGTACTTACACAACATTCTTTCGAAGCCAGGAGATAACTTGTAATAAACTAAAGCAGATTTATGTTTAGACTGCACCTATTGCCTCCTATGTTCTTTGGTAATTGAGATTAACCATTGATTTAAGGGAGAACATTTCTAATAAACTCAAGCAGATTTATGTTTAGGCTGCACCTATTGTCTCAAGTGTCGTTTGGTAATTGAGATAAACCATTGATTAAAGGGAGATAACTTGTAATAAACTAAAGCAGATTGGTGTTCAGACTGCATCTATTGCCTCCTGTGTTCTTTGGTAATTGAGATTAACCATTGATTTAAGGGAGAACATTTCTAATAAACTTAAGCAGATTTATGTTTAGGCTGCACCTATTGTCTCTAGTGTCGTTTGGTAATTGAGATAAACCATTGATTAAAGGGAGATAACTTGTAATAAACTAAAGCAGATTGTTGTCTTGTGTTCTTTGGTAATTGAGATAAACCATTGATTTAAGGGAGATAACTTGTAATAAACTAAAGCAGATTTATGTTAAGACTGCACCTATTGCCTCTTGTGTTCTTTGGTAATTGAGATAAACCGTTGATTTAAGGGAGATAACTTGTAATCAACTAAAGCAGATTGGTGTTTAGACAGCACCTATTGCCTCTTGTGTTCTTTGGTAATTGAGATAAACCTTTGATTTAAGGGAGAAAATTTGTAATAAACTTAAGTAGATTTCTAAAAGAGGGTTACCCCATTCCCATGTAATTTAAATGATATACTCTACATATACAATTTAAGTTCAGTCTAAGAGAAACTTGCCATCTGACATTTCCCAATGGTGGTTAACATTTCTATTTAGTTTTAATTTAGTAGAGCTACTAGTGAATAAAGAGTTCCTTCTCTTTTTTTTTGTCAGTCAGTGAAACACAACAAAGATATGACCTGGAAGTGTTATCCCACCAAGGCACTGGCGACACCAAAATTGTTTAAATCTGAAATTGCAGCTACAGCGAGCTTTATTTTGAGTAAATCCAGAGCAAATTGTCTTTTTCCCAAAACATTCTCTACAGTAACTGCTGCAGTACCTCTTATAAGTTGTCCCAATCATAGAAAGCTATACAAATTCAGAAACAGCTCGTTCACAACCCAGAACAATTGTGATCTATAAAACTCAGGGGTGTAGCTTGGGTGAAATGATGTGTAGGCCTTTCCCACATACAGATGCTTTCGGACTCCTCTGGGAAAAATGTGCCAGCAGGAGAAATTGATCATGATGAGCAATTTCGCCTTTTGCCACAATATTTTCCAACTTTATTCATTAATAACTACCACTTTAACCCTTTCACTCATACGACAATTCTGCAGCAGATGACTTTGAACGTATTTTGTCAAAACATAGAAAATCTCCATAATTGAATGGATAACCTATGACAAAAAGAGGAAAACATTGTGGCTAAAGGAGAAATTGCACTTTTTGTGCAATTTCTTCTTTTGTCACTATGTTTTCAAAAAGACGTCTGCTGCAGAGGCGTCAGAAAGCGTCTATATGGGGGAAAGGGTTAAGAAATTATAATTCCATAATTTGGCCTGATTATTTCAAATAAGTCTGCTGCAGATTTTGTTGTATGAGGGAAAGGGTTAAGGAAAGTCCTGTGGCCGCTGTCGCTTGCACATTATTTTGGGAAGCTAGCTATGCCCCTGAAATATCTTTATATTCCCCAATAAAAGGCACTGGGTGTATTTTCACACCAATAAGAATTCTATTTGTCAACTTACAAACATTAAGAACGTATCAATGTCCAGACCATTTCAAATAAAAACATTTAAAGCCGCCATAAATGTACATTATATTAATCCCTTACCCTATACACAAATCCATAATTACTTTCAGAATCTTCTCCCTCATAATAACAATTAAAAGATTTCTTTTTATTTAAATTTGTTGTGTTGGTGTGTTTTACGCCGTTTTCAACATTATTTCAGTTATGTAACGGGGACAGTTCACTTATTTCATGATCCCTGGGTCAACAAACAAGTCCTAGGCTGGGAAATGTGTCTACCATTAAAGAAGTCAACATAGTTCAACTGATTGTACCTAATGTCTTATAATTTTAACCATTTCTCACTTTGATTTTGAAAACAAGTTAATGTCGTATTGCAAGCAATACAAAAGTCCCCTACCGGACGAAGACAGCACATTGTGTATTGTATGTGCATTTGTTGACAAAAACAGCAATGCACTGCATACATTTTGGATACAATCCTATCAAACATTTCTCATTTAAACCTTTGACCTGTTAAGTGTGACCTGGACCTTCCAGTTACAGGCCTGTGTCTTGTGTGCCTCACTGCATACATTTTGAATAGTCCTATCAAACATTTCTTCGCGGCACTATGGTCATGGTGGAGTGCCCTTGGGCAAAGCACATTTTCTAGCCTAGTATTGGTTTGTTTACCCGGGGATCATGAATAAGTGAACTGTCGCCGTAATATAACTGAAATAATGTTGAAAGCGGCGTAAAACACCAATCAATAAATAAATAAATCAAACATTTCTCATTTCGACCTTTGACCTGTAAGTGTGACCTGGAACTGTGTGCCCAGTAACTTGGGAATCCTATGATGCATGGTTGAGATGCGGGCCGGACAAGGTACAGTCCTATAAAACAGTTCTCATTTTGACCTTTGACCTCTAAGTGTGACCTTGACATTTGAGCTACAGGCCTGGGTCTTGTGTGCAACACGCCACCCTATGATGGAGAACATGTGTGCCTAGTAACTTCGGAATCCTATGATGCATGGTTGAGATGCGGGCCAGACAATGTACAGTCCTATCAAACTACTCATTTTGACCTCTAAGTGTGTCCTTGACATTTGAGGTACAGGCCTGGGTCTTGAGAGTGACAGGTTGCCTCATCATAATGAATGTTTGTGCCAAGTTTCATGGAAATCCAATGATGCATAGTTGAGATGTGGGTCGGACAAGGAACAGTCCAGTCCTTTCAAACAGTTCTCATTTTGACCTTTGACCTCTTGAGTGTGACCTTGACATTTGAGGTACAGGCCTGGGTTTTGTGCGCGACACGCCGCCTCATCATGGTGAACATTTGTGCCAAGTTTCTTTCAAATTCTACGATGCATGGTTAAGATGCAGGCCGGACATGGTTAGATGGGACTGACAGACGGAATCGACCAAACGGTAATGTGACAAAAGGAGAAATTGCTCATAATGAGCATTTTCTTCATATTTTTAACATTTTTGTCTAAACCTTCATTTTTGTCTAAACCTTCATTTTTGTCTAAACCTTTTCAAAGTCGTCTGCTGCAGATTTGTTGTATGTGGGAAAGGCTTAAAGGCAAGGTTGCTCGGCTTATCACGGTCAAGATCAAGATTTATTTGTGCAAAGAAACGAAACCAGTTTGCATGTGACAAAGAAAAGGGTTTCGGAAATGTTTGCGTAAATGTATTATAACTGATTGTACTCGCTCAAAGTTGAAAATCTATTTCTGTTATTGATACAGCATGGTTTCAGGTATTGAGTATATGAGTAATTTTCATTTAGAAATTTTACTGCCTTGATAAATATGTTTGTTTGTATTATTTTTAACACCCCTTGTTTATCTACTTTGCATGCAATTTTCACATATTAGAATGGTCAATGAGACAACCTCAATTGCATGTTTGTAAACAAGCCTCTAAAACTGGCAGCAATGTAACAGTTTGTTTATACCCATCTATTGTAGACAGGAGGACCATGATGTTCCTATATTGCTAACATAAATTTAAACGTTCTTACTCTATTTATACACAACAAGAGGCCCATGAGGGCCTATGCTCTGCTGGCATTGATCTGGCTTGTTTCAAAAGGAACTAATATGTCATCAATATTCAAATACCATCTAAGTTTGGTGAAGATCAGATAGTAAATGGAAGCTCTATTGTGTTCACAAGCTGTATTATAGCAATTTTGACAATTTCAAGGGCCATAATCCAGCCATGCATGGGTAGATCTGGCCGTTTTTTAGAAATGAACCAAACTCTCATGGATATCTAACTACTGTATAAGTTTGATTGAGATACAATCAAAAACAAGGGCACCGCAAAGCGGATGCATCCCCTCGGCTTTAAATCATCACATTGAGTTCTCTTGTGATCTAAATATTTAAGTCCAATTGTTGACTTCGATCTTTTTCCTAAGACCTTGAATCAATAGGCTTCAAAATATTGTCACAAACTAACTGTATGCCAAGTTTGGATAAGATCTGTCAAGGAATGGTCAGTGTAGAGTGGTGACAAGGTTGCCACAGCTGAGATATATTGTAAGTTCAATCAAGTTCAATTTTGGGCATGACCTTTGACCTATGACCTTGAAAACCAATAGGCTTCAAGACATATCATAAACTAACTGTATAATAAGTTTTATTAAGATCGGTCAATGAATGGTCAGTGTAGAGTTGTGACAAGGCTGCCACAGCTGAAAATATTGTAAGTCCAATTTTGAGTTTGACCTTTGACCTATGACCTTGAAAATCAATAGGCTTCAAGATATTATCATAAAGTAACTGTATACCAAGTTTGGTTAAAATCTGTCAAGTAATGGTCAGTGTAGAGTGGTGACAAGGTTGCCACAGCTGAAAATAGTGTAAGTGCAATTTTGGGCTTGACCTTTGACCTTGAAAATCAATAGGCTTCAAATATTATCATAAACTAACTGTATAATAAGTTTTATAAAGATCGGTCAAGGAATGGTCAGTGTAGAGTGGTGACAAGGCTGTCACAGCTGAAAATATTGTTAGTCCAATTTTGAGCTTGACCTTTGACCTATGACCTTGAAAATCAATAGGCTTCAAGATATTATCATAAACTAACTGTATAATAAGTTTTATAAAAATCGGTCAAGGAATGGTCAGTGTAGAGTGGTGACAAGGTTGCCACAGCTGAAAATATTGCAAGTCCAATTTTGAGCTTGACCTTTGACCTATGACCTTGAAAATCAATAGGCTTCAAGATATTATCATAAAGTAACTTTATACCAAGTTTTGTTAAAATCCGTCAAGTAATGGTCAGTGTAGAGTGGTGACAAGGTTGCCACAGCTGAAAATATTGCAAGTCCAATTTTGGGCTTGACCTTGGACCTATGACCTTGAAAATCAATAGGCTTCAAGATGTTACCATATACTTACTTTATACCAAGTTTGGTTAAGATCTGTCAAGAAATGGTTAGTGTAGAGTGATGACAAGGTTTGTTACGGACGGAAATATTGCAAGTCCAATAAGGTTTGTTACGGACGGAAATATTGCAAGTCCAATTTTGGGCTTGACCTTTGACCTATGACCTTGAAAATCAATAGGCTTCAAGATGTTACCATATACTTACTTTATACCAAGTTTGGTTAACATCTGTCAAGAAATGGTTAGTGTAGAGTGATGACAAGGTTTGTAACGGACGGAAATATTGCAAGTCCAATTTTGGGCTATTTTGGGCTTGACCTTTGACCTATGACCTTGAAAATCAATAGGCTTCAAGATGTTACCATATACTTACTTTATACCAAGTTTGGTTAAGATCTGTCAAGAAATGGTTAGTGTAGAGTGATGACAAGGTTTGTTACGGACGGAAATATTGCAAGTCCAATTTTGGGCTATTTTGGGCTTGACCTTTGACCTATGACCTTGAAAATCAATAGGCTTCAAGATGTTACCATATACTTACTTTATACCAAGTTTGGTTAAGATCTGTCAAGAAATGGTTAGTGTAGAGTGATGACAAGGTTTGTTACGGACGGAAGGACACACATACATACATACATACATACATACATACGGACGGTCCCGTTACTATATCCCTTTCTCGCTTACTTCGTAACCGAGGGGATAATAAGGACTGTATCATGTTAACAAGCCCTATTATAGCAATTTTGACAATTTCAAGGGCCATAATTCAGTCATGCATGGGGTGGATCTGGCTTGTTTTCAAAAGGAATCAAGCTCTCATGGATATCTAACTACTGTATAAGTTTGGTTGAGATACAATCAAAAGTGAAGACTGTATCGTGTTAACAAGCTCTTTTATAGCAATTTTGACCATTTCAAGGGCCATAATCCAGTCATGCATGGGCGGATCTGTGGCTGGTTTTCAAAAGGAACCGAGCTCTCTTGGATATCTAACTACTGTATAAGTTTGGTTGAGATACAATCAAAAGTGAAGACTGTATCGTGTTAACAAGAAATTGTTTATGGACGGACGCACGGACGACGGACAAATCGCCACGACATAAGCCCTTCTGGCCTTTGGCCAGTAGAGCTAAAAAACTAGCACATGATTTTTCAATTTCTCAATTTCTCTGTTTGTTTTCAACTCTAAACAATAACAATATTTTCAGTTATAGATTTTCCAAATATGATCATTGATGATTCCAAAGTCAGTTGTTGCAGATTTCTTGTTGGTAGGTTTGGGCCAAGTCAATGTTTAAACATAAGACCAGAGGACAGAAAACCAGTATGGCCAGGTTAACCCTTTCCCACATGCTGCATGATGCAACAAATCTGCTTCAATTGACTTCGAAAACATACTCCCAAAATATTTGTAAGTCTCTTTGAGTGAAAGTATATATATTGAATGGAGTTACCAACATTGTGGCAAATGAAGCAATCATCGTTGGAAATTTCTCTGTTTGTCACAATGATCCAAAACATTATCTGTATGGGTTAAAAATTGCCCACAGGATGGATTATGAAGGGTGAAATAAGTAGTGTTCAGCCAATCCGATTAATCAAATGAAATGACATAAATTACTGCCTGTCAAAAGGTAGTTTAATAATAATTCTATTAATCCTGTTTTGTAGATTAGTGGACCACAAAACCTGGACCTTTCAATTACACTTCTCTATACAGATTAACCCTTTCCCTCATATAGACGCTTTCTGACGCCTCTGCAGCAGACGGCTTATTGAAAACAGTGACAAATGAAGAAACTGCTCAAAACGACCACAATGTTTCCCACTTTTAGGCTTAAGTTATCCATTCAATTATAGAGATTTTCCATTTTTTGATATTTCAGTCTTTGTCTTCTGCTGCAGAATTGTCGTATGAAGGAAACGGTTAACCCTTTAAAAAGGGTTTTGACTTTGAACTCTATTTAAGGGTGTATATATATATATATAGTGACTGGTTTTCCCAGAGGGTTTGGGTGCAACAGATACAATGCCGAGTCACCAATAATTGATGCATCGAAAAACCAAGGGTTATGAGCCGTCTGGCGAGAAAACCAACATTGTGAACTGCGTAAAGTATCGACCCTGATCAGCCTAAGCAGGCTTACCCAGATAGAAACTTTTCACCTCCTGTGGATTTTCTATTTCAGGAATCATTACTCTATACCTGTCACCCTGAGATGGAATATGTCGGCCTAGATCAGTCTGTGCAGGCTGATCTGGGTCAATACATTATGTAAAGGCCATAATGTTGGTTTTCTTACGGGACGGCCCATATATTCTTTTGTTAGATTTTGATGGCAGGTCAAAACTTATTAATAATATGAGCTTACATCAACATCACTAAGCGTAGGTTTCTTTGGTCCATTGAAAATAAAGTCGCTGGCATCTAGATTGTCTGTGGTCTCGCCACTAGACTCGCTATTGTCAGCTGCACTGTTGTTATGTTTGGTCTTTGTGTTCTTCTTTTGTATGGTATTGCGAGTCTGAAAGTACACAAAAAACATGTTGTTTACTCATTCCGACATACAACAAATCTGCAGCAGAATACTTCTAACATATATTGACAAAAACATAAAAAGTCTTCATAAATAAGGGTTTTTATTTTTAAAAAAACATTGTGGCTGGCTAAAGGAGAAATTGCTTGTTTCAAGTAATATTTCTTTTGTCACAGTATTTTCAAAAGTCGTCTACAGCAGAGGAGGCATCAGAAAGTGTCTATATGTAAAGGGTTACCTCATTCCAACACACAACAAATCTGCAGCAGAGGACTTACATCTAGACAGAAATATGGATAGCCTCTATTTACAAAAATAATGATAGTTATAATGATTATTAAATTGAAAATATTGTGGCAAAAGGACAAAATTCTCATGATGAGCAATTTTCCCTGTTGATACATATGGAAAACTGAAAGTTGTACGTAACTTTAACCCTTTCCCACCTGCAGACGAATTTTTACGAATTTGCAGCAGAAGACTCATGATGAGCAATTTTCCCTTTTGCCACAATTTTTTAAAATTTAATTTAACAATTAAGCTATCTTTTATGGAGATTTTTCATGTTTTTGCCACAATGTTTTCAAAGTCGCCTGCTGCAGATTTGTTGTATGTGGGAAAGGGTTAATAAAGAATTGAAAACATTGCTAGAAACGAGAATAAGAAAATTGGTTGTGACTTTATGTAAACAAAATATCATTTGTGAAGAGTTTCACATATGCATGTACAAGAATATCTGTGCAGCTATAAAATAATTTTCACAGGGCCTTTAATGGAAAATATTCTTTCCCACAAACACTTTTAGTCAAATCGAGAAAGTTTTCACCCTATTCTTCAAACAGCTGGCAGACTGTTTCAAGCTGTCACACTTCATTTACATTTTCTTATATGAACATAAAAATATCTTTTGTTAGTATGCATGTGTTTGTATAAAAAATAAGTATTTTTTTATACTAAAGATATTTAACGTTTAATGATTCATAATTTGATGTTAAAATTGATCAATTCTGAGTTACCATCTTGTTTTGATTTTGAAATCAATTAATTTGTGTGGCGAATCATCAATCACAGATAGGAACAAAGAACATTGCATGATGATGTTCATAAAATCCTCTGTATTTTCTTTATCTTAACCCTTTCCCTCATATAGACGCTTTCTGACGCCTCTGCAGCAGACGGCTTTTTGAAAACATAGTGACAAAAGAAGAAATTGCACAAAACATGCAATTTCTCCTTTTAATTGCCACAATGTGTTCCACTTTTTGTCATAGGTTATCCATTCAATTATGGAGATTTTCTATTATTTGACAAAATACGTTCAAAGTCGTCTGCTGCAGAATTGCTGTATGAGGGAAAGGGTTAATTGACCCAATTTCCAAAAAAAAAAATTTTAATTATTCTGTAAACCACTTTCAAAAATATTTCGCCACTGAATAAATTATTTTGCAATTTTGCTGAGAAGATTCATGACATATTATACAAAGTCTAAAACAGCAAGTATTTATTAGGCTAATGTTTTATTTTCTAAAAAACCCTTTAACACATTTAAAAGATCTAAACAATAATATTTAAAATCTGTAAATGAAATTTTAATGAGTGAATACTTGAAAACAATGTGGAAAAAGGAAAGATTACTCATCATGGGCAATTTCTCCTTTAGCCACAATAATTTGGAAATGTGTCTGCAGCTGACAAGGAGTCTCGAGTTTTAACCCTTTCCCTCATACGGCAATTCTGCAGCAGACGACTTTGAACGTATTTTGTTAAAACATAGAAAATCTCCATAATTGAATGGATAACCTATGATAAAAAGTGGAAAACATTGTGGCAAAAGGAGAAATTGCACGTTTTGTGCAATTTCTTCTTTTGTCACTATGTTTTCAAAAAGCTGTCTGCTGCGGAGGCGTCAGAAAGCGTCTATATGAGGGAAGGGGTTAACATTAGTGGGTGTGGGAAAGGGTGAAGGTTAATTGCCCACAGACAATTTCTTGCCCATTTTCACCCCCCTGTAATTGGTAATCTATGAGTTTTTTCCCCTGAAACACAACCCTTCGTGTAATAGATGCACATGAATTGTTAATAAGCAGTAATTATCTCTGCACTAATACCCTATCCATTCCACTACAAAAGTCTGGGTAAACAGTCAGAAGCCTTTAACCCTTTCTCACATACTAAATATACGCACCAGACGACTTTGAAAACATCAGGGCAAAATCATGAAAATTCTTTACAAATGAAAGAATAATTATTGAATCGAGTTGAAAACATTGTGTCAAAAGGGGAAAAAGCTTGTCACAATATTTTCACGAGTCTTCTGCTGCTGCTGCGTCTATGAGTAGGAAAAGGGAGGTAAAACCCTTTACCTCATACGACAATTCTGCAGCAGACGACTTCAAACGTATTTTGTCAAAACATAGAAAATCTCCATAATTAAATGGATAACCTATGACAACAAGAGGGCCAAGATGGCCCTAAATCGATCACCTAATTGATAGTAAATTAGTAGTAAATATTTAACTGCAAATATCTGGAAATTTTTATCAGGGAGTGCAAATGAAACTGAAAGGAGTGGACACTTCTCAAGAAACAGCTTATCAGTAAAGGCCATTTATATCCTGAAATCTAACAAGAACTTTAATAAGAATGGAATTATAAAGTTTTTGTCATTTTGCACCTTTCCTGATGCCGCCTTGCTGCCCTGTTTTTCAAAGAAATCAATATGGCTTCAACAGTTTATTTAGAGGGTCACTTAAGAAACATTTCTACCAAATTATCTTGCAATCGCACAAGTAGATTATGTAGGAAAAGGATTTTAAAATTTGGGTATTTTTCTCACTTTCTGATGCCGCAGCAACCAAAGTTCTCAATGGAATTTAAATCTTTGAACAATTTTGAAAGAGGACCACCAAAGGAACATTCTTGTGATGTTTTGTCTATTGGTCTATTGGAATGGTAGGAGTTGGTTGTCATTTGTAGCTAAAAGTTCAATTTACCCTTTTTGTGATGACGCCTGGTTGATATGATTGTGTAACCAATCAAAACGGCTTAAACAAATTAAAAAGAGGATCATTACAGTAAGATTCGTATTATATTTTCTTAAAATCAGACAAACACTTTCATAAAAATGGAATTTTCAAATTTTGTCATGTTGCCCCTTTTCTGATGCCGCCTGACTGCCATGTTTTTCGACCAATCAGTATGGCTTGAACAATTTTTATAGAGGGTCACCCAAGGAACATTTCTATTAAATTATATTTGAATCTGACAGGCAGATTCGGAGGAGAAGATTTTTAAAGTTTGGACATTTTGTCCCCTTTCTGATGCCGCAGCAACCAAAGTTCTCATTGGAATTTTAATCTTTGAACAATTTTGAAAGAGGACCACCAAAGGAACATTCCTGTGATGTTTTGTGGTAATTGGTCTATAGGAATGGTAGGAGATGGTTGTCATTTGTAGCTAAAAGTTCAATTTACCCCTTTTGTGATGACGCCTGGTTGCTATGATTGTGTAACCAATCAAAACGGCTTAAACAAATTAAAAAGAGGATCATTACAGTAAGATTCATATTATATTTCCTTTAAATCAGACAAGCATTTGCATAAAAATGGAATTTTCTAATTTTGTCATTTTGCCCCTTTTTTGATGCCGCCTAACTGCCATGTTTTTCAACCAATCAGTATGGCTTGAACAATTTTTATAGAGGGTCACCCAATGAACATTTCTACCAAATTATATTTGAATCTGACAGGCAGATTCGGAGGAGAAGATTTTTAAAGTTTGGACCTTTTGCCCCCTTTCTGATGCCGCAGCAACCAAAGTTCTCAATGGAATTTAAATCTTTGAACAACTTTGAAAGAGGCCAACCAGAGGAACAGTCCTGTGATGTTTCACGGAAATTGTCCTTGGAGTTTGGGAGGAGATGATGTTTAAAGCTAAAAGTTAACGCCGGACGGACGACGGACAAAAAGTGATAGGAATAGCTCACCAGAGCTAAAAAGTGGAAAACATTGTGGAAAAAGGAGAAATTGCACGTTTTGTGCAATTTCTTCTTTTGTCACTATGTTTTCAAAAAGCCATCTGCTGCAGAGGCGTCAGAAAGCGTCTACAAATAGGAAAGGGGGTTAAAACCCTTTCTCACATACAGATGCTTTCTGACACCTCTACAGCAGACGATTTTTGAAAACAATGCGGCAAAAAGTAGAAATTGCTCATACGGAGCAATTTCTCTTTTTGCCACGATGTTTTCAATCCACTCTAGTCAATGATTATACTCTCAAACAGTTTTTTTTTCATATATTTGCTTCAATGTTTTTAAAGTCGTCTGCTGCAGATTTGTTGTGTTTAAGAAAAGGTTAAATTCCTTTTCCCGCAAGAGACAATTTTTGACATTTCTAAAGCAGCCATTGTTTGATTTGTTTGAATTGTACGTGCTTTTCAACAATATTTCAGTTATATCACAGGCATTTCCTGATCAATTACAAGCACTACCAGTACTATTTAGTCCGACACAATACATTCTTACGCTAACCACGCGACAACTATATAGCGCCAAGTACGGAAGCCATTACCACTATTTTTAAAGTCTTTGAATCGAACCCTGGTCTCCCAATCCAGACATGAAGGCTCTATAGCGTGACTACACCAGCGGGACGGACTGTACCCATCATTTCAGGAAAACATTATGAATCATGGAAAAAAATAAAATTTCTTATGTTTGAATAATAATATGTCCGTAATTATTACGAAGAAATTATCAGCACTGACAATTAACCCTTTCCTTCATATAGACGCTTTCTGAAAACATGACGATGAAAGAAGAAATTGCTCAAAACAAGCAATTTCGCCTTTTCTCACCATGTTTTCAACTCTGTTCAATTATTGTACTTCATTTAAAGGGAGTTTCCATTTTTTCAGGTATGTTTTCAAAGTTATCTGCTGCAGATTTTTGTATGTGGGAAAGTGTATTTTTCCAGATATTCGTTTGCCCATTTTCTAAGATTTTCCTTTCTTCTGACAGTTTGAACTTGCATGGAAGAATTGATGAATACTAAGCTACTATTGTTTTCAAAGAAGGTCTACTGCCACCAGCAGACAGCAATTTGAAGCTTATCTTCAGTAGAAGAAGACATGCAAAGTGAGGAATTGCTCATAACAAGCAATTTCATTGTAAAGATTTTTCCATTTATTCTCCCGAATGTTTTAACCCTTTCCCTCATTTACACGGTTTCTGACGCCTCTGCAGCAGACAGCTTTTTGAAAAACATAGTGACAAAAGAAGAAATTGCTCAAAACGAACAATTTCTCCTTTTGCCACAATGTTTTCCACTTTTAGTCATACTGGTTATCCATTCAATTAAAGAAATTTTCCATTTTTTGACAAAATATGTTCAAAGTCGTCTGCTGCAGAATTCAATTGTATGAGGGAAAGGGGTTAAAAGGTCATCTGCTGTGATTAAATGTTTTACATGGGACAGGGCTAATCTGGATGAATCTAACAATCTTACAACTATTCAGAAGATTTATACAGTTATGACATCAAAGACTAAAACATAAATTTACCATTTCCACCCAGTTGTAGCTTTTCCGGGGACTCTTACTAAAATCCCCGGAAAATCCCCGGAGTATTCGGACAACTTTCCAGGGACACTTTGGGATAATCTGACACTTTCCATGGAAAATCCAGTACATTTAAGTAAACAACAAAATTCCATGGAAAAACCATAGAATGGTTCCATGGACATGCTGGAACTGTGCGGGTTCTGTGGACACGCTGGAATGGTTCCGCGGACAAACCAAGGTCAAGGTCAAAGTAACCATACAAATCAATAGAACTTCTTACTGGTTAACTTCAGTTTCAAGTTTGTAACCCTTTCCAGTGCTGAGATTTTGCCTCAACCTGAAACTTTAACCAAAATGTGGACAGTCAGACAGACAGGCAGACGGACATCGTCATTCTATAGACCGGAATTGCTTAATTAAGCAATCCGGCCAAAAAGGAGAAATTGCTCATAACGAGCAATTTCTCCTTTTTTCCAAAATGTTTTCAAAATTTGTCTGCTGCAGAGGCATCAGAAAGCATCTGTATGTGGGGAAGGGTTAAATGATCAAAATTTAAAACGAGTTGCATGTTTTCCCCGTCTCTAGTGGTTACCATTGAAGTTAACGTTTTTTTGTCTGCAGCAGCCCCCGAAGGACCCCTATCTATTTTCATGCAATAATGAATTACAGCCTTTATTGATGAATTGTTTGCGTTTATTTGTCCAGGAATACCGGCATTCCTATGAGAATAGCGATATTATCGCACCGCTGCGAGTTATAGCGAGAAAACTTAATATACAATACTAATGAACATTGGCAAATGTGATAATAGCAATTCTTTATGTCTTTATCCTGAACTTTATATGGCTCCATCCTACTATCTTTATTTCTCCACGAGTAGTTCTGTAACCTTTTCCCTACCCTGGACAACTTTCAAAGCCTCCGAGGTAGATCAATTTTGGAAAATGAGAAACTGATAGTGGACTCCATAGCGATCAAAAGAATAATTAAGGATTGACAGACGCATGGACAATGGGAACAACAAGCTCTTCTTCAGCCAGTAAAGCTAAAATGACAACTAAACCTTTCCCGCATATAAAAGTTTTCTGCTGTCTCTGCAGCAGAGGTATTTGGAAAACATTGTAACAAAAGGAGAATTTGAACGAAAAATAGCAATTTCTCCTTTCGCCACAATGTTATAAACTTTTTCGAGTATTAAAAACCTCAATAATTTATTGAGATTTCCTATGTTGTTCAGGCTAGATTTGTTCAATTTTGTCTGCTGCAGCTTTGTTGTATGAGGTTATTTTTTCATAAAAATCTTTTCTCTGTTTAATCATTAGAATACGAAAATCTCACAAGAGACACAGACTATTTCAGTAAGATTACAACATAGATTCTTGTAAATTTAGAATTACAAATTGAACATAAGAAAATATAAATCTATATTTATGAGCCTATTCATTTACTGTTTTCCAGTATCAATGCCCAATGCGGGACATTAGCTGATTAGCATGTGTTGTATCAATTGCACCACACACAATAAAACCCGCCGATATCTAGCAATATTGGTAACATTAAAGGGAAACATCCAAACGAATCGTTTTTATCTAACGAGATTTATTTGACTGTTGGTGATGATAATACAAATTCAATACGTGTTTTATGGATTCCCGTAACCGCCATAAAGAAGAGAGATGCTGACAATTAACTCCTATCTTACGATTTCGTGCGGTAAAAAGGAAAGATGAATTGCAAGATTACGTTGCATTGAATTCTTCTTATCAACTTGAGCTGACCAATTGAATGGAGGCATTTTAATATTGTCGCCTATGTGAATTTGAAAGATAGACCCATTCCTTTACATTAACCAACAAATTTCTACCAAGTTAAACCCTTTCATTTTGCCACAATTGCAGCAGACGACTTTTGAAAACATTGCGGCAAAAGAAGAAATTGCTAAAAAACGAGCAATTTCTCCTTTTGCCACAATGTTTTCAAAGTCGCCTGCTGCAGATTTGTTGTTTGTGGAAAAGGGTTGACCATTTACTAAATCTACTGGCTATCAGATGGTCTTGTTCTTGCCTTTTGAATACATGTTTTAACCCTTTTCCGCATACATAAAATCTGCAGCAGACGACTTACAATTTTTTTTTGAAAACCCCCTTTAAATGAAAGTGCTATTATTGAAAAGAGTTGAAAACATGGTGACAAAAGGAGAAATTGCTTGTTTTGAGCAATTTCTTCTTTTAACACCATGTTTTCAAAAAGCTGTCTGCTGCAAACACGTCAGAAAGCATCTAATATGAAGCAACTTTGGCAGGCTTCATTATGCACAAACAAATAATCAATGAAAAGTGAAAGATTCAAGAAATTCTAATGAAAACTGGTCTCTGCATGCTGTCGTCACTTGCAAGCTATTAATACACTTTTAGCTTTTTAATTAACTAATTGATGTATTTTGCGCATTTCTAATAGGTGTCATGCTCTCAATGGCAGAAACAATCTGCAAGTTTGAAAGAAATCGGGTGAAAACGGGTCTCTATTGCTTTAACAGGCATTTTTTAAAACCTTTTAACAACGATTTATTTACTAACTAATTAATGATATTTATATAATCAATCTGTACAAGTTTTAAAATATCAGATGAAACAGTAGAATTTAATTGTGTTCACAAGCAAAAATTATCAATTGACGGAAATACGCACGGACAGACAACTGGAACAACACAATACCATTGCCTTTGGCCTGAGTAGAGCTATAAATTTACTATATTTGCAAGGTATGGCACAAATAACACTTAGCAAACTTAGCAAACATTTGCTTTTTTGTGAAGAATTTGGATATTTCAACAAGGATAACCTTGACGCACTAAATATGATAGCCACAATTTCTTATTTTGCCATACCGTTTTCAAAATTATTGTTGTCAACTGCAGATGCCTCAGAAAAACATCTACATGTGTAAAACTTTGGGTTTAGATTGTAGCAATGGGGATGGTTGTCTGACTAGGAAACAATAGACAGGGCTGTATTTACCATACAATATAACAATCCCCATCCACCTTTTCGTAAATCAAAGTGAACAGAAGGTAATATTTATTGGGACATATTCAGCTTTTATGGTAACAGAATTGTAGTTGTAAAACTTTATGGAGGAACTTTTTTTTTTATTGCCTTGAGATTCTTGAATTGTACCTTTAACCCTTTCCCTCATACGACAATTCTGCAGCAGACGACTTGGAACATATTTTGTCAAATAATGGAAAATCTCTATAATTGAATGGATAACCTATGACTAAAAGTGGAAAACATTGTGACAAAATGAGAAATTGCATGTTTTGTGCAATTTCTTCTTTTGTTACTATGTTTTCAAAAAGCCGTCTGCTGCAGAGGCGTCAGAAAGTGTCTATATGAGGGAAAGGGTTAAATCAGTTTTCAGCAGCATCATATATCTGTATCTTCTATTTCACCCTTTCCCACATACAACAAATCTGCAGCAGACAACATTGAAAATATTTCATCAAAAATATAGAAAATCTCTAATAAAATAAAGTATATTAATTTATGGAATAGAGCTGAAATTATTGTGGCAAAAGGAGAAATTGCTCATTATGAGCAATTTCTTCTTTTGGCACAATGATTTCAAAAGTCATCTGCTGCAGATGCGTCAAAATGCATCTACAGGTGGGAACGGGTTAACAACAACAACATCTTCTCTTTAACCATGTCCGATTTTCCTTTTCCAGAAAATGTCAAAAATCCAACAATTTTAGCAAGTAAAATATCAGGGTTGCATACATATACAGTTGGTTTAACCCTTTTCCAAATACATCAAATCTGCAGCAGACGACTTTGAAATCATCTGGAAATAAGCATGGCAAATCTCTTTATTGAAAACTTAAGTTTAAGAACAGAGTTGGAAAGCATTGTGGCAAAAGGAGAAATTGCCAATCACGAGCAATTTCACCGTTTTCCACTCTGTTTTAAAGATTCATCTGCAGCACAGGCATCAGGAAGCGTCTGTATGAGGGAAAGGTATGTTCTCCAGAGGCTTTCAGGACACATTATAAACCTTTTCCCACATGTAGACGCTTTCTGAGGCCTCTGCAGCAGACAACTTTTGAAAACATTGTGACAAAAGGAGAAAATGCTCGTTTTGAGCAATTTCTCCATTTAAATGCCCCCAATGTTTTTAACTTTTTTAAGTAATTGCACTTGCATTTATAGAGATTTTTCATGACTGTGTTTACAGATGTTTTCGAAGTCTTCTGCTGCAGATTTGTTGTATTTTCCGTATACAGCTAATCAGCTGCAGACAACTTTGAAAACATATATCAAGAAAAATCTCTTTATGACAAAGTTTAATTATCGAAATTGTTGAAAACATTGTGGCCTGGCCAAAGTTGAAATTGCTTATTTATGAGCAATTTGTATTTTTTCCAAAATGTTTCCAAGTCTTCTGCAACAGAGCCGCTGGAACCCATTACATTAGACTATATACATGGCAAAAAAGATCTTAACGTAAACCCTTTCCCTCATACGACAAATCTGCAGCAGACTACTTTGAACTTATTTTGTCAAAAATTGGAAAATCTCTATAATTGAATGGGTAACCAGTATGACAAAAAGTTGAAAACATTGTGGAAAAAGGAGAAATTGCTTGTTTTGAGCAATTTCTTCTTTTGTCACTATGTTTTCAAAAAGCTGTCTGCTGCAGAGGCATCAGAAAGTTCTATATAAATCTCCAGCAGACAACTTAGAAAACCTGGTAAAAAAAAAAAAAAAAAAAACGTTGACAACATTGGCGCAAAAAGAGAAATTGCTGATGATGAGCAATTTCTCCTCTATTTAGTGATAATGTTTTCAAAATTTGTCTGCTGCAGAGAGATGGGTAAAGATGACCTCTATTTTTTAAGGTGAAAGCAGTATAATGAGATAATGGATTAATGTCAGTACTAGATGATCTATTGTAAAAGGTGTGCACACACAGGACAAGGATGGAACTAAAATATTCAGGAGGCATTTCCATGTATCTCCAGAGAATAGCATGTGAAAGTGACATAAAATTCTCCATATCAAATACAATGGATAATAAACCCACAGCGCTGTCTTAGATTAAACATGAAATTGTACCTTCTGCCTCAATAAACCAAATAAAAAAAGAATTCTATACCCAAAATTGATTTACATGCCTGTTATGTAATACAATGTTTTTTTTGTAACTTTTGTTTTTGTAACTTTATTTAAAGCCGAACAATATATTTTCTATATAACCAGTTTAATATTCTAAATTCTTGGGTTATCTTGTTACACATGTGAACATTGGAACAGTCTCCCAACAGCCTTCACTTTTCAATTTCCATTTATAGTCAAAGATGAAGCTTCTTTTATTTTAAACTGGTTCTACTCCTTTAATTAATAATTTCCCATCCTTTCTGACATATCTGAAGCAGACAACTTTTTGAAATCATTGTTGCAAAAAGAAGAAATTGCCCATAATGATCATAATGACCACTAGGTAACACTAGACCAATCAATAGCTGTCAACTTATTTAAGCCAAGCAAAGAATTTAATCTGTCTGTCTGGTGTTTTAAGCCTCTTTCAACACATTTTCAGTTCTATCACAGTGTTTCCTGGGTAAAATACCAGTACTACTAGTCCATTTATCCTGACAAGACAGAAGAGTGAGTCAGTGGCAAATTGCTATTGCTAGATCTAAAATTCTGAGCACCAAGGAGGGAAGGGCCAAAACTATCATTTTAACCCTTTCCCTCATACGACAATTCTGCAGCAGGCGACTTTGGATATATTTTGTCAAAAAATAGAAAATCTCTTTAATTGAATGGATATCCTATGACTAAAAGTGGAAAACATTGTGGCAAAAGGAGAAATTGCACGTTTTGTGCAATTTCTTCTTTTGTCACTATGTTTTCAAAAAAGCCGTCTGCTGCAGAGGCGTCAGAAAACGTCTATATGAGGGAAAAGGTTAATAAAGTCTTTGGTATGAGCAATCCCAGGATTCGTATCTTCAACATCTCACACCTGAAGTGGACAGACACTCTACCACTACACAACTGATGTCGTCCAAAGAATATGAACTCAATGACAATTGGATCAGTAGCAGACAGATCCTGCTGTTGACCAGCTAAACCCTTACCCACAGACGCTTTCTGGCACCTCTGCAGCAAAACAAGCAATTTCTCCTTTTGCCACAATGTTTTCAATCCTATTCAGAAATTATACCACCATTTATATAGCTTTCCATGTGTTTGCCTTAATACGTTCAAAGTTGTCTGCTGTAGATTTTCTGTATGTGGGAAAGGGTTAAACAAGAGGGCCATGATGGCCCTATATCGCTCACCTGATTTAATAGAACTTCAATACGTAGTTTTCAAAGTTTTTTACTCTATACATATAAGGAAAACAAGCAACCCCCTGGTGGCCATGTTTTTCAACGGATCGGATTAATTTGAACAACCTTGGTGGAAGGTTAACCAAGGAGCATTTGTGCCAAATAATTTTTAAATCAGGCTGGTGCTTTTAGACAAGAAGATTTTTTTAAGTTTTAACAATGCACATATTAGGAAAACAAGCTCCGCCCCCTGGTGGCCATGTTTTTCAACGTATCGGAAATATTTGAACAATCTTGGTAAAGGGTACCCCAAGGAACATTTGTGCAAAATAATTTTCAAATCGGGCCAGTACTTTTGGACAAGAAGATTTTTCAAAGTTTTAATAATGCACATATAAGGAAAATAAGGTCCGCCCCCTGGCGGCCATGTTTTTCAACAGATCGGAAATATTTGAACAATCTAGGTAGAGGGTAACCCATGGAACATTAAAATTTTGTGCAAAACAATTTTTAAATCGGGCCAGTACTTTTGGAAAAGAAGATTTTTTAAGATTTGGCAATTTTCCCCTTTTCTGATGCCGCAGCAACCAAAGTTCTACTTGGAATTAATTTCTTTGAACAACTTTGAAAGACGACCACCTAAGGACCATTCCTGTGAAGTTATTTTGAAATTTGTCCGTTGGTTTAGAAGGGGAAGTCATTTGTAGGAAATTGTTAACAGACACCGACGACGACGCAGACGACGACGCCGGACGCCGGACGGTGAGTGATCACAAAAGGTCACCTTGCACTTCGTGCTTAGGTGAGCTAAAAAGGACCAGGTATTTATGAGGGAGAAAAGGGTCCATAAAAGTGGCTATGTACATTATTGAAATCCATAATTCTTTTTAATGTCCATGTTTCATGTTTCACAATTGTTCCAGTGGGAAATCTGTCTGCAACATATTACCATCCCGTGTCCCATAATGTCTATTAACTCTTTTTCCTCATATAGACGCTTTCTGACGCCTCTACAGCAGACGGCTTTTTGAAGAAATTGTACAAAACGTGCAATTTCTCCTTTTGCCACAATGTTTTCCACTTTTTGTCATAGGTTATCCATTTAATTATGGAGATTTTCTATATTTTGACAAAATACGTTCAGTCGTCTGCTGCAGAATTGTCGTATGAGGAGAAGGGTTAAGCCTTTTTCCTGATACAGGCAACTTCAGACTTTTTAAAAACAATCTGGGACCAGGAGGAGGGAATAATGCTCAAATATAAAAAAAGCTTTCTACTCTTGGTTTTTGTTTTATTGAGGTTTAACGCTGTTTTCAACATTATTTCAGTGACAAGTTCTTTTATTCAATGATCCCAGTGGGTAAACAAACCAGTACTAGGCTGGGAAATCTGCCTTGCCCAAGGGTTCTCCACCATGACAGCTATGCCGCGACTGAGGATGGAACCCAAGATGCCAAATCCTATGCTCTTGGTACTGAAGCTTCTGTTGAAATCCCATTAAATTTCAGATATCAGTTGCGGAGATAAGATCTGGACAATAAAAACAGAACATACAGGTGAACGGACAAGTGACAGTGACTTCATCCTTCCACGAAATGTTCAGTCTGTTGAAGTCATCTTGCACGCCCAATGGGATTATCTTGGATATATGAGGTATGAATTAGAATGAGATGTGAAGTGTTCCCAACACAATGTGTCTGTTATATTTTGCCAAAAAATCACCCGAAATAATGTATCATAACACACGTTTCAGACCAACCTATGGGAAATAATTTTGGCCTAGATGTTTTCAAAGTTGTGTGCTGTAGACTGAATAACTGCAACTTGATGCACCGTCCTAGATAATCCTTTCCCTCATACGACGTTTCTGCAGCAGACGACTTTGAACTTATTTTTTCAAAGCATAGAAAATCTCCATAGTTGAATGGATAACAAAAAGTGGAAAACATTGTGGCAAAAGGAGAAATTGCACGTTTTGTGCAATTTCTTCTTTTGTCACTATGTTTTCAAAAAGCTGTCTGCTGCAAAGGCATCAGAAAGTGTCTATATGAGGGAAAGGGTTAAAGCAGGACAAGGGTTCCCAATCAGGGATATATATTTATCATAGCCACCTGCCTTGAAAATAGGCAATCCAATTTTGATACAGAATTGTTTGAATGAAAAACAGTTTATTATATTGAGTGACTTCTCCTTTTACCACAATGGTATCAAAAGGTTGTATGCTGCGAGTCATCAAATTGAGTCCACTGCATTATCAGATGTTTTGAAATTTTGAAGAAAAACTAGAATGGAGTGCTCCCCGGAGCACGTGTGTCACCTGCCGGGGCCTTGTCAGAAAATTTTAATTTTTGGCAGAAAAGGGGCAATAACTCTGATATAAAAAATATTTGGATTATCCCCTTTTGTGAACCAATCAGACACATTGATATAAACATTTGTCAGAGGTTTCAATTTAATCCTTTGAGTAGAAAAAAAGTTATTTGAAAATGTGTGACGGACAGACAGATGGACAGACGGACAGGACAGACGCCGGACAAAAAAAAAAAGGAATCCCTAAGTACTTACCATGCTATGCAGGTGACACAAAAAAAGGTATCTTAAGAAAGAAAGAAAAAGGGGAATCATGTAATGGATTTATCAACATGCATCAAAATAAACTGTTTAATAATTCATGGTAACATAAGGCCATAACACAAAACTGTTAATGTCATTTTTGTTACTAATTGGACTTGAAACGGAACATCGAATGAGCCTTAAGGGGGACACCTGCTTTCATCAAATGGTGTTGCATATCATTTCAGTGGGCATAAAATATTATCCAGGTATTGTAATTTTTATCCTTTCCATTAATTAATATTCTGAACCTTATACCTTATTAACACCTTTTTTTTTACACGACACATTTTCAACATTTTACCAGATTTTCAAATTAACTCTTTCAGCACCAAATTTCCTAAAGTAGACTCTTCCATATTCAAAATCAGAGCGACACCATTGTTCATGTAATATGAGTTTTGGAATATTTTATGAAAACTCAATATTGCCATTGCTGATGAAAGAGTTAACCCTTTCCCTCATACGAAAATTCTGCAGCAGACGACTTTGAACATATTTTGTCAAAACATAGAAAATCTCCATAATTGAATGGATAACCTATGACTAAAAGTGGAAAACATTGTGACAAAAGGAGAAATTGCACGTTCTGTGCAATTTCTTCTTTTGTCACTATGTTTTCAAAACGCCGTCTGCTTTAACCCTTTCCCTCATACGAAAATTCTGCAGCAGACGACTTTGAACATATTTTGTCAGATGGATAACCTATGACTAAAAGTGGAAAACATTGTGACAAAAGGAGAAATTGCACGTTCTGTGCAATACGTTCTGTGCAATTTCTTCTTTTGTCACTATGTTTTCAAAACGCCGGCTGCTTTAACCCTTTCCCTCATACGAGTTTTGTAGAAAAAGAAGAAGCTGCACATGTTACAATGCAATGTCATTAATCTAGTATTAATTAGTTTCCAAGTAACAGCTCTAGAAAAATGTATCATGTTGGTTATACGTTACGATCCTTTTCAGGGTCTCAAACCCAATGTTATTGGAATTCAAAAAGTGTCCCCATTCATTAAAATTGAGCACTCCCATCAACAGATAGGTCTTGGGATTATTGAAGCAGCATTAATGGAACTGAATATAAAATAGTTTAATTTACACGATAACCCTTTCCCTCATACGACAATTCTGCAGCAGACGACTCTGAACGTATTTTGTCAAAACATAGAAAATCTCTATAATTGAATGGATAACCTATGACAAAAAGTGGAAAACATTGCGGCAAAAGGAGAAATTGCACGTTTTGCGCAATTTCTCCTTTTGTCACTATGTTTTCAAAAATCCGTCTGCTGCAGAGGCATACACGAAATATGCAGCGGACAACTTGAAAACCATGGCAAAAATATAGAAAATCTCGATAAGAAGCAACGAATATCTCTTCTTCGAAGGGGGACATACTTATTGGATAGAGTTTAAATCAAAGTATAAAAAGGAGAGCAATTTCTACTATTGCCACTTTGTTCTAAAACTGCTCCTGCTTAAATCGGGAAAGGATTAATCAGAAAGCCTCACCAAAATTCTTACTTCAGGCAATAGCATATTCCTAAGCTGAAAAAATACACTAAAAATTTGATACTATTTGAACAGATATCAACCAGAAATGGGTAATAACCATTCAATCATCATGCATTGCTATATTTTTAGGATCTTTCAAATTGAATATATCCTGAGAAAAGAATGTATTTTTTTAAACCCTTTCCCTCATACAGACGCTTTCTGACGCCTCTGCAGCAGACGGCTTTTTGAAAACATGGTGACAAAAGAAGAAATTGCTCAAAACGAGCAATTTCTCCTTTTGCCACAATGTTTTCCACTTTTAGTCACAGGTGACATGAAAGGAATGATAGGAAAAGGTGACATTGTCTTTCTTGAACTGTTGTACAGGGAGGGAACTTACTCAAAACTAATTCTGAGTACTTTCCCCCACAATGCTGTAACAACTGTTTCGAAAGTTTATACTTCATATTTGTTCGGACATGACATTGTGCTCTCCTTGAAATTCCAAAGCAAAATCTTCAAATTCATATTAGCTTTATGTCAAAAATATAACACCCAAATTCACCCCCATCTTCAAGCCCTTAATTTGTAAAAAATAAAAAATAAAAAAATCAGTAAAAATCTCCTTTTTTCTGTGGATCACTGAAGAATCACCAAAGTAACAGGTCTCCATGGAAACTGATTATTTCCCTATAATTAAATCTTTGCCTCACTTTCAGAGTGCTTCCCTTCTCTAATTATCTTTCATACAACACATCAATTTCCTATCTGCTATATTAATCGCTTTATTAGATACAGTCATAAATTTTAAAGGCAATTTTTGGCTCGTATTATTGAGGAAAATTGTTTCTATGAAATCTAAACCCCGTGATTAATAGGGGAAGCTTTAACACTATTAAACCCTTTCCCACATATAACAAATCTGCAGCAGACGTTTTTGAAAATATCCCTGCTTAGATATATAGAAACACTATAAATATAAATATTATTATTGAACAGTTGAAAACATGGTGGCAAAATTAGCAATTTCCCCTCCTGTCACTATGATTTCAATAGTCGTCTGCTGCAAATGCGTCAGAACGCGTCTGCAAGTGGGAAAGGGTAAATAAATAACCTAATGCGTGGCCAAAAAAATGAGGGGATGATTGAATGAGTTCTATAATAGTTGGGGAAAATTACTCAAGTTTGACATAATCTCAGCTTTGTACAACAAAAACAAACCTTCATCCTTTCCCTCATACAGACACTTCCTGATGCCTTAGCAGCAGCAGTCTACTGAAAATAATGTGGCAAAAGAAGAAATTGCTCATAATGAGCAATTTCTACTTTTGCGACAATGATTTTAAGTCTATTTCAGTAATAACAGTTACATTTTTAGAGGTTTTGCATATTTTTTTAAAAAATTTTTTTTAGTTCTGGATCGTTTTCCTAATCTTCCAACTCGGTCTCAAAATGTTACTTGCAGTTATTTAAATCTTTACTTCTTTTCCATGAATGTTTTCAACTTGGAACTATAACAAGAGAACCGCATATGGCACAGACGCTCGACTGATAGAAAACAGAAAAAAAGCTGAGCTGAACAAACAAGAGGCCCATGAGGGCCTATGCTCTACTGGTATGGTTATTTGGTCATTTTCAATCCAGAGCATGTATGTATGGTGAAGATCGGATAGTAAATGGAGGCTCTTTTGTTTTCACAAGCTGTATTATAGTAATTTTTACAATTTCATGGGCCATAATCCAGTCTTGCATTGGCGGATCTGGCTGGTTTTCAAAAGGAACCAAGCTCTAATCAGTATTTAACTACTATCTAAGTTTGGTGAAGATCAGATAGTAAATGGAGCCTCTATTGTGTTCACATGCTCAATTATAGCAATTTGGACAATTTCAAGGGCCATAATCCAGTCTTGCATGGGCGGATCTGGCTGGTTTTCGAAAGGAACCAAGCTCTCATGGATATCTAACTACTGTATAAGTTTGGTTGAGATACAATCAAAAGTGAAGACTGTATCGTGTTAACAAGCTCTTTTATAGCAATTTTGACCATTTCAAGGGCCATAATCCAGTCATGCATGGGCGGATCTGGCTGGTTTTCGTAAGGAACCGAGCTCTCATGGATATCTAACTACTGTATAAGTTTGGTTGAGATACAATCAAAAGTGAAGACTGTATCGTGTTAACAAGCTCTTTTATAGCAATTTTGACCATTTCAAGGGCCATAATCCAGTCATACATGGGCGGATCTGGCTGGTTTTTGAAAGGAACCGAGCTCTCATGGAGATCTAACTACTGTATAAGTTTGGTTGAGAAACAATCAAAGGTGAAGACTGTAGTCACTATCGTGTTAACAAGAAATTGTTTACGGACGCACGCACGCACGGACGACGGACAAATCGCCACGACATAAGCCCTTCGGCCAGTAGAGCTAAAAACCTTAACCGGATGACCACACTGCGGGAAGACGCCAGGGTCATGACAATAGCTCAATTTTTTTCAAAAGTCGAGCTAAAAATGGAATACAAGGCAATGCCAACAGTATCTCTCTTCGGCCTAGGACATAGGCCTAGATTAGCAGTTGAGTGGTGGTTCCCAAAACCTGGGCCATATAGGTCAAAATTGGGAGTAGAATATTCATTTCCCAATAGGCCATAGGCCTCGATTAGGAGTTGAATGGTTCTTACCTAATAGTAAGTCTCTTAGGCCTCGGACAAAGACTTGGCCTGTAAGAGGAGACATAATGTCATCTACTAGGCCTAGATTAGGAATCAAGTCATTTCCCATAAGTATCTCTCTTGACTTAGGACTAAGGACAAGTCTAGGAGTTGAATGGTCCATTCCCAAAAGTATTCCAATTAAGCCCGAGACATATAGGCCTAGATTATAAGTTATTATGGCTGGTCCTTTCCCAATAGTATCTCTCTTATAACCAAACCGTAGGATAGACTCATAAACTAGCAATTTCTCCTTTTGCCACAATGTTTTTCACTGTAAGTCATAGGTTATCCATTCAATTAAAGAGATTTTCTATTTTTTGACAAAATATGTTCAGTCGTCTGCTGCAGAATTGTCGTATGAGGGAAAGGGTTAAGTTATCACAGCATAGGGATTAATCCTATACCAAATACAACAAATATGCAGCAGAAAATTTCAAAAAAAAAATAGACAAAGTTATGGAAAATCTCTATGAATATAAGAATAATAATAACATTGTGGCACAAGGAGAAGCTGCTCATTTTGAGTCATATCTCATTTTAAGTCGTGCTTGCTGAAGTTGCATGAAAATGTGTCTGCATGTGGGAAAGCCAATGATGGTTTGAGACCCAGAAAACTGCACCTTTTCTATACTGAGATGATGTCAAAGAAGAGCTTGTCATTAACTTGTTTACCTTTTACCACATACAACAAATCTGTGGCAGACAACTTTGAAAAACATACCCGCAAAATTACGGAAAACCTCTTTAAATGAAAGAATAATTATTAAATTGAGTTGAAAACATTGTGACAAATGGGAAAATTGCCCATGATGAGCAATTTTCTCCATTTGCCAAAATGTTTTCAAGTTATCTACTGAAGAGGTATCAGAAAGCGTCTGTATGTGGGAAAGGATTAAAATGCATCAAACTGGAGGTTTCAATCATTTCACCAAATTGCATTTTAAGAAAATTAATTGAGCTCAAATGTTTCCCTGAATTCTCAGGCACTAATCTGTTTAAAACCAGCAAAATTGATCAATTTGAAAACAGCAAATAAAAAAAATAATATTTTAAAACCCTGTACAAAAAATGAAAAACTTTTTTTGTTCTGATCAGAAAGCTAAAGAGAAAACTGTATATTACATTTAATTGAAATTCCATAAAACCAGATTTAATCTAGCATAGAAAATGTCAATTTGTTTTTGTGCCTCCAGGGTTACTAGTCTGAATCAAATTAAACAGACAGATAATACTCCCGCAAACTGAGGGCGGACATGCTATCAGAGAGGATGTAACAACAAGGAAATGAAATATTTCGGGTTTTGTATCCATTATCTCCCTTTGTAATGAAGATCATAATTATGTTTTTGTTGAATTATGTTTTTACAAAGTGTGTGATGAATATTACTTCATTAATCCTTTCCCTCATATAGACGCTATCTAACGCCTCTGCAGTAGACGGCTTTTCGAAAACATAATGACAAAAGAAGAAATTGCACAAAACGTGCAATTTCTCCTTTTGCCACAATGTTTTCCACTTTTTGTCGGTTATCCATTCAATTATGGAGATTTTCTATGTCTTGACAAAATACGTCCAAAGTCGTCTGCTGCAGAATTGCCGTATGAGGGAAAGGGTTAACCCTTTGCCACATAGGACACATCTGAGGCAGCCGACTTCTAGGCTATAACACGGAAATCCTGTGTTTGCTTGTGTGTTGTTTGGTATTATACAACACTGTTTTACAGTGATACAGAGGCCCAGATAAAGAGGGGTATTCAGCTCGTTTCCCCACAATAACTCTCTTATTATTCAACTTATATCCCTATGATGTGAGTAACCACAACATAGGGTTTACGGATATAATAACGATTTTAGAATGTGTAAAACGCCGCTTATCTAGAGCTCTGGTGATATCACAGCATTTCCTAGGAAAGTACACATGACTACTGGTCACCAGCGCGTCCGTCCGTCTTTAACATTCAGGCGTAGGGAAGAATTGCTCATTATGTGAGCAAGTTCTCGTTGTGCCAGAAAGTTTTCAAAAGCCGTCTGCTGCAGCTAGAGGCTTCAAAAGAGGGTTGAACATTGATAAGTGGTATTTAGAAGCATTGTCTCGCTGAGTAACTACAATACAGGATCAAATGGGGAATGTTAGAACATGAAATATTCCCCTTATCTAGTGCTTGTGTAAGTACTTTAACCGTTTCCCTCATACAAAAATTCTGCAGCAGACGACTTGGAACGTATTTTGTTGAAACATAGAAAATCTCCATAATTGAATGGATAACCTATGACAAAAAGTGGAAAACATTGTGGCAAAAGGAGAAATTGCACGTTTTGTATATGCGGGAAAGGGTTAATGTCACTTTCTAAAATGTTTCAGATACATGTTGGGGTTGCATTGGTATTTCTTCCCCCAATAAAAACAGTAAGCTCACCGGCTCAAAAGTCAGCAAAGCTAAAGTTAGCAAGTAGGATATATCCTAAACAGACTTTCCAGGATGACCTCAAACCAGTCAGAAAGGCGAGGGTATACTATCCCTTTCCCACATACAAGAAATCTACAGCAGACGATCTTCAAAACATCGGAGCAAATCTATGTGATACATTTTTATGTGAATATACTATTTCTGTAAAAAGTTGAAAATATTGTGCCAGTGTTTTATAAAGTCGTCTGCTGGGAACAAACTATAATATGTATATACAGCGCTACTCCAGACATAAATCTTCACTATTTTCATATCTTTTGGCTGGAAATTGGCTGGATATAAATCACTGTATAACCCTTTCCCTCATATAGACGCTTTCTGACGCCTCTGCAGCAGACGGCTTTTTGAAAACATAGTGACAAAAGAAGAAATTGCACAAAACGTGCAATTTCTCCTTTTGCCACAATGTTTTCCTATTTTTATCATAGGTTACATCCATTCAATTATGGAGATTTTCTATGTTTATGCAAAATATGTTCAAAGTCGTCTGCTGCAGAATTGTCGTATGAGGGAAAGGGACAACAGTGAAATGGGGTTTTATGTATCAGATTGTTATCTCTGTCAATTTATTTGCTTTGTAATAATGACTTTCTCCGAATAGGAAATAGTTAACCCCTTCCAACATGCAGAGGCATTTATTGACATCTACAGCAGACATGATTTGACTATATTGTGGAAAAAAGAGAAATTGCTCATAACGAGACATTTCTCAATCCGCACCTTTTTTTTTCCTTCTCTATAGACTTTCAATACTTTTCCTTCAATGTATTTCAAGTCATCTGCTTCAGATTTGCTTTATGTAGAAATACGTTAATGTGATAATTAATATCTACATATCTACATGGCACTAAATAATAGACCAGTTCAAGACTGATGCGATGAATTTCAAACTTTTTTCATACCCTCCAATTATAATCCCCTCCCCACCCCCTTTTTTTTATCTTATTTTTAAATTGTAATTGCAGTCAAATAAAGATTGAAAAGTGGAAACCTCAGAACAAATAATGAAGAAAATGCAAAATAATGATCATATCCTCTTCCAGCAATTTCATTGCTTTTCTAACAGACATTTTTTGAAGTCCAAAAATTGTAATTTACAGATGAATGTAATTGAATTTCAACACAATAACTTATTTACAAATTATAAATATCAGAAGTTGCCCTTTTTCCAAATTTGATTTCAACAGTTATCCACTGCAATGCACATCCAAGTCGTCTGTTTTAGGGTTAACCCTTTTCCACATACTGACGCTTTCTCATTACGACTCAGACTTGACTGCAGCAGACAAACATTGTGACAAAAGTAGAAATTGCTCATGATGAGCAATGTCTCCTTTCTGCAGATGCAACAAAATATGACAGCAAGTGGAAAGGCCTGTTAAAACATTAAATAAGTTTATACCAACAAGAGATGCACATGATACCTTGGAACTCCTGAGGTTTCATTATCCATGTCCTACTTTTGCCACAATTTGTTCAATTATTTTTAGTAAATATTTTTCAACTTTTTTAAGAAAATATTTTTCAACTTTTTTCAATAAATATATTTCAACTTTTTTTTAAGAAAATATTTTTCAACTTTTTCCAGTAAATATTTTCAACTCTGCTGCAGATTTGTGGTATGTGGGAAAGAGTTGAGCATTGCAGACAGTAAAAGCTGTTGTCTGAGAAAATCTCTTATTTGTCTGTAACAAACCAAATAAAAGACATAATGCTTACAAACTAAACCAATGGCATAATATCGGAGATAAAGTATTCACATAATAGCTAAGATAAAGCATTCATATAATTGCTGAGATTCCAATCTAAATGCAATCAGTGTATTTTTCAATCTTCCCTTTTTCACTGCAGGAATATTTTCAATTATTTCTGAGTTTTTTAATTAAGCTGGAAGAAATCTAAATTTCCTACGAGAATATCCATTCATTTAATCATTAACCTTCCCAATTTCTCCTTTTTCAATAGGAAATTGAAACAAAATAACATAGAAAGCTGCTAAATGTACCATATCAACTTCCTCTCCTCAGTTAATTATCCTTTTCTCCAACCATTTCTCAAATCAAACAAATCTGCATTGCAAACATCATGAACAAAATATGGAAAATCTTTACAAATGAAAATATTATTACTTAATAAAGGTTAAAAAATTGAGGCAAAAGGAGCAATTGCTTATGATGAGCAAAAACCATCAAATCTTTTCCAAAGTTGTCTGCTACAAATGCATTCATCAACATGATACTGAAAAAGATTTAAAAACAAGAGTGCCCTGAGGCCATGGATAGCTCACCTTAGAATGTGCTCTTTAAGACAAGATCAATATTTAGAGGACGTTAAATTATTTCAATTCCAATAGATCACAGGTGAGCTAAAAAGTCATATCAGGTACTGTGTTTAACTCTTTCCCACCTACAGAGGCATTTTGACGCAATAGCAGCAGACGACTTTTGAAACATGGTCACCAAAGTTGAAATTGCTCATGATGAGTAATTTCACCTTTGGCCACAATGTTTTCAACTTTATTTAACAATTAAGCAATCTTTTATGGAGATTTTTCGGGTTTAGGTCAATATGTTTTGAAAATCGTCTGCTGCAAAATTGTTGTAGGTGGGAAAGGGTCTAAGCAATTGTGACAAGGTAAAACGAGCATTATCACTAATTCCTGTCAATAGAAAATCAATCTACAAGCCAGGGTGTCCTAGCACATTACTACAACACCCCAGTAACATGATAACACTTTTCCGCTTCACATTCTTTTTTGCCATTGGTAACAGCATATGTACAGCTTAATCAAATTGCTCTACATTTTATCACATTACAATATTTGATATAGAAAAGGGACAGACCTAACTATAGTCAAGTACAACAAGCTTTGATCCACAATATTGTACTAAATACTCTGGTCAAAGCCTTATGTTGTGACCTTTACAAAAAAAAGAATCACATGTCAATGACATGATTCTTTCGAGTACCCATAACATAGGGTTTGGAGTGCAATAGCCATGATTCAAGAACATGAAATACTGCCCCCTTGTTCCTTTGATAACATCCTCTGACAATGACAATCTCTATAAATGAAAGTATATTATTGCATAATGTTGAAAACATTGTGGCAATAAGGAGAAATTACTCATTATGAGCAATGTCTCCTCTTGCCACAATGTTTTCAAAAGTTGTCTGCTGCAAGGGCATCAAATCGTGCTATATGTGTGAAAAGGGTTATGGAGAGCAGTGGGGACCGACCACAAATTTACAAGTAGCTATAACACCACACTTATACAATGGCATCTTATCACCTCCCTGGCAATATCACCACCAGTTAGCAAGAACTACATATCTCCAGTCCATAAACCCATGCAGTTAAGTGATTTTCACATCTAACCGTCTACTTAAAAGGATAATTTACAAATGATGGCAGTCATTTATCAAACCCGGTAAGTCCATTGCATACAGTCACTAATCCCCTTCCATAATTTAGAGGTCCAGTTAAGGAGGGGGTAAATAGCTAGCTGTTTTCCCCACATTATCTCTCTTACACTCCAAGCAAATCCTAGGTTGTGGGTACTCAAAAGAATCATCTCGCTGAGACGATTCTTTTGAGTACCAACAACATAGGGTTAAAGGGACAACTAAGGTCTTTAGAACATGCAAAACGCCCCTTATCTAGAGCTCGGTCACTAATCCCCTTCCATAATTTAGCTGGCCCTGAAACTGGGTGGGGGATTAATTTGAAAAGCTAGGATATCTGAAAATTCTTGTTGTCAAATGAGGCTAATCCACCGCAAATCCATGAATAATCTTGAACAGAGGTGTATAAAGACTGGGGACTTGAGGGAGATCATCGCCCTCCAATATCAACCTATCAACCTATCTACTGTACTATGTCCTCAGTGAAACCTTTCTGGGTGAATCATATGTCATTTGTCATTTATGCCTCAGACAATTGTTGAAAACATTGTGGAAAAAGCATAAATTGCTTAAAAACAGGAATAACTTGTATTATTGTATTCAACTCTATATAACATGTTTGCAAAATAGGATTTTTGTAAAAATAGGAGAAATTGCTCCTGTAACGCAGGTATATAGCCAGACCATCCTGAGCCACCAGTATATATATAGCCAGGCCAGCCTGTGCCACAAGTATATAGTCAGGCCAGCCTGTGCCGCAAGTATAGAGTCAGGCCAGCCTGTGCCACAAGTATATAGTCAGGCAAGCCTGTGCCACAAGTATATAGCCAGGTCAGTCTGAGCCACCAGCATATAGCCAGGCCAGTCTGTGCCACAAGTATAGAGCCAGGCCAGCCTGTGCCACAAGTATATAGCTAGGTCATCCTGTGCCACTAGAATATAGCCAAGCTAGCCAGTGCCACCAGTATATAGCCAGGCCAGCCTATGCCACTAGTATAAAGCCAAGCCAGCCTGTGCCACTAGTATAAAGCCAGGCCAGCAAGTGCCACCAGTATAAAGCCAGGCCGGCCTGTGCCACCAGTATGTAGCCAGGCCGGCCTGTACCACCAGTATGTAGCCAGGCCGGCCTGTGCCACTAGTATAAAGCCAGGCTGGCCTGTGTCACCAGTATGTAGCCAGGCCGGCCTGTGTCACCATTATGTAGCCAGGCCGGCCTGTGTCACCAGTATGTAGCCAGGCCAGCCTGTGCCACTACTATAAAGCCAGGCCAGCCTGTGCCAGTACTATAAAGCCAGGCCGGCCTGTGCCGCTACTATAAAGGCAGGCCAGCATGTGCAACTACTATAAAGCCAAGCCAGCCTGTGCCACTAGTATCAAGCCACTGGTCTGCCTGTGCCACCAGTATGTAGCCAGGCCAGCCTGTGCCACTACTATAAAGCCAGGCTAACCTGTGTCACTACTATAAAGCCAGGCCAGCCTGTGCCACTTCTATAAAGCCATGCCAGCCTTTGCCACTACTATAAAGCCAGGCCAGCCTGTGCCACTACTATAAATTCAGGCAGGTCTGTGCCACCAGTATATAGCCAGGCTGACCTGTGATACTAGTATAGAGCCAGGCCAGCCTGTGACACTAGTATAGAGCCAGGCCAGCCTGTGACACCAGTATAGTTCCAGGCCAACCTGTGCCACCAGTATAGTGCACCAGTATGTAGCCAGGCCAGCCTGTGTCACTACTATAAAGCCAGGCTAGCCTGTGTCACTACTATAAATTCAGGCAGGTCTGTGCCACCAGTATATAGCCAGGCTGACCTGTGATACTAGTATAGAGCCAGGCCAGCCTGTGACACTAGTATAGAGCCAGGCCAGCCTGTGACACCAGTCTAGTTCCAGGCCAACCTGTGCCACCAGTATAGTGCACCAGTATGTAGCCAGGCCAGCCTGTGTCACTACTATAAAGCCAGGCTAGCCTGTGTCACTACTATAAAGCCAGGCCAGTCTGTGCCACTACTATAAAGCCAGGCCAGCCTGTGCCACTACTATAAAGCCAGGCCAGCCTGTGCCACTACTATAACAAGAGTGCCAGTGCCGCCAAAAAATATAAAGATCAAGATTGATCCTTTTAATTATTGCTTTTAACATGTATCACAAGACTACCATTGGAATCTCTATCAAAATGGCCGAACCGAAAAATGGTAATTTCATGAAAAAAAATCACAAAACTACCATTATGGTAAAACAATCATTTAATGGAAAAGAAACAGCAAACAAAGTATTGGATTGGATTGTTGGAGCTTAATGTCCCATTCAACAAATGATTTCAGTCAGGAAGAAAACAGGATACATATAAACAGAGATAGAACCCTATAGAGGCTTCCGATATGAAAGTAGGTAAAATGGCAGTGTCGATATGTATCCATTTTTTTCCTTCTGAGCATAACTCTTGCAAAAATCACTCTACCGGATAATCCCTGCTTTATGCACTTCTACCTGTTTGGAAACTTGAGTTGCGTTCTCAAGTGAATATGCTATAGAGACCAAGTTTCGAAAGGCATAACTATTGCAAAAATCGCTGAACCGGAAAATCGCCGCTTCATGCACATCTACCCATTATTGTCATAATATTGACCAAGTTTTGAAAAGATTCAGTCAGAAACGTAGGAGGAGTTGCGTTCACAAGCCGCAATATCAATCAGCTACAGAGACTAAGTTACAAGCGACATAAATCTTGCAAAAATCAATGAACCGGAAAATCGCTGTTTCATGCACATCTACCCATTATAGTTATGACATTGACTAAGTTTGGAAAAGATTCGGTCAGAAACATAGGAAGAGTTGCGTTCACAAGGCTGCAATATCAATCAGCTACAGAGATTAAGTTACAAGGGACATAAATCTTACAAATATCAATGAACCGGAAAATCACTGCTTCATGCACATCTACACATTATGGTTATGACATTGACCAAGTTTTGAAAAGATACAGAAACATAGGAGGAGTTGCGTTCACAAGATATGGACGTACAGACGGACGGACAGACAGACGGAGAAGATGACGCCAATATACCACCGCCTCCGGCGGCGTATAAAAACAGGCAGGTCTGTGCCACCAGTATATAGCCAGGCTGACCTGTGATACTAGTATAGAGCCGTGCCAGCCTGTGACACCAGTATAGTGCCAGGCCAACCTGTGCCACCAGTATAGTGCACCAGTATATAGCCAGGCCAGCCTGTGCCACAACTATAAAATCAGGCTAGCCTGTGTCACTACTATAAAGCCAGGCCAGCCTGTGCCACTACTATAAAGCCAGGCCAGCCTGTGCCACTACTATAAAAACAGGCAGGTCTGTGCCACCAGTATATAGCCAGGCTGACCTGTGATACTAGTATAGAGCCAGGCCAGCCTGTGCCACCAGTATATAGCCAGGCTGACCTGTGATACTAGTAAAGAGCCAGGCCAGCCTGTGACACCAGTATAGTGCTAGGCCAACCTGTGCCACCAGTATAGTGCCAGGCCAGCCTGGACATCCACAACATCTGAGCAGGCTCTTTACAGTTGGCTGCAAAACTCAGTAATTTTCATTTTGATATTCCTAAAATTGGTCCATTTTAAAAAATCCGCATTGAAAGAGTCCAGACTTGTCATATTAATAATTCAAACAACATTCTCTTAAACCTAAACAATGAAAAAAAAAACATGATATAAAAAAGAAAACCCCATTTTCTATCAATTTCAGAATAGACTTAATGCAACATAAAAAAGACTTTCGGATTCAATCTGTCAGTGGAAACATTTTCATCTCATTTTGCACTTCCCCTGCCGACCATTTTATAACTTTCAGGAACCGTTAAAAAGTCTACATTCTTTCCTCTAACTGTCCAAGAATGGGAATACCCACAGACAGCCAATGTCAAACTAAAAGCTGTTAGAGCTTGGCTGTCAAGATGCTGTGAAGATTATCCTCCAAAACAAGAATACTTTTACCAGACCTCTCCTGGGACTGCTTCCACGTCCACAATAAAACTGATCACATATTAAAGTGAGAGTGGCTGGGGACCAAACTGTCTATTTCTTCAATATACTTCAAACTGTAGACTGGCACACTATTCATCAAAGATTGACAGCACCAATACCAATAAGTATAGGCAACCAGACTCAATTCTATCTGCAGCTCCACTAGGCCACACATAGAAGGTAAAAACAAGTCAATTTGTTTTCTAAGAGAACTAAAGAAAACAAGAGCATTAAACAGACTATACAAATATATCGAAGTCACTGTGACCTTGACCTAGGTTGGTAAGAAGCGATCCCATAAAATCTCTCTTGACACTGAACCTGTGTATGAAGAACGGAGGAATTTCAACAACACATGCAAGAGCAAGGTGGATGACATCCTTTCATACAGACATTTATAGTCACTGACTTTCACCTAGGTCTGTGAAGTGTGAATCAGTCCAAGCTCTCTTGACACTGAATCTGTGTATGAATTATGAAGATTTCCATCAACAAATGAAAGTGCGATGACGTCTTTTCATACAGACACAAACTGGTTATGTCTCCAGGAAGCAGGCATCAAGCTTGATCAATATAAGCTTAAAGCTTGTTTCCCAATCCATGTAAAATAAATAAGTTTAATCGAAGATGTCTGTTCATACCAAAATATATAACTATATGTTATAGTATAGCAGAAATGGCCAATACAAGTTGTTGTTTTTAAATGAGGTCAGGTTAATGTAACAGTGACCAAAGTTTAGTTTGTGTCCAAAGATGCATCTTCATGCCAAATTTGGTAAGTCCATGTGCGATGGCATGGTAGCTAGATGTAGCCTTGACGATAAAGAGTGAACAAACAAAGAAGGAATAGATTAATGCAATACTTCAGTACAATATTTCAGGCCTCTTGATCTTCAGCCGACAACTTTCATTGAAAACAAACTGGTAAGCATTACTATAAGAAATGAGAAATTATTCTTGTTTCAATTGTCATTGAACTATTTTTGCCATGCAGACCTCTCTGAAACCATATAAATCCAAGGACAGACATCTTTTATGTGGCTTTTCTTTTTTGTCCTAAAATTGTAGACTGTTCAGAACCATAAAGTACAATTTATGTCCAGACACACATAATATTCTGAATTCATTCAATATTTTGGTTCTCTCTTAAAATATCAATAATCATAAAACTCATTCAAATTCTTAACAAAAGAACCAAAACAAGAGGATTATGATGATCCTGTCCTATACTGCTCTCCTGATTCAGCACGACTTCAATACATGAGGAAAACTAGAAATATCACTGAAGGTGATGAATACCCCCAGATGGTATACAATATACATATGTATGAGAAATTCAAAGGGCCAAAACTCATTTAAAAATAATTCCAGTGCAACATGCCGACAATATGCACCACTAGGCTTGGTATCAATCATTCTTGTGAAGTTATATTGAATTCTGAATAAGGGTTGCTGAGAAATAGTGTTCACAAGAAATGTCTACGGACCAACGGACGGACGGACGGACGGACCGACGGACCGACTAGCGTGACCCTTATATAGCCCCCATATACTATGTATCTGGGGGTATAATGACGGTCCTTTCTCAATCACCAAATTTAGTAGAACTTCAATAGTTTTCAAAGTTTTTACTCAAACCCTTTCCCACATACAAAAGCTCTGCAGCAGGTGAGGCAAAATATGGTAAATCTCTTTATATGACAGTTAAATCATTAAATAGAGTTGAAAATAATTTGACAAAAGGAGAAATTGCTCATAATGAGCAATTTCTCCTTTTGCCACAATGTTTTCGAGTGTCGTCTCTTGCAAGAAGTGTCAGAAAGCGTCTGTAAGTGGGAAAGGGTTAATAAGAATGTGTTCAACCTTTTTTCAGGAATTATTATATATGACCATCATTTCTAGAGACTTTCCATATCTTCAGTAGATGTTAACCCTTCCCCCATACAACAATTCTGCAGCAGACTAAACGTGGAAAACATTGTGGCAAAAGGAGAAATTGCTCGTTTTGAGCAATTTTTTCTTTTGGCGACTATGTTTTCCAAAAGCTGTCTGCTGCAAAGGCGTCAGAAAGCATCTATATGAGGGAAAGGGTTAAGACTTGCTTCCCATGCTAAATTAAAACAGCAGGGCATTGTGTAAAGCCACATCCTTGATACAAACCGCCTAAAAAGTGCGAGAAAAGGAGTTTTCAAAATAAGTGTTTTCCCAGATATCTACATTTTTTAACTCTTAATAAAGCAGACGACTCGAAAAATATTGCATCAGATCAGATCAACAGTTTACTTCTTACCTTAGTAAATTTCACTTTGAGTCCATCTTTCAATAAAACATTCATAACATTCCCTTTCCCTCCATTTTCTTTATCGACTACATTATCATCCTTTGTACAATCATGTGACTTATTAGTCTCCTGTTCAGTAATTTCACTCTCAACCCGGGAACAAGGCTGTTTAATATCCTCTTTAACGCCACTATCAACAGTACTAAAACTCTGGGCTGGCTCCTGGCTACTGGGACAAAGCTCTGACTTAATTAAACAGTCCCTCTCATCCGAATCCAAAGTGTTTACATGACCTCCGTGTTCAGGTGAAGTCTTATCTTGCTCAACAATCTCAATAGCTCTCATTTTCTTATCGTTTTCAGCATGCAAATCACTAGCTTCTGTTTTTAAGCCTATTTGCATATTTTTAGTTTCCCCATCATTATGCAAATAAGGACTATTGCCTCCCACTGTATGCAAATTCCGTTCACCCATATTACATGTTATTTCCAGTGACATCGTAAATTCCTACATTTAATCTCGTGAAATTTAATCACGAATCGTATTATTCTCTTTATTCCTTTTGAAACAATCTTTCCCCAGATATCCGATATCATCCACACAATACTGTTTAACAAAATAACTCAGCTTCTGCATTAAACCCAAGCGATCGATCCGTCTCTATAGTGTTCGTTTAATAATACATCTAAGTTTTCATTTCATCCTGCATTATCGTTGAAGCACGTCAGATTGTCTGTATAATTTGATTTGTACCATCACTACAACAATAACGTCAGATTGATCCAAATCAATGGCCGATCTATTCCGGTGCCCAGCGCTTTAATCATCTTCCGTTAGCTGGCTTCCAATATATCCTGTATTAACCAGATTTACCCCTCACAATCCTGTACTAGGCTCTCCCAAATGGAGGACAAAAAAAAAAGATGTAATAAATAAAACACAATATAAATCCTTAAAAACCTGTTATGCCTTAAAAACTGATTTGGAGAAAAACATTGCTGAAAAAGAATAGCTAGTAACAGACTATTTTACGCCCCCCCAAAAAACAACCATCTGCGGAGAAGGTGTCAAGAGACGTCTGCATCCGGGCAAATGGGTTCAAATAGATTGTATTTACCCATATAAACCTCTATTTGTCACAAGATCGATAAAAACAAACCACTGCTGTGCCATATTATTGGATATTAACAACCCAGATCAACTTAGATCCTAATAGTATTACTTGATGCTGAGTTCCCCTAACTGACTCTGACAACTGCGAGACGCTGTCGGCCATTAACAGGGGGCTCCCGGTATCCTATACATCTTACTTTACACCCCTTTCCCCTAATACAGACACATTTTGATGCCTCTGCAGCAGACAATTTTTGAAAAAATTTGTGTCAAAATTGTACTTGCCTTTTGCTATTATGTTTTCAACTCGATTCAATGATAATTCTTTCATTTACAGAGACTTTTCTTATTTTTGTTTTTATGTTTTCAAAGTGGTCTGCTGCAGATTTGTTGTATGTGGGAAAGTGTCCTGTCTTACCCAGTATTTTAAAGTGATCAAACATCATATTCAGCTGTATTTTGATGATATCACAGATCAAAAAACCCTAACCCCATTCTGAAGCCTCTGCAGCAGATGACTTTCATTGTGGTATACGGTCATCATGAGCAATTTCTCCTTCTGCCACATTGTTTTTAACTTCATTCAATAATTGTTCCTTTGTTTATATATATTTTTGTCTTGCTGTTTCTGAAGTCGTCTACTGCAGATTTGTTGTATTTGGGAAAAGGTTAATCTATGATCCCTTAGGAACTGACTTTTCATTAACCAGGTTAATTTGTCTTTCCAAAGGACACTGAATGATCACATGGGCCTAAACAGTTGCCCAAAAGGTTTAACCCTTTCCAACAAACCAACACTTTCTGACACCTTTGCTGTAGACGACATTTGAAAATGACTTTTGAAAATGACTTTTGAAAACGACTTTTGAAAACGTTTTGGCAAAAGACTAATTATACTTTCATTTATAGTGATATTTCATATTTGTGCCAAGATGTTTTCAAAGTCTGCTGCAGATATGTTGTATCTGGGAAAGGGTTTTATAAGATGAAATAAACTGGTCTTTTTTCCCACAGTTTCTTTCAAAATTGTTTGTTTGTTTTTATTGTGCTGCTTTCAACAAATTTGTTAAGTTATATCATGTGGTAAGTTATCAGTTATCTACTGGTGCGTTTATCCAGACATCAGTGAGTCAGTTGTAAAGCTTAGTCTAACCCCACAACCTGGCTGTAGCTTTTACAGAGATTGTTAACAGAAAATACTAAAATACACTGAAAATACAGGGAAACCATGGAAAAAAACAAGGAATTTAATGTTAAGATGCGGAAACGCTGGAAATGGTCCGAATACTCTGGGGTCCACGGAACCATTCCAGGCTGTTCACAGAACCGTTTATGGGGACTGTCCATGGAATTTCCGGGTTTTCAACTTAAAGGTACTGGAGCTTCCATTGAAAGTGTCAGATTATCCCAAAGTATCCCTGGAAAGTTGTAAAATACTCCAGGGATTTTCTGTGGATTTTCGTTAAAGTCCCCAGAAAAGCTACAGCCGGGAACCCCGAGTGTCAAGAAGCAAAAATCATTTCGACCATAAGTCTTTGGGTTGGCCATTGTCCATTGTCCATGTCTTTGGTATGACCTGTCTGGGTATTGAACTTGCGTCCTCCTGCAACTGAGGGGAACACTCTACTGTAACTACACCACTGAGGCAGTACCTTTCTTACTACCCAGCAGCCAGATGATCCTTTTGAGTATCAACAACATAGTTTTTAACCCCTTCCCACATAACAGAAATCTGCAGCAGACGACTTTGAACATATTTTGTCAAAAAATAGAAAATCTCTATAAGTGAATGAATAATATTACAATGACTACGATTGGAAAATATTGTGGCAAATTAAAGGAGAAATTGCTCATCATGAGCAATATCTTCTTTTGCCACAATGTTTTCAAAAGTTGTTTGCTGCAAATACGTCAGAATGCGTCTGCAGGTGGGAAAGGGTTAATGGTCAAACAAATGACTTTTTTATCCATTCAAACATGGATTAAGTTATTTTCACATGACTTTGAAAACATCTACGCAAAAATATACTATGAGAACTATCTATAAATGAAAGATTATTTATAGAATGGACTTGAAAACATTGTGTCATACGGAGAAAATGGTCATTCTCCTTTTGCCTTAATTGTTTTCAAAAGTCGTCTGCTGCAAATGTGTAATAATACATATGTATGCGGGAAATGGTTAATTATGCAAGAAACAGATCTTAAAGAGATAATTTTTTTCAGTAAAAAAAAACCTGTGTAAGTTAAGTCCCACACAAAGAGTAACATTTCAAAGGTCTCATACATCATGCCTCATTTAAATATGATACAGCAATAAATTCCTAATTTCCTTTCCCTTTTTCACTATCCCCTTCCCTGACATACATAAAACGTGCAGCAGACGACTTTGAAAACATTTAAGCCAAACTATGAAAAAAAATCTATGAATGAATTCGATTGATTGATTGTTTGGTGTTTAACGCCGCTTTCAGTTGAAAACATCTAGGCCAAACCATGAAAAAAATCTATGAAAGAAAGTATAATAATTCAATAGTGTTGAAAACATTGTGGCAAAAGCAGAAGTTGCTCTGTATGACTGGCAGTCTAGTGGTGGAAATGCGTAACAAGAGCACCGCGTACGGCACAGATGATCGACTGATAGAAAACAGAAAAGCAGATGAGCTGAACAAAAAACCTTAACCGGACAACCACGCCGCGGCCACAGAAAAAAAGCTGAGCTGAACAAAAAACCTTAACCGGCGGATTCCCGTGTATGCGGGAAAGGGTTAAGTTGTATGCTACAAAAGATTACAAAAGATAGGGTTCAGTTGTATGCTACAACTCATCGAATGCAAAGGGTTCAATTCTAATAATATTTCTTTGCACATTTGAACTGCCTGCAATCTCTCATGAGTAAAAATTATCAAAGGCAACTTAATGATCTCATTTCAAAAGCTTCCTTTTTTTCCTGTAATACAACAAATATCTTAAAACCCTTTTCTGAAGATATCAGTCTTAAAACGCATAGAGACTCACATTTTGAAATATCTGCAGCAGTGACGTTTAATACATTGTGTGTCTCCTTTTGCAATAATGCATTCAACATTGCAACCTCGCTTTCAATACTAATTCAATATTTTACTTTCATTTGTTGCAAGTTTGTATCAGCCAAACAGAAACAAATTATGATATGACCAATTAATGTAAAATGTGATGGACGGACGAACAGACAGAGGAAAACAGGGATGTGATCATAAGTATTTCTTAGAAAGGCAACATAAAAATTGCTCTTACCTTTAGAAATAATAGTCCCCTTAAGTATCCATGGCCATATAAAATTTAAAATCCACATACATTTGAAAAAGAAACAGTTTTCACCTATCAAAGCACTAAACAATACAAATATCCAGAACACTTCACACACTAAAACCACTGCCAACAACTTCTACCTTTTGAAATGTTAAAGAGACCTACTGGTAAGAGCAAATAAATTAGTCTTTTCCCCACAGTATCTCTCTTATCAACCAATGAAACCTCATGTCGTTTAACCCTTCCCCTCATACGACAATTCAGCAGCAGACGACCTTGAACAAATTTAAAAAAATAGAAAATATCTATAATTGAATGGATAACCTTATGATGACTAAAAGTGGAAAACATTGTGGCAAAAGGAGAAATTGCTCTTTTTGAGCAATTTCTTCTTTGGTCACTATGTTTTCAAAAAGCTGTTTCCCACATCCCTTTTACCACAATGTTTTCAATTTATTCTTTCATTTAGAGATTTTTTTTCCATTTTTATGTTGAAGATAATTTATTAAAGTAGTCTGCTGCAGATTTGTTGAATATATGGCAAAGGGCTAATTTACTCTAACAAATCGGCTCACCAAGACAATTCTTTTGAGTACTTACAACATAATGGTTTAGATGGTCCAAATACAGCCTTTAACCCTTTCCGTCATATAGACGCTTTCTGACGTCTCTGCAGTAGACAATGTTTTGAAAACATAGTGACAAAAGAAGAAATTGAAGAAGAGCAATTTCTCCTTTTGACACTATGTTTTCCACTTTTCGTCATAGGTTATATCCCTTCAATTTATATCCCTTCAATTATAGGGATTTTCTACTTTTTGACAAAATATGTTCAAAGTCGTCTGTTGCAGAATTGTTGTATGAGGGAAAAGGGTTAAAACAACAAATATGCACCCGGCTTATCTAGAGAGTTAGTGCAGCAGTGGTTTGTTTTTATCCTATCCACACACAGAGGAAATGAGAACACCAAACTCAATTTGCAGCTTGAATCCCTCCTAGGAACTAATGATCCCCGAGGACGATAATATACAACATTGCGACATTAATCATGTGAAAACGTCTTAAAATTCCTTGATTGGAGGAGTTTTCTTGGCGATTAAAGCAGCACCTTGCTTACTTAAGATAAGTCAATGGCGTGGTTACTCTCCTTTTAATCTGCCCCATTCCTGTAGTGTGATGAAAACTTGATAACTTCCCAGCTAAACTACCAAAATATACCCAAATTCACCCTTCGGGAATTTATTCTTGAAATTTAAATTTTAATTGCATTTAAATACTTGATTTAAAGGAAAATCCCAAGGTTTCCTTTGAGACATTTCTTTAGCATTATGATCTTGTGACCAAAGTACAATGCTCAGAATTTCAAAATTCAGTGAATTTACAGATTTAAATACTTATATGTCCAGCAAATCAGAAAGTAAAGTATTGTGATGCAATGTAACTTTTTTAACCTCTCATAAAACATCTTATTTAGGTGGCCATATATTTGTGAACAGACACCAATAGATTGCCAGAAAAGTAGGCAATTTGCTACTTTCATCAAATTGCTTCATTTTCAAGAATATTTTCAAATATTTTCAATATAATATATATAAATATGTATACATCTCTTTAATCCATTCACTTTTCGGAATCTTCTAATTCATAAGGATTTTTGCTTATACAAATTAGAACTTGAGAGTAAAAATAGATCAATTTCACCTGTTCCCACCATCTTGTACAAAGTCAGAGGCATCAAGAGTGCTCTGTATCAGGAAAAGGGTTCAGAGATTGCCAATGTATCAAGACCTTGGATTACACCAGGTATCCATTTCCCATCTGCAGTCATTTTTTGACATCTCTGTAGCAAACATCATAATTATGTTTTCTACTATATTCATTAATTCATTAATCATATTTTCATTTCAATCATACATAGTTTCTATATTTTTTACATAGTTGCTTCCAAAGTTGTCGGCTGCAAATTTAATGAATGGGAGAACCATTTCCCACTTATAGACGCCATTTGACGCATCTGCAGCATCTTTTAAAAACATTATGACAAAAGGAGAAATGGCTCAAAACAAGCCTGGTTTCACCTTTTGTCGCAATGTTTTCTTTTCTTTTAAATAGATATATGGTCACTTGAGATTTTCCATAGTTTTGCCAAATTGATTCCAAAGTTGCCGGCTACAGATTTTGCAGATTTTGCTGTATGGGAGATAGGGTTATTAAGTAAATGAAACCCTGGATTACCTGTTAAAGGGTAGAGATAGTGATGATGTAAAGCACTTGACCTGAAGAGGTCAACCACAGCCAGTTTTATTCTATATTTGAAGCTTAATAAGACACCAAAATTCACAATATTTACTTGACATGGTTTTCCTTATATATATAACATTCTCCAGCAGACCAGGTGAGGAATTGCATAAATAATGCTCTAAACTCTGTTTCAAAGGTTAAACAGAAACTTTCCAGAAAGCAAACAATGCTTTATTTAGGATTCTAGACCTAATGACCCTGATAAAACATTTCCATGAAAGATGAGTTAAACTGGTCCATTTATTCTGACACCAGCCAGTCAGCATTATGCTTAACCCACTATCTTGTCCAAGGAGGGCATGATTACCACCATTTTTCAAGTCTTTGGTGTGAACCTTCAACAGATCAACCTGCGACCTCACACACCGGAGGCGGATGGGACACTTTTTAACTTCACCTGGAGAGCGGTCTTTTTCATTTAATCATACGGATCATCTGCTCAATAAGACCATGAAGTTTGAAGACTCTGGCTCAAAGGGTTCTTTAGATATTGAGCAATTTCTTCTTTTGGCAAACTTTAATGTTGTCAAAATGCATCTGCAGGTTGGAAAGGGTTAATGACGATTTTTGAAATCATTGTGGCAAAAAGGAGAATTTGCTCATAATGAGCAATTTCTCCTTTTGCCACAATGTTATCAACTCTATCTAATGATTAATCTCTAACTTTTGGAGATATTTCACATTTTTACCAATATGTTTTCAAAGTCGTCTGCTGCAGAAATGTTGTATGTGGGAAAGGGTTAAGAGATTGCTTTCTTACTAGTCTTGATGTTTTCAGTCTTCTGCAGCAAATTTATTAAATTTAAGTATGGAGTGAAATCTCTGGTCCCACCAATGTCAATGTTTATAATAGCTCATCCCAACGCCAGACAAGGAAAGGTCACAGACCTCCATAACCTGATATCATCACCCAACTAATTAGTTTAATTCACAATCAGATCAAGAAAAGGCAAAGTAAAGTAGCTCCTACCTTCAATATCTCCATTATTTTCAAAAACCAATCCCCTTGCTGTGAGAACTCAAAATTTATGTCACCAAGACAACTTTATCAAGTACTGACAAAAAATAGGATTTTACAAAGCTCAGAGGTCTAGATAAGGAGGGGTGTTACAGCTCTTTTTCCCACAGTTTCTCTCTCAAATATTATCAAACCAAACCCTATGAAGTGGGTACTCTAGAGAATCGTCTCAATTAAAAGAATCTTTTGAGTACCAACAACATAGGATTATAGGTTTAAATAAGGGTTTTAGAACATTCAAAACATTCTGACAAAGGTCACTATAAGGATTTAACCCTTTCCCATATGAAATCAACCCGCGGACTGACTTAAAAACCAGTTGTGCACAGACTGCAGGTGAGAAAGGGTTACACTACAGTTTGACAATATGCTCCTCTTATCTTGAGCTGTGTGACAGTATTAAAACCTTTCCCACGTATAGACACTTTCTGACGCCTCTGCAGCAGACAGCTTTTTGAAAACATTTAAGTGACAAAAGAAGAAATTGATCAAAACGAGCAATTTCTCCTTTTGCCAAAATGTTTTCCACTTTTTGTCATAGGTTTTCCATTCAGTTATGGAGATTTTCTATTTTTTGACAAAGTATGATCAAAGTCGTCCGCTGGAGAATTGTCGTATGAGGGAAAGGGTTAAAACCTTTCCCACATACAACAAATCTGCAGAAGACATCTTTAAAATTATCTAAAATTGTAGGTCTAATAGCTGAAAAAAAGGTTGAAAATATTATGGCAAACGGAGAAATTGCTTGTTTTGAGCAATTTCATCTTTTGTCAGAATGTTTTCAAAGGCCAGCTTCTGCCACAGAGGCATCAAAAAGCTTTCCATATTTTTACCAGACATTTGAAAGCCTTCTGCGGCCAATTTGTCATATGAGGAAAGGGGTTGAGGGAACTCAATAAATTCTGGATAAAAGACCAATAAGGTACTTGAAATTATTCTAAATTTGCATTTAAAGGCACAACTTTCTCTTTCTCCACTTCATCAGGCACTCAAACAAGGGTGTATTAACCCTTTTTTGCTATTTTCTTGTGAAATCAAACTTTTACCTTAATTTACCCTTTCCCACATGTAGACGCATCTGCCACAAATGACTGAAAACATAAAGTGCAATTTCCCTTTTGGCCACAATGTTTTCAACTCTATTCAATAATTAAACTGTCATTAATAGAGATTATCCTTAAATGTTTGCAGTCATCTACAGTAGCTTTGTTATATGTGGGAAAAGATTTAAATGAAGTTAAAAGAAACTGTTAAGTTTGATTGCTTATTTGAATGGTGTGAATATTCTTTTTCCACACTGTTTTCAACTCTTAACTGTTTCAAACTGTTTGATTGATTTGGGTTCAATGCCATTTTCAATAATTGTTCAGTCATATCAGAAAGACCAGTTCACCTTTCCATGTGTTGAATGGCTCATGTGTTTCATGGCTTTCTCATACCAGTACTCCACACAACAGTCTTTCCAAGCAACTCAGCTGCTTTTCCACATAGACTTGTTAGCCCATTGGTGGCAGACAAATATCTAGATGATATTTTCAAAACAGTCGACACTTAATATGTGAAATGTCAGTTCAAGGTTCACATGTAAAATGAATGTAAAACATTTAGATATTTTTCAAATATGTAATAATTTTCCCCTTAACCCTTTCCCTCATATAGACGCTTTCTGATGCCTCAGCAGCAGACGGCTTTTTGAAAACATGGCGACAAAAGAAGAAATTGTTCAAAATCAGCATTTTCTCCTTTTGTCACCATTTTGTCAACTCTATTCAATTATTGTTCTTTCATTTAAAGTGATTTTCTGTGCTTCTGCTTAGACATTTTCAAAGTCGTCTGCTGCAAATTTGTTGTATGTGGGAAAGGGTTTATTTAGTGTGTCCCTCAGGTATATACATATATTCCATGTACTGAAAACAGTCCTATGGGGCCTTTAGAAATGAAGGGTTTTTTCGGTTAGGCACAGCCTAATGTAACAACATGGTAATTCACACAAAGTTGTTTATCTCCAACTCACTTGAAATTCCCATCTCCCTATCTACCAGATAGGCTCTGTAATACGCCCGCTTTTGCACCGTGCAACGGGGGATTTAGCAGGACCAATATTGCCGGATTATTTGTTTTCCATTCAGCAGACACTATTGATCCCAGGCTTCGGTTTTATCAAGATTGATGGAAAAATAGGAAGGGTGACAAATATTTCATTGAAATCTATCAAACAGTCAAATTTGATTATCACGTAACATTTTAGAAGATTAGAACTCGATCCCACTGCCAATTTATTACAATCTATTTTCTTTCTCTGCTTTTCTCTTACATCTGTTTTCCCAAGAGCTTTGCCAAGAATATTAAAGTTGCTTTGTATATCAAAACACACAGAATTCTAATAGGCTTTAACCCTTTCAACCTCATACAACAATTCTGCAGCAGACGACTTAGAACATATTTTGTCAAAAAACAGAAAATCTCTATAATTGAATGGATAACCTATAACTAAAAGTGGAAAATATTGTGGCAAAAGGAGAAATTACTCGTTTTGAGCAATTTTTTCTTTTGTCACTATGTTTTCAAAAAGACGTCTACTGCAGAGGGCGTCAGGAAGCGTTTATATGAAGGAAAGGGTTTAACTCCAGTATGCGGCAGACAACACTATTCTGATAAACCCTTTTCCACTTACAGGCGCATTCTGACACATTACGAAGCAGACGACTTTTAAATCATTGTGACAAAAGAAGAAATTGCTCAAAACGAGCAATTTCTCCTCTTGCCACAATGTTTTCCACTTTTAGTCATAGGTTATCCATTCAATTAAAGAGATTTTCTATTTTATGACAAAATATGTTCAAAGTTGTCTGCTGCAGAATTATCGTATGAGGGAAAGGGTTGTATTGATATAACAAGAAACCGCTGAAGATGGTAAGGCCGGATTGTCGGCAATTTGACATTGAAAATCGACAAACTAAAGTAACCATAGAAATCAATAGAACTTGTTACTGGTTACCTTCAGGCAAAGTCTCAAGTTTGTAACCCTTTCCAGTGATGAGATTTTGCCTCAACCTGAAACTTTTAACCAAAATGTTGACGGACAGACAGATAGACAGACAGACGGACATCGAAAATCTAGAGCAATCCGGCCAAAAAAACAAATGCTATTTTTAGAAACAGTGGCCTTGACCTTGATCCTATCAAAAGAATTCCATGTGACACATTGTGTGATTATGGTTGAAACTTCTGCCATTTTACTTATTAAATGCCAACCTTGCGAGAAGAAGCTTTTAAAACAGACACAACAAAGAAACAGTGACCTTGACCTAGATCTTCTATATGACACAATGTGAGGTCATGGTTGACACTTCAGTCACAGCATTTGAAAATCAAACATTATGACCAAAAGAAGACATTTCCCAAAACGAGCAATTTCTCCTATTGCCAGAATGTTTTCAACTCTTCTCAGTAAGTATACCTACAGTTATAGAGATTTTCCTTGATTTTGAAGTCGTCTGCTGCAGATTTGTTAGAATAGCAGATCCATAAAAAAAATATTAAAACCTATAAGAGGACATGTTGAGTGTTTGGCTTTCTTAAGTTACCCCACACAACGTTGACAGATATCTACTTGAAAATTTATTTTAAAAAAAGATTATTTATATATTACTGCATTCATCACACTCAAGACTAGTCTCACATAAATAACATATACACCTGTATTTAACTCCATCATGTATAACAGTGTTAACCCTTTCTCAGATACGATACAGCTAGCAGGTTGAAAAAGAAAAACAGCAAGCAACTTTAAAAATGTCTAGGCAAAAATATGGAAACTTTCTTATAAATGAACATAAAATTATTTCATAGAATTTCTCCTTTTGCTGCAATTTTTTTCAATAGTTGTCTGCTGCTATTGTACTAAAATGTGTCTGCAGTTTAACCCTTTCCCTCTGCAGCAGACAACTTTGAACATATTTTGACAAAAAATAGAAAATCTCTATAATTAAATGGATAACCTAAGACTAAAAGTGGAAAACATTGTGGCAAAAGGAGAAAATGCTCATTTTGCTGCAGAGGCGTCAGAAAGCATCTATATATCTGATTAACCCTTTTCCACTTGCAGGCGCATTCTGACACATTACGAAGCAGACAACTTTTTAAATCAAAATGAGCAATTCCTCCTTTTGTCACCATGATTTAATCTCTTTTCAATAATTATACTTTCATATTTTGAGGTTTTCCATATTTTTGCCTAGACCTTTTTTTGAATTTGTCTGCATCAGATGTTGTTTGTGGGAAGAGGAAGTTCCGTGACAAACAGACGTAAAGTGACTGTCCTCCAGAGTGTCCACAAGCAAATCATTGACAACAGACACAGGGTGCATCATATCACCAAAGCTCAACTTGATTTGTGCTCAGGTGAACTAACAAGAAGAACAAGATGGCTCTAAATCGATCAGGCGAAGTGATGGTATACCAATTTAATTAAATATCCTATGTCTGTGTAATTGTTTAATAATGAGGACAAAAAAATATCCGAGAAACTGAAAATTTAACATTCTGTGCGACTTAACGAATAAAACACCCCTCAAATCTAAACAACAACAGGAAGAAAAAAAAAATAAGGCAACAAGCCGAATCTAAATCCGTTTATCAGTGACGGTTGTTTAAAATTCCAAGTAGTTTGGGTGATTACTCGAGTGTTATGGGCACTTGAAGACAATTTCACATCTCAAGAGCTCCTGTACCCCCTCAAAGCTTCATCTCCAACACCTGGCTCTGTCGAAGGAGGCTTTTTGTCTGATAAGCTCTTAAACCCTTTCCCACCTGTAGACGCGTTTTGATGGGGACGACTTTTGAAAACATTGAGACAAAAGTAGTCTCATTTTGCCACAATGGTTTCCGACTTTTGTCACTATTAAAGTAAACCTTCATTTATGGAGATTTTTCGTGTTTTTGATGAGATGTGTTCAAAGTCGTCTGCTGTAGATTTGTTGTATGAGGGAAAGGGTTAAGAGGCTAACAGTATGCTTGCATTACTAGAGGCTTACAGTATGCTAGCATGTCTAGAGGCTTACATTATGCTTGCATGGCTAGAGGCTTACAGTATGCTAGCATGGCTAGAGGCTTACAGTATGCTTGCATGGCTAGAGGCTTACAGTATGCTAGCATGGCTAGAGGCCTTAAAAAGCGTCTGTATGTGGGAAAGGGCTAAATTGTTTTTTTCACCTTCTCCCAAATTGAAGGAATCAATGTGATATACCTGAAATTCAAAACAGTTGAATCCAATAAAACATAGAACAACACTGTTTTAAGGGACACATGACAGTTGTGTCACTCGTTGATAGTTCAGAAAGTGGAAGATCCTTGGAATAATACTCCCACCTCTCATCTAGAATAACCCTTCCCCACATACAGACACATGTCTGACAACTCGGCAGCGGAAGACTTAATTGTTACAAAAGAAGAAGTTGCTCATAATGAGCACTTCCTCCCTTGGTCTCTTTCAACATTGTTCAATGGTTATACCTTCATTTATAGAAATGTTCTACATTTGACATGATGCTTTCAAAGTCGGCTGCTGCAAATTTCTTGTATGTGAGAAAGGGATAACTAAAACAAACCTTACAAAACAATCCCAAAGAAATAAATCATTGACTTTGTCTCTTTTGGTTCTCTATTTCTCTCAAAAAGCATGATTTACAACATTATCTTTATCCACATTATAATGACATCTTTTATCTCTACCTGTCGAATCCCAGTAGCTCAGTCAGTAGAGACACAGGCTGCCAATACAGTGGTTGCGAGTTTTAGCCCCAGCATGGCCAACATTCTCTCAAGACATTTGACAAAAGTCACTGTGACACTGGCATCATTCATCTTCTACCAATGGGCTAACTCACAGTCTATGTGGAACAGCAGCCAGTTGCTTGGAAAGAATGTTGTGTGGAGTACATGACTGTATTAACCCTTTCCCTCATATAGACGCTTTCTGACGCCTCTGCAGCAGACGGCCTTTTGAAAACATAGTGACAAAAGAAGAAATTGCACAAAACGTGCAATTTCTCCTTTTGCCACAATGTTTTTCACTTTTTGTCATAGGTTATCCATTCAATTATGGAGATTTTCTATGTTTTGACAAAATACGTTCAAAGTCGTCTGCTGCAGAATTGTCGTACGAGGGAAAGGGTTAATGTGGGAAAGCCAGGAAATACATGAGTTGGTGAACTGGCCGCAGAGGATGTGACTGAGAATTGTTGATCAATCAATCCTTTCATCTCATCTCTACCTTCTATGTGTGTGCCTAGAGAATAAGAGCACCTGCTTCTGGACGCAAAGGACCTTAAGTTTGAGTCAATTGGTGAAATTTTGCAATATTGCAGCCCGATTACAAATTAGGGCTTAACCCTTTCCCTCATATAGACGCTTTCTGACGCCTCTACAGCAGGCAGCTTTTGAAAACATGGAGACAAAAAAAGAAATTGCTCAAAACAAGCAATTTTCTCCTTTTTGTCACCATGTTTTCAACTCTGTTCAATTATTGTACTTTCATTTAAAGGGAGTTTCCATACAATTTCAGGTATGTTTTCAAAGTCGTCTGCTGAAGATTTATTTTATGTAGGAAAGGGTCAAGAAAGGGAGGGTTAATGGGGCTGGGATCGTGGATTAGTGTACTGCTGCCATCAACCCTTTCCCTCATATAGACGCTTTCTGACGCCTCTGCAGCAGACGGCTTTTTGAAAACATAGTGACAAAAAAAGAAATTGCACAAAACGTGCAATTTCTCCTTTTGCCACTATGTTTTCCACTTTTTGTCATAGGTTATCCATTCAATTATGGAGATTTTCTATGTTTTGTCAAAATACGTTCAAAGTCGTCTGCTGCAGAATTGTCGTATGAGGGAAAGGGTTAAATACCATAATACCATTGAAGTGGTGTAAAACCCAAAATAAATCACAAAATAATCTGACTGCTCAATGGGGTAAAGGGATAATACTTTAAACAGTTTTTAAGCAGATCATTTTCCTTATAAGAAATATACGGTGAACCAAATATACAAAGCTGTGAAGTTTCCCCAAATTTTTGCACAGGAGAAGAAAAATAATAAATTGAGTCATTTCTGTCACTTGGGCTTTTTACAGTGTCTTAAATATGTAACTTAACTACAGTGTACCATAAATCAACTTTTTTCATCTTTTGACATGTTTTTAGCTTGTTGCTTTGGTTATTAAGATATTTCAACAAATAGAAATGAATGATCTTTTAAACAAATTTAAGACATTTGATGCCTCTGCAGTAGACACTTTTGGAATATGTTGCGTGAAAAAATAAATTTCTCGTAATTCACATTTGCCAAAAAAGTCTTCTGGTGCAGATTTGTTGTATGTGGGAAAGAATTAACCATACTTCTATAACAATGTTTAAACTGTTGAAAATTTGGTTAATAAACCCATCACTTTCAGATTTTGGGAATTTAAACCATAACAGAAATGAAGCAAAAAGAATACCAAACACACACTCTTTTAAATCTTTCCCACATACAGATGCTTTTTAATGGATCTGCATCTGATAACGGTCGAAAACAGTGAGAAAAATGGAGGAATTACTTGTTAAAATGTTTTCAAATTGATTCAAATTTTGTATTTCTTATTTATAGAGATTGACAAAACTTATGTCAAGATACTTTCTAAGTCGTCTCAGCAGCTGCAGTTTCCTTGATTGATTTGGGTTTAACGCAGTTTTCAACAATTTTTCAGTCATATCACAGCAGCCAGTTCACCTTCCCATGTATGTTAACCCTTTCCCTCATATAGACGCTTTCTGACGCCTCTGCAGCAGACAGCTTTTTGAAAACAGTGACAAAAGAAGAAATTGCTCAAATTGAGCAATTTCTCCTTTTGCCACAATGTTTTACACTTTTAGTCATAGGTTATCCATTCAATTATAGAGATTTTCCATTTTCTGACAAAATATGTTCAAAGTTGTCTGATGCAGAATTGTTGTATGAGGGAAAGGGTTAAGGTAGCTTTCTCACACTGGTTCTTCACACAAGTCTTTGTAGCAACTGACTGATAGACTTAACCCATTGGTGGATGACGATTGAGGTGTGTCACATTAGTTTTTTTCTCAAATGTTGCACAGCGCTGCTCAAGCTGGGTTTTGAACTTACATCCCCTGGATTAACAGCAGCTCTGGTTCTGTTGACTGAGCTACAGGAGCTCGGCCTTTCAAAACAAACTGACATATATATGGATACATGCGGTTTTATAATCATTGATTATCCAGAAGGTTTTCAAGGAAAAAGGTGAATCCCCCCTAGACATTTGAAACATATCAAACTGTCATTTGCATTTTGTTGTTCATCTGCAATATTTATTAGATTAATCAATACAACCATATGGGACTTGTGAGGGGAATAACTCCTAGTCCTTTAACACATGCATACATATTTTGACGCATCTGCACCTTTTGAAAACATTGTGTAATAAGTTGAAATTGCTTATAATGAGCAATTTTGTCTTACCCCAAATTGTTTTCTACACCATTCTGAAATTGTTCTTTCATTTATACATGTATAGAGATTCTCATATTATTGCCTAGATATTTCCATGTCGTCTGCTGCAGAGTTGATGTATGTGGGAAAGGGTAAATAACAGCAACCAACAATCTAGTTTAAACTTTTCCTGCATGCAGACCCATTTTGACATATCTGCAGCAGGTGGCTTTTGAAAACATTGTTGTAAAAGGAGAAAATGATCATGATGAACAATTCTTCTTTTGTCACAATGTTAAAACTTTAATTTAACCCTTTCCCTCACACGACAATTCTGCAGCAGACGACTTTGAACATATTTTGTTAACAAGAGGCCCATGAGGGCCTATGCTCTACTGGTATGGTTCTTTGGTCATTTTCAATCCAGAGCATGTATGTATGGTGAAGATCGGATAGTAAATGGAGGCTCTTTTGTGTTCACAAGCTGTATTATAGCAATTTTTACAATTTCATGGGCCATAATCCAGTCTTGCATGGGCGGATCTGGCTGGTTTTCAAAAGGAACCAAGCTCTCATCAATATTTAACTACTATCTAAGTTTGGTGAAGATCAGATAGTAAATAGAGCCTCTATTGTGTTCACATGCTCAATTATAGCAATTTGGACAATTTCAAGAGCCATAATCCAGTCTTGCATGGGCGGATCTGGCTGGTTTACAAAAGGAACCAAGCTCTCATGGATATCTAACTACTGTATAAGTTTGGTTGAGATACAATCAAAAGTGAAGACTATCGTGTTAACAAGCTCTTTTATAGCAATTTTGACCATTTCAAGGGCCATAATCCAGTCATGCATGGGCGGATCTGGCTGGTTTTCGAAAGGAACCGAGCTCTCATAGATATCTAACTACTGTATAAGTTTGGTTGAGATACAATCAAAAGCACACCGTGAGCACTTTGTTAGTTTACATCAATTGCCAAACAAGCTTTCAGCTTATATTTATCACGCTCGATGTCGTCTGCTTCCTGGAGACTAAAAAAGGAATCGCGCCATTTGTGTTGAAAAATCCCAGTCAGAACCCGCTCATCACAGGACCTTTGGTATGACAGGACCTCAACCTCTGCACCAATGGCTTCCATATAGTCAGCCCTTTGTTGACTTTCAGGATGAACAAAAGTACCATAAGTACTGGTTTATCTTCCCAGAAAACACTGTGCTAGCAGCTATAACTGCATACTAAAAATGACAGGGTATAACACCTTTCCCAAGTACAACAAATCTGCAACCAAACGACTTTTACAACATCTATGCTAAATGAATGTATATTATTTTATGGCGCATCAACAGCTAAGGTCATTTAGCGCGCATTTAAATTTTATTATTCATGTTCCCTGGGTGAACAAACCAGTACTAGGCTAGAAAATGTCCCTTTCCCAAGGGCACTCCACCATGACCGAATTGCCGCGACTGGGGATCGAACCCGGGACACCCGGTTTCGAAATCCCCGACGCTAACCACTCGACCACAGCGGATTCCTTCTATGCTAAAGTATGGGAAATCTCTATTAAAGAAAGTATGAATAGTGAATAGTCTCCAACAGACAGCTTTAACCCTTTCCCACATGCAACAAATCTGTAGCAAATGGCTTCTAAATCATCTGCAGAAAAATATGGAAAAATCTCTTTATAAAAGCTCAGTTTTAGAATAGAGTTGAAAACAATATGGCAAATTTGTTCTTCAAATTATCCAGGTGATGTAATAATTTTTCCAAGATGTTTTTAAAAAGGACACCTCCAAATTATGATGCAAAGACCAAAAGAAAAGGCAATATATGCGTTCAATTAATTTCATTAAAAAGTTAGTTGTATATAAACCCTCTGATATATACCCCTAATTATTCAGACATGGCCAATATGGGTTTATTTCAATAATCATAACACCCTATATTGTTTCCTCAGTACATCTGAAAATATCATATTGGGTAATTTGTCTTCTAAAATAATACACAAAGGGAGATAATTCAGCCTTTTAATAGCACTACATTTAATCCACAATAATGTCCCCTGAGCAGCTGTTCAATGTCTCTCTGATAGCAGTTTAGCAAATAAAAGTACATACTGTATTTCATTCATTATGGGGTGAAAATAATATTCAAATAATTAAATTTTCTTATCTTTTCCATCTAACCCTTTATAGAAGGTTCTAATTAGAATCATCTCATAGTGAGTTATGAGTTCTACAATGTAACTACAACCAAGCTTTTATGAAAATTAAGTTAACCCTTTCCCACATATAGACGCTTTCCGAGCCTGTGCAGCGGACGACTTTTGAAAACATTGTGGCAAAAGAAGAAATTGCTCAAAATAAGCAATTTCTCCTTTTGCCACAATGTTTTCCACTTTTAGTCAAAGGTTATCCATTCAATTAGAGATTTTCTATTTGTTGACAAAATATCTTCAAAGTCATCTGCTGGAGAGTTGTCGTATGAGGGAAAGGGTTAAAGAAAAATGTGAAAAATTAAATACTAATTAGTTTAATAACAGATTACCAGTCCTGAGAGCCTGGAAATGTTTACAACAAATCTGCACCAGACAGCTTTAAAAACATCTGGACAAAAATACGGAAAATATCCACAAATAGAAAGAGTAATTATTAAATAGAGTTGAAAACATTGTGAAAAAAGGAGAAATTACTCATGAGAAGCAATTTCTGCTTTTGCCATAATGATTTCAAATCAAAGTGGTCTGCTTCAACTTAAATCATTTTACCACTTTCTGATGTCGCAGCAACTGAAATTGTACACAGAATTTAATTTTAAAAACAATTTTGAAAGTGAACCCTCCAAAGGATCATTCCTTTGAAGTTTGGCAGAATCTGAAGTTCTTAAACCCTTTCCCATATATAACAAATCTACAGCAGACTAATTTGAAAACATCTCAGTAAAAAATTAATATGCAAAATCTCTAAAAATTACTGATTAATTATTTGAAAAAGAGGTGGAAAACATTGTGGCAAATGTAGATATTGCTTGTTTTGAGCAATTTCACCATTTGTCATAATGTTTTCAAAATGTCAGCTGCAGAGGCATCGGAAAGTGTCTATATGTGGGAAAGGGTTAGAGAAATTTCTGATGACTTCAGACAGACACTGGCAATTTCTATCATTATTTTCCTCCCCCATGTTCTGAAAGGTCCTTTGCTACATACAGATGTTAACATTTATGCAATGCAGAATGAATCAAAGGAACAATCTGCATGTATCAGCACAGGTCTGACATTATGAAGGGTCTTATTCTTTTTGTGTAGCAAATTAACCAATCAATGGATCAGCTTGGCAGCCTATTAAACATTTAACCCTTTCCCTCATACGATAATTCTGCAACAGACGACTTTGAACGTATTTTGTCAAAACATAGAAAATCTCAATAGTTGAATGGATAACCAGCTTTGAACGTATTTTGTCAAAACATAGAAAATCTCAATAGTTGAATGGATAACCAGCTATCACAAAAAGTGGAAAACATTGTGGCAAAAGGAGAAATATCCACGTCTTTGTGCAATTTCTTCTTTTGTCACTATGTTTTCAAAAAGCCGTCTGCTGCAGAGGCGACAGAAAGCGTCTATATGAGGGAAAGGGTTAATGATTGAGAGGAATACCAAACACGAAAAGACATTCACTGCTTTCAATATGCTGTCTGGGTCTGGTGTTTTTTATGAGCACTTTTTGCTGTTTCAACATTATTTCAGTTATTCCTTTCCCACCTGCAGACGCATTCTGCTTACCTTTTTTGAAAACATCATGACAAAGGAGAAATTGCTCTTTTTGAGCAATTTCTCCTTTGCCACAATGTTTTCAACTTTTTTCAGTAATTATACCTACAATCATAAAGATTTTCCATCATGATTGTTTAGTAGACATTTTCAAAGTCGCCTGCTGCATATCTCCTATATGTGGGAAAGGGTTTAATGAGGGTGATGGTTCATTTACCCATGATACCCTAGGTCACAATCTAGTAATAGCCAAAGAAATTGCGCTTGGACAAGGGTACCCTGTCATGAACCCAGTATGTCTAGTCTCAAATCTCTTTCAATTATGTACTGTACTGGTAATGCAAGCCAAATATGTTTCTGTGATTTACACTTCCCAACAGAGTACAACAAATCTGCAGGAGCCGACATTGTAAACATTGAAACAAAAATATGGCAAATGCCTATACATGAAAGTGTAAGTATTTAAAATAAAAAAAATGCTTCCTTTTTTACACAATTCTCAATTCTCAAGTCTCATACTAATGCCAACGCAACAAAAATTTGTCTTCATGCGGGTTATTTGCGCCAAAAATGATTGGCTTTCACCAAACTGAATGATTAATAACCGTTAAATGCCGTTTTCAAAATTTCTCGAGTGCAGTTCACATTCCCATGTGGTTTCTTCTGGCTTTCTCAGTGGGTTGAAAACAAAACTGATGCTAGATTCGTTGACACACTTTTGTCAATCATTGGAAAATGGCTCTGTCAACCCTGTGACAATTAACTCCCTTTTGTCACAATATTTCCAAATGTTTTAAATATATAACATTCATTTTTAGAGATTCTTCTATATTTTCTTCAATATTTCTATAAAACTTGCTGTAAGGAAAGCGTTAACCCTTTCCCTCATACAACAATTCTGCAGCAGACGACTTTGAACATATTTTGTCAAAAAATAGAAAATCTCTATAATTGAATGGAAACCGATGACTCGAAGTGGAAAACATTGTGGCAAAAGGAGAATTTGCTTGTTTTGAGCAATTTTCTTCTTTAGTTGCCATGTTTTCAAAAAGCTTTCCTTCTATAGTTGCCATGTTTTCAAAAAGCTGTCTGCTGCAAAGTTGTCAGAAAGTGTCAAGAAAGCATCTAAACTGGTATATCAGATTCTATGTAAATAGACCTACAGTGTCAAATTGATTTAGTAAATAACCTGCCTACCAAACTGATTAAGACATATTACAGATAAAGTCATCACTCCATGGGTATACAGACAGAAAGTTAATCTATTTTGGGCTGGCCAAATGAGATATTAATTAGGCTGTTAATTGTTATTTATTGCAAATTTTATTTCAGAAGCAAATTATTTCCAGCCTATCAGAGAACGAAACAACCTTCAGTGGTTAAATTCTTTCCCACTTGCCAAATGAGAAATTCCTCATGATTAGCTATTTGTCCTTATTCCATAATGTTTTCAACTCTATTTAACCCTTTCCCTCATACGACATAGCTGCAGCAGACGACTTTGAACATATTTTGTCAAAACATAGAAAATCTCCATAATTGAATGGATAACCTATGACAAAAAGTGGAAAACATTGTGCCAAAAGGAGAAATTGCACGTTTTGTGCAATTTATTCTTTTGTCACTATGTTTTCAAAAAGCTGTCTGCTGCAGAGGCATTTTTGCCAAAGTTATTTTGAAGTTATCCCACATACAGATGTTATCCTCGACAGCATACAACTTTTGACGCAATGCTTTCATATTTTTTCAGTATTTATATCTAATTATCAATAGAGATTCTCGGCGTGTTTGACGATCGAGATAAAACTGCTCATAGAAACATGCCGATCTCAAAAGTCCTTGCTGGTCCAAAATTTACCAAAGTTGCTCTTCCAATTTTGAGGCTTTAACCCTTCACCCACATGTAGACACATTTTGATGCCTCTGAAGCAGACGACTTTTGAAAAAATTGTGGCAATTATTTTCATTATTTGCAATCGAGAATGTCCATATAAGTATCGATTGCCAAAATAGTTTCAAAGTTGTGGTGTTGTGTATGTGGGAAAATTTTAAATTTTAAACAAAATCATCTTTTTTTCTCACAATTTTTCTATTATGAATAAATCTATGTCACACCTCAAATTGTTCAGATATTTCAATTGTTCAAAGTTTTCAAAGCAGATGACTTGACTTTAATAGCATAATATCAACTCTTTAACAGCATAATATCAACGGTTTTAGCAGAAAGAATAATGGGTTAACAGTTTATATTTGGATGATAAGCACCTTTCATGTCTCCATAATATAAAGCCAGACCAGGGGTCCAGATAAGAAGGGGGGTTTACAGTAACTGTTGTTTTTTTCCCAAAATCTTTCTTATTATCCAACCAAACACTATGATGTGGTTACTCAAAAGAATCTTCTCATTGAGACGATTCTTTTGAGTACCCACAACATAGGGTTAGAGCGTCAAATCAGGATTTTAGAACATGCAAAACGTCCATTATCTAGAGCTCGGCCAGACACATTAATATTAGTTTACAGGCAAATTACCCCTTACCCTGCACCTCTACAAACAGTCAAACAGGAAACAGCATTTAGAATTAGCATCATTTCTCAATAGCTTTTTTAACTCTTATACAACTATGTGCACTTCAACCCTTTCCAAAATACAACAAGTCTGCAGGCTGCCAGACAACTTTGACAACATTAAATTTTAGTCAAAAATATGGAAACGCTCAATAAATGAAGGAATCATGTTTTCAAAATTGTCTCTGCTGCAGATTTGTTGCATGTGGGTTTACAACATAATAATGGAACATGACAATTTGCTCTTTTTTTTAGTAATTTCTCTTTTTCTAACAATGTTTTCAAAAGTCCACTGCTGCAATAAACCTGAAGTATAGTACAAACTGTATGCAATTGTTAAAACAATAAGCACTCTGTGCACCTACCTACTGAACAATTTTCCGCATAAAACAAATTCTGAAGCAAAGGACTTTGAAAACATCTAGACATTACTATTGAAAAGCTCTTATCACTTTCCCCACCTGTAGATACATTTTAACACATCTGCAAAAGATACAATGATAGACTCAAAGGGAGAAATTACTCATATGAGCAATTCCTCTTTTTGCCAATGTTTTCAACTCTTTTTATTGTAATTATATAGATTTTCCATAATTTTGCCTAAATGTTTTCCAAGTCATCTGCTGCAGATTTGTTGTATGAGGGAAAGAGGGCCAATCAAATTAAAAAATATATATATTGAAAGGAGTTGAAAACATTGTGTCAAAAGGAGAAATTGCTCCTTTTGTCACAATGTTTTCAAAAGAAGAGACATCGCAAAGCGTCATCATGAAGGCAAGGGTAAATGTGGGCAACTGGCATATTAACAACAGCAAATCATTAACTTCAATGTCAAACTCAACGATATGTTCTCAAGTTTGACCTCAAATGTCATTCATGAATACATATATATATATACAAAACGTAATGGATAGTGATTTTTTTTGTTTATTGCTTTATTCGTTCTTGTTTTTAATGACTACAATATATTTTCCTAATGCAAATGACTGCAGCAGTTGACTTTTGATATTGTGGGAAAAAAAGAAATTGCTATTTGATGTTTTATCCTCAACCCAGTGTTTTAATTTTAACCCTTTCCCTCATACAACAATTCTACAGCGAGGACTTTGAACGTATTTTGTCATAACATAGAAAATCTCCATAATTGAATGGATAACCTATGACAAAAAGTGGAAAACATTGTGCCAAAAGGAGAAATTGCACGTTTTGTGCAATTTCTTCTTTTGTCACTATATTTTCAAAAAGCCGTCTGCTGCAGAGGTGTCAGAAAGTGTCTATATGAGGGAAAAGGTTAAACTTTAAATTTCTAAATTTAAATTTCTCAAGACATTTCGTTGTGCTGTTTTCAAGGCAGCCAACTGTAAAATTTATGTAAACAGTAAGTCACAGTTTGCAGCGGCAATTATATTTCATATATCCTGCTTCATTCGAACAGCAGATATTGTACGTGATACACTTTCGTCAAAACAGTTTGGATCTTAGATCAGGTCTGATCTGAGATTGCAACTGTTTGACACTCAGGTACTGATTCAGCAAATATTTGAAAGAAACAGTGTAGTGATGAACAAGAGTGGAGCAAAGCGGAGAAAAAGGGGCATTACCGAATAATTGTTAAAGCCGGAGTTATATGACTGGTTATAGAAATGCGTATTGTTCCTAGGAACATGTGTACCAGGTTTCATTAGAAAAAAAAATTCTGAGTTATGATGTAAGGTTAAAGTTTTGTGACAATGCAGACAACTACGCCAAGGGTATCATAAAATCTAAACTTTTTTTAATTTGAAAATATCAGAAGAGCAAATAATGCTGCAGATGACATTATAAAGCAGACGAAAATAACATAGCATGCAATGAGTTAACCCTTTCCCTCATTCGACAATTCTGCAGCAGACGACTTTGAACATATTTTGTCAAACAATAGAAAATCTCTATAATTGAATGGATAACCTATGACTAAAAGAGGAAAACATTGTGGCAAAAGGAGAAATTGCTTGTTTTGAGCTATGTTTTCAAAAAGCCATCTGCTGCACAGGCATTAGAAAGCGTCTATATGAGGGAAAGGGTTAATATAAGTTCTTTCAAATTATTTATGGAGTATTGCTCTTTGTTGAGAACAAATATAATTATGAGAAGCCAACTATGTACACCAAGATTACACTGCAACAAGCTGATCTTTGACTTCAATATTTGCAAAATGTTATTCAATTATTGTTAGGTAAAGAAGAATAAGGGAATACTGTTGAAAGACCATACAGCAGGATAAATGTTAATCCTTTCCCTCATATAGACGCTTTCTGACGCCTCTGCAGCAGACAGCTTTTTGAAAACATAATAGCATAGGAAGAAATTGCTCAAAACAATCAATTTCTCCATTTGCCACAATGTTTTCAACTTTTATACATAGGTTATCCATTCAATTATAGAGATTTTCCATTTTTTGACAAAATATGTTCAGTCGTCTGCTGCAGAATCGTCAAATGAGGGAAAAGGTTAATATTGAATTCACTTACCGGTCTCTTTTTCTTCTTTTTCTTGACATTGTTTTGCTGCTTTGTTTTGTGTCTGGCCGGTGATATGGAGTTGTTTCTTTTCGGCTTTGATGCTGGTGTCTTACAGGTGAGCTTGCCTGCTGTGAATTTCTGTAATCAAAGTAAATGGAGTACATAAAAACATGTTCATTTACAGATGTTTTTTAATCAAAACCCTTTCCCAATAACTGCTCAAGAAATCTTCAGCAGACGACTTTGAAAATGTCTAAAAAAAAAAATATGGAATATGGAAATTCAATATAAATATAATAAAAAAGGGGCAAATGGTTTCAAAAGGAGGCTACTGCAGATGCATCACGTGTCTATATGATTGATTGGGGTTTAACAATTTCTCAGTCATATCACGGCGGCCAGTTCACCTACTCTTGTGTTTCCTGTTTTTTTCACACCAGTACTCCATACAACAATCTTCCCAAACAACTGGCTGCTTTTCCACATAGACTTAGCCCATTGGTGGAAGACGAATGATGCATATCGCATTGACTTTTGTCAAAGAAATTGGCCGAGCCGGGATTTGAACTCACAACCCCTGAATTGACAGCCCGCGTCGCTACCTACTGAGCTACCGGGGCACTATATGAGGGAAAAGGTAAACCAGGTTTCCACTCTTCACTCAAAATAAAATTCAAAAACATTTCAATCTTTCCCACATACAACTAATCTGCAGCAGACGACATAGAAAACATCTTGACTAAAACACAAAAAATCTCCATAAATAAAAGTTGAATAATTTGTGGCAAAAGAAAAAATTGCTTGTTTTGCGCAAATTCTCCCTTTGTCACAATGTTTTCAAAAGTCGTCTACTGCAGAGGCGTCGGAAACATCTGTAAGTGGGAAATGGTTAAAGGGATATTTCAAAGACATTATCTTAAATTTTCAATAACAACAATATGACAATGTTGATTGATTCATTAATTTTGACTGTTTTACAATCCAAGAATATTTCAGGGGATATTTCAAAGGCTTATTGTTTAGATTTTCAAATACCAACAATTTATCTACGTTGATTGAATTCATAATTTACAATCCAAGAATATGACAATTTAACCTAATCATTCACTTTGCATCATATGATCATTATTTACAAGCAATATAAACCAAGGTAAACTTCTAAGGATCTTAAAATATCTTTAAAAAAAAATCAAAAATTCAAGTACTTTTCCAGTTCTAAAAGAAAAGTGGAAACCCTACGATATGCACATCTGGTAGCAAACAACTATCGTAAACAATTTTTCCCCATAATGTATCTAAATCTGCATCAACGTTGTATTTCCATCATTCAAGATAATTGGATTTTTCCTCAGATGTTTTCAACCTATGAAAACAGTGAAATTGTGCATGTCCAATGGGAAAAAATAGAAATTGGTAAGCGTAACCAATGTAGATCCAGATAAACCTGTGTATATGCACAGTCTGATCAAGATCTACACTGTTCACATTGTAACATACAGAAGTTCATTAGCAACTCCCTGATAACTTTTTCACATTCTGTTAAGATTTAAGAGCGGATTGACAGTATGATCTGAACCTTCACCGTTCAGAAATGCCACACAAGACTGTATCGCATGGACAGGCTCAAATAGCCTTTCAGGTGGCCAGGTTTATTGACAGTATGTGGAGGAGTTAGTTGCTTTTATATGACATTGAACAGACAGCAATCAAATGTGTTAACCCTTTCCAACATACAATAAATTTGCAGCAGAAGACTTCAAAGACATCTGGTTAAAAACATGTTTATCTGCTATAAATGAAAGTTTTATCGTTGAATAGAGTAGAAAACATTGTGGCAAAAGGAGACATTGCTCAACATGAGCAATGTCTCCTTTTGCCACTATGTTTTCCTAAGTCCTCTGCTGCAGAGGCCTCAGAAAACGTCTTTATGAGAGAGGGTTCATCATATTAACCCTGCATGCCTTTTTTTTTTAATGGACTTGTCCAGCTTTGCATTTGGAAGAGTTCATTGCCATTATTAGGAGTATCAAAATATCACTGAAGGTGATGAATACCCCCAGCTCGTGCCTGACAATATACATATGTATGAGAAATTCAAGGGGCCATAACTCATTTAAAAATAATTCCAGTGCAACATGCCGACAATATGCACAACTAGGCTTGGTATCAATTATTCTTGTGAAGTTATATTGAATTCTGACCTAGGGTTGCTGAGAAAGTGTTCACAAGAAATGTCCACAGACCATCGGACCGACAAACCGACCGACCGACAAGCGTGACTCCTATATAGCCCCCATATACTATGTATCTAGGGGTATAAATATGGAGTTGGGTAGCGCCAACAAACAATATAGAGACTCAGGCATTTGACGGTGATATTTATCCGTCTAACCTGGCTCTGGTCCTGCCGACAAAAGCTTCGCAAAATTGTTTCTAGCAGATGAATGGTTAACAGTGTAAAGATGTTTCATATCTCTCTATGAACTTATATTGTGTATTGCCTTTTGCACCATTCAGCATATAAAAGAGCTGTCGCAGTTGAATTTATGTCCATAGATGACTTTTTGACTTGTAAATGAGACCTCTATCTCCTTTATATACATCTAAAAGTGCTGATTATTAATCCTTCTCAACTCTTTCTCACACTTTTTACCTCTCAGGGGTAGATTATTTTGGCAAAAGGAGACATTGATCATTATTGGCAATTTCTTGTTTTGCCACAATGTGTTTCATACATATAGATGCCGTCTCAAACACCTCTGCAGCAGACGACTTTTGAATTGATTGTGGCAAAAGAAGAAATTGCTCATAATGAGCAATTTGTAAGTTTGCCACAATGATTTCAACTCTATAATTCAATAATTAATTACTACATAGAGATTTTCAATATTTTGGAATTGATCATTTCAAATATCACACTTTCCTTTAAAGTGATTTGCCTTCTTCTTTTTTTTGTCAAGACATTTACTATTAATCATCTACTGCAGATTGTTTGTATGTTGGTTTGATTGATTGGGGTTTAATGCCGTTTTCAAAAAAAATTCAATCATATCACGGACGCCATTTTACCTACCCATATGTTTCCTGGTTTTCTCACACCAGTACTCCACACAACATACTTTCCAAGCAACTGGCTGCTTTTCCACATAGACTGTTAGCATATTGGGGAAAGACGAATGCTGTTTTTCAGTGATTTTTTGTCAATTGTAAGAAAGAATGCTGGCCAAGCTAGGGTTCGAACTCACAACCCCTGGATTGACAGCCCACGTCGCTACCAACTGAGCTACCGGGACTGTTTGTTCGAAAGGGTTTGATTACTAAGTGACACAGTTACACTTTCCACCCATAATACAATGACTTATCTTTCATGGAATGATTTATTGAGAATACGACATAGAAAACAGAAAGGATAGGTTCTATTAGACTATTAAAGGCAGTGTGGTCTAATTCCTTTATGGATCCAAACAGAGAGAATTGGTTGCTTTGATATAGACCAGACAGCCATTACATCATGTTATTAGCCTGTGTGTACCTCATTGCTGTGCAGCCATTTTGTCTTATGAAATAGTGAAAATGAAAATTTCCCACATGCAGATGCCTTTGGATGCGCTTGCAGTAAAAAAATATCAAGCAATTTCTCCTTTAGCCACATTGTTTTCACCTGTCCGCAATTTTTTGACATGATGTTTTCAAAGTTGTATGGTGTAGATTTGTTTGTTTTTGGGAAAGGGCCAATATGTATTCTATGCGGTAAATTGGGCTAAATTTTACTAAATTAGGAAACCCCTGTAAAATGAACACTTACTGTTCATGAACAGTACTTGTATAATTCATGCAAAGTTCAGGTACCTGTTTCATGAACAGTTCATGGGATGCATATGAAGATAAAATTGTACAAATTCTTAAAAAGTTCTTAAATGTGTAGTTCTTGAACAGGTCATGAAACATCCATGAAACATTGACATTAACAAATACATGAATTGTTCAAGAACTGAAAATTCATGAAATACTCTTGATTTTTGTTTACAACATGAACTGTTCAAGAACTATTTCCAGTGCAAATTCATTGTGCCATTTTATCTTCATGGAGTGTTCTTGAACAGTTCTAGAACTACTGTTCATGAACAGTTCAATAACTACAGTTCATGATATGCTCTAAAACATTAATCTACTGTATATTACTGTAAATAGGCTGAATTGGTAGATGTGTTCAGTTATGTGTGTTAATTAGAGAAGTGTCTCATTTTTATCATTGTTTAAGGGACGGGGTTGAAGCCAAGAGAAAACTAGCTACAATATTGAGCAATAAATCAGTATGTATCATATTTCTTATATAAGCCAGGTCCATGGGAAAAAGGTTGGCATTGTTGAACAATTTAGGTTCATCCCAGCCTGTCTTACGAGAATCTACACAAGTTGACAGAATTAAAACTTCTATCAAGCTTTTGTAAATGATATGAGGACAGTGAAGATCTTCATCAAACTGCGTTTATGCACAGGCTTATCTGGTTCTATACTATTTACAAATCCAAACTTGTACCTTTTCCTAATGGCATGGACAGGCCCATACTCCTCTATTTGGATGTTAGAATTTGAACAGATGAAATTGGGATCCTGTTGTATTTCCTTCAAGCCTTCCCCTGTGAAATGAACAATAACAGTTCATGAAATTCATGAACAATTCATGTTCAATTGGGTGGCGACCAGTGTACAAAATAGTCTGGGTGGACCCAAGATCCAGATTCTGTACAGAAGAAAATGCAGAGAGCCTGTGCAGATTATGTACAGAAAATATTCTGGTTCATTGAAACATAGTTGAACCAGAATTCTATAAAAAATATTTTTGATATGAAGACAATTGGCTTCTTCAACATGTGGCAATGAATACTTCAATAAATCACCAATATAAAAATGTTGTTTATGACATAGCACAATACAAATTGCTAGTTTAATAAACAATGTAACATTTAAGACATTTATGAAATGTGCCCTTCAAGTTGTTCATAAGAAATTACAAAAACTTCTCTGTGCCTTTGGAACACAACATATTTCTCCCACCAAAAAATGTAAAGGAAGCAGTGAACATTACTTACTTCTTTTTGAAGAGTTCCTGTGTTTTATGCTAGAGTTAACTCCCTTGGTATATTTCAAATTCAAGTTCAGTTCCAGTGGTATATTTGGTTATTCTACTAATATTCCAGTAACATAGCAGGTACCAATGAAATTTCACTGGAATTGCATTGATTTTTTTCACTAAGCCCTTTACTTTTGACAAGAAGATTTCAAAAGTTTTAACTATAACTTCTTTGATTCTAAAAGTGTTCTAGAACTAAAAGTGTTCTAGAAGTGATCTATAAATGTTCTTACTTCTCTATTCAGAATGGTAGTTTAAGTGATTCACAGAGTTAAAAAGTCATTGTAATTTAATTAAATATTATTTTAAAATCAGTGATATATCTATATTTAACTTACTATTCAAGAACAGAATAAGAACTTATAGGGTTCATTAAAATTACACTTGACTGATGTTTATGAACTTGTTAAGAATTTGCCTTGTTCTTCTTCAGTTCATGAACAAGTTTGTATATTATTTTTTAACTGTTCATTAACTAATGTTCTTGAACTGTGATTAAGAACTGTTTAATGACAGTTCATGAACAGTTCATCAGTGGCATGAAAAGTTCATAATTTTAAGAACAACATTTCACAGGGGAATTCAAATGACAGTTAATAAATCCAGTGCTTGAGAAGTTTGTGAACATTTTGTGATGTTAAGGCTCTAGAGCAGCGTACTTATACAAATTCAAGAACTACTTCTTGAACATTTCAGTTCTAGAAAGGCAATTTAACATTCATGAATAATTCAAAAACTATATTCAAGATTATTTATTGACTTCTTCATGGACTGTTACAATAAACATGTGATTGTCTTACTCATGTGTATCAATTTCCTTGAAGTGCAAATTTATCTTAAAGCCTCATTAACCTTTTCCCACAAACAACAAATCTGCAGCAGACGACTTTGGAAGCATCTGTCCAAAACTATGAAAAACCCTCTTCTTATTAAATACAGTTGAAAACATTGTAACACATGGAGAAATTGTTCTTTATGTTTAAATTACTCGATGATGTGCAGAGGCGTCAAAAAATTACAAATAACTTAAGGTCTTCCTTACACAGCAGACAACATTGGAAAGCATAATAATTATATTGTTTGTGAGCAATTTCTCATTTGCCACATTTTTTTCAACTCATAATTAAATATTTATTATTATACTTTAATTTATACAGAGTTTCCTAGATTGCAAATCATCTCCTGCAGATTTTCAGATTTGGTAAAAGGTTAACCCTTTCCACATACAGCAAATGTGCAGCAGACAACTTTGAAAACGTCTACACAAATAAGGAAAATTAATTTAATTGAAGGTATAATTACTGAAACAAGTTTTGAGCAATTTCTACCTTTGTCACAATGTTTTAAAAAGTCGTCTGCTGCAGATGTGTCAAAATGTGTCAAAATTTGACTATATGTGGGAAAGGGTTAAAAACCTAAGTTGCTTTCAAGAGCTTGTTTGTAACTCTGAAATAAAGGGCTGAGCCGTAAAGTACCTCAAGTGGTTATAGAATAAACAGGGAACACTTTTTCCTTCCTTAATTAAACCCTTGTCAAATTAATTATATATAAGTGCAGACAACATTTAATATAATCTACAGAAAACATTGTGGGAAAGGGAGAAAATAAAGATTTGTTTAAAATGTTTTCAACCCTTTCTTAATTTAAAAGATCCTAATATTGAACAAGAATTTCAAAGCTTTTCAACAACTGTGATTCATTGGCAGACAGTTTAACTCTTTCCCACATACAGACGCTTTCTGATGCCTCTGAAGCAGACAACTTTTGATTAATTGATTGGGGTATAACGCCGTTTTTAACAATTTCTCAGTTATATCACAGCAGCCAGTTTACTTACCTACTCATGCATTTCCTGGTTTTCTCACACCAGTACTCTACACAACAATCTTCCCAAGCAACTGGCTGCTTTTCCACATAGACTTAGCCAATTGGTGAAAGACGAATGACGCATGTCGCATTGACTTTTGTCAATCGTCGGAAAGAAAGTTGGTCGAGCCGGGATTCAAACTCACAACCCCTGGATTGACAGCCCGCGTCGCTACCGACTGAGCTACCTGAGAATTATTAACATCTTAACACTTTCTTCATACAAAAAATATGCAGTAGACAGCTTTGAAAAAAAAATCTAGCAATAAATGTGAGAATGTCCCTGAAAGAACTATTACTGAATAAAATTAAATTTAAGACTGAAGAAGAAATGGCTCATAATTCCTTTCCCAAAAGAACTTGTCTGCAGCAGACAACTTTGAAAACATCTTGACAAAAAAGTTAAAATCTCTGTAAATGTAAAAATAATTAAATCAGAGATGAAAAAATTGTAGAGAAAGGAGAAATTAAGCAATTAAGCATTTTCTCCTTTCGCCACAATGTTTTCAGAAGTTGTCAGCTGCAGAAGCATCAGAAAGTGTCTGCATGAGGGAAAGTCAGTTACCTGTATGAATGCCTTCAGAAATTTCATTTTATAAATTGTCACCTGAAGATGTGGGTCAAAATGCATCTGCATGTGGGCTCCGTTTAAAGAAGCATATTTGTTGTTTTGTTACATTAGAAAAGCAAAATAAAAGGGTCACTTATCAAAAGGAAAGCATAAAGAATAATAATTAAAGCTGTCTACCTTAACTGAAGACATATAACCCTATATAATCAATCCCTTCACACACACAAACAATCTGCAGCAGACGACATTGAAAACATCTATGGGAAAATGTTAAAATTCTTTCTTAATTAATGGAAATTCAATTCTTGAATAAAGTTTAAAAAACACTGTGGCAAACATAGAAATTGCTCATTGTGAGCAATTCCTACTTTTGTCACCAGAAGGCTACTGCAGTTTGAATGTGTTGATCTGTAAATGGGAAAGGGAATATCCTTGCTAACAATAAAAGTGAGCTGTTGACATTTCACTCTGTCAACAGACCTTTCTGTCAAAACACCCATTGCCCATATAAATCACCGGCACACTAATCTCTACAAATGAAAGTCTTTTTTGTTAGAGTTTAACGTCATCGTCAACATTATTTCAGTTATATCACAGTTCACTTATCATGATCCCTGGGTAAACAAACCAGTACTAGGCTAGAAAATGTACCTTGCCCAAGGGCACTGGCCATCATGAACGTCTTGCCGCGACTTGGAATCAAAACTGGGACGCCCGGTTCCAAATCCCCGACGCTAATCCCTTGGCCACGGCGGATTCCTACAAATGAAAGTATTATTCTTGAATAGTCTTGAAAACATTGTGGAAAAATGGAGAAACACTGCTACTTTTGTCAAAATATTTTCAAAAGGCGCCTCCTTCAGATGTGGCAAACTTGATACATCTTCATGATGGAAGGGGTTAACCCTATGCCCCATCTGAATTATGTGACTCACCAAAATTCAGAACAATTTTGTGAGGGTATTTTGCATTAATACAAAGCTAAATAAATAATATATCAGATTAAATCGGTTTTTTAAGTCATCCTGTCTTAATTAGTTACCCTTTCTAACAGACAGATGCCTTCTGACACCGCTGCAGCAGACGACTTTTGAAAACATTGTACAAGCATATTCTACTTAACCCTTTCCCTCATACAACAATTCTGCAGCAGATGACTTTGAATGTATTTTGTCAAAACATAGAAAATCTCCATAATTGAATGGATAACCTATGACTAAAAGTGGAAAACATTGTGGCAAAAGGAAAAATTGCACGTTTTGTGCAATTTCTTCTTTTGTCACTATGTTTTCAAAAAGCTGTCTGCTGCAGAGGTGTCAGAAAGCGTCTATATGAGGGAAAGGGTTAACTTTTGCTGCAGGCGATTAATGAACTTATTGTGGCGAATGGAGAAATTTCTCATAATGACCATTTTATCTTTTTGCCACATGTTTTTAACTCTGTTCCATTATCATAATTATACTCCAAAGTCCAAACGAGAGAAAATTTCTATAAATGAAAGCATGATTATTGAAAAGAGGAGAAATTGCTCATTATTTCAAAAAGTCGTCTACAGCAGAGGTGTCAGAAAGCATTCTGTATGTTGGAAGTGGTTAACCCTTTCCCTCACGTGTGAAAACGAACATACTTTGTCAAAAAATAGAAAATCTCTATAATTGAATGGATAACCTAAGACTAAAAGTGGGAAACATTGTGGCAAAAGGAGAAATTGCTTGCTTTGAGCAATTTCTTCTTTCATCTCTATGTTTTCAAAAAGCTGTCTGCTGCAGAGGCGTCAGAAAGCGTCTATATGTTGGAAACAGTTAATAGATGATGTTCCAACCATTTTTCTCGAAGTCATAGAACTGACATTTCATGAAATCTAAAAATAAAAGCCTCAACCAATTCAGATTAATATCATTTATTTCCTTATTATGCTGTATGTACTTATATTTCAGTATCACTTATTTCTCATTTCCTCTTCATACTTAACCCTTTCCCACATACAGGAAATCTGCAGCAAACGAATTTGCTAACAGCTAGAAAAAAATATGGAAAATCTCAAAAATTGAAGGTATAATTACAGAAAAGAGCTGAAAACTTTGTGGCAAAAGGAGAAATTGCTTGTTTTGAGCAATTTCTCCTTTTGTCACAGTGTTTTCAAAAGTCATCTGCTTCAGAAAGCATCTCAATGTGGGAAAGGGTTGATACTTAAGTACTTAGAATTGAAACGCTTTCCCTAGCCATTTTCCACATTATTATTGATGCTTTTTCAGACGCCTTTGCAGAAGATGGCTTTTGAGAACATAGTGGCAAAAGGAGAAATTGATCATAATGAACAAGATCTCCCAGTTGCCTCAATGTTTTCAATCCTAGTATTTAACAGTTATACTATAATTCAAAGCAATTTATTCATATCTTTGACTATATCATGATTCGTTCAAAGTCGTCTATTGCAGATTTGTTGTTTACAGGAAAGGGTAAACAGATCCAAATGTTGACATTTCTACTGCAAACTTTATCAGAACAAGAGACCCATGAGGATTTGAATTGCTCTACTGGCAATAGTCCATTGTTGGAAGACAAATGGAGCTTGTCACATGACATTTTGAAGTATTACTTTATCAGTGTATAAAGTACGATGTAGGATTAACCCCTCCAACATTGAACAAATCTGCAGCAGACGCGTTGAAAATGTCAACTAAAAAATATGGAAAATCTCTATAATTGTGGAAATAATTACTGAAAAAAGTTGAAAACATTGTGGCAAATGGAGAAATTGCTTGTTTTGAGCAATTTCTTCATTTGTCTCCATGTTTTCAAAAGTTGTCTGCTGCAGTGGCGTCAGAAAGCGTATATATGTAGGAAAGGGTTAGACAATTCCTGTTATTCAATGTTAATTCTACTGAATTTTATAATGCAAGGCCATCTGCCAAAATGTCAGTTGTTTTTCCAGAAAGGGTATAATGAGAAGGGTTGCAAGCACAGCCATTAATAGGAACTAATTCATTTCACTAATTAGAAACTGTCTCATGGCTATTCATATGGACAGTTTATTCTAATAGAGCATACACCAAATTCTTCAAAGGGGATTTAACCCTTTCCCACCTATAGACGCATCTGCATGAAGCTGAGAAAACCTTTGAAAACATCTTGACAAAATGGAGAAATTGCTCAAAACAAGCAATTTCTCCTTTTGCCACAATGATTTCAATTTTTTTTCCAGTAGTTATACCTACAAATTAAAGAGATTTTCCATATGTTTTCAGTAGACATTTTCAAAGTCGTTTGCAGCAGATTTGCTGTATGTGGAAAAGGGTTAAACCTTTCCCTCATAAAGACGCTTTCTGACGCCTCTGCAGCAGACAGCTTTTTGAAAACATAGTGACAAAAGAAGAAATTGCACAAAACGTGCAATTTCTCCTTTTGCCACAATGTTTTTTCACTTTTAGTCATAGGTTATCCATTCAATTATGGAGATTTTCTATTTTTTGACAAAATATACGTTCAAAGTCGTTTGCTGCAGATTTGCTGTATGTGGGAAAGGGTTAAACCCAAGAATGAAAAAAATATTAGGGATTAGACATTAAACTGGCCAAAGTCAACTCTTAGCCTGCTTCATTCATGAAAATAATTTCATCTGGCTTTTAACCCTTTTCCACATACAGCGGCTTTCTTATGCCTTTGCTGCAGAATGGCTTTCGCAAACATTGTGGCAAAAGGAGAGATTGCTCCTGAGGAGCATTTTCTCCTTTTGCCACAATGTTTTAACCCTTTCCCACAAGTAACATATCTGCAGCAGACAACCTTTGAAATCACATAGGCAAATATATGGAAAATTTCTATGAATGAAAGTAAACTAATGAATGGAATTGAAAACATTGTGAATGTATACATAGAAAGGTTAGAAATTGCTCTTTAAATTTTGCTGCTATGACCAATTTCTCCTCTTGTCAAAATGTCATCTGCAGCAGATACACCAGAAAGCGTCTGTGGAAAGGGATAAACTATTTTAAATAATTAAACTTTCCTATTTAATGATTTTCAACATTTTAACTGAGATATATGGTATAATTTGTCTGCTGCATGCAGCTTTCTTGTATTTGGGAAAGGGTTAACAAGTCTTAGCAATTTTATGAAGTGGATTTCTTTTCTTTTTCTTATGTTTTTTACAACCCTATATTTCAATTATATCACAAAAACTGAAACATTTATTTATGACCCCTTGGTCACAATCACTTATTTATGATCCCTGGGTGACAAACAAATACTAGGCCCCTCACACATAAGCATTCTACACTGTACACAGCAAGCCTGAATAAGGGAATTCCCAATCTAAAGACCCCCCAGGAGGCTCATATTACAGACAGGGCAGAATCTGTCAGTGGGTTTAATCAGGGACACTATATTACATATACGTAATATAGTGTCCCTGGTTTAATTAATTAACCCTTTCCCTCATATAGACGCTTTCTGACACCTCTGCAGCAGACAGCTTTTTGAAAACATAGTGACAAAAGAAGAAATTGCTCAAAACGAGCAATTTCTCCTTTTGCCACAATGTTTTCCACTTTTAGTCATAGGTTATCCATTCAATTACAGAGATTTTCTATCTTTTGACAAAATATGTTCAGTCTGCAGCAGACGACTTCTAAAATATTATCTGGTAAACCACTACTTAAATCAAATTTCAATCATAGAATAGAGTTGAAAACATTGTGGCAAAAGTTGTTTGCTGTAGATGCCTAATAATATGCGTCGGCAAGAAGAAAAGGGTTAAAGGATTGGTGAAAATTAGACATAGATATTGACAATTAGAAGATTATAATATTGTCCCTGTAAACGTAACCATCCCATGATGAACCCCGACAATAACAAGATTAGTTAACATTTGCTGCATACAAAAGATCAGCAGCCGACGACTTGGAGAACATCGAGTGAAAAACACAGAAAACCACTATAAATGAAGGTGTATAATTACTGAAAAATGTTTAAAGCCTTGTGGCAAAAGGGGAATTTGCTCATTATATATATATGGGCAATTTCCCCTTTTGCCACAAGGTTTTCAAAAGAGGTCAGCTATAAAGGCATCAGAAAGCATTTATACATGGGAAAGGGTTAACCCTTTACCTCATACGACAAATCTGCAGCAGACGACTTTGAACATATTTTGTCAAAACATAGAAAATCTCCATAATTGAATGGATAACCTATGACAAAAAGTGGAAAACATTGTGGCAAAAGGAGAAATTGCACGTTTTGTGCAATTTCTTCTTTTGTCACTATGTTTTCAAAAAGCCTTCTGCTGCAGTCGTCATATGAGGGAAAGGGTTAAACGAAATTTGGTAAGCTGATCTTGTTATGTAGTTATCATGCAATAGATCAATTTACAAGGAGAATGTTGAGCTGAAAACACAGAAGCAAAGGATAATATTTCACTTATTCTAGCAATAATCCATTCAATTAAGGGTGTCAAACTATCACAATACAGACTTTCTGTAGAGGGGCCATTACTCCAGTGTCTCAATTAATCTGCAGCAGACAACTTATGCCACAGTGATTTTAATTTTATTCAATAACTGTCTTTTAATTTTAAACAGTTTCCCCATTTTTGACTATAATTATGTTTTCATTGATCGAATGGTGTTTTACGCCCCTTTTAACAATCTTTCAATCATATCACGGTGCTTGCTGGCTACCAGGTCCATTTATCCCGACACCAGCCAATCTATTGTAATGCTATACCACGCAACCCTGAGCACCAAGGAGGGCAGCTATTACGTCCATTTTTAAAGTCTTTCAGGTATGACTCAACTTCAGGGGATCAAACCTGCGACTTCCCATGCCCAAGGCGAACTCTCTCTCTACCACTACACCACCGAGGTGGTAAAATTATGTGTTCAAAGTAGTCTACTGCAGATTTGTTGATTGATTTAAAAGTGTTGATCCCTCAAACAAACAACATATCTCAAGCATACAATTTTTAAAACACCTAGCACCACAACATAGGGCTTGCTTTAAAAATAAGAGAGAATTGTGGGAAAAAGAGCTGAACATCCTTCCTTATCTTAACCTCTTGTTACAGTCATCAAAAGTTGTATGTATTATGAAAGAAATATGCAGACACAATTAGGCGCATCTGCAGAGGAAGTCTTTTAAAAACCTTGTAGCTAAAAAAGAAATTGGTAATAACAAGCTATTTCATTGTTTGACACAAGTTGTTAAACTCTTTTCAATAAAAATCATTTCCAAGAGAGTTTTCATAAATTTGCCAATGTAATGCTGCAGATTTACTGTATGAAGCTAATTGGTTTTATAAGTTTTGGTTCTAAACAATGAAAGGTATATTGCTTGTTTCCATTACCTATTATATACAGTTTAACTCTTTCGCTCATACGACAATTCTGCACCAGACGACTTTGAACATATTTAGTCAAAAAATAGAAAATCTCTTTGATGAAATGGATGAACTAGGACTAAAAGTGGAAAACATTGAGGCAAAAGGAGAAATTGCTTGTTTTGAGGTAAATGGTTAAGGTTGTCTGCTGCAGATTTGTTCCATATGAGAATGGAAGGTTAACACTATGCCATTTCTGACTCTTCCAATTTGAAAATATTCTTGCAAAGCCTAAAATACTTGCATGCAGATTAATGTTTCAAATCAGTACTTTATCTGAAACCACATACATGGGAGTGATGTAATTTGTTCTTCTTACCAAACCAGACCCTAAGGTTATGATGATACTTAACCCATTCCCGCATACAACAAATCTGCAGCACACAACTTTGAAAGCATATTGGCGAAAACCTGAAAAATCTCCATAAAAGATGGCTTAGTTGTTAAATAAAGTTGAAAACATTATGGCCAAAGGAGAAATTGCTCAGAATTGTTGTATGAGGGAAAGGTTTAAATAAGTTCATTCAAACAAGAGATGCACATGATATCTTGGAACTCCTGAGAAGCATCATTATCCATTTCCTACTTGCAGACACATTCCCACGCATGTGCAGCAGACGTCTTTTAAAAACATTGTAGCATAAGAATAAACTGCTCTTGATGAGCAATTTTCCTTTATCCACAATGTTTTTGATTCTATTTAATACTAACACTTTTCATTTTTTTGGCTTAGGATATTTTAAAAGTCTGCTGCAGATTTGTTGTATATGTGGGAAATGGATAACCAAAAGAAATCAGGCACTAAATGTATTACTTGTAAAGCTGTGAACAGGTTTTATTGATCACGTTTGTCTGACAGACACCCAATATTAACTGGTTACTTCAGTTTACCTAGGCAGATTTAGACTGGGTGCAAGTGAACATTCTCCACTTCCTTCATATATAGGTATATATAAAGTAGTTTTAAACCCTTTCCAGAACGTGTCCCATTAGCTTAGTCGGTAGCAACACAGGCTGTCAAACGAGGGGTTGTGAGTTCTGATCCCAGCTCGGCAAACATTCTTTCTGACGTTTGACAAAAGCCTCTGTGACAAGTGTCATTCGTCCTACAGCAATGGGCAAACAGTCTATGTGGGAAAGCAGCCAGTTGCTTGGAAAGTATGTTGTGTGGAGTACTGGAGTGAGAAAGCTAGGAAACACATGAGTAGCTGAACTGGCTGCCATATGACTGAACATATGTTGAAAACGGCGTTAAGACCCGAATCAAAAAATCTCTCGGACAGAAACCAATATTAAACCTTTTCCACATACAACAATTCTGCAGCAGACGACCTTGAAATTATCAAGTTCAAAATAAAGAAACGCTCAATTAATGATATAATTATTATAATTGAATAGTGTTGAAATCATTATGGCAAATGGTGACATTGCTCATCAAGAGCAACTTCTCCTTTGGCCACAATGATTTCAAAATTCGTCTGCTACAGATGCATCAGAAATCTTCCATATGAGGGTAAGGGGTTAACTGGTTAATTCAGTTAACCTTGGCAAGAGTGCAAGAGAACATTCTCCACTTACTTCATACAGGTGATTTTCAACCCTTTCCCACCCACTTACAATCAACATTTTAAAGTGCGGCAAAGGAAGAAATGTTGATGTTTTGTCATTCATCCTAATGCAGCCTAACAGCCATGTTTTTTTCAATCTTAACCCTTTCCCTCATACGACAATTATGCAGCAGACTACTTTGAACGTATTTCGTCAAAACATAGAAAATCTCCATAATTGAATGGATAACCTATGACAAAAAGTGGAAAACATTGTGGCAAAAGGAGAAATTGCACGTTTTGTGCAATTTCTTCTTTTGTCACCATGTTTTCAAAAAGCCGTCTGCTGCAGAAGCGTCAGAAAGCGTCTATATGAGGGAAAGGGTTAAGGAACAATTCAACCAAATTATCTTGAAATCAGACACCCATTCAGAAAAGGAGAATTTAAATTGTTTTGTCAATTTAATCCTTTCTGATGCCTCCTGGTGGACACGTTTTTCCCCCCATGTTGACGCTCATTTTTAAAAACATTATGACAAATCAAGTAATTTCACCTGTTGTGATTTTCCAAGTTGTCTAATGCAGATTTGTTGCAAGTTGGAAAGGTTAACCAAAGAGTTTGCTTGAAAATAAAATTAAAGAAGGTCTCTGCCAAATTTATTTGAAATCAACAAGCAGATTCAGAGGAGTCATTTTAACCACTCTTTCTGATGATACCACGCAAAATAACTTCAAAATTGATTGAGATTGGATTCACTTGAGAGATCTTATGAACATTTAACCCTCTCCAAAATACAGATACATTTTGACAACTCTGCAGCAGACGAATTTTGAAAACATCGATGGCAAAAACTCTGGAACTGAAAAAAGTTCAAGACATTTTGGCAAAAGGGGAAATTGTTCATAATGAAAAATTTCTCCTTTTGCCAAAATGTCTGAACTTTTTCAGTTTCAAAGTTGTCTGCTGCAGGTTTGTTGTAGGTGGGAATGGTTTAAGACGATTGGATGAAAACTACAGTATTTAGTTTTCATTAAGTATTCTCAAATTTGACATAGTGACCTATATATTTTCTGATGATCAACTTAATTATGAAGATTGGGTAACCAATTAATGCAAAGCATGGCGGACGGACAGAAGACAGAGAAGTGAAGTCTCCATGTCTTACAGGCAGGCCACACAAAAATAGATGGGACTGTTTACATTCTACTTCACTCCAAGCCGGAACTCTATTTTATCAATGCACGATGTAACAGGCACATCATAAAGCCATACAAAGACAACAAAAGAAAACAGAATCACCTAGCATTATTGATCATAGAGTAGAGAAGAAAATTCCCCATTGATGGTACTTAAAGTTTTGTCTTGGCAGATTATTTAGACATGCTGAGAAGATGCACCTTTTACCAGGGGCCAAGATGAGCCAGATTGTTTGTTTGTTTTTGATTGATTGATTGATTAGAGTTTAACCCTTTCCCTCATATAGACGCTTTCTGACGCCTCTGCAGCAGACGGCTTTTTGAAAACATAGTAACAAAAGAAGAAATTGCACAAAACGTGCAATTTCTCCTTTTGTCACATTGTTTTCCACTTTTAGTCATAGGTTATCCATTCAATTACAGAGATTTTCCATTATTTGACAAAATATGTTCAAAGTCGTCTGCTGCAGAATTGTCGTATGAGGAAATATCATGGCTGTCTTATACCAGTCCTCCTCACAAGAGTCCTTCCAAGCAACTGCCGGTTTTTACACACAGACAGTAGTAGACACTAACTGTTGAATTGACTTTTGTCAATAATGTTGGTTGACCTGGGATTCAAACTCACATAACCTGGAGTTATAATAGTTACAACCATTTTGCTTGAAGCCCAGGATTTACATTGATTTTTTCACAGTTATGTTATGATGGTGATAGAACATTCATTCTTGACCACTGGGCAACTATTTAAAAGTAGGCTAGGAAATGTGCCTGGCTCAAGGAAAACCCATCATGACGGCTGCAAGCTAGGATTGAACATGGGACAACCAGACTTAAACCTTTCCCTCATACGACAATTCTGCAGCAGACGACTTTGAACATGATTGTGTTGTCAAAAAATAGAAAATCTTTGTAATTGAATGGATAACCAGTGACGGTACGACTAATTGATTTTGAGCAATTTCTTCTTTTAATTGTCACTATGTTTTCAAAAAGCTGTCTGCTGCAGGGGCGTCAGAAAGCGTCTATAATGAGGTAATGGGTAAAATCTCCAAATAAGGATTCGCCCTTTCCAACATATAACAATTCTGAAGCAGACAGCTTACAAAACAACATACGTTTCCTGGTTTTCCCACACCAGTACACCACACAACATACTTTCCAAGCAACTGGCTGCTTTTCCACATAGATCGTTAAACAGCCCATTGGTGAAAGACGAATGATGCAATGTCACAGTGACTTTTGTCTAACGTCAAAAAGAATGTTAACCAAGCTGGGATTTGAACTCACAACCCCTTGATTGAAAGCATGCGTCGCTACCAGGGCTGTGCTAAATACGCCTCATAAGTCACTTTATTTATCACATAAAGTGAAATACACCTCATAAGTCACTTTATGTGATAAATAGAATATCTCATGAGTGTTTATTTATAATCACTTTTAATAAACTAAGCTGAATATGACCTCAGTATAATTATCGGCGGCATTGTTTTACTGACAAAATTAAAATAGATTGGAAAAATCCGATTTTCTTTTTGTGTTTCGTCATGATCTGATAAAAAGAATCAGACTTTCGTTTTCAAATTCTTAATTTTTTTTTATTTTACTCATCCAAGAAATTTGTTATTAAGCTCGCCAAATAACAAATGTCTTGAACTCGTTTAATAAAACTTTATATGAAATGACAACTCGTGTCAGATCCTATATATATTAATTCTATTTCAAATTCTATTTCAAATTCTATTTCAAATTCTATATAAAATTCTATTTCAAATACTTTTTGTAGAACAAGTATTCGAAAAATGTTATTTATTAGTCATTTTACAACCAACCAACCAACCAGTAACATTAAACACTGAAAAAACCCTGTATTTACTGAATGAACTTTTTTTTTAATCACCCTTTATTCGATTTTCAAAATATTGGGAGAAATGATGATTATTATTTTAACAGTTATTTTACATTTTTACAGCATTAATTTTTTTAAATAACTGTTAAAAATAATAATCATCATTTCCCACCTGCAGACAATATTTTGACGTATCTACAGAATCCGAGGACTTTGCAAAACATTGTGGAAAAGGAGAAATAATTTGCTCATCCTTATCCCATTACTTCTGTTGCCACAATATTTTCAACTCAATTCAATGATTATACTGGCATGTGTAGGGAATTTCCTTATTTTCATCAAGACTTTGCTTAACCCATTACTTCACAGACGACATTTGACACCTGCTGTTGCAGACAACTTTTGAAAACATTGCAATAAAAGGTGAAATTGCTCAAAACAAGCAATTTCACCTTTTATTTCAATATTTTCAACTCTTTATCAATGTTGTTCTTTCAGTTTTCTAGATTGTTGAACTTGTTCGTCTGATGATTGTGATGCAGACGACCTTTGAAAAGCCATGTGAAATAATAGGTTAAGTCATCTGCTGCAGATTTGTAGTACGTAGGAAAGGACTAATCCACAAACCATGTCAAAGACATCTTAACAGTATGGCAAAATGAACAAGAGGCCCATGAGGGCCTATGCTCTACTGGCATTGATCTAGCTTGTTTCAAAAGGAACCAATATGTCATCAATATTCAAATACCATCTAAGTTTGGTGAAGATCAGATAGTAAATGGAAGCTCTATTGTGTTCACAAGCTGTATTATAGCAATTTTGACAATTTCAAGGGCCATAATCCAGCCATGCATGGGTAGATCTGGCCGTTTTTTAGAAATGAACCAAACTCTCATGGATATCTAACTACTGTATAAGTTTGATTGAGATACAATCAAAAATAAGGACTGTATCATGTTAACAAGCCCTTTTATAGCAATTTTGACAATTCAAGGGCCATAATTCAGTCATGCATGGGGCAGATCTGGCTTGTTTTCAAAAGGAATCAAGCTCTCATGGATATATAACTACTGTATAAGTTTGGTTGAGATACAATAACAAATAAAGACTGTATCGTGTTAACAAGCTCTAGTATAGCAATTTTGACCATTTCAAGGGCCATAATCCAGTCATGCATGGGCAGATCTGGTTTTCGAAAGGAACCGAGCTCTTATGGATATCTAACTACTGTATAAGTTTAGTTGAGATACAATTAAAAGTGAAGACTATATCGTGTTAACAAGCTCTTTTATAGCAATTTTGACCATTTCAAGGGCCATAATCCAGTCATGCATGGGCGGATCTGTGGCTGGTTTTCGAAAGGAACCGAGCTCTCATGGATATCTAACTACTGTATAAGTTTGGTTGAGATACAATCAAAAGTGAAGATTGTATCGTGTTCCTGTCCACTTTTTCTTCTTAATTCTCTCAACTACTGTCACAATGTGTTTGAAAATGTTTTTATTTTTTAGGGTATAATACTTGTTTGTCAAAAAATTCTTCATCTTGTGATTTCTTTTGGTCCTGTATAAATATGTTTGGTCCGGCAACTTTTAACCATCTGCCTGACCAAAGGACAGGCAGATATTTTTGACTTTCGGGAAGCCTGTAAGAACCAATACATTTGAGGAAAACAGTTTGGGAAATGATGCCAGCATTTTGCTGGTTAACATTGGCTACTTTCCTGCCATCGATGTTATAATATTTCAGAGATCTTGCATAGTAAAGGTGGGCATATTAATAGGTAACAAGGGATTAAATAACTGTATAAAGAAAGACTTTCTTTATCATTCATAGCTTTAACTTTAAGTTGTTCCTTAGTTCAGTTTCAATAAACCCTTTACTCCATACAAATTTCTAAAACCAATTAAATCAGAGAAATGAGCAGACAGCTTTTTGAAAACACAGTGACAAAAGAAGAAATTGCTCAAAACGAGAAATTTCTCCTTGTGCCCCAATGTTTTCCACTTTTAGTCATAGGTTATCCATTCAATTAAGGAGATTTTCTATTTTTTGACAAAAAATGTTCAAAGTCGTCTGCTGCAGAATTGTCGTATGAGGTAAAGGGTTAACCCTCTTTCTGACGTCTCTTCAGCTGCATGACTTTTGATAATATTGTGACAGAAGGAGAAATTGCTCATAATGTTTTGAACTCTTTTCAATAATTTACTCTTTTCCCACATACAACAAATCTGCAGCAGTCGACTTCAAAAACTTCTAGCCGGAAATACGTAGGGAAACTCTTTTTAAATGAAGGTATGATTATAGAATAAAGGCGAAAAGTGACAAAAGGAGAAATTCCATGTTTTGAGCAATTTCTCCTTTTGTCACTGTTTCAAAAGACGTCTGCTACACACGTCAAAAAGTTAACTTTGATTTAGAGAGATTCTCCACATTTTTGCCTTCATGTTTTTCAAGTACTTTGCTGCAGATTAAATTAACCCCACTTGCAGATGAATTTTGACGCAAATGAAGCAGACAACTTTGACAACATTATGGCAAAAGATGAAATTTTTCTATAATAGAATATACTTATATTTATAGATCTTCCATATGGTTTGCAGCCGACATTTTCAAAGTCGTCTCAGCAGCTGCCGATTTTTTGCATGAGGGCCTTTTTCCTGCAATACCTTTCTATCACTGTATTACATTACTGTATAAAACGGAGCCCACCTTCGTAGAGAGGTTACCATTGAGGATTTGAAACTGGGCGTCCAGGGTTCAATCCCCAGTCATGGCATGAAAGTCATGGTGGAATAATGTGCCCACGGGCAAGGCATATTTTCTAGCCCAGTACTGGTTTATTTACACAGGGTTCATGGATACGTGAACTGTCGCCGTGATATAACTGAAATAATGTTGAAAATGGCAAATGTTTTCAAAATTTGTTTGCTGCAGAGGCATCAGAAAGTGATTGTGTGTGGGAAAGGGTTAAATTCCCCACATGCCTACACATTTTGATGCAATCAACAACAGACAACTTTTGAAAATATTGCAGCAAAAAAAGAAATTACTCTCATAATGAGCAAATTCTTCTCAGCTGGTAATTATTGACATAAAATAAGGTGTAAAAGCTTATCTGAAGTTTGCAATATGTCTAAAAAAGATCCATCAATTTGTAACCATGTTCAAAATTGAGATACTATTGTCAAACCCTTTACATTTACCCTTAAACTTTTCCTAGGTGGGGCAATCCAACATCTTTAAAACAAAATACAGCAATCTCTATCAGTGAAAGTATGATCACTTAAAAGATCTGAAAACATTGTGACATGAGGAGAAATTGAAAGTCAACAGTTCAGATTGACATTATGTTTTACACTTTAACCCTTAACCAACATACTTCAAATCTGCAGCAGAAGATCAACTTATATTTACTTCAAATCTGCAGCAGAAGACTTTATAAACATATTGTTAAAACTGAGGTAAACCTCTATTAATTTCAATTAAATAATTAAATAGAGGTGAAAAAATTGTGACGAAAGGATAAATTGCTCATCATGATCAATTTCTCCTTTTTGTTATAATGTTTTCAAAAGTCATTTGATGCAGAGGCGTCAGAAAATGTCAGTATGTGGGGAAAGGGTAAAAGGTAACACTTTGACCCCTGAGAATGTTTTCACCCTTACTCAACAGTTCATACAAACAAATTAATCATGCCACATATTTGTCAATTTGCCGATCTCATGTATTCATAGTCGACTTGGTCAGCTGAAAAGGGTCAATATTCCCTAGTACATCTTTTAAAGCCTTTCCCATATGCAGATACATTTTTTTCATTTCTACAGCAAGACGTCTATTAACCCTTTCCCTCATATAGATGCTATCTGACGCCTCTGCAGCAGACGGCTTTTTAAAAACATAGTGACAAAAGAAGAAATTGCACAAAACGTGCAATTTCTCCTTTTGCCACAATGTTTTCCACTTTTTGTTATAGGTTATCCATTCAATTATGGAGATATTCTATTTTTTGACAAAATACGTTCAAAGTTGTCTGCTGCAGAATTGCCGTATGAGGGAAAGTGTTAAAGCACAGTTATAAAAGGGGAAATTCTATCCTACATTTGCCACTATGTTTGTTTCAAACCCTATTCATATCAAAAACAAGTTTCATTTTGAAGAGATTTAAATTTCCATTGTTTTATAGACGTTATCAAAATCATCTGCCATTATATTTTGCTTGTTTGTAGCTTTAACCCTTTCCCTCATACAACAATTCTGCAGCAGATGACTTTGAACATATTTTGTCAAGAAATAGAAAATCTCTTATCTTATAATTGAATGAATAACCTATGAGTAAAAGTCAAAAACATTGTGGCAAAAGGAGAAATTGCTCATTTTATTCAATAATAATTTGTTCTTTCATGTATTGGACTAAATGTTTTCAATTGAGTTGTCTGCTGCAGATCTGTTGTATGTGGGAAAGGGCTAGCAAATAGTGTAGGAAAAAGAACTAGAGGCCTACAATGGTCAGTATCCCTTCAAAGCCATAAGGCAAAATAGCACAGCAGGTTTTTTCGACAAATCAATATGGCTTAACGAATCTGGTAGAGTTTTATAACCCAAGGATTATTTCAACAAAATTATTTGTAAATCAGCCAAAAACATTCACTGCCGATGAATTTTTTTCATTTGGTTACCATATGGCAACCAGAATAATTGACCTTTTGTCACAATGTTTTTTTACAATCCTTCCGTGAAGACCTGAGAGTCCTTCTTGTGATGATGTGAGCTATTAAGGATACCGATAATGTGCTGCAGTGACAAATACTTACCAGAAGTTATTACAGAAGTCCTCTGCTCTTACAGGTGCCTCAAAATGTAACTGCATGTGGGAAAATGTCAAGTCTGTATAACCCTTTCTCACATAAAACAAATCTGAAGCAGACGACTATTTATCGAGACAAAAATATGGAAAATTTCTAGAAATGGATGTCACAATATCTATTGCATAGTAGTGAAAACATTGTGGCATAAGGAGGAATCCCTCATCACGAGCAATTTCTCCTTCTGTCAAAATGTTTTTAAAAGTTGTCTGCTTCAAAGACTTCAGAAAGCGTCTGTGTTTTTTGTGTATGTGAAAAACGGATAAGGCAGACTGACAGTATTTTATGCGAGTATTTTTATGAATGTATGCAGTGTGTACTGAGCCTTAATTATTCCGGGAGTTGTGAACAGTAAATATTAAAATATCACCTCCGTTAACGGGGTGGTTAACTTATTAGAGAGAGACAGGAAAATTATCTATCCTTTCCCACATACAACAAACCTGCATCAGATGACTTTGAAAACATCTTTAACCCTTTCCCTCATACGGCAATTCTGCAGCAGACGACTTTGAACGTATTTTGTCAAAAAAAAGAAAATCTCCATAATTGAATGGATGACCTATGACGAAAACTGGAAAACATTGTGGCAAAAGGAGAAATTGCACGTTTTGTGCAATTTCTTCTTTTGTCGCTATGTTTTCAAAAAGCCGTCTGCTGCAGAGGCGTCAGAAAGCGTCTATATGAGGGAAAGGGTTAACCCTTTCCTGCATACAACAAATTTGCAGCAGACGACTTCCAAAACTTATTGACATATAGAGTTGAAAACACTATTATGGCAAAAGGAGAAATCGCTTGTTTTGAGTAATTTCTTCCTTTGCCACAATGTTTCCAAAAGTCGTCTGCTGCAGATGCCTCAAAATGTGTCTACAAGTGGGAAAGGGTTAACCCTTTTCCACATGTAGACAACTCATATAATGAGCAATGTCTCCTTTTGCAATTATGTTTTTCAACATTATTGGATGGTTCTACACTTAACATTGATTTTCCATGTTTTTGACTTGTTTAATGTTTCCAATGTCGTCTGCTGCAGTTTTCTTGTATATTGGAAAGGGTCATCTTTTACCTACAATGCAGAAACAGTTTGATGCATTTGCAGCAGACAACTGTTTAAAACCATGTAACATATGGTAAAATTGCTCTTAATGAAAACATCTCATTTAGTAATGTGGAACATCTCTATATAAATGCACTTATAATTTAATATTGAACTGAGCTGATAACATTTTGGCAAATTGAGAAATAAGCTCATTAGGAATAATTTCATTCTTGGCCCCCATGTTTTAATACATTTACATCAGCTGATTGCCAGATGCATTAAAATGCATCTACCTTGTTGGAAAGGATAAATGGATAAAGCCTCATTTCATGACTGTCTGCCAGCTTTACATGTTAAAATAACAAACAGTGCCAAAAGGCAACATCAATATTCACTCTCTCCAATGGAAATTAGAGTACTGCATTATTGTTTCCCTATCGTTTCTATAAGGTTTCTCTTTTAAATAACACAATCCAATTTATTTAGCGATTCCTTCTTTGCCGACAAGGTTTTTCAACTTTTGATGACACTTTCAACTTTCCAGCTGTTTAAATCATTTCCAGATTTTGTATAATCCTTTCCAACGAACATACAGACGCTATTTGACACCTTTACAGCAGACGACTTTAAAAATCTGTGGCAAATGGAGAAATTGATCATTCTGCTCAATTTCTCCATTTGCCACAATGCTTTCAATTCTATTCAATGATTAAGCTTTCATAGGTTTATCATCATTTATCCAGATCATTTTGAAGTCGTCTGCTGCAGATTTGTTGTATTCCGGAAACAGTTTAAGGAAGATGAGTGAGTACATTTAACCCTTTCCAAAATACAGACGCTTTCTGACGCCTCTGCAATAGAAGACTTTTGAGAATAGGGATAAATTACCGTCACAATGTTTTCAAAAGTCGTCTGCAGCAGAGGCGTCAGAAAGCGTCTATATGTGGGAAAGGGTCAACATGTTAACAAACATTCCTGTAAAGTTCCATACTGTTACTTCATATACTAATTTGGACAACATGATTGTGTGACAGCCAGACAGACATGAACAGTATTATGCGACCCTGCATTTTCCAACCAATAATACACAGTGTGCATCCCATCCCTTCTATCGTATTTACAATGAGTGGTCGGAGTTATTCCAACACACTGAAAATCAATCCAATATCTCACACTGGCTAATTCAAGCTCTCAAAGAAAAAACATCTGTAATCAATGTATGGCCGTCATGTGTTGTAAACATCAGATTTTCTTTTGGTTTCATGCAATTTGCAATGGTATTTCAGTCTTCACCAAAGATATAATTATGAAAAAGAGTTTAGGTTGACGTAAGAAGAGATATTTTGGGTAAAAGAGCTGTATACACCTCTATATGAGCCGTTCCAACATTATTGACTCTGCGTAATGTATCAACCCAGATCCGCCTGCGTGCAGGCCAACTCCGGGCCAAAACATTCCGTCTCAGTGTGCTTGAGGTATACTGGTATTGGGAAATGATACCTGAAACAGAAAATCCACAGGAGGCGAAAAGTGTCTGCCCTGGTTAGCCTGCGTGGCATGCTTAGGCTGATCTGTGTCGATACTTAATGCAGAGTCCACAATGTTGGTTTGCGCATGGAACGGCTCATATCATCGTGACAGAACACTCACTCCGAGGTCCAGATGTAGAAGTGCATACAGCTCCTTTCCCCAAAGTATCTCTTCATATGTCAACCTGAACACTTCTAAATGCATTATCCCTCGCTGACAAAAATAGTAATGTATTGGGTTTAGGAAATGTGCCTTACCCAAGGGCACTCAACCATTACCATGGTAAGTGAACCCAGACACCTAACAACAATAATAAATCTTATCAATGCAGCACATGTAACCTTTTCCTACACAGAACAAAATTTAGAAACATGCATATATTAAAGTGTAACCAGCCCCACGTTTTTCAACCAATGGAGAGGACTTGAACAATTATTGTAAAACTATTTCTGCTGGTTTGTCCGTTTGTATGGTATTTTACGCCGCTTTCAACTGGGTCACTTATCAGTACTACTGGTCCATTTATCCTGACACCAGGGAGTCGGTCATTATGCCAACCCCACAACGGTGACAACCCTGAGCACCAAGAAGGGAAAGCCATTACTACCATTTTTAAAGTAGTTGGTATGATCCGGTAGGAGATCGTACCCGCGACCTCCTGCACCCGAGGCAGGCACTCTACCACCGAGGTGTTATAATATTTCTGGTAATGTCAGGTGACCTCAAAACACATCTAAGATACATAACCCCAAACAGATAAATACTTGTCATCAACCAGAGAAGGAGAGTACCTATTTCAAATTCCAAAACCATTATTTGAACATCAAACATTATTCTGTGGGTACTCAAAATAATCGCCATAGTAAGACAATTGTATTGAGTACCAACAACATAGGGTTTGGTTGAATAGTAAGATAAATATGGTAATTAATTTGTCTGCTGCAGGTATGCTGTATTAGAGAAAGGGTTAACCCGTTCCCTCATATCGACGCTTTCTGACACCTCTGCAGCAGACGGCTTTTTGAAAACATAGTGACAAAAGAAGAAATTGCACGAAACGTGCAATTTCTCCTTCTGCCACAATGTTTACCACTTTTTGTCATAAATGGATAACCTATGTTTTGACAAATAACGTTCAAAATCGTCTGCTGCAAAAATGTCGTATGAGGGAAAGGGTTAATTGATATACTGTGGGAATCAGGAGCATTTATTCAAAATCAGTTATTTATCTAGCCCTCTGGACGGGGCTCAGGGAGAAAAAGGGTGAAGTCAAGTGGGAAAATTATCTGTTTTCCAACTACAGAGTTAGCAAGCAGCAGTTTAAACCATTTAGAGAAATTTTATATATCGGGCTTCTTTAGTGAATACACACAAAGACTTCCTAGGAAAAGAAAGACATAAAATCCTTGACGGAACTATAATCAACTTGACCTTTCACCCATGACATAATGTAAACTGTGATATTATTGGTTAAATTTACAGTAACTATACATCTAATAAAAATACTGTAAACGTGGTTTTGAAAACATGAAGACTGTAATCCACTTTCACCACTGTTAACCCTTTCCCACATACAACAAATCTGCAACAGACGACAGGCAAAAACATGGAAATTTGAGAACATTGTGGCAAAAAGAGAAAATGCTCATCGTGAGCCATATCTCTTTAACCCTTTCCCACATAAATACGCTTTCTGATGCCTCTGCAGCAGGCGACTTTTGAAAACTTTTTGACAAAATGAATGAATGTATATTGTTTTATGGCGCATCGACAGCTAAGGTCATTTAGCGCGCAATTAAATTTAATTATTCATGATCCCTGGGTAAACAAACCAGTACTAGGCTAGAAAATGTGCCGTGCCCAAGGGCACTCCACCATGACCGTAGTGCCGCGACTGGGGATCGAACCCGGGACACCCGGTTTCGAAATCCCCGACGCTAACCACTCGACCACAGCGGATTCCGTGACAAAAAGAAGAAATTGCTCAAAACAAGCAATTTCACCTTTTGACACAATGTTTTCAACTTTTTTCAATAAGTATGTCTTCATTTAGGGAGATTTTTCATATTATTATTGAGATGCTTTCAAAGTCATCTACTGCAGTTTTGATGTATGTGGGAAAGGGTTAAGCAACAAATTTAACAATGTTTTTAAATCGTCTGCTGCAGATACATGGGAATGTGTCTACAAGTGGGAAAAAGAGTTCACAACAATTTTTCTAATTTCCCAACAACTCCCCTGTTGTTAGCAAGTCTTACCAGACAATGTTAGTGTCCATTATAGTTTACCTTTGGCTTTGTTTCTCATCTTCAGTAATATCACCTTTTTTTCAGTCAACATTTCAGCCGATTTAAACTTATCCCTTACCCACATACAACAAATATGCAGCAGATGAGAAAAATCTCCATAAATGGAAGTTGAATTATTAAATAAGAGTTGAAAACATAGTGGTAAATGGAGTAATTGCTCATTATGAGCAATTTCTCCTTTTTTTTACATTGTTTTCAATAGCTTTCTACTGCAGAAGAGTCAGAATGTGTCTGTATGAGGGAAAGGCTTTTTCCATTACGAAGCATTTCTCCACATGCAAATGCATTTTGACACATCTACAGTAGAATATTATGAAACATTGTGGCAAAAGAAACACTTTCACCAGTTTTCTGGCTCTTATTTAGGTCTTTATTTCACTCACAAACCTAACAAGATATTTCTAAAAAGCATATGGTTTAAAAAGCAGAAGGATTTTCAAAGCTGTTGGAACTCACTTACCTGATAAGCTTGGCATCATATATTTTATTAAATAACTATGTACAGTCAAATCACCTGTCTATAGCAACCACACTTTTTAATTTCCCAATAAGACATTTTCTTCACAAATAACCCTGTAATTTAAGACCACCTGTGAACAAAGACCAGATTGTTCTCTTGCCATGGGTGGTCCACTGTATATGTTTTTCTCACCTTAATACTCATGCCGAGCGTGAGGTAAACAATGTCACCAAACAACAACAACAACACTCAAACAAGAGGGCCATGATGGCCCTGGATCGCTCACCTTAATTATACAATGTACTGCAATGCAAAACACATCAAGACAATTATTCTGAATGCATCCTCCACAGTGTTAACCCTTTCCCACTTATATACGCATTCCCCCGCCTCTATCCATTCCCCAATAGATACGCAAACGCCCGCCTCTATCGATTCCCCAATAGATACGCATTCGCCCGCCTCCATCCATTCCCCAATAGATACGCATTCGCCCGCGTCTGATTTTCAACAGCTTAATTCTCGACTTTTCCGTAAGAAAATTACTCCCGAAAGTTAATAAACCTAAACTTCAATTATTCAAAATGCAGTTCCAAGGATCACAACATATTGTTACTATATAAAGTTTGCCAGTAAATGATAATATAATACCATGCTGTGTATTTCTGTATGCGCAATTCTTACACTGCGTGTCCATGGAAGGTAAACAAAAACACGACCTTGGCATGTGTAAAAAACATTCGAAATTAGGAAATTCTATAAAGTATAATCATTGCAAACAGTTGAAAACATAATGGTAATGTTGAAAACATTATGGTAAAAGGAGAAACTGCTAATTTTGAGCAAATTGCTGTCTCCTTTAGTCACGATGTTTTTCAAAAGTCGTCTGCTACAAACGCGTCTTCAACAAGAAAATGGTCGGCGTGTTCAATAAAAGGGTAAATTCATTTTTTTATATTCGACCAAACTTTCAAAATATTTATAAATTTGTTTGTTAGATGATGAATTTTAAAATAATTTCTCACAAACCTGCATTAAAATCCCTTGTAATCCAAATGATTTCTCACAAACCTGCATAAAAATCCTTTATAATCCAAATGAAATCATCCAATTTCACAAACACAAAAGGTCACAGATTTTAACACCGAATTTTGGGAGAGCCTATGGGAAATGCTTACGTCATAGCGCGTGAGCATTTTACTCAAGTGAACTGCGTCAGCACAATCCCCCCCCCCCCCTTTCGTATGGTGTGACACAAATCCTTTACACAACACATTTGGGACAAATGCTGTGTGCAGCAAGTGAAATAGATTTTCCGAATTTGTCATGTGTGGATAATGGATAATCCAAATTAATTGGTGGGTATACTGATACCGGTACTTATAATTGAAATAAAACGGAATGGGGTGCAAATAAAACATAACGGACGGTTTGGACAATTAACCCTTTCCCACATATGGCAAATCTGCACCAGACAACTTTGAAACTATCTAGGCAAAACTGTGTACAAAACTCTTATGGTTGATTAGATTTTGACACTATTTCAATAATTTTCAATCATGTCACGGCGGCCGTGTTCACCTTCCCATTATGTCTTTATTACAACAGTACAACCTGTATGGCATCGTATAGAAATTAAGAAGAAAACAATGTGTCAAAAGGCGTCAATCACATTGTACTGTTGTTTATTGGAATTTAAAGGTCATAAAACTCAATCAAAAAACCATCAAGCACCGATCTGGCTTTGATACGCTGATTGGTAGCATCTGCTGGCATGTCCATTAAATTAGGGGTAATAAAATAATGAAATGACCATCATGCAATGCGTAAAATGTTACAGACTGACAAAAGACTATGTCAGTTCGTTTTAGAACAATCAATTGATCAGATCAATTAGCTTACACTTTATAATTAGTTACTGAAATATTATGTCTGTATTTAAAGATGGCTGATTTTGTTGATTCTGTTGATGAGTCTCTTTTCTGATTAATGTTATCATTCAACAACTATCCAATCATCCAAACTCATTCATTTATGTGTTTCCTTATTGAGATTTAACATTTAAATAGTTTATTTAGTATTGTGTTTTTTACTAATATAAGCATTACAAACACAAATGTTCATTTAATTTATCACAGTAAAAAACACAGAAAAAACATCTATCCCCTATTCTTCATTCCATGTCTTAGATACTATACTCTTCCAATGATATATTTTTTTTATACCATTAGAAAGACAATTTAATTGGCTACAGACTTTATCCTTATACAAAAATTGTTTAAACAATATTTGATACAGTAATAGTGGTATAAAATAGACAGGTGTCAAATCAGTACATTTTTCCAATAATGTTTATGGAAATGGTGTCACTTTTTTATCATTAGTTTATTGGTTTTTTGTTATCAGATAGCATAGCCTTATATGGAGATAAGGTAGTAAAATAGCCAATTCTCTAGGTGGGAAAGGGTTAACAATATTTTCCTTTATTTTGCCTAGTGATCTATATTTTTTTACCTGATATGACCCATATTCCTACATGGACTAGATATCATTAAGACAACATACTGACAAAGTTTCAACTTGCTCAAAGTAAAAATGCGGCCTCCGGAGTTTGAACAATATTTTCCTTTATTGACCTAGTTTCTGATCCAATATGACCCATATTCGAACTTGACCTAGATATAATTCAGACAAACATTCTGACCAAATTTCAAGCTGCTGAAGCAAAAAATGTGGTATCCAAAGTGTTCACAAGATTTTCCTTCAATTTGATCTAGTGACCTAGTTTTTGACCCGGCATGACCCATATTCGAACTTGGCCTAAATATCATTCAGCTCAACATTCTGAACAAATTTCAAGCCGCTGAAGCAAAACATGCGGCTTTTACAGAGTTAACAAGATTTTCCCTTAATTTGGCCTTGTGACCTAGTTTCTAATCCAATATGGCCCATATTTAAACTTGACCTAGATATCTTTAAGACAAACATTCTGACAAAATTTCAAGCTGCTGAAGCAAAAAATGAGGCATCCAAAGTGTTAACAAGATTTTCCTTCAATTTGGCCTAGTGATCTAGTTTTTGACCCGGCATGACCCATATTCGAACTTGGCCTAGATATCATTCAGCTCAACATTCTGAACAAATTTCAAGTTGCTGAAGCAAAATATGCAGCTTCTACAGAGTTAACAAGATTTTCCCTCAATTTGGCCTAGTGACCTAGTTTCTGACCCAATATGACCCATATTTGAACTTGACCTAGATATCTTTAAGACAAACATTCTGACCAAATTTCAAGTTGCTGAAGCAAAAAATGCGGCATCCAAAGTGTTAACAAGATTTTCCTTCAATTTGATCTAGTGACCTAGTTTTTGACCCGGCATAACCCATATTCGAACTTGACCTAGATATTTTTAAAACATTCTGACCAAATTTCAAGTTGCTGAAGCAAAAAATGCGGCATCCAAAGTGTTAACAAGATTTTCCTTCAATTTGATCTAGTGACCTAGTTTTTGACCCGGCATGACCCATATTCGAACTTGGCCTAGATATCATTCAGCTCAACATTCTGAACAAATTTCAAGTTGCTGAAGCAAAATATGCAGCTTCTACAGAGTTAACAAGATTTTCCCTCAATTTGGCCTAGTGACCTAGTTTCTGACCCAATATGACCCATATTTGAACTTGACCTAGATATCTTTAAGACAAACATTCTGACCAAATTTCAAGTTGCTGAAGCAAAAAATGCGGCATCCAAAGTGTTAACAAGATTTTCCTTCAATTTGATCTAGTGACCTAGTTTTTGACCCGGCATAACCCATATTCGAACTTGACCTAGATATTTTTAAGACAAACATTCTGACAAAATTTCAAACTGCTTAACCCTTTCCCACTTACATACGCATTCCCCCGTGTCTATCGATTCCCTCATAGATACGCATTCCCACGCGTCTCACGGTTCCCTCATAGATACGCATTCCCCCGCGTCTGATTTTCAACATCTTAATTCTCGACTTTTCCGTAAGAAAATTATTCCCGAAAGTTAATAAACCTAAACTTCAATTATTCAAAATGCAGTTCCAAGGATCACAACATATTGTTACTATATAAAGTTTGTCAGTAAATGATAATATAAAACCGTGACTGTGTATTTCTCTATGCGCAATTCTTACATCGCGTGTCCATGGAAGGTAAACAAAAACACGACCTTGGCATGTGTAAAAAAGTTTTTTAAAACATTAGAAATTAGGAAATTCTATAAAGTATAATCATTGCAAACAGTTGAAAACATAATGGTAATGTTGAAAACATTATGGTAAAAGGAGAAACTGCTACTTTTGAGCAATGTCTCCTTTAGTCACGATGTTTTTCAAAAGTCGTCTGCTACAAACGCGTCTTCAACAAGAAAATGGTCGACGTGTTCAATAAAAGGGTAAATTCATTTTTTTATATTCGACCAAACTTTCAAAATATTTATTTGTTTGTTAGAGAATGAATTTTAAAATAATTTCTCACAAACCTGCATAAAAATCCCTTGTAATCCAAATGATTTCTCACAAACCTGCATAAAAATCCTTTATAATCCAAATGAAATCATCCAATTTCACAAACACAAAAGGTCACAGATTTTAACACCGAATTTTGGGAGAGCCTATGGGAAATGCTTACGTCATACCGCGTGAGCATTTTACTCAAGTGAACTGCGTCAGCACAAATCCCCCCCCCCCCCCCCTTTCGTATGGTGTGACACAAATCCTTTACACAACACATTTGGGACAAATGCTGTGTGCAGCAAGTTAAATAGATTTTCCGAATTTGTTATGTGTGGATAATGTATGGATAATCCAAATTAATTGGTGGGTATACTGATACTTATAATTGAAATAAAACGGAATGGGGTGCAAATAAAACATAACGGACGGTTTGGACAATTAACCCTTTCCCACATATGGCAAATCTGCACCAGACAACTTTGAAACTATCTAGGCAAAACTGTGTACAAAACTCTTATGGTTGATTAGATTTTGACACAATTTTCAATCATGTCACGGCGGCCTTCCCATGTGTATTATTTATTTATAACAACAGTACAATCTGCATGACATCATATGGAAATAAAGAAGACAATATGTGTCAAAAGGCGTCAATCGTCTGTACTGTTGTTTATTGGAATTTAAAGGTCATAAAACTCAATCAAATATAAACCATCAACCACCGATCAGGCTTTGATACGCTGATTAGTAGCATCTGCTGGCATGTCCATTAAATTAGGGGTAATAAAATAATGAAATGACCATCATGCAATGCGTAAAATATTACAGACAGACAAAAGACGATGTCAGTTTTAAAACAATCAATTGATCAGATCAATTAGCTTACACTTTATAATTAGTAACTGAAATATTATGTCTGTATTTAATGATGGCTGATTTTGTTTTATCGGACATTTTTGATTCTGATGATGAGTCTTTTCTGATTAATTGTTATCATTCAACAACGATCCAATCATCCAAATTCGTTCATTTATGTCTTTCCTTATTGAGATTTAAAGGCATTTAAATAATATATTTAGTATTGTGTTTTTATTTATAAAAATAATTACAAACACAAATGTTCATGTAATTTATTACAGTAAAAAACACACAAAAAACGTCTATCTCCCTTTCTTCCTTCCATGTCGTACATACTACTCTTCCAATGATATACTTTTTTTATACCATTAGAAAGACAATTTAATTGGCTACAGACTTTATTATTATACAAAAAAGGTTTAAACGATGTTTGATATAGTAATAGTGGTATAAAATAGACAGGTATCAAATCACTACACTTTTCCAATAATGTCTATGGGAATACTGTTATCAGATAGCATAGCCTTATATGGAGATAAGGTAGTAAAATAGCCAATTCTCTAACTGGGAAAGGGTTAAGCAAAAATTGCGGCCTCTGGAGTGTTAACAAGATTTTCCTTCAATTTGGCCTAGTGACCTACTTCTTGACCCGACGTGACCCATGTTCGAACTTGACCTACATATCATTAAGACAAACATTCTGATAAAGTTTAAACATGCTCAAGTTGAAAATGTGGCCTCTAGAGTGTTAACAAGATTTCGCTTCAATTTGACCTAGTGACCTCGTTTTTGACCTCATATGGCCCAGTTTCGAACTTGTCCAAGATTTTATGGAGATGAACGTTCTGATAAACTTTCATGAAGATTGGATGCAAAATGTAGCCTGTAGAGTGTTAACAAGCTCAAATGTTGACGACGCACGACGGACGGACGCCGGACAAAATGTGATCCCAATAGCTCACCTTGCACTTCGTGCATAGGTGAGCTAAAAACAAGATGCCCATGAGGGCCTATGCTCTACTGGGATGGTTCTTTGGTCATTTTCAATCCAGAGCATGTATGTATGGTGAAGATCGGATAGTAAATGGAGGCGCTATTGTGTTCACAAGCTGTATTATAGCAATTTTGACAATTTCAAGGGTTATAATCCAGTCATGCAAGGGCACATCTGGCTGGTTTTCGAAAGGAACAGAGCTCTCATCAATATTTAACTACTATCTAAGTTTGGTGAATATTAGATAGTAAATGGAGCCTCTTTTATGTTCACAAGCTCTATAGCAATTTTGGCAAATTCAAGGGCCATAATCTAGCTCTGGCTGATTTGCAAAAGGAACCAAGCTCTCATCAATATTTAACTACTATCTAAGTTTGGTGAAGATAGAATAGTAAATGGAGGCTCTATTGTGTTCACAAGCTGTATTATAGCAATTTTGACAATTTCAAGGGCCACAATCCAGTCTTGCATGGGCGGATCTGGCTGGTTAGCGAAAGGAACTGAGCTCTCATGGATATCTAACTACTGTATAAGTTTGATGGAGATACAATCAAAACTGAAGACTTTATCGCATTCACAAGCTGTATTATAGAAATTTTGACAACTTCAAGGGCTATAATCCAGTCATGCAAGGGCACATCTGGCTGCCCTCATCAATATTTAGCTACTATCTAAGTTTGGTGAAGTTCAGATAGTAAATGGAGCCTATATTGTGTTCACAAGCTCTATTATAGCACTTTTGACAATTTCAAGGGCCATAATCCAGTCTTGCAGGGGCGGATGTGGCTGGTTTGCAAAAGGAACCGAGCTCTCATGGATATCTACTGTATAAGTTTGATTGAGATACAATCAAAACTGAAGACTGTATCGTGTTCACAAGCAATTGTTTACCGATTTATGCACGCACGCACGGCGGACACCACGCCACAGCATAAGCAGTAGAGCTAAAAACACAGGAACTTCAATTTCCAAATAATCATGTTATACATTATGTGCCTTGTTCAACAATCGAGATTAATGCATCTCTTTCTTTTTTACGATTTTGTCATTTCATGGACATACAGAAAATATTTTCAATTTTTGATCAAGCCCTTTTTCTGGACGTTATTGAACACCAAACTTAAAATCAATATGACATAATTTAGATAAATTTCATGTCAGAGAAATGGGACTTAATTGGAGAGATTAACCCTATGCCACATACAGATGCTTTCTCAGACGCCTCCATGGCAGTATTTTTGAAAACAATGTGGAAACAGGAAAAAGTGTTCATCATGAACAATATTTATTTATTTATTGGGGTTTTACGCCACTTTCAACAATATTTCAGTTATATCATGGCGACAGTTCACTTATTCATGATTCCTGGGTAAACAAACCAGTACTAGGCTAGAAAATGTGCCTTGCCCAAGGGCACTCCACCATGACCGTAGTGCCGCGACTGGGGATCGAACCCGGGACACCCCGTTTCGAAATCCCCAAAGCTAACCACTTGACGGTGACCACAGCGGATTCCATCATGAACAATAATTGATCTTTCATTTACAGAGAGTTTAAAGTGTTTCCATATTTTATATTAAATGTTTTCAAAGTAGTCTGATACATATTTGTTGTATGTCGGTAAGGCCTAATTCACGAAACTCTATGGTATTAACTCCTCATTGGCAACCTATTGAGTTACCGTAGTGTTGCATTAAGTGAATGTTATCAAATAACCCGAAAGACAAATTTTCCAATCAATACCAGTGCCTTTTCATCTACTATATTAGAGGCCAAATTAAGGCTACTTCAAAATTAGGAAAAGCAAACATTTTTCACAATTACGTGAAAAAAAATCACATAGCAAACAAATGAAGTGTATGCTTGCATAATCCAGTAACAAGTGCATTAAGTCATAAAGCAAAATAAATTGGATTAATATTATCTTGTCCACAGTGATTTCAAAATACTTCATTTATACACAACATATAATTTTTTGTCACAATTTTGCGATTTATTATGTCATTATTTCACAATATAGCAATTTTTCATGATGAATTTCACAAAACCAATAGACTAGGGAGTGACAGTCTTCACAAAATTGGATGGAAAAGGGGCTGCAATACACTTAGTAGATGGAGGTATGGGGTTGTGGCCAAAACATTAACCTCAAAATATGATATACAGCATTATACACATATAAGCAGTATAAGCCTTGGATATAGCTCCAGACGGATGAAGCCCAACCAATATCCAGGCAGCCTTAACCCTTTCCTTCATACAACAAAGCTGCAGCAGACAACTTTGAAAAATCTTTGCAAATGGAGGAATAATACTGAAAAAAGTTGAAAACATATTGACAAAATGAGAAATTACTTGTTTTGTGCAACTTCTCTTTTTAACATCATGTTTTTAAAAGTTGTCTGCTGTAGAGGCATCAGAAAGCATCTATATGTGGGAAAGGGGGTTAAATTGCTGGGGATAATAAGGATGTAACATAGCCTTTGAAATGCCTGTTATATCCAGAGCCGTGTCAGTAGACAGACTGAGGCAAATTTATTAGCATGTAGATCACCCTGTTAGATAAAGACTGCTTACATACAATACAGGCTTTACAGTTCTTTACTGGATGTTTACAAATAACTGGTATCTGTTCAAACCCAAGGCATTTCAAGTATGTTACACACACTTGGGTCAGGTCTCTATCAAATGGTGACTTTGTGTAGGTTTAGGTATGAATTATACAGTGAAAATTCAGACAAGAATGTATGTACATTAATACAGTTTCACATCTGAAGATAATTTGTAAAGCTTGTATTAAAGTATGAAGTCAACTTTCAATACAGAGTTGGCAATTTTGTAGAAAAAAATCAAAATTGTTCTGCTGACTAAGTAACCAATGGCTTCTATATCAGTAAGGGTAAAGGTTAGTACTTGATCTGATATCATCATTAAATTGCATTAGAAATACATTTTGCAAATTTGAAGACTTTTTTAAATATAAAGAGGTTTATTTGGGTTATTTTGGGAATATGACCTACACCCATGGAATTAGAAATTTTTGCGCCTTTTTTTGCAAAATTAGGAACTTTTTCAAAAATAATATGCTTCTATGGTACCTGGATATTAAACCTTGGTTTGTATGTCTCTGTGATTAGCCGCTTGCATGTAAGGGAAATAACAGTTTGTTTATATTTTCTACTTCGTTTCATTTTTTTTAAACTTCTGATTGGGAATTTTTATGGAAAAATTGGCGGAAAAAACATACTTTTTGTCATTGGGAACCGATTACCGGCTATAAAAATTACCAAAAAAATCCACCTGCATGTTAACTTTCATGACGATGGACGCAAAATGTAGCCGGTAGTGTTCACATGGCAATTTTAGGGACGGAGGGATGAGACAAAGTGTGATATCACAATAGCTTCCCTTGAGCACTTCATTCTCAGGTGAGCTTACAAAGGTAAAAATACATTGTTGAAAAAGAAGAAATTTCTCATATCAAATAGTTATCAAAAATTCTAATTATTATCATCTCCATTTTTTAATTCCTTAAATTCAAATTCACCGTTTCCAAAATACAACATCCCTACATAAATATATGAAGAAATCTTTCATTTGACACATAATGAAATGATAGATATTGAATCGAGTTGAAAACATTGCGACAAAAGTTGCAGATGCATCAAAATGCATATCAATGAGGTAAAGGGATAAGATTGATTGAGGTAAAAGTCAAGAAGATATCATCGAGATGTCATTATACTACATTACAATATAAATACCACTCCATATAACATTACAATTAATCATGCAGTATTTCTTTTTTTATTTCTTTTCTTAACCCTTTCCGTCATACGACAATTCTGCAGCAGACGACTTTGAAAATATTTTGTCAAAACATAGAAAATCTCCATAATTGAATGGATAACCTATGACAAAAAGTGGAAAACATTGTGGCAAAAGGAGAAATTGCACGTTTTGTGCTATTTCTTCTTGTGTCACTATGTTTTCAAAAAGCTGTCTGTCGCAGAGGCGTCAGAAAGCATCTATATGAGGGAAAGGGTTAAGATGAGATATTTATTTCCCTTGAGATGATATCATAAATTTATGGGAACATCAACCAAAGATAAAAGACAATCTTTCCCACACGCAGTTGCATTCTGAATATCTGCAGTGGATGACTTTCCTAAAAAACATTGAGGCAAGAGGAGAACATTTTGCTCATAAATCATCACCATCAACCTTTTCCCACATACAACCAGTGGTGTCATTAATATTTGGAATAGATGGCATTAAAAATAAAATAGGTGGCAAATATGAGTGCCGAAGGCACGAGACGAGTGTCGCAGACACGAGGGGGGGAGAGTCCGAGAGGGGGGCAACCCCCCCTCTTGGCCTGTAGGGGGGTACGGGGGTTCCCCCCCGGAAAATTTTGAAAATCTAGATTGCAGGAGGTGTCCTCTGGGCTTCTGGGCTGTTCTGAGCAGTTTTTGACCTATAATCCATGTTTTAAAATTGCACATTTTTAGGGGCTGATTTTACTTTAATTTGAGTTTGTGTTTTGCTATTCTATATCAAAGCTGATGTTAGTGTGATATTGTCATCACTTCATGTTGTTTCTTTTGTATGCACCCTTTAGTTCTTAATCACCCTCTGTCTAATGCTAGCTGGCTTGTAGTGTTTATTAACCTTTCCTTTTAAATGTGAACTAATATGCACTTGTCTTCTATGTAACATATAGGGCCTAGGCATGGTGAGTGGTAATGGTAATTCAGCATTTTCATGCAGAAAATGAAGTAACTGAAAATTGATGCATTACCCTGCATGAACTATTAACCAGGCCCTACAAGCATCATGTAATCGGGGGTTTCCAACTAGCTGAGAAACACGTAAATTTTATGAATTGTTCAAGTAAAACAATTAAATGTCAAAATTTCAACAAGAAAATATTTTATTAAAATTCTGATTCACTATCACTTTCATCAGCCTGGTAACTGCATTTTTTTGCGTCAATAAGTGTTTTGACAAGTTTTAATTGTAACAATGTATTTTCAAGTTGTCTCTCATAGAGATCAATTTCATCATCTTGTGATTCTGTATCAGGTTCAATCACTACAGAAGACTCCTCAGAAAGTACAGGTACAGGGATGGGTGCTTTCATTGCCATTTCAACTGCAATAAAGATGAAGTTATATTAGAAAAACATAGAATAAGTTTAAATGTCTTTTTTGTTATAAAAAATATCTTTAAATTAAAATTATAAACAAAACAAAACTTATAATTTATTTCACATTTTCTTATCAAGTTTATACATTTTGGTTTGTACACATTGCTACATGCATAAGACTTTAGTGTTTATTCTGTAGGTGGGCATGCATATTTATAGCATAAAATATCTATGATTTCCTGCATTTGTCATTGATCATTTTCATGCCAAAAATGTGAAGACCAGATTCAATAAAAAATTGAAATACCTTGTTGTTTATTCTTTGAGGGAAGTTTTCTCCTTTTCTTCTCTACAAGCCATGATTTCACTGAATCTTGGATAACTTTGTCACATTCTTGTGAACAAGTTTTGGGTCCATTGATGGACAGCATCATTAAACCATTAAGAACATCATTTTTGAGTCGATTTCTAAGGTCTGTTTTGATCAGCTTCACCTTTGATGCACCTCTTTCAGGCCATGCATTACTAACAGGCACTGACAGTACAATTTCTGCAATCTTTGCCAAATGTGGACACACATGTTTGAATTCATGTCTTTGCAAAACAATTTGCCTCAGGCACCACTCAGTTGATGTATATGATTTTAAATCAAGTTCAGATTGAGAGGGAATGTCTGGTTTCATTTTAATTAAATGATACTTTAACAAATTCCATTCTGCTAGACATTCATCTAAAGTAACATTCTCGTCATTTGAATAAAAATGAGTGAAAATAGTTTCTATGGATGAGGCTCCATAATTCATAAATTCAATAGTCTTTTTATCTGGAATTATGACTGGATTAAAAATCCCCAGGGCACTTAATATTGGAATATCTGGAAAACGCTTAGAAATATTGTCAATCAAAGATCGTACGTAGTTTTCTAGTGTGTGTTGTAAGGAAGTTTTGGTACCATCCTTTAATCCAAGGGCCAAAAGACCAAGCCTGCCATCAGATTTAATGTCTTTCTCCAGATTTTTCAAAGGTGTCAAATTATCAGCAATTTGTTGTAGTTCTGCTTGAGCACATTCTAAGGTAGGTTGAATAGAACTGAAGTTAAAATAGCCCTGCTGGAAAATTTTACTTATCCTAGCTAAAATGGGTAAAATTTCTTTCAGAATGTAGACAAATCCTACAAACATAGAGCAATTCATTTTTTTCAGCAATCCGTACGCAGTGGCATCTGAATCTGAAATTGCACTGAGAGTTTGTACAACAGGAATAAAATCCTCCCAAACTGCTTGAATTGAAGCATCAAAACTTAGCCAGCGGGTTTTACAGGCTTTTTTCAAAATTTTACAGCATTTCTCCTCAATTGCAGTGTTGATTATGAGCTTCCGATAATTTTGCAAATGTTTTAAAAAAAGAGCCATTTTCTTTGGAGAATAGTGGAACAACTTCCATAGTTGTAACATTAATAGTTCTACATTGCCTATAGATTTCAGGTTAGCATTCGTGTCAGTACAGGCTAGTGCTAATCTGTGACATATGCAATGAACTGCAATAAGAGAGGGGTTCTCTCGTTTTAATCTTGCTGCCAAACCATCCTTTTTACCAATCATCACAGAGGCCCCATCAGTGCACAAACCAGAAACCTTCTTAACATCCATTTTCAATTCATTCAATTGCATGCAAAGAACTTCAAATAGTGTTTTTGAATTGGCAGAATCAGAATTTTCCAATAAATTACAGATAAATAGAAAATCAGTGTTAACCTCATTTGAATCCGGATCTACGTACTGTACATAGCAAATCATTTGTTCCATAGTCGCAACATCGGACATATCATCAATGAGTAAACCGTAGCTAGTTGCAGTATGCAGTTTTTCAAGCAAGCTTTTTTGTACTGTATCTGATAATTTCAATAATATTTCTCGACGAGATTGCACAGATCTGTGAGTAAAATATTGGAAATCATTCAATCCAACGTGCTCAATAAATTTCAAAAATTGAACAATTTTGCAATTAGCAATGGATTCCTTTGCTAGAAAGAAAAAGGAGTAAAATGCCTGAAAAAGGATTTTTTGATTGACAGATTCTTTGTAGTCTATTTCCTTTTGAAAAACAGACACTCTATTAAGAACTTCAGAGGATTTTGCGTCCTGATGTTTTTTACATTTAACATGATCAGTTAAAGTTCCCTTTCTAAAACGTTTACTGGCTTCTTCAGAAAATACACTGGATTTATTTCTTGGATTTATCATGTCATGTTTTTTACATAGAATGCAATATAAACCATCCCCTTCAATAAACGTGAAATTCCACAGCCTTGTTGTTTGACAATATGACAAGTTATTATTTTTCAACCAGGAATGATCAAATTTTTCTTTTAGTTCTGATTGTCTTTCCCTTTCTTCAGTGCTAAAATATGAGCATCCACGTGAGTTGCACAAGGAATAATTGTGAATTTTACATATGTCTATATCAGGAAATTGTTGTTTTATCAGTAGTTTATGGGCCTCTGACGACAGAGCATTTGCAGATGACATGCATGTAGTTGGTCTTGATACATTATCAGGAGCTGCTGGAAGAACATGTGTTTTTATTTCTTCTGCAAATGAACTGGTACTACAGGTAGCAACATCCAGAGTACTAGGCACATTACTGGAAATAGCATTCAAGTCCAATTCTGATTCGACTTCAGTTGTTGGTTGACCTACAAAACAGAAGTTGAAACAGTATAAACAGTTTGATCATTTTGAATAAAAAGTTTATTTTTATCATAATGACCAAAAATACTTTAAACTTCAATTGGAGGTGATATGGTATACTCATTACTGTGACAAACTTGATATGAAAAATCCTAGAAACAAATCCTCTAAAAAAAAACATCTAAAAAAAATTTGGCAGCACCCCCCCTAGCCTAGGCACTTTTAATTTCTCCCCCTTACCACATTTCACAGACCGAAGGAAGAATAGCAAGAAAAAGAAGACAGGATGTTTGGGCAGACTTCATTTATACAACTTGAGTCATACAACCTATCTTTCCTAACTGAAGCATCAAGACATTCCTGATTTCATTGTTTATAATGTCATATAATCGATGCTACTCAATGCATATTTTGTAGTATCCATTATATTTATATTATTTATTCAGACTGATAATAACATTTGTTTTCTTAACCGTTTCGTGTATTTCTGTATTGACCAATTACTGTAAAGAAACGATCCCCCCTTTTCAGTGTGTGTATACCACGTGACTTTGACGTAACTAACTTCTTTTCTTCATCATTGTTAATGAAACATGGCGCAGTCTACGCCGCTAAGAGAGCCCTATCTCCGGTTTTTCAACGGAGTTTGATAATAGATTAGTGGTTTAGTTTCTTCAAACACTTCGATGAACCTTTTCTCAAAATGTATTAAATTAATATCGCCGACAGCCGGAAAATTATCAAAACTGGATTTTGAGAACAGGTTCGTCGAAGTGTTTGAAAAAACTAGACCACCAATCAAACTTCTGTAAAACACCGGAGATAGGACATTGTAAGCGGCGTAGACTGTGCCATGTTTCATTAGAAAGGGTGAAGAAATAAAAAAGTTACCATTGTTTTTACATTCTGATCAAGAGCAATTATTGCTGTCTGACCAAGCAAATATGACGTCGAAAGTCACGTGGTATACACACACTGTTTTTACAAATACAAATTATCGCGGTATTTATCGTTATCAGAAACGTGAATGAATGTTGGCCCCTGAAGATCGCATTAACATTTTCTTACCTTTTTGGATCTTTGCAGGACTATTTGCTGTGCCCCCATTACCTTCGGCTTGCCGTTTCTTAGTAAAATAATTGCGAATGTCCATCACCAAGAAGTTTGTTGTTTACAAAACGAAACCCCCAAATGAAACATGCGCGCGCTTACAATTTTATAAATAATGACGTCACGAGGCAATCCCCATTGCAGAGAGCCTCTTTACACTCACTTAGACGTAAATTTATGTAGAGCGCCTATGTAACAGAGAGTGGTCGAGGTTGTATAAACATACAGAAGGGAATTTCCAAATTTACGGGATCTGATTATCGTTATAGCAGATTAACTCCGTGCAATAATTGATTTATTTTTAAGACATAATATTTTGGACTTGACGCGAAAAATAGCCGGCGGGGAAAGTACAATTGCCGGCGATTTTCGCCGGCTGCCGGCTTTTAACGACACCACTGACAACAAATCTGCAGCAGACGACTTTGAAAACATATATAAGCAAACACGTAGAAAATCTCTATATAAAACGAAAGTTTCAATATTGATTAGAGTTGAAAATATTGTGGCAAAAGGAGAAATTGCTCGGTTAAGATGTCACTGCTGCAGAGGCGTCAGAAAGCGTCTATAAGTGGAAAAAGGGTTAATACTTTCATTGATTGTCCATACTTTAGCCCATATGTTCTTTTCACAGTCCTCAGAACGGCAGATTTGTCATATTAGTGAGGAAGGGATAATATATGTGTATAGTTTAGTCTTAATCTATTTAACTCTTTCCCTCATATAGACTCTTTCTGACGCCTCTGCAGCAGACGGCTTTTTGAAAACCTATATAGACAAAAGAATAAATTGACAAAATATGTTCAAAGTCTTCTGCAGAACTGTCATATGAGGGTTAATTACAAAAATTATTTGATCTGAAGTTTCCAATGTCCTCACCCAAGCACATCTGGAAAAAATAGTTTTTCTGGGACAGGAATAAGGAAATATGATGTGGAAAAATAAGGTAACCCTTTTCTGTGATACAGGCAATATCTTTAACCCTGTCCAACCTACAGACCCGTTTTGATGCAATCTGCAGCAGGCAAATTTCTTGTATAGCAATTTCTCCTATTGTCACAATGTTTTCCACTCAATTCAATAATCAAACTGTTGATAGGCTTTTCCTTTTTCCTCAATATATTTAACAAATCAAAACCATGTTTCAAATTTATCAGTTTTCATTTTCTTCTGTGCAGTTGTCAAAGCAGAGACTATTGGCAGGTACACAGAGACGGTGGTTAAACCAATTCAGTCACACATGTGAATGCATAATGAGCAATGTCTCCTTTTGCCAACATGTTGTCAACACTATTCAATAATTACATTATTCATTTAACCCTTTGGCTTTCCACATACAGCAAATCTGCTGTAGGCAGTTTTGAAAACCTCTTTCCGAGTTATAGACAATATCTGCCAATTTAACACTTTCCCTCATACAACAATTCTGCAGCAGACGACTTTAAACGTATTTTGTCAAAACATAGAAAATCTCCATAATTGAATGGATAACCTATGACAAAAAGTGGAAAACATTGTGGCAAAAAGAGAAATTGCACGTTTTGTGCAATTTCTTCTTTTGTCACTATGTTTTCAAAACGCTGTCTGCTTCAGAGGCGTCAGAAAGCGTCTATATGAGGGAAAGGGTTAAGAAGTAATATTGAATGCAGTTGAAATTACATATAAAAGTGTCACATTAACCCTTTCCCTCATATAGACGCCTTCTGATGCCTCTGCAGCAGACGGCTTTTGAAAACATAGTGACAAAAGAAGAAATTGCACAAAGCGTGCAATGTCTCCTTTTAACACAATGTTTTCCACTTTTAGTCATAGGTTATCCATTCAACTATAGAGATTTTCCATTTTTTGACAAAATATGTTCAAAGTCACTTGCAGCAGAATTGTCGCATAAGTGAAAGGGTTAAGGTGAAATTGCTCATGAGTCATTAAGATCAGTTTCTCTCTTTGTCACACTGTTTTCAAAAGCAGTCCAGAGCTCTTCATAAGAAATGTTTTGCTTGTTCTAAAATCCTTATTTTATCCTCTAACCCTATGTTGTCGTACTTTAAAGAAGTGAGCCGCTTCTTTTGAGTACCTATAACATAGGGAATGGTTAAATAATAAGCGAGTTATTGTGGGGGAAGGAGCTGTTAACCCATCCTTATGGTGGTCTGCAAAACATGTGTCAGAATGCACTCGCCAGAGTGAAAAAGGGAAATACATTGTCCATATATTTGACATTATGTTTTCAGTCATCTGCTGCATATTTGTTGTATGTGTGTGTGAAAGGGTCAAATGTTTGATTATGCATAAAGTATTAGATCATAGATTTAATAACCCTTTACCACATTCAGACGCTTTTAGATGCCTCTGAAGCAGACGATTATTAATAATAATTGATTCAATAATAATACAATCATCTACAGAGATTTTACATATTTTTGCCAAGATGTTTTCAGTCTTCTGCAGCATGTTTGTTATGTGTGTGAAAGGGTAAAATGTTTGATAATTCATGAAGTATTGGATCATAGATTAACTCTGTGAGGTATCATGAATGTTGACATCAACTGTCATATATAATTATGTTAGGTTTAACCCTCTCCCACTTACAACAAGGTTGTAACAAACTTGAAACATCCAGGCATACTCAATATGCGCAAAGTATCGACCTAGATCAGCCTAAGCATGCCGCGCAGGCTAACCCAGACAGACACTTTTTGCCTCCTGTGGATTTTCTGTTTCAGGAATTATTACTCTATACCTCTATCCCCCTAAGACGGAATGTGCCGACCCGGATTAGCCTGCGCAGGCTAATCTGGGTCGATACCTTAAGCAGAATTATTATTAAATATTCAAACCCTATCTGTAGTAGTCAGCTTTTAATGGTTACCCAAATGTAGACCCCTTTGACGCCTCTGCAGCAGATGAATTTAAATAACATTGTTGCATAAGGAGAAATAGCTCATTCTCATTCATCTGCAAGATGGAAAGTGTTAATAGTTTTTCATTAGTCTGTCATAATACACAACTCGGAAGAGATTTTCAGATATCTTAATTCTTATTCAGCTTGTATGTATTCTTTAGTTAGTAGCTGTATTTTTGCTTGATGAATAGACAATTATTATTTAGTTAACCCTTTCGCACATAAAACAAAAATGCAGCACACTACTTTGAAAACAATCAGGCAGAAAAATATATATACATGTATATGAGATTTTAATTATTGAATTCAGTTGAAATTGTTGTGGCAAAAGGTGAAATCTCCTTTGCCACTATGTTTTCAAAACTATTTCCTGTAAAGGCGTCACAGAGTGTATGTATGTTGGAAAGGGTTATGTCTATGTGGCAGTAAGGTTTAACCCTTTCCCACTTACAGATCCACTTTGATGTATCTCATTCTGGAACAGAGATTTTTTGGAAAAAACATTGTTATGTGTCTACAATAAGAGGGAATGCGTTCTTTTTGAGTATCCACAACATATATGTTTTGTAGGGTTTTGATGTCAAACAAACAATTAACAACCTGAGATACACCCCTTTTATTTATAGCTCTGAAGTACTAAAAAAACATGGAAAGACTGAGCATTCTAAGCATTCCAGGTTAACCCTTTCAGACATGTAAACGCTTTCCAATATTTTGAAAACATGGCGACAAAAGATGAAATTGCTCAAAACGAGCAATTTCTCCTTTTGTCCCCATGTTTTCATCTCTATTCAATTATACTTTCATTTACAGGGAGTTCCCATTGTTTTCAAAGTAGTCTGCTGCAGAGTTGTTGTATGTGGGAAAGGGTTAATTCCATACAATTTGCTGGAAACCACTGCATTGACATGACAATGTCAACAAGTTTCAGACATGATAAAGGGTAAAATTATCTGTAGAAGTCAGGCTTTACCGCATGTAGACACATTCTGAACCCTCTGCAGCAGACGACTTTTGAAAAGGTTGCGACAACAGAAGAAATCATATATTTTAAATGAGCAATTTCTCTGTATGCCACAATGTTATATAATTATTATACTTTTATTTACAGTTTCTTATATTTCTGAAGTCGGCTGCCGCAGGTTTGTTGTATGTTGAAAAGGGAGGTTAAAATATCATAATTATCCTGTATTAAACAGTTAACCATGCTTAGAAAGACAGGATAAAGATCACCGAGTACTTTTCCCAGAAAATGTTCATTCAGCAACATAATTCACAAGCTTTCCAAAACTTTCTTATCAGATTCTGGATAGAGCAACACTTACTTCTTCAAACATCTGGAAAAAGGGAGCCAATCATTCAAAACAGCTTCATGCACTCAGGATTAAAGATTTCTCAATAGTAAATTAGAACAACTGGCAGAACATTTACAACTTAAATTAATGGCGCAATGGTGAAAACAATTGAGAAAAGGAAGCTTTCAACATTCATTCTATTTAGATCTGTAGGAAAAGGAACTAAGGGCCAATATGACATCGAGATGACTGGGAAAGATATTAACCCTTATACAACTACTGAACATACTTAAAAGGTGAGCATAAGGAGGGATAAACAGCTGTTTTCCCCACAAAATCTATCTTTTAACCCAAATTCCCACATACAACAAATCTGCAGCAGAATACTTTGAAAACGTCCTGGGTAAACTTTTGAAAATTTTCCATAAATGAAGAGTTTCAATTATAAAATAGTTTAAAACATTGTGACAAAATGAGAAACTGCTCAAATTGAGCAATTTCTACTTTTGACACAATGTTTTCAATAAACTTCTGCTGTAGAGGCGTAAGAAAGCATCTTTAAGTGGGAAAGGGATAATCTAACCAAACCCTATGATGTATGGAAAATATTTATAAATAAGAGCGTAATTATTAAATTCTAAAAAGACAAAAAAAACATGGAGACAAAAGAAAAAAAATATATTTCTGTTTCCAACAATGTTTTGAAAAGTAACCTGCTTCATTAACTCTTTGCCACATACAGACACTTTATGAAACCTTTGAAGCAAAATGACTTAAGAAAACATTGTGGAAAAAGGATAAATTGCTCAAAAGAAGCAATTTCTCCTTTTGCCGAAATGTTTTCAACTTTAGTTAATACGTAGACTCTAAATTATGAAGATTTGTCACGTTTTTATCAATAATTTTTCAAAGGCGTCTGCTGTAGACTTGTTGTATTTGGGAAAGGGTTAATGCATCAAAATACATCCATGTTTGGAAAAGGGTAAACCATCTGACAACATTCTGATTCATATGTATCAAAAGTTAACCCTTTCCCTCATATTGACGCTTTCTGACGCCTCTGCAGCAGACGGCTTTTTGAAAACATAGTGACAAAAGAAGACATTGCACAAAACGTGCAATTTCTCCTTTTGCCACAATGTTTTCCACTTTTTGTCATAGGTTATCCATTCAACTACGGAGATTTTCTATGTTTTGACAAAATACATTCAAAGTCGTCTGCTGCAGAATTGTCGTATGAGGGAAAGGGTTAATAGCTATCCATACAATCAGATTATTGACACATAATAAAAATACCTTTACAAAAAAACTCAATTCAACACCAAAAAGCTTGTATTTGGTACAAGTCACCTGAGCTTTTAACCCTTTCCCACATAGGGAGAAATTGCTTATCATGAACAATTTCTCCTTTTTCCTTCGACGCACTGTTTTCAACTCTGTTCAATTACTTACTTATGTTTGTGGTGATTCCCCTCATTTTGGCCTACATGTTTTCAAAGTTGTCTGCTGCAAGTTTTTTTAATGCGAGCAAGGGAACTATTGCCTTGAGTGCCTTCAGAATTATAAACGTTTTCTAAAGAACTTCGACTTCCTTTAGGATCACAATATATTCCCCTATACCTTTTTCCAAACACAATATTTCCCCTTACTTCGAAAACATCATAGGAAAATATGATATATGACTTTGTATTACAGCAATTTGTCCATTACACACCTTGTATTCAGAACTACCAGAAGTGAAATTAGTCAATGGCTAGTGACCCAGAGGTCCAGATGAAGAGGGGTATTCAGCTCTTTTCCCCAGTTTCTCTCTTATTTAAATATTAAAGCAAACCCTATGTTGTGCGTATTCAAAATAATTGTCTCACTGAGACGATTATTTTGAGTACCAACAACATAGGGTGAGAGGGTCAAATAAGGATCAAAAGGGGTAAGGATATCGGGGTAAGGGTAAATGTTAAGGGTATAAAAGTCAATTATACAGGTTATTAAAGAATTATTAAGTGAAATCCTTAACAAAATGTAAATGCATTCTGTCGCTGCTGCAGAAGACAACTTTTAAATACTTTGTGACAAAAGTGGAAATTAATCAAATTGAGCAATTTCTCCTTTTATCACAATGTTTTCAACTTTATTCAATAATCATACTTTATAATTTTGTCTAGCACTTTCCCAATTTGTATGCTGCAGATTTGCTGTTTGGGGAAAAGGGTTAAACCTTTTTACCCAAGTAATCACTGGTATATATGCTGTAATTTCAAACAGATAAAACTTGGTTATCTTCAACCAACACAGAGTAGTATAGATATGTTTAACCCTTTCCCTCATATAGTCGCTTTCTGACGGCTCTGCAGCAGATGGCTTATTGAAAACATAGTGAAAATAGAAACAAATGCACCGCGTACGGCACAGACGCTCGACTAATAGGGAGAAGAAAAAAAAATGAGCTAAACAAAAAACCTTCGGTTAACCGGACGACCACGCCGCCGACGACGCCAGGGTCATGACA